>JAZKJV010001106.1:0-745352 GCA_037367405.1 Ottelia alismoides
TGTACAAGGTCACTCGGGATCCAATGATATATGATCTGAATTTATCTAGGGCAAACACTACTGCTAGCATCTCCTTCTCTGTGACTGTATAATTCCGCTGGGCGGAATCCAATGTGCGGCTAGCATAGTGTATCGCAAATGGTACTCCATCCCTCCTCTGTCCTAGCACTGCCCCTACGGCAAAATCGGAGGCGTCTGTCATGATCTCGAATGGGAGAGACCAATCTGGTGGCTGAAGGACAGGAGCCTCAATCACACACTGTTGGAGAGTTTCAAAGGACGAAAGACACTTGTCATCTACAAGGAACTCGGTGTCTTTCGTCAAGAGATCAGTCAACGGTCGGGCAATCTTGCTGAAATCATGAATGAATCTTCTATAAAAACCAACATGCCCCAGAAATGACCGTAACTGCTTCAGATTGGACGGCGGTGTGAGTTTCCTAATGACATCGACCTTGGCCGGATCAACCTCCATGCCTCTGTTGGAGATGATGTGGCCAAGCACCGTCCCTTGAGTCACCATGAAGTGACTCTTCTCCCAAGACAGAACCAAGCGGGTGGCAATACATCGCTGGAGTACTCGGTCTAGGCAATCAAGACAGGAATCGAAACCGTCGCCGTAAACCGAGAAGTCGTCCATGAAGACCTCCAAGCACTCCCCTACCATGTCCGAAAAGATTGACAGCATGCATCTCTGAAAAGTCGCAGGGGCGTTACATAGCCCGAATGGCATGCGTCGAAAGGCGTAAGTACCGAAGGGACAGGTAAAGGTGGTCTTCTCCTGATCCTCAGGAGCGATGGCCACCTGGTTGTAGCCTGAGTACCCATCCAGGAAGCAGTAATGGCTCTTCCCTGCCAGTCTCTCTATGATCTGATCAATAAAAGGCAGGGGGAAATGGTCCTTCTTGGTGGCCTGGTTGAGTCTCCTGTAGTCAACACAAACCCGCCAAGAGGTGGGTACTCGTGTAGCAATCTCTTCTCCCGACTCACTGATCACAGTCGTGATGCCCGTCTTCTTGGGCACCACATGCAAGGGGCTAACCCACTTGGAGTCGGAAATGGGATAAATAAAATCTGCACTCCACCATTTCGATATTTCCTTCATGACAACTTCTCGTAGGTTGGGGTTCAGTCGCCGCTGGAACTCACGCGACGGCTTCGCCCCTTCCTCGAGATAGATATGGTGGGAGCACAATGAGGGACTGATCCCATGGAGATCTGCTACGCTCCATCCAATTGCCTTGCGGTTCTTTTCAAGAACCTCCATCAGACGGGATTCTTGTTCTCCAGTCAGATCTGCAGAGATGATGACTGGGTACATCTCAGACTCTCCCGCAAGGAATCGATACTTCAGCGAAGTAGGGAGCGGCTTTAGCTCTGGACAGCTGGGTGCTGGCAAATCTGGCTTCTGAAGAAGATGTGTGTATGCAGACAATTCTGCCAAATTTGCCTGGGAAAATGATAGCGAACTCTCACAAACTGGATCTGGAGAAGGCGGGTCCTCTACATCGTCTCTGATCTGTTCTGCCTCTACCTCCTCCTCATCTATAGGCTCAGGTGGATCCAGATCTGGCATCTGATCATTACAATCTGCCCACTCAGATTCTGAATCCGAGGGATCTATATCAGACTCAGTGGCATCAGTACCACTGGAGAACAAGGTGGCATCAGCACCACCATAGAGCAGGGTGGCCTCAGTACCACCATCACTGGAAACCGTGTCGCGATCGAGATCCGACTCTGCTGACTCAATAGTATCCTGGACCAGGGCTGTGCTCTCCAGACTATCCTCTGCTATCATCTCTGCATCAGCTGTATCTGAATATGAGAGGATGGTCTGTGCTGCAGGATCTGCCCAAGCTGCCTCATCATCTGTGATCACAAAATCACAGTCCTGGTGGATGTCTGGCTCTGCGTCTGACAGCTGCTCTGAATCCGTACTGCCATGTGAGCGGGATCTGGATCTGGCTCTGTGGTCCTTAACCGTCTCTATTTGTATACTCTCGCCCTGGACGCGAAAGTACACCTTCCCACTGTCATGGTCAGTCACTGCCTTGGCTGTGGCCAAGAACGGGCGACCGAGGATGATGGGGGAATCGGTCAACGAGTCAGGGGTCTCCATGTCCAGTACGACAAAGTCCACGGGGAATTGCAAACCCTGAATCGTGACGACAACGTCTCGCAACAACCCCTTTGGCCTCTTGACAGACCGATCAGCAAACTGAAGGTATGTCCTGCTCTGTACAAGAGTGCCCAACTCTAAGTGATGGAGAAGGGCTGCCGGAAGAAGATTGATCGACGATCCGCTATCCAATAGAGTGCGGTCGAACCTCTGCTCACTAATCTGACACCTGACATACGGGGCCCCTAAATCTGGCCTCTTAGTCGGCAGATGGTTCTGGATCGCGTAACACGTGGCTTTTGTTAGCACATGAATTTCTGCGGTCTTGTTCCTCTTCGTCCTCCTGACTGTGGTCCTATCTCTCAAGGATCGCTGAAGAAGAGGAATGTGCTGCAAAGCCTCATTGAGGGTCAGCTGGATGTGAAATCGGTCTATCATGCTCTGGCTGAACTCCTCCTGCTCTCTCTTTTTTGGGTCTTTTTCTTTTTTCTTCCCTTTCCCTAACTCAAGGGCTCTAGGAAAGGGGATCACAGGGTCCTTCTCAGATGAAGGACTAGGAATAGGCCTAGATGATTCAATGACTGGATCCTCACAAACATCATTCACAACAGTGGGATCAGAGTAAACTAAACCTTTTCCTTTATTCAATTCAGAGTTCCGAGATACATTCATGCGAGAAAAGACAACATTTCTATCAGAATGAATATTGGTGGCATCAGTACCACCTCTAGTTGGCTCTACATGCAGATGTCTTGCGGCCTCAGTACCGCTGGCTGGCTCGGCTCTGTTGGTGGCGTCAGTACCACCTCCTCTATGTGATGAAATGGCGGCCTCAGTACCGCCGGGTGAATCAGCATCTCGGGTGGCATCAGTACCACCCTCATCATGGTGTGCGGCTTCAGTACCGCTCTCCTCTTCCTCATCTGGCGCTCTAGATGGATCCTCGTGTGGCCGCTCAGATGAGGCGCCTCCTGCTGGTCTTCTACCGCTCCTAAGTGTGACAAAATCAGCATCGAATAAATCCGACGAGATAACATCAAATGAGTCACTAGAAGTGGTAGGCTCAGTGTGAACTACCTGCTCAGATTTCCTCTTCAAATTATTCGGATTAGGCTCGATCTGTGCAGGGATGGCGGCCTTCCCTCTCATCAAGTCCCGCATCTCCTGGCGGAACTCGTCCATCTCCCGTCTAAATGTAGCCTGCTGCTCTGTGAAGAGGCGGGCTAGATCATCCATGGCGGGGCTCTCATGGGAGCCCGACGGGTTGCCTCTCTGGTAATGAGGCTGCTGGACCTGGTGCTGCTGGGGCTGAGAGGGGTAAGAGGATGGATGCTGCTGCTGGTGAGCCTGCTGCTCACGTCTCCAACTCTGTCCTTGCTGCTGATAGGGACGAGATACGAATGATGATGGCTGGGATGCTGGGTGCTGCTGGTGATCCCTCTGCTGGGAGTACTGCCCTCCATGACCGGCTGGCTGCTGCTGGGGTTGGTTACCCCCATTTCCCCACCTGAATCCGGGATGGTCTCGTCGGATTCCAGGTTGGGGACGGTCATACCAAATTCCGTTGACGTCCATCAACGGCTCTGCATCGTATGGGGCGGGTGGGAGTACATCCAGAGGCTGATCCGGCTGATATACCACCATCTGTAATTCTGGAGATGGTGGTGCCTGGTAAGAGGGCTGCTGCTGCTGGTACGGCTCCGCCTGTACAAGGTGAACTTGTCTAGGCTGCTGCAAGGAGCTGGAGCGCTGGGACGAGCTGCGGCTGCCGCCGGAATCGCCTCGCGACAGAAGACGGGGCTGAGGAGCCGTCTGTGCCTCCTGAAGACACAAGAGCTGGGTCTTCATGTCGCTCAGAGTCTGTGCCATTTCCTCCATCTGAGTTATGCCCTGGCACTGCTTCTTCTCTATGATCTCCATGCGGTCCAACTTCTCACTGATAATCCCCATGTCCGCAGCGGCCGACTCTGCCTGTGCGGCTGCAACTGTGGACGAGCTGGATGGACCTGCATCTACCCGTGCTATCCGCTGATACTGCACGGGTCCTGGCGGCTGAACTCTCTGTGTGTACAACCGAGTCTGGGACATCACCATGTAATTCTCGGACATCTCCTCAAAGATGGCCCAGACTTGGTTGTGGTCCTTGGCAAAGTAGGACCCGCCGCAAGAAGCATTCACCAGACCCTGAAGCTCTGGTGTCAGCCCACTGAAGAAGCTCTGAACTAAGTTCGGCTTCGAAATGTCGTGGTGTGGGCATCTATCCAGAAGCTCTCTGAACCTCTCCCATGCCTCGTGAAATTGCTCGTTAGGTTGCATGGAGAAGTTGTTGATCAGGGCCCTTGCTGCATTCGTCCGCCCGAGTGGATAGTACTTGTTCAAGTACTCGGTGCGGAGTTGATCCCAGGTGTAAACAAACTTCCCTAGATGTTTCAGCCAGGCGGCTGCTCTATCTGCCAGTGAAAAAGGGAAGGCCATCATTCGAATCGTATCTTGGTCCACACGACGGTCGTGGACAGTGCTGCAGATCATCAGAAACTCCTGGAGATGGAGGTGTGGTTCCTCAGTGGCGAGTCCATGAAAGTGAGGAAGCATCTGCAGGGTGTTCGGAGGGAACTTGAAATCCCCCACGATAGCAGGTATCACCACCCATTGGTGCATCAGTGTAGATCCAGGGTTGTGAAGTTCCCGCATCGGTCTTGCTGCGGCGGCGGCTGCCGCGGCTGCGGCGGCTGCTGCTGCGGCTGCTGCCTCTGCATCAGCATCAGGGATGTCCTCTGGCTCGCTCGGCTCGTCTCGCTCTCTTCGGAGTCTCTCCAACTCCCTCCTCATCTCGATCATGAAAGCCCCCTGATCGCGTAACTGGTTCTGAACTGTCTCTAAAGACGCGATCAGGGTGGAGTTGATCGCCCCCTGGTCTAAGACAAAATGTTCGGGCTGGCGATCGTCTGAACTACCGGCTCCAGCCATTGGAATGTCTGCAAAATCACAAGAGCCCAACTCAGGTTCAGTCAAATGAATTCGTCTCTCTTCGGGCTCATGTCTCTCAGAAACAGAAGAAAGGGGATCGAGGGGGAACAGGGTGGATTCGAACTCGGGCCCGGAGAGCTGGTCTCGACTCTCACGGGCCAACCTGGATGATGGAGAAGACGCGCCGGAAAGCGGTGCAGCCAGAGGCTGCCTAAGAGATCGTCTACCCATCATCTTGATCTTGGCGAGTTGGGCGGATGGGATCTGGAGAAATTATGATTGCAAGCAAACCCCCGGTTCACCAACGCAACACAATGTGAAGACCGTGAAAGATCGGTCAATTTATCTGGTCAATTTTATTTGGTGAACATTCAAGATATCAGAGCGATTACGTGTGACCTGTTGGGATACCCGATACTCTCTCAACCGACTGTCCCGCACAGAAGAGTCGGTAATCAGTCGAGATGAGCACCGGAGGGCTTTACCTAGTGTTCGGGTCACTCTCTCGCACAATCAAACCAAACAATGAGGGGGTTGCTCTCCCCAAGACAAATTTTTATGGTGAGTGTCTTTTAGGGTCAATAATGTTATCCAGTCCCAATTTTTTTTGTTTTTCTTTTTAAATATTTTTCAAAAATAAATACAAGCGGCCTAACGGTTTTTCCGATTCTCCTGATGATTAAGTCCAATAAAACAGAGGGAGAAGACGAAAAAGCCGATGCACGGAAAAATCAATGATGCATGCAGAGAAAGAAATGCGTACCTTGTCTCCAGCACTCTACATGCAAGTGATCCGCGCAGAATTAAAAGACAGAAATAAACTACCTAAATGGTGCAGCGGGAAAAACCGGCCTTAGACAAGCAATTTCTATTGATCGTGAAGAACAATAGTTAGCTAATCGAATAGAGTCCGGAGTCCGATCTTGGGAGTCACTCGGTGCCCACCACAGTGGGTCCTGCCAGCGCTGTATGTGACTCCTCACGGCACGTGGTCTCAAATTCAATTAAACTAACTTTTTCAGTGATTTTTATTAAGGTCCAATTACGTTCTATGGGAACAGATATTCTATTAAGTGTTGGGCCTTAGGATTCTACGTCACAATCAATCAAAATTCCTATGTCTAGGGGCTAAAACCGCGAGAAACACCGGAAAAGGCAGCTAGCTATGAAAACCACGATAAAAGCCGCGAAAATCCGGATGGGTCCCCCGAGCACACCGGTGCTCAGTGAAACAGACCCGCTAAGTTACAAATGTCCACAAGAGTCCAAAGTTCAAGTGTCCTAAATTATTACAAAAATTGTGTTCTCTCTCTCTCTCAGAAATAAAATCTCTTCTCCTCTCTCTCTCTTCCTGCTCTTCTTCCCGTGCGGGTCCTCAAAAAAGTATGCTTCAAATTCCAAGCAGTACCTCGCACAAAAAAAAATCAAAGAGAGAGAATGGTCAGAAAACAACAATAATATAGAGAGAGACAAAAATAGCAGAATGAATAATTGACTACAAAGCCGTGCTCCCCGGCAACGGCGCCATTCTGATCGTCGGAATTTGCGATGAGGTAAAGGTGTAAAATAAATGCTAGGTCGTTGCGACCTCAATCACAAACACGGAGCAATCCAGAAAAATAAACCACTCACAAAATAGATCAATCAAGCAAGCACAAGAAAGAGCGGTCTGCTATAAGATTAACCTGGTATAGCTCCCAGGGTCGAACACAAGGAGCACAGATTGGCTAAAATAGCCTACGATGTAGTCAATAATCCAAAAGTGTCTTTTTTATTGTTTTTATTTGTTTTTGAATTTTTTTTAGATTTTTAAAAGATGAGAAAATGAAGGAATGTAAATACAAGGGGACTTCAACAATTTATACAAGACACACAAATGATGCAAAAATTCCAGAAAATTGGTTTTTATGTTTTTTAGGTTTTTTACTGTTTTTGGTGAATTTTTGGAATTTTTCTAATGGACAAAATAATTATTAAAAATCAAACAATGCAAAAAATGTAGGGTACTGTCCAGCAAGGCTTAAGACCACAAAATAAAATAATTTTGGATCTCAAAAAGCCCTAAAGGTAATTTTCCTATATTCTATGAAGAATAAGGAAAATTTGGGCACCCTAATTATTGTTTTTGGATTTTTAATTTATTTACTACAATTTTTATGAATTTTTAGGGGTTTTTCAATTTTTAGTGTTTTTATGCGATGAAAAATAGCCAAAGTTGGCTAGAAAATCAAGCAACCAGTAAACAACAATACCTAATTTTTTTGGAATTTTTGGTGAAGTTTTTATATTTTTTTGGTATTTTTAAAGTCAAACAGTAGCAAAAATTAGGGTTTTTGAATTTTTAAAAATAATAAATGAAATCCAAAATGTCCCCAAAAATCATAGAAATTCCTACACCATGGCAGGAGCCATGTGTCAAAATTTCATTGGATTTGGAGGTCGTTTGATATTTTACTCAAAAATAAAGGTGGGGCACTGTGCACAGGGACCTAAGTGCAAATACCCAAAAGTTCTGGGGTCCTGGTGCAATTTACCCAAGAAGTCACGCGCCAAGCACGTGTCTGGGGCACACAGGGACCTAAATGTAAGAAAAACCAAGTCCGAGGGCTATTTGATAACTCGTATCAAAAGCCCAGGGGTATGGTTGCAAAATTCCCAAAATAATTCGCACATGCGTCAAATCAGTGTTCACAGGGGTATATTTGCAATTAAACAAAACTTTTCATTCATTGAATAACATCCAGAACAACAGGGCATATAATGCAAAAATCCCAAAATACACGTGCTGACGCACGTGGGTCTCTACTGGCAGGGGTATTATTGCAATTAAAATAAAGTGCGAGGTCCAGAATGCAAATGACCCAGAAAATAAACAACTAGAATTTAAAATTACAGGACTAAACTGAAATAAGACAAACAGAGGGGGCTCTATGAAATTTACCCCTTTATTAATATCGACGGCCCGATGGTGACGCGTGGATGATCGGACGGTGGAGATCAAACGCGCCCTTACTCCTTCGGCGCTTGGGCTCGATCGACGGCGGAGAGAGGTCCACGTGGCTGATCTAACGGTGCTGGGCTCTTGGCCTCTCTCCTCTGCGATCAAGGGTCCGGATGAACTCCTCAAATGAATCGACGGCTGCTGCTCCTCGAGGAATGGACGCTCAGGATTGGATCTGGAGCGAGGGCTTCATCGGACGGCTCTGGAAGGTGGAGGAGGAACTCGTCACCGGCGAACTTCGCCGGTCTCCTGTGTGCGCTACACCCCTCCTCAGCTGCGCCTGAAGGTCGGAGAAGCTTCCTGGTGACTGCCCGCAGCTGATGGTGATGGCCAAGGCCTCGGCCGAGCCCTGGAAGGCTCCGGCGAGGTCAACGAAGAAGAAGCTCCTGGGAAGATGTCGGGGGGGGCCTCAGACGCCTCCTTTTGGACCTGCAAAGTATTCAAGGAGCTTCGCGGGTCGAGGGCAAAGTGCCTCGACCCGGTTAGGTGACGTGAAGGTGGATGGTGCGGCGTGGCGAAGGAGCTCCGGCGAGGCGACGGCGGTGGAGCTCGACTCCCAGATCCTGTGCGATCTGGGTTGTGCGAATGGGTGAAGAAGGTGCGGGAGGAGGTTGCGAAGGTGCTGATCGGGTCGGATTGGACGATGGGTGATCGGAGTGGTCGTAATCGGAGATGTGCGACGATGGTCGGAATTGGGTGAAATCCTAAATTAGACTAAACTAGAAGAAATTAAGGCTACCTGGTGGCTGAAGTAGACTGGGCTGGAGATGGGCTATCTCCGGGTCGTAGCTTCGAAGGTCGTCAACGCCTGAAGCTCGGTGCTCGACGCGGCGGCGGAGCAAGGACGGCGAGGTTACGCCGGATCGATGGTGTCGCCTCCTCACCTCACTGCAACAAGGGCTGACGCTCGCTGTCACTCAGGCGGAGCCCATGGAGGTCACTGGGGAGAAAGAGAGGGGCCAAAGATGCGGCGCGAGGGCGGCGGAGGTGATGGTTTTATAACGTGACCGGGCGATTAGGGTTGAGTGAGGACGGCGATGGAAAGTGTAGATTCGATGGCGGGAGATCCGGCGAGGGAGAGGGATGAATGGCGAAGGATCCGGGCGCGGGGGTTGAGTGGATGACAGCCTGGTGCGCGTGGGAAAAATCGGGGAAGATGGGTGCGGCGCGCACATTCCAGAAAAGGAAAGGGTCGCGGGGGAGTTGACCGGGGTCAACATTCCCCCGTGGCCCAATCAGACTCTGCCACGTGTATGCGATTTTTGTTTTATTTTTTTAGGGCAAAAATAGGTCGAATTAACTAAAACTCAAAACATGAAATATTTTTCTTTTATTTTTTTCTATTTTTTGGTGATTTTTAATTAATTTTTGGAAATAAAAATAGGTTAGCTATATACATAGGTATATGTACACTATATGAATTTTTATTTTTGATTTTTTTATTTGTTATTTTTATGTGTTTTTATGCCCATTTTGTATTTTATTTATTTACAACATAAAATATGGAATAAAAGAATATTTTTATTTTATTTTTATCAATTATAAACAAGAGTGAAATAAATAAATGAATACATTTATACACAGTGGTATTTATACAATGTATTTTTGTATTTTTCATTTTGTGATTTTTATTTGAATTTTGTTTTGTTTCTTTTTATTTATTTTATTTACAAAATATAATATAGAATAATTACAGAAAGTTTAGAAAATAAATGAATTTATTTATAGGGTTAAATAATTACAAGGGTGTGGTTTATACACATGGTGCAAGGTATTTTTGAATTTTTGATTTTTTTTATCTTTTTATTTTGTTTTTAATAGAATATACACACAATACTTACAACATATTTTTGGGTGAGGAAAATATCTAGTTTTTATGTATTTACAAATATATACAAATGAGCTCCTATCTCCCTCTACTTTGGCTTTTATGCGGTCAGGCCCATGCTGAGCCCTCCCTTGGGTTAGGTTGCTCAATATTTATTCTAAATATTTCCCTCTTTTTTTTTTTTTCTTTTTGCTCTTTATTCTTTTATTTTGTGCACAAAAACATGCTAATTATAGGTTTTTACACAATGCATGCTTTTGGTATTTATTTGTATTTACACATATCTACATGTATTTGCAAAGGTTTTTGTAGCTAAAATAGAAGAATAAAGAGTGATGAATGGGTATTCATCAATCATACAGCTTCACTTGTGAACCAGAAGACATGAGCTCACTCATGAGGTATTCGGACCGATCAAATTCCATGCATGGTCATCGTGCTTGGAAGCATGGCAAGAATTTGAAGGTAAGATATATGCTTTGGGAAAGCATGCGATCGATACCGATTCTCAATGACCAAGATTGAGAAACTTGATGATCAAACCCTGAGGATGACAGTGTAAAATTGATCTATATCTTCAGGATGTCATAGGTCTTCCAGTATGCAGGATGTACATGTATTGGGAATACCTGAGGGTGATGTGATTATAAATGATTGTATAACCATGACGCTTCCATTCCGAGGGAGTGGTGAAACAGGTTTGGATTTTAGTGGCTCCTCTCAGTAGAGAAGTAATCTGATCTTGGTCCAAGTGTTGGACATTGATCTGAATGAGATTCAGATGCAATGAGAAGATTGGATTTACAGTCTTGATGTAATCAAGCATCTATGAGAGGTCCGTGAGATCTGGATTTGAGTTGAGATCTCAACGTCCAAGTCACTATACATGGAACAATACAATCGCCCTGTCCTTATCTCCAAGTATTTGCAGAGAAAGCACACTATTTTTGAAGGAGTTCAAGAATAATTCCTTTGATGAATTATGTATCCAAGCAACAAGATATTGATAATTAAATGATATTTAATTATCAAGTAAATGTAGATTGCGGATAGTGTTATCCATGCTATCCATAATATCAGTATATATATTATAAAGGGATTTTTACTCAGCAGACCTTATAAACTTTGCCAATCACCTCCACGACCTTTTGTATAACGTAATTACCCTATCAACCTTATAAATTACCCCAAGAACCCTCGCGAGCTTCAAATAGAGTAACCACAAGGTTCATAGGGTAAGAGTTGGCAAGTTTATGGGGTCGAGGGGAGATATATGTTGTTTCAAAGGTCGTAGAGGCAATTGGCAAAGATTATAAGATCTTCTGGGTAAAAATCCCTATTATAAATATGATTGATAATATATGAGAGAGAGAGCACCTTTGTAAATAACATTTATTAATTGTTAATGTGAATTGGATTCACATTAATCAATTAATTGGAAATGTAATTTACGATTTTGTTTGGATTGTGAATGTAATTCACAAATTTTTAATGGCATGATTGATATATTCACTAATTAATTTGGAATTAATTTAGTGAATAAATTTGCAATAAATATTGTTGCAAATAAAAGATAATGAGATAATATAGAAAGGAGGATAAAATCCACCAAAAAGGAGTGGCGTCACCCATGAATTGGTCATGGGTGACGCCCCCCCTTTTTAGGAGTGGATTATTATCTCTTTTATTATTATCTTATGATAATTGATTTTGTTGAATTAAATTATGTTGATGATAATGCAACATATATTTAATTTAATATAAATTAATAAGTTGTTGTTTTGAACAACAATGATCGTGGCCATTGATTAAAAACACATATCAATCTAACCATTGATTTTGTGTATCCCATGGATTGTGATCCATGGACTCCAAAACTAATATATAAGGAGGGCAACATTAGCCCTTTAAAAATATACAATATTGTACCCGTCTACTCTCTCTCTCTACTCTCATTCTCACGCCATCTCTCTCTCTCTAAGGGTGGTCGTCCATCTTGAGACCTTGAGAGAACTGCAATCGTAGTTACGTCGCCGTGCCATCGCCTCGATTGCTCGGTAGACCTCCGTCTTCTTTGGAGCTTCTTGCACTAGAAGGAGATGCTGGATTTCGTTGGACGAAACTCAGGATATTCAAGGCTTGGATATTCATAGAGGATTGTGGGAAACACGCGTCTCATCATCGCGCCCGCAATTGTCATCTTCGTGGATCAGACTTGAGCCAGGAGGATCTCTTGCTTTAGAGATCAAGTTATCGCAACCATGCTTCAAGAGGTATTTCTAATACTCTATGGTTTGATGAAACGATCCAAGAAACATTCTTGGGATCATATGGTTTCATCCTATGATTTAAAATTTTTTAAATTCCGTTGTACCAAGCGACTAGTGCGACTAGTCGATCTGATCGCATTGTATGCGATCATCACGCTTTCGTGATGAGCTTAAGGATTACCCATATCCTTCACAAAATTATCGTAGTTGGACACAAGCTATGCGAGTTTTTTGAAAGGAAAGAAATTATGGCGCTATGTGGCAGGTGATATTAAAACTCCAATAAAAAGTACAGGTGAAAGTAACGACAAGTTCTTTGAAAGATTGGAGGATTGGGATAGCAAGAACCATCAAATTTTGACATGGTTTCGTAACACTTATATATCTACTATTCATGAACAATTTGGTCCTTATGAAACTGCTAACCATGTATGGGAGTTTTTGAAGACCAGATTTGACAATGTGAACTTTGCTCAACAATACCAAATTTGGGGTGCTCTTCATCGTCTCAAACAAAGTACAAGCCAACGCATCAATGACTTTCTCTCCAAAATGCAGTTGCTATGGGATCAACTTGCTGTCGCAGAGCTTATCTTTGATTCTCCAACTTATGTAGCTAAATTCATTTCCCATCGTGATCAACTACGTCTTATTCAATTCTTGATGGGTCTGAAAAATGAGTTCGAACCAGCTCGAGCATCTCTCCTTCATCGTAGTCCTCTACCAACTCTTGATCAAGCTGTATATGAGCTTCTCTTTGAAGAAACTCATCTTGGCCTTCTAAATACTTCACATGAAGATGTTGCTCTTGCTATTAAATATGGGCAAAAATATTGCAACAATTGTCGAAGCACAGGTCATATCATATCTGAATGTTGAAATATTGAATGTCATAGTTGTCACAAAAAGGGGCATATGTCTGGAACATGTCCAATGAAAAACTCTTTCGAGCGTTGTTACTGCAAGCAAAAGGGACATGCCATTGAAAATTGTCCCATTAAGCCACCAAGACCTCCAAAGTACAAGCATAGATACCAAACTCCAAGCATGACAAATACTCCTACGCCTGCAGTTGTGACAACTTCTGTGACAACTCCTGATACTGGTTCTTCTTCATCGCCAACCATCTCCTTAAGTGACTTGCAAAATATGTTGAAACATGTGTTATCTCAACCCTCCACCAATTCGACTGCTTTATCTACCATCCAAGGTAAGACCACTTGATTTGTTGATTCTGGTTGTTGTAATCATATGACATGCAATTCAAGTTCTTTTATCTATAAACAACCTACTAACAACACCTCAAATATAAGCATTACCAATGGTTCTACCATATCTATTGATCACATAGGACATATCCAAACAACTAATTTAGATCTTCCAAACACATATTTTGTTCCCTCATTAGCATATAATTTAATATCTATTGATCAATTATGTGATATTGGACTTCATGTAACATTTACATCTGATGGTTGTCAGGTCCACAATCCTTGGACGGGGAAGCTCGTTGGGACTAGCCATAAAGTGGGTCGCTTATTCGAGATCAGTTATCTTCACCTCCCTCAAATAACTGCCTGTACTGCTTCTATCACCTCCACTATATGGTCATGGCATTCCAAACTAGCTCATTGCTCTGTTACTAAGTTGTGTCCTTTAATCAATTCTGGCAAGTTAGGTTCTATTGAAAATACCTCCTTTAATTGCATGTCTTGTCAAATGGCTAAACAACCAGCTCTTTCTTTTGATAACATGACTCTATAGCAGCGATGCCATTTTCTTTAGTTCATTCAGATATTTGGGGATCTTCCTCCTCTCCTTCAATGGGTGGGTCTCGTTATTATGTGATTTTCATAGATGACCATACTCATTTTATTTGGATTTATCTTCTTAAAAGTAGATTAGAACTTGCACCAATTTATGTCAACTTTTCCAACATGATCAACACTCAGTTCAATGCCAAGATTAAAATTCTACAAACATACAATGCAATGGAATATCTTGATACCAAGCTTCAAACCTTTCTGAAAGAGCAAGGAACTATAAATCAACGATCTTGTCCTGGAACCTCCCAACAAAATGGTCGAGCTGAACGAAAACTTCTATAAATTTTAGATTCCACTAGATCCATGATAATATCAGCCAAATGTCCTAGATATATGTGGGGTGAAGCCGTTCTCACTGCCATTTTTATTATAAATCGCCTACCTTCATTAGTTATAAACAATCAAACACCCTTTGAGCGTCTATACGGAGTTAGATCTGATTACACAAAACTTCACATTTTTGGGTGTACTTGTTTTGTGTTACTTCAATACCATGAACGTAATAAACTTGAACCCAAATCTCGGTTTTGTTTTTTCCTTGGATATGGCATTAGTCATAAAGGTTATTATTGTTGGAATCCAATATCTAAACGCCTTCGCATATCACGTCATGTTGTTTTTTTTTGAGACCACATCATGTTTTCTACTTTATCAGCCTTTCACATGATCCCTGAAAGAAGAGATATTATTCTTGATACTTTTACTCTCGATCCTTTTCTTGAGGTCACTGACATTCAACCATCAGATTTAGTTGCACATGGCCACACACCTTCAACCCCACGTATTGACCATAATCTCGCGATAGAAACTCAAGCTCCAAGACGATCTACTCATCAAACACATCTTCCAGCTCATTTACAAAATTATTATAGTTTCTCCACCATTATATCTTCTACCGAGACAACTTCATATAAAGAGGTCATTGTTGAAACTTGGTAGAAAAATGCTATGGATGAGGAATTACAAGCCTTAGAAAAATCTAGAACTTGGGATGTGGTTGACCTCCCCCCTGATAAAATAGCAATTGGATGCAAATGGATCTATATGATTAAAACAAAATCCGATGGATCAATAGATCGTCATAAAGCTCGTCTTGTTGCCAAAGGCTTCAACCAAGAATTCGGCATTGATTATGAGGAAACCTTCGCTCCTGTTGCTTGACTTACCTCTGTTCGTTCTCTTCTCGCAGTTGTTGCAGCGCGATCTTGGAATCTTTTTCAAATGGACGTCAAAAATGCATTTTTAAGTGATGAACTTCATGAGGAAGTTTACATGTGTCCTCCCCCGGGATTCCACATTCCTAAAAATAAAGTTTGTCAATTACGACGTGCACTTTATGGTCTTAAACAAGCACCAAGGGAATGGTTTGCTACTTTTAGTTCCACCATAACTGCTTTCAACTTTGTTCCAAGCTCTTATGATTCAGCTCTATTTATTCGTAAAACTGATGATCGTATCATACTCTTACTTCTCTATGTTGATGATATGATCATTACCGGTAATGACATATCTGGTATTAACAATTTAAAAGACTTTCTCTCTCAAAAATTTAAAATGAAAGAATAGGAAAACTTCATTATTTTCTAGGATTAGAAGTTACACATCATAGTACAAGTCTTTACCTTACTCAATCTAAATATTCCTTAGACCTCTTGAGAAAAGCTAGAATCATTAGTGATAAGATCACTTCAACCCCTCTTGAACCAACTATCAAATTAAATTTAACTGATGGAAAGCCTCTCTCCGATCCAACCCTTTATCGTCATCTTGTCGGAAGTCTAATTTATCTTACTGTTACTCGTCTTGATATTGGACATGCAGTTCAGTTGGTAAGCCATTTCATGTCATCTCCACGTACCGCTCACTTTGCAGTCGTACTAAGAATTTTTAGATATATCAAAGGAACTATTTATCATAGTCTACACTTTGCTAAAGACTCACCTCTTAACTTGTATGCTTATTCAAATTCAAATTAGGCAGGTTCTATGATAGATCGTAGGTCAACCACTGGTTTTTGTTTCTTCCTGGGTTCCCCACTAATTTCATGGCGAAGTAAAAAGCAGGAGTTAATGGCACGTTCTAGTACAGAAGCAGTACACCGCGCATTAGCAGATACAACCTCCGAGTTACTTTAGTTACGATGGCTTCTCGCAGATATGGGTGCTTCTCCTTCAACAACCACATCATTGCTTTATGATAATAAAAGTTCCATTCAAATTGCTTACAATGACGTCTTCCATGAGCGAACAAAACATATTGAAACAGATTGTCATTTCATACGTCAACATATTCAAAGAGGAGTTTTATCCCTGTTGCAAGTTTCTTCCCATGAACAAACTGCAGATATCTTCACCAAAGCACTTCAGCCAAGACGCTTTCAATACCTTGTTTCCAAACTCAAGTTGGTTTCTTTACCATCTTGAATTTGAGGGAGGCTGTTAAAAATATAATTTAGCATTAATTTTGTATTATCCGCTGCAGTAACTGCTATCTCTTAACGGCTGTAACTCTCCATCTTCCATTCTTTCATCTCTCCTCTTTTCTTATTTTCTCCCTATATATAACCATGTAATCAACCTGAAAGTATGACAAGTGGTTACAAAGAAATTTCATCCTTTCCTTTTAAGTTTCGTGGCATAAATTACCTTTTTCAAAATTTCACAACTTAATACGATGTTTTTATTTGATACGATAATTACTGAAGATGGGCTATGCATGTGATATTGTTTTTTTATCGTTAGAAATGCAGTTTAATTTGGAAATGATTTTGTGAATAATTAGTGATTTAATCAAAACCGTCTATCTAAATCAAACGGTGCACGTAGATGGCCTACCATTTGAAGTTTCTTCCATATGTGTGTACGTGGGAGAGACAGAGAGAAAGATAGATTTCAATTGCTCCTCTACCTCTGCCACGCGACGTCGGGGCGTACTCCATCTTCATCACACGTCGTGCCTACCTCCTCTACCATCGTCCACCGGCTCTTTGTCGTGTGTTGTTGTCGTAAAGATTGGAGGGATGGGACCATGCTCCTCCTCATCACACGTCATCGTTGAGCAATCGAAGGAGACCCCCCAAATCCATACGTGAAACCCAAAACTCAACAATCCAAATCTCCAAAAAACAGATCTTGATATAACACGATCTGGATCTGAGCGATTTAGGACTCAAACGAAAGATTTGGAAGAGAAGAATGGAGATCGAGAATTCGATCCTCAATTCGAATTCATCGATGTCACCTCCATGCGGATTAAGAGCCGACGTCACACGCCATGCCTCCCTCATCCACTGCTATTCCCCCCCTCATCGCGTGTTGTGGACCCCTCCTAATAGGACCCGAACTTTATCCTTTAAAACTCCTCTTATCCTATATTCAAAGAATATGAATATTCCATTGCGTAGTGCCCGTCGAGGTCTTTCCAACGAGTACAAGAACGTAAAAATCCAAGTTCGAGAACCTCATTTACGATCATTTTAGCAAGTCGAGGTTCGGATCAAATTCAGATCCAAAACAAATCCAGATCCGAATTTTAACTCATATAAAAACCCTCAAAAGTCACCACACTTTTCCAAAAAGCCCTGACTCAAGAGCAGTCCCCTTCCTCCCCCCTTCACCGAAGCACCGTCGGAGCTCACCAGAGTGCATCGGATCGACTATATGAGGCCATCACCACGTAGAGAAGGTCAAGGTAACCCTTATGTACGGGTTCACGTCGTCAACGGAGAACTGAACGTGTCATTTCTCCACGGGAAGAGAAACCGAGGTGGTGAGATTTTTAAGGTACGATATCTTATTACCCTCTTCACTGCGAGTTAAACATGATTTTTGTCGGCCGATTCCCTGTAAGTTAAGATGATACAAGATACATATATTTTAAATTCTCTACGACGGAATATGGTATTAAGTTTTCAGCGAGAAGCGATGGTTTTTTTAACATAAGCATCGAAACGAAAAGTTGGATTCCGATAACATGGAAAGGATATCATTCAGTCGTTCTAGAGATCACTGGACGAATGCACATGTTCCTCATTCCAAAAAAAAGTCTTGTTCATTTCAATGATACATCTGGCACATCAATATGCATCTGAGTTTTCACTAATATAATTTTAAGAAATTGGTATCCAACTGAAGTTGCTATGCACATATAAGTTTGGATAGCAACTCATAAATATTTGTAGGATCATACGTATCATCTTCGAATGATATTCTGCAGACCTGGAAACCATAACTGGGTGAGACGCACCTTTAGAATGGTGATTTCACTGGCAGGTATCTTGACATGGTTGATTTTACTTTGTGTCAAAAGGATTATTTGAGTTCAGCAAAGAATTCATCATTTCACCAAATAATCTTAGCTTTAGCTTAAGAAGCATGTCCTTGTCCAGCATGTAGAAAAGAAATCTTGTCATCATTTTATAACTAGGGCTGAGCATGGTTCACGGGTTTCACGGTTATCCGACCCGATCCGTATGGATCGACCCGAAACCAATTGTTATCCAAAGAATCACATCGGATCGGGTATCCAACCCTATTTGACCCGTGACATACGGGGCTCCGATCCAATGGTCCGCGGATAACCATGGGCCAAGCCATCTCATAACTCCTTCAATCGGGATGATGTCTATGGATCTACTTAGATGGTATTCATAGGAATGCAAATGGACGGATACGGATATGGGTATAGGTGTTACCATATGCATTATTATATATTTTGCAGCATCACTTTGATATGTGTTTAATTTTGTAGGCCTTTGTGGACCGTTAATTATCAGTTGTTTGAGCCGAATTGACGAGGATAGTGTAATAATGATAATCAATTTAGTAACCATCATTAGTTAATTTACTTTATTTTGGATGTCGTAATACGATGATAACTGCTAAATTTCACAATAATATTTACTAGTACTAAGATGAAAATATAGCAAAGAATACTTTTTTTGTTCGTTTTCATATCTTCGGCAGTAAGATATATAATAATTGAATATTATTTGTTACTTGATTTTTTAAAATCACATGAGCTTTGAAAAAAACAAATCGTATTCGTATGTAGTCTTTATTTGACATGTATTTAAATTCCATGTTTATTGGATACATATTTGTATTTCACTTTTTATTCGATTCATATTTGGATTATCTCTTTATCCGATATGTGGTTGGACCCGCTCTTTATTCGATCCGTATTTGGATTCGATAAATATCCGATTCGGATTCGTATCCATATTTTTTAACGATATGGTTTCCTTAATGCATATCCGAATCATATCCGTATGCGATTCGTATTCAATAGAGATGAAGCGAATATGGATATGGAAATAGGCATATCTGATCTGTATCCGATCCGTTTTTATCCCTAGTCTTAAGCACAACAAAAACATTTAAGATTTATGTCTGATCCGTCACCATCTCCGACCTGCAAGCAATCGATAACAACGCATGTTTCGGTAGCGATGTTTGGGTGGGGTGGGGATCCTTCTCCCACTGCTTTGTATCCCATATTTTATATGGAATTACCGTTGAAGATAAGAATTTTTAAAAAAAACACTAATTTAATCATAGTTAGATTAATAGGGACGTAAAATTCGTGATTAAGAGAAATTTTATGTTTGAACATTGGAGAAGTCGAAATAAAAGCCCGTGCCAAAGCGGTATCGTATGAAATTTTCCCGTTCTATATCACTTTGTAAGTGTCAAATTGATATATCCGCGTACCATCTAGTATATTCATTTCATACATATTTTGACTTCGGACATTTACATTTTAGAATATAATTTAAAATTTTGTAGTGTTTGACTTTTTTTGTCATTTATATTTTTACACGAAATCCTATTTTGGAAGCTTTAACAAATTTTGTTTTGATTGCATCTAATTCTTTTGGATCTGCGGATACCCACGGGTAATCCGATATCCAATGGGTATCCAATCTAATGGATAACCATTTTAATTGGAGCGGGTTGATCCGTTGATCCAATATCATGGATCGGATCGGATCAACTCTAAATGGAGCGGGTTTTCGCCCCACGAACACCCCTAACTAAGTTCCTAAGACGTCCACTTAGACCCGCTTAAAAAACTGTAGTTCTGATTCCTAATTCAAATTTCAATCTGTGAATCATCGCTAACCGCTCAAGTCCACTACCCATGTGTAAGACTCCACAATAGCGTAGACTACAAGTCAGGGCACAAATTATTAAGATCATTCATACCATAGTTGAAATAACCACAACCCTCCCAATCCTCCTTATGCACAATAGATTTGTATTTCATTCCCAACTTCATTACCTGCATTTTCCAATCCTCTTAGTGCTCCCACTCGAAATACTCAACAATACGGCATACACTGGCTAGTACACGAGTGTTAACCTTAAGTGAATAAGTGAAACACTATATCACCAATCGTGACTACTCTAACACACACACACACTCTCTCTCTCTCTCTCTCTCTCTCTCTAAGTATTGGGTGAAGGCACGTAAGTATTGAGATCAAATATCGTCGGATTTGCAGATCAATGTGCCAAGTAACATGTCCTCCAACCGTCGCAGCTACATAGTAACGGTTGGGATTGCACCCATCTAGGCTTCAAACCAAGGCCCTAATCCTATTCCGTCTACCCGATCACCATGAAATATCCCGAAGATATTAGATCCATCGGGATAGCATTCCCATTTCATGTGAGCTCTAACCAATCAACATATCATCATTATACACATACCGGTATCCAACTCCGTGACGAATTGGCTTTTTGAAAGAGGAGCATTTGGTGGCATATAAAGATCTCATCATTAGGCTATTTCCACGATTTCTGGCCATATCAAAGAAATTTATCCCACAATTTTCCTTTGTGGAGTTTAAGAAACAACAACAAAATCAACAGTTGTGGCCGTAACTGAATCTAGTTTCACACCATAAATCCGGTATAAAGTTTATGGATGCCTCCTTTATCCTTGCCTCACCTTAAGTAGGACAAAGTAGATTGATGTGTATTCAATGCATGGACGACGTAAAAGAAAGGATTTGCGAGAAACTACAGGTCATTAAAATATTATAGGTGACTACTGAATCTAGTAAAGAAAGCTCAACATCCAGAAATAATGTCTATAATTTCCAACTGAAAGGAAGCAAAAAACCAATTACAAATATAATAATGATTCTTTGAAATGTTAGTCAAGATCTATGTTCACTATGAGTCTAACATTTAAGTGATAGAAAATAAGCATTCTTCCTGTAAGTTTTCTTGTTGCTTCTCTTTGGACTTGTGCTGAAGATGAAATGATATATGATTTAAGATCAAACTCTTAAATGGACGAAAAATGTTATGATGATAATCTCTAATGGCTCTTTCCATTTCAATAGAAATGGTTATGACTCCCAAGTGCTAAAAGATCTCTCTTGTGCCAAGCTAATCTTCTATATATTTAGGTTGAACGACAGAACGAGAAATACGATCAAACCCACAAACTTCGGAATTTAATTTTGCACAATTACGTGCTGGAGAGCTGAATTTCTGTTTTGAGTTTCTTAAGTTCATCTTCTACACACTTTCTCCATCTTGCACATGATTGATCATTGTTATAAATAGGGGTGTTCGTGGGGCGAAAACCCGCTCCATTTAGAGTTGATCCGATCCGATCCATGATATTGGATCAACGGATCAACCCGCTCCAATCAAAATGGTTATCCATTAGATTGGATACCCATTGGATATCGGATTATCCGTGGGTATCCGCGGATCCAAAAGAATTAGATGCATCAAAACAAAATTTGTTAAAGCTTCCAAAATAGGATTTCGTGTAAAAATATAAATGACAAAAAAAGTCAAATACTACAAAATTTGCAATTATATTCTAAAATGTAAATGTCCGAAGTCAAAAATATGTATGAAATGAATATGCCAGATGGTACGCGGATATATCAATTTGACACTTACATAGTGATATAGAACGGGACAATTTCATATCGATATCGCTTTGGCACGGGTTTTTATTTCGACTTCTCCAATGTTCAAACATAAAATTTCTCTTAATCACGAATTTTACGTCCCTATTTATCTAACTATGATTAAATTAGTGTTTTTTAAAAAAATTCTTATCATCAACAGTAATTCCATATAAAATATGGGATACAAAGCAGTGGGCGAAGGATCCCCACCCCACCCAAACATCGCTACTGAAACATGCATTGTTATCGATTGCTTGCAGGTCGGATATGGTGACGGATCAGACATAAATCTTAACTGTTTTTGTTGTGCTTAAGACTAAGGATAAAAACGGATCGGATACAGATCAGATATGCCTATTTCCATATCAATATTTGCTTCATCTCTATTGAATACGAATCGCATACAGATATGATTCGGATATGCATTAAGGAAACCATATCCTTAAAAAATATGGATACGAATCCGGATCGGATATTTATCGAATCCAAATACGGATTGAATAAAGAGCGGGTCCAACCACATATCGGATAAAGAGATAATCCAAATATGAATCGAATAAAAAGTGAAATCCAAATATGGATCCAATAAACATGGAATTTAAATACATGTCAAATAAAGACTACATACGAATACGATTTGTTTTTTTCAAAGTTCATGTGATTTTAAAAAATCAAGTAACAAATAATATTCAATTATTATATATCTTACTGCCGAAGATATGAAAACGAACAAAAGAAAGTATTCTTTACTGTATTTTCATCTTAGTACTAGTAAACATTATTGTGAAATTTAGATGTTATCATCGTATTACGAGATCCAAAATAAAGTAAATTAACTAATGATGGTTACTAAATTGATTATCATTATTACACTATCCTCGTCAATTCGGCTCAAACAACTGATAATTAACGGTCCACAAAGGCTTGCAAAATTAAACACATATCAAAGTGATGCTGCAAAATATATAATAATGCATATGGTAACACCTATACCCATATCTGTATCCGTCCATTTGCATTCCTATGAATACCATCTAAGTAGATCCATAGACATCATCCCGATTGAAGGAGTTATGAGATGGGTTGACCCATGGTTATCCGCGGACCATTGGATCGGAGCTCCGTATGTCACGGGTCAAATAGGGTTGGATACCCGATCCGATGTGATTCTTTGGATAACAATTGATTTAGCGTCGATCCATACGGATCGAGTCGGATAACCGTGAAACCCGTGAACCATGCTCAGCCCTAAACTTAGTTAGGTTACGTTGTACCCCACCACATGCCTAAGGAGATAACCCAATCCTAGGACCTTCTTCTTGCCTTATAGTCATAGTGTGAGGTCTCATACGGACCAAGACCATAGACTATCCATGAAGCTAGGGTTACACATATCAAATGAAAATGAATGTAATATATTTCTTTGCGAGGACAATATGCCCAATTGTTTCTTTTGCACACTTTTATTTTTACCTTGCTTGTTGAAATTTTATATCATAGTGAGCAACTTGTTCATAACGTACCTATGTGTGCATCTGTCGGTTCTCAAAAGAAGCCGCAGTAGTGAGCGATCGTTGTTTGCTTGGAGCCACTTCTTTTGTGTTGCTACATGATTTTCTGTGGTATAATACTTGTAGCTTTATTGTTCTTACCTTAGTATTTTAAGAGACATGAGATATACCACGTATATATGAACGTACTTTTTTAATGCATACATGTAATATTTTTTGGACATGGATTGTAGTGAAATGAATGATGGATATGAAGTAAATGGGAAAATTTTAAATTTCGGTCTTTTGTGCTATTTTCTCCTACTTTGTAATATTTTTGTGTATTTTGAATGTGGAAAATGGATGTGTGTGGAATTGGTTTGCCATGTACTCAGATCCTAGGGGGACGATCGTCACATACACCACCCTCCATTTGCTAGGATTTGATATCCATCTAGAGAGATATTAAATGGAAGTTATCATTAATTTAAAATATGTTGGCACATTATATTTTCGAATGTGAAAATGATTAAAAAGAATTTATCGTCAATTCAAAATTATCATTAATACATATTTAATCTCAATCATGAGATTAAAATCTAAAAGGCTATATTAATGGCTCTCCATGGTGGGGTGGGAGCCCGTGTCTCATTTGAAGTTATTCCTATATGTGTGGTACTAATCCTGTCGCATAACACATAAGTATATGTGTGTGTATTACTGATTTGACAACATAAATTTACTCAAGAGCTGTATATATTATTTGCACAATATCTCTAAATTATTGAATTGTGTACAAGGTAATATTACAAATGTATGTTAGAATCTTGGTTACTCTTGTTTTAAAACTGACACAAACACACTAGATCTACTTGCATATGTGTATTGTTTTTACAGGGTCTTCATACAAGTTTTAAGACCCTTTTTAGAAGCTCTTCAAAAGTTTCCTTTTATATTATATGTGGTTGTTAAGTATTTTGCCTTGTACCTGTTATGACGCCCGCGAATCTGGGATACTCGTTTACACAACACTCGTAGTATCATGTTCGCTAAAGACAGCGTTAGGTTATTGAATTTTAGGGAAAATTTTTCGCAATTCGAAATGACACTCACAATTAACTAGCAAACCACATAACTACAACGTGTAAATTTCATATAAATGAACATTAACAAAAAAATTACATTATGTATATATATCCCAAATTGTAGCAGAAGAATAGGAAAGAATTTATAATATCATGAACAAAAACTATAACATGTTTACATCATAAGAGTCACTGCGGAAGCTCAGGTTCAGTTGTCAGACTACTACAATGCATGTACTTATTCTGCAATCAATGCATTAGGGATAAAAGAATATCAATTGAGCACAATCAAATCAATTAAAAATAACAAGTAATTCAATAGCTCCAAAAAGAAAGCAAGTAAATAGGCTTTGAATAAATTTAATGAGCTACTTGCATCTAAATTGGTTTTCAAGTTTGTTTTATATATGAATCCCCAGACTTTCTCATCTTACCTCAATTACCCATAATTAACATTTTCATATATTGATTATATGATCCATATTTAAGATATCATCTTTTTATTAATTATAATTCATGTTTGATGAATCTTGGTAATATGGATGATGAGTCTCCAATCTGATCTTTGTCTTTATCTAATCTCTCATGTTTAGTGGATAATCTGTGATCTTAGTCTGGATGTAAACTCACACTATGACTCTAAGGCGCGTCTCCAATATAAAACCATATATGATTTTCGTTCTTCCCGATCCTATTTCAAACTCTTTGATTTATTCAATTCTTATCGTGATTGAAGTGATCTAGATCTCATGATTTACTAAATGCTTATTATGGTTGAGGCGATATAGATCTCTTGATCTGTCAAATTCTTATTATGATTGTGGTGATCTAGATCTCTTGATTTATTAATTGCTTACTGTGATCGAAGTGATCTAGATCTTTTTCTAATGTTTGTGAGTTGTGTAGATGGATCTTGGTAAGTGTAGATAATGAGTCTCGTGTTTTGATTCCTTTCTTGTTAAATTTCTCAAGCTTAGTAGATAGTCGGTATGACTCTAAGGTAGTAAGGAAGCCCTAGGATTGGGGTGCCTCCGTAAGTATGCAGTGGGGTAAAATGCATCCTAACTAAGTTACCAATACATCCACTATCTCTTTGACATCCGTGGTAATTTCTCTGTCTGATAAGGATTATTTTAATGATATGATCTTTTCTCTTCGCCAGGACCTACTGGTGCAATACTAACTCAACGGAAACCAACCTCAATTGTAACCAAACTCAACTTTAACCAAGCTCAATCTGTAATCAACTCAACTGTAACCAACTCTCAAGAACATTTACCAAAACTCAAGCAGTGAGGAAGCCTCCGAAGAGATCCTTCCATCTCACCCACCCACTGGAAATACGATCCAGGGAAGTCTACTCCAAAACTACGCCCCTGAGATGGGGGACTTTCCGGAACAAGTCACTCCATAAAAATAGGCTCGACCATTATGGACAAACAAGTTCGAAAAACCAAAACCGAGCGTCCTCTAGGGTAAGCACCCTAAAAAACACAGGGTCAACGAAACTGGTCTAAAAGAAAACTTGTAGATTCCATAGAGGCGTAAAATTGCAGGCGCTCACGAAAAAAATTGAGAAAAGACAAGGATCCAAAAATCGTGCACTAAGTGGTCGCTGCCCTAACTGGGCTTCCTATCTCTCGCCTAGCTGAGGGTCATCGTACCCTCACATAGTCAAGTGTAAGGGTCATCATGATTTGACACTCATAAGTATCAGCAATTGTGGAATCACCACCACTGACTTGATTCCTCATCCTTTCATTATCTTTGTTGTGGTTTACTGTACAAATCTAGGTTTTTTGTCAATAATTCGATCAATAGGATCTATAGTCAGTAAAATATTCCTAAAGGATTAGTTCATGAAGATGATCGGTTTTTGTGGTCATAGTTATCATTTCTAAAATTTTGAGATCATCAGATATTCATTGGATCTGAATCTAAATTTGATCCGATGTAGAAATTCTATTTTTCTTATTTAACTCATAATTTAGTGGTAAGATTATTGATCTAAATTTTATCGATCACTTGTATGAAAATACCCCAATGTTCTCATATTTCGAATCATGAACTTCATCGCTATGCACCTTTTGCCTTATTCCATTGCGACATTTGAGGAGCTTTTTTATTAGTAGAAAGGAATAGTAACTTGATGATTGCATACAAGAATTTGCATAATCATTACTCGGTCAATGGTGCAAATTAGTGATCTATAGTGGTCCCATCCTCTTAATTGAAGGATGTATCTTTTGAAGGGGCTATCCCACTTGTGTAGGGTCTTCATGCGCCCACTTCTTCTTGTTTGATTGCACTGCAAACAAATGATAGATTTGGAAATGCTTCACGAGTTTCATTATTTTCCATAGCATGTAATTTAACTTGGTTTTGTTCTTTTTAAATCTTTTCTGATATGTTGTCGTGAACAATTTTTATAAGGTTATGCGAGGCATGAAAGGATATTAGGTAGAAAGTATTGTTTTTCATCATGTTTGTATGTTTGGTGGTTATAGACATTGCTCATACACATGTATATATGCTAAAAGTAAAAATAGGTGAGATCAATACTGGCTTTGTGCACAGGGTCTTTGATTCTTACAACAAATTATGAGATAATTTCATCATGTTATTTATGGTAGTGAACAGAGATAATTAAGACATGCAAATAGTGCAGCAGAATACACAACCCAGATGTTCTTGGTGTTTAGCAGATTGCAAGCAGATGCTATTGACTTAGTTTAATGGTTTATAATATCGAGGGCATTCAATTGCAATGTAAATCTGATGATGTACTTTGTTAGATCTTGAATTTGATGTAAGTTATATATCCATATACAACCATTGCCTCTAAATGATTGAACTAGATCTTATACTTGACATATAGAACCATTGCACCTAAATTTCTATAGTTGATGTTTTGAGTTTTGAGTGATGTTTTAAATACAATGCTAATAATCGATGCATGGTGTTTCTGATTGAATTAAATCAGGAACTTCACTTCCTATGCCTAGGCGTACTACATGTTTCTCTCTCAGTCGATTGAGTCGATCTTCAATGATATTAAGATCGAATAATTTGTTGTAATTAACATAAAGATCTTAATGATGTCAGTTGTAATTAAGCATTAACCTTGAATATATCAAAGATTACATTCTTAACCAACTTTGATTCAAAATTTTGATCGATTGTATATATCTAATTTCAAAAGCAAAATAATAGATTTTGGACTTTATTTTCAACATGCATGGAAGGCAGTAAGAGAGGTCTTAGGATGCATCTAGATTTACTCCAAATTGGAGAAGGAAAATGCATGCAGATAGTGCTTTAGTCAAAGAGGAGCAACAGTTGCTTGATCAGAACTGCTAGGACTCCTTGGAGTATCAGATCATCAGCTACTCCAGCTGCTACACATACATCAAGAGGATGTTGCATGCACCAGATGGTTGCTGCAATTGCAATAGTAGCATGGGCAACAAATAGCAACAGAACTTCTAGCTGCCTAGGGACAGCTTCTAGGGCGGATATTGAAGATTCAATCGGTTGGAATGGCTGCTAGGAGCAGTTGTTGAAGGGGAATAGGAGGGAAGCAGTAAATGGATGTTGGCTCTTGCAACAGCAACATCAAATTACTGGTTTCAGCAGTCCAGGAGACAAGGGGCAGTTGTTCCAACTGCAGTATAGTGCAGCACAACAGGGGCTATTAGCAGTTGCTCCAATTGAAGAAAATAGCAGCAAAAGGTGATGTTGCAACAGCAGCAGTGGCTGCTGCAACAAGATAGCAGCTCCAGCTATTGGAAATGGCTAAAATTTCTCCTTCGGCTGGGGACATTGAAGAGAAATTAGAGAGAATAAGAGTGAGGGGTTGGGGTTTATATAACCAGGGGAATAGGTCCTTGTTTTGACAAGTGGATACAAAGAAAGAACCAAGTGTAGCAGGAATTCGGGAGCCATGTGTTGAGATAGCAGTAGCTGCTGCTATCTGCTTTTAAAAAAAATGTTTTTTTTACTTTCTCTATCTCTTAATTAGAACATCAAAGTCGACCACATTCGTACCTCAAATCTTGGACTCTAATGTACAATAGTTCGTTTTGACTATCTCTAAATGATGATCAAAATTAGTATAATATTCATATACTTCAGATCGAAGATGAATTCTTGAATCTTTTAGGTACGGTCTTGGTTTGTGACTAGATTTTTTGACTTTAAATTATCAAATGGCCTTCGATCGACAAATGGTCGATTTTATCGAATCAGATTTTATGGTGATCTCGATTTGTTTTATGGTTTGGATTTCACATCGCAGCTTTTTCTGATGGCACGCATTATGATGCGATTGACTTAATTTATTACGATCAAACGAGTTTTGATATGCAATTTACATATGGACATGAGTTTATTCAATATGAATTAAATATTAATCGACCTTACAAACTCTTAATCGAGCCAAATTTGATTTATTTGGATCCGGATGTTATACTTATTGTGTAATCATTGAATGTATTCTAAATAGTACTCAATCCTAGTATCTATGATGGTCTACACAAAGAGGCAATACTACTACTAATCAAGTCAACCTTATGCAGTAAAGCCAACTTAAAGTCAACCATCAATTGATCACTCAATATAATTCTTGCTAATTGATCATTCAATGATCGCTCAATGTACTTGATCTGGTTGATCATCTGCAACTTGTTAAAGAACCCTTTGAGTTGATCGATCATTGTTCTAATATGATTGGTAAGTGGTATGATCGCACATTACTTTGTCTCAATTGATCATTTTTTCAACATTATCTACTTTTGACCATTCCATTTTATTGGTCATTAAGTCATTTTTTATGATCGATCATTTGTTTGAAATTTGAATTATGTAACCGACCTTGCCATCGATTATGGGTCTTGATTGATCAATAATATGGGTATTGATTGATTGTTTCTTTTGTTGATCAATAATTCCATATTTAAATGTTACTATTTGTGGCTTTTATAGTTACTTGATACAATCATTTTAAAAATAAACCTCCTCATTTTAACACACAACTTATTTGAGTATTACTCTCTCTATCTCTCTCTTATTAGCGAGTGTTTATATTTTCAAGAGAGAAGATTTCTAAGCTGAAAGCTAGCCTCGATCTATAGCAAGCTCCTTAAGCTCTCTGTATGTAGTCATAGATCATCTTGAAGCTACTTAGAAAACTTCTGTGATATTTTTCAATTATATAGCTTTCACTTGATTTAGAGTCATTTCTTTCAATCAAATATTTATAAATTTTGTTAATATATTCTCCCTATTGTTGTGATCACTAAGAACTGGTTGTTTTATTTAATATTATCATGTCAGCTCAGATATTTGTTTTATCTTGTTCAGCTAACGTTGTTCTACAAATACTCTTAGAGTCTTCTCTGAAGGAAGCTCGAGGTGAAGCCTCAAGTGATGCTGCAACTAGTTCAGTTGTAGTGGTGACTTTACTATTTGATCCAAAGTTGTGACTTTAGTGTATGATCTAAGGTTGTAAGCTTCATGCTTATAATCGGTTGAGATATCCATCTAAATATCTCATGATATAGTGGAAAAGTTGGTTAGTTCGATTGTGAGACCTTGAGACTTATTATGTGTTAAAATACTAAGTACAATATATGTATTGGATTCCCATAGAATTTGATCTTGATACGGTTCGATATTGTTGGATATGCAAGCCCGCGATGAGCCATTATGCAATAAATGTTATTGCAAATCATTCCATGATCTGAAATGAAGAATAACTAATTTGCATAAAAAGTCCCTTAGAATAATTAGGATTATGTACCATGGCCATCATAATGATCATACAACTGTTGATTCAAATGTTGAATCACAGAGGTTGGTGCTTAGATGATATTTAAAGAGTTATATGGAGGACTCATCAAGCATCGTGAAGTAATTGTTAAGAAAGGATCTCCAGCCTGAGAGGGGGATGACAATCTTTTCTCTAAAGGTTTAATCTAACCAACCTCTTGATGCAGGTTCTCTGCATAAGAATAGAGATTCAGAGGTATTAGACAAGTTATGACAAAAAGTTGACTTAATGCGACCAAGATAACCAAGACCAATGTCATATACTCTCACGATATAGGCATGCATCCTCTGACCAGAGATAGATTTATTATTATATGTTTGAGTATGTACATTTGGCAGACCGATATGTTGATGGCACAATCAAAGTCTATGCATCGGTGAGTTGTTGTGCATACGATACAATCTCTCAAAGGGATCATACAGGTTCATTACTGAATCGATAGATATGAGCTCTCATGAGATATTGAGATCAAATTCTGTGCACAGTCGTCTCGCTTTGGAAGCTTGACTAAATTTGTAGGTTTTATATATGCCCTTTGGAAAGTATATGATCAATACCTAGGTATGTGATGACAATGATTTTGTAAGGATCCAAAATATTATCCTCACGGAGGCGGAGATATCTTATCGCTGAGGCGACCATTCACAAAACTCGAGGTCAGTCAACAATTAACCCACACAATAACTAAATCAAGCAAGGCAAGTAAGTGTGAATCAAAATTTATTATATACTACTAAAGATGTATAGTGAAAAATATGTCGGGGTCAAGCATAGGAAACAAGGGTGTAGAGCAGATGAGATAAAAAATTCAACACAAGGAATTTGTCATTTCAAATACTTAGCCAATTTATGGTTTTTGTTGGGTTTTATTCTTTATATTTTTATAGTATTTAGTTTTATATTTTTATTTGGTTTTAATTTTATATTTGTTTCTTTTTATTTTTCAGATTTTATTTTTTTAAATAAGCGATATAAGAATATATAAAGATATATATACAATGTAAGGAAAAGTAATTACAAATACTAGTAAAAATAAACAAAAAATGTAAAATACTTTTTGGGTGGTTTTAAATAATTTTTTACTATTTTTGTGATTTTTTTAGATAATTTTGCTAATTTTTATATATTTTAAAGTCAAAAATATATCAAATAACTGATTAAATAAATAAAACGAATTAATTTGAAATATAAAATAGCAAATAATATCCAAATTTTTTCAAATAAAATTTAATATGTAAATAATAATATAAAGAAAAATCAGAGATAGAAAATTATATTTTGGGGATTTTTAAGGAAATTTTTATCTTTTTATATTGGATTTTGGAGCTTTTGAATTTTTAGGTATTTTTTTATCTATTTTAGGTATTTTGGTTTGAAGGCTTAAAATACTTAAATAAAAAAATATATTGTTTTGGATTTTCAAAATGTTTTTCTATTTTTTGGAATTTTATAAATCAAATAGGGACTTATCGTGTTCTTTTTATTTTTTATAAAATAGGACAAAGTCTTAAATTACAAATCTAAAAATATAGTGTGAATGTGTTTGCAAGCAGGAACTTAGCTCTTTTTTATGGATTTTTTGGATCATAAACTATTTTAAATAAATAGAAATGACTCACAATAATTAACGAACCGGTTGGGCATAAATGTAAAAAAAATTAATGTTAGGGGCTCAATTACAAATATCCCAATTTTTTTAATCTATAGTTCGTATTTAAGTATTAAATACAAAAGTAACAAGGGCCTCGATGTAAAATCGCCACCTCACATGGGACGACACGTGAAATGACGTGGACTAGACCTTTTTGTGAATTAAATAAAGGTAGGGACTTCTTGCAAAATACATAATTTTTTTTAAATTTAATAAAGATGTTATAGAACTAAATATTAAAGCAACAAAAATCAGGGGCCAAGTATGCAATTTACCCCTCCACGTACGCGCGGTGGACGGTCAGATGTGATTTACTTGACATGTGCTGTGCCCACATCACACGATATCGGTTCGAGGATGGGCAACACAGATCGGAACTTTCCTCATATCCGACAGTTATGGAGAGGGACGATCCAACGGCATTGATCAAAATTGGAGCTGGAGGTCGATCGGATGGCCGATGGGTATGGAGGAAGAACGACAGAAGAACACAACCCTAGAAACCTTCAATCTTCAAAATCTCCATGCTCTGAGTTCCTCCTCCGATGGTGATTGTCCAAATGTTTCCTAGGGTCCTTCCGTATTGAATGGATGTATTAAAATGCCCTGGAGAGCACGGATGAGTTCTAGCAGCAGAGTAGGATAAGGGGGCTTCTTCATAGTTCTATGAGCCTTGAACAGGCTCCCTTTTTGGTTCTTTCCTGCAGGAGCTCATTAAGGGGCAAAAGGCGATGCTCTGGAGAGCATCATAAGGTAGAATGGATGAAGGAGTGAGGCAGGCAGAGTCCTCCGATGGACGACGAAGATATGAAGACTGATTACTCATTCTGTGCAAGAACGAGGTAATTGGAGGTGGGTGAAATGATTGAAGGGCGGTGAGAAGTGAAGTGGAGTTGTAGTGAGTGGCGGAAGTGGTCAAAGTCAAGCGGATTTGGGCGGTGGAGATGAACTCTGGTGTCCGATGAAATTGGAATACATGGAGATTTAATCAAAATTAAATGAAACAAAGAGCGATTCTACATTACTTATATCCTACGGATAAAAAACGACGAAAAAAAGAAGAGCTTGCCAACTAGAATCGACTGGAAGATAGAGCTCCGACGAGGCTTAATAGAAGGCTCGGATCACTTCGATTCTATACCCACGCTCACGCCTAAGGAGTGGATTCAACCCCTACCGTCACGAGTAGCACAAATCAACGGTCGGAAATAGGGTTCAAGGGTGGAAGAAGGATCAATCCAAATGAGGCCACCATGGGTTATATGTACATGGCCCTTTTCATTGGGACGAAGCACGCGATTCAGAAGAGCATCAACCAAGATTTGATCTCGACATGAAAGAGCATTGATCGAGGCGCAAGTTTGGAGAAGAAATTGATCTAAAATATCACAAGAAATGGTGGGAGAAAATTGACAAAGATAGGGTCCCACTCTGACAAAAGCTGGTTTTGAATGTGGAAAGGGCAGTTGACTTGGGTCAACTAGGGCTGAGCCCTGGTTGGTCCACACAAGCTGCAAGAAGATAAAATATAAATAAAATTCGTTATAAATCTAAAATAAAATATTAAATTAATTTATAATTTTATGGCTCAAATAACAAAATTTTATTTTTTTAATATAGTATTTTAATATGGTTTTTATTTATTTTTGGGAGTTAATTTAATATAAGTTACTTTTTAAGGGTATATTTATAAGTATATTCATCTATGTTTTGGGTATTTTATTTTTATTTTGTATTTTTGATCTTATTCATTTTTTTATTAATTTATATATTTATAACTTATTTTTATATACATAAATATCTTTTTATTATATTTTTTGATGTATTTTTTTCATTTAAATAAATATAGGTGTATATTATATAAGTATAAGTATTATATATTCATATATGTATTTTTGTATATTATTTTATTTTTGTGTTTTATTTTATTCTTTCATTTTATTCTAAATATGTACAAATGTTATAAATAATATTTACAAATTACTAAAATATAAAATTTAAAAATAATAAAGAATAAATAAAAATTTAAATAGCTTATTAAAAGTTATATACAATTAAAGTGATTTTTATACATTTTGAGTTTTTTTTGGAGATATGGGTATGGGAAGTTGGGATTTTGACTTTTTATTTAGAGTATAAAATATACATTATATATTATTTTTGTATGAAATCAATTTTGTATTTTTATTTGTATTTTTCTCTACAACTTTCATATACAAAGTTTCTTTATTTGAGGTATAAGAAATAAAAAATAAAATCGATCCCAAAAATACAATAATGATGAATAAAAGAATGGGATTTTTATTGTGTATTTGACCCTTATCTCCCCTATTTTATTCCTTGTCAATTGAGTCATCACGATTCCTAGGTCTCGATGTTTATGGTCATAAAATACCTTTGGCATTTTATTCCTTTTCTTTTATTTTCTTTTTGGCATTAAAGACAATATTTTATACATAATAAATGAAACAAATAATGAATTTTAATTTGTACAAAATAATATTATTTACATGCATTAGATAGGATTTTTAAGGCCAAAATGATAGATAAATGGGATGAAATGGAGATTCATCACCCCCCCTATACTTGCCTTTTTCAGTCCCTAGCAAACACTTATGCAATAAGTGCAGAAAATGAAAATAAAGAAAAGAAAATGAAATAAAGTGGATTGATTTTAATTATTGAACTTGTCTTCACAAAATAAAAGTTTGGAGCTTAAGTCAGACCTTTGCATTTTCGGTGTAGTGGAACCTTATTGGGAAATGGATTTGGAACAGAACAACCTTCGAGAATCTCGAAACCCTTCTCAAGTCTCCTCAATAGACAGTTCAGAATATATCAACACATACGGAAACCCTTAAGACTATGAATCTATCTTAGATAGTGTGTGAGATATGCATCTCTCCTCGATTGAAGCGGTAGAAGTCAGTCTTCTTCAGCAGGGTGACCCTAATTCCCCAATCTAACCACTCTTTCCTCGAGAAGCGGGATATTCCCTTCTGAGTTCAAGTGACAACCAGCTCAATAAGAGGAGGTGGAGAGAAGATTGTATAGTGTACAGTGTAGCTACCTATCCTAGGATGCTTGACTAGTGTAGCCAAGTCATTTGGTCGCAGGCTCACAAATATATGACTTTGAAGCTCAAGCTTTCTTATTGACTATAAAAATATGTACACTCCGGCTGGCATTTTATTTTCAATCAGGCCTGTCGATTTTCCTTGAGTTTTTGGTTTTCCATTTTTTTGAAATACTATATACAACAGAATTTACATAAGGACTTTTTCTTCTTGAGCCAATAGACTATCACGCTTTTAAAGCTTTATTGCAACCCACAACTTCTGTCTTTAGATCTCGTCACCATTGGATTGGGTTGGGGTACAATGGCCACAAATGTGTGACTTTCGATGTTTCCATTGCTTGTGTCTCATGCCGGCAAATCCAACCCTCTACCACTTCAACTGAGGTGGGCAAGGTGAACGGTGCAGGTGTACAGGCTAGGTCATTACCAACAAGAATCATGTGTGTGCTTCGAAATACTCTATCTAGGCAGTCAAGATAACACTGAACCAAGTCTCACAATTCTCAAAAAAAATTAAGTCAACTAGAGCTGAGATACCTTAATTCCAGTTCCTATAATGTTCATGTGATTAGGTAGATTTAAGGTCCAAACTCTCTCAAATCTTCGGATTTTACTTAGACATGTTCAATTATCAAACTCAATCTGAAAAATAAAATGCTATGCACAATGAAGAAAATATTTTTGTACAACACAATAAATGGAATAAATTATGAACTTTAATTTGTACAAGATAATATTATTTACATGCATTAGATAGGGTTTTTAAGGTCAAAATGATAGATAAAGGTGATGAAATGGAGATTCACCACCCCTTATACTTGCCTTTGCTAGCCTCTAGTAGGCACTTATGCAATAAGTATAGAAAATGAAAATAAAGAAAAGAAAATGAAAGAAAGTGTATTGAATTTAATTATTGAACTTGTCTTCACAAAATCAAAGTTTGGAGCTTAAGTCATAACTTTGCATTTTATGTGATGTCGGAACCTTATTGGGAAATGGATTTCGAACACAACAGCCTTCGAGAATCTCAAAACTCTTCTCAAGTCTCCTCAATAGCCAGTTTAGAACAAATAAACTCATATGCAAACTCTTATGACTATGAATCTATCTTGGACAGTGTATGAGGTATGTAGCTCTCCTCGATTAAAGCGGTAGAAGTCAGTCTTCTCCAGCAGGGTGACTCTAATTCCCCAATCCAGCCACTCTTTCCTCGAGAAGCGGGATATTCCCGTCTAAGTTCAAGTGGCAACCAACTCAAGAAGAGGAGGTGGAGAGAAGAATGTACGGTGTCTAGTGTAGCTACTTATCCTAGGATGCTTGACCAGTGTAGCCAAGTCATCCAGCTGCAGGCTCACAAATATATGGCTTTGAATCTCAATGCGTACATTTTATTTTCAATCAGGTCTGTACATTTTTTTTGGAGTTTTTGTTTTTCCATTTTTTTGAAATACTATAAACAATAGCATTTACATAAGGTCTTTTTCTTCTTGAGCCAATAGATTATCCCTCTTTTGAAGCTTTATTGCAACCCACAACTTCTGTCTTTAGACCTCGTCACCATTGGATCGGGTTGGGGTACCATGGCCACAAATGTGTGAATTTCGATGTTTCCATTGGTGTGTGTCTCATGCTGGCAAATCTAATCCTCTACCACTTCAACTAAGGTGAGAAAAGTGAAAGGTGCAGGTGTACAAGCTAGGTCATTATCAACAAGAATCATGTGTGCTCTGAACTACTTTACTTAGGTAGCCAAGATGACATTGAACCAAGTCTCACGATAAGTCAACTAAACCCGAAGTACATGAATTCTAGTTCCTATACTGTTCATGAGATTAGGTAGATTTAAGGTCCAAACTAGCTCCAATCTTTGGATTTTACTTAGACTTGTTCGATTATCAAACTCAATCTGAAAAATAAAATGCTATGCACAATGAAGAACATATTTTTTTGTAATGCAATTTTCAAAATTTGAATTGTTTATGAGTTTTAAAAAAGATTTTGCAAATTTTTATGCATTTTTCACAAAGTTTTTACAAATGTTTTTGGGATTTTTCAAAACAAAAAGATTATTGGAATAAAAGATAGGTATGAATTTTTACACTATGCATCTTATCATTTACAAGAATTAAGGTTTTTAAGGATTTACACAAGGGATTTGTTATTATTTTATAGATAAATATATATAGTTGGTGAATAGTGTTTGTTTATTTCGATGATGTTTATATTCCTCAAACTTATTTGGAAAAAATTTTACAAACAATTTTGAAAACTATATTTTTAAATATTTTTTTCAAATAATTTTTACAAATATTTACAAACGTTTGAAAATCGTTTTCAAAGGTTTTTAAAACAATATATATAGGTTTCTCAAATATTTTTGCAACCATTTTCAAAATCATTTGCAAATAGTTTTTCAAAACACTTTTATTTATTACAAACAAAAAAAGTTTTATAAACAAAATATTTTTACAAAGGTCAAAAATATTTTACAAAATATTTTACAAATGGTTTTCAAATGATTTTTCAAAATTGATTTCGAAACTATTTTTAAAGCATTATGCAGAGCATTTTTACCTGATTTATTAATTATTATACTCAAAAAGAATGAGGAATAATATACATCTTTTTATTAATTGATTTAGTGACTAGTATATATATAGTATTTTATACAGTATTTTAGTCATAATTATTGAAAATACGAAAGTATGAGTTATGGCTAATGTATATACGACGTATATAAGACCCCCTTATACTTAGCTTGTGCTATGTACTCATAGATCAGAGAGAAAAAGAGAAGACATAACTCGTACTGAGCATAGTAAAAAGAATGAGTGAATGAGAAGTCAACCGTCCCCCTATAATTAGGATGAAATAATCTCGAGTATAGCAAACTGTACAAAGATAGGGAGGGTCAAGGGTGGGGATGTACGAAATCATCAGCTCGACATGTTCCCCTTATACTCTGGGTAAAATATCCATAAGTATAGATAGAGTATCAAAAGTTGGGGGGGGAAGTACATCTTAAGTATAGCAGTGATAAAGGAGGAGACACCTTTTCAGAAGAAAAAGAAAAAAAAAGAACGAACAAAAGAAAAGTAGAAAAGAAAAAATGAAAGAAAGATCATTCAAAAATATTTTGATCTGATTTATCTGAAGTTGTGGGAGTAGTAGGTTCCAGCTCTTCTTCATAACATCATGAATAGAGTCAACGACGGACAGAAATGTATCATGCTCTAGGTAAGGCTTCGGCAGTTGTCCATTGACTACAAAAGGTTGTGTGTCAGCTGACAATTTAGATACCACCACACTACCATTATCACGCACATGTTTCATTGTGAACGACTCAGCCTATTTTCTTTTCAATTTACTTATAAATATCTTCAACTTTGCATCAAACAACCAAACCTTTTGACCCGGCTCAAAAATCTTTCTCCGGATGTGCTTGTCATGCCACTTTTTATCCTTTTCGTTGTACATTAGGTTGTTATCATATGCATAATCTTTAATTTCCGGTAATATGTTTAGATCTACCTTTCTACTCTTCTCAACTTTCTTGGAGTCCAAATTGCATATATTACTTGCTCATAAGGATTTATGAATATGTTCAATAGGTAAATAAAATGGCATTCCATAAATAAGGCGATAGGGAGACATTCTTAATGGTGACTTGTACGTGATCCTGTAAGCCCAAAGAATTGAATCAAGTATTTGAAACTAGTTCTTGCGATACAAATGCATAAGCTTCTGTAGAATTGTCTTTGTCTCCTTATTGGAGCATTCAGCCAAGCCATTAAATTGCAGGTGGTAGTGTGAAGCAACATGATGTTCAATACAGAATTCTTGAGTTAACTTCTTCGCATCTCTGTTGATAAAGTGTCTACCCCCATCAGATATGAGAATTTTGAGAATCACGAATCGTGAAATAATGTGATCCTTCAGGAATCGACTGACAGTCTGACTATCGACAGTTCGGGCGGGAATAGCCTCCACCCAATGGGTCACATAGTCGACAGCTAGTAGAATGTATTCATAGTCTTGGCTGTTCAAAATGGGCTCATGAAGTTGATACCCCAAGCATTGAAGACGTCTGATATCTGAATGAATTTCAGAGACATTGTATCTCTCATTCCTATGATGTCACCCATCTTCAGGAAGTCAGTGCAATTCTTGACGTATTTGTCTGCACCGTTGAACAATGTAGGCCACAAAATACCACTCTGAAGAACTTTTATTTTGTTTGTCTACTTAAATGGTGTCCTCCTTACTCTTTATCATGACAATGTGCAAGGACACTTGGAACCTCCTCCTGAGGAATACACCTTCTCTAAATGCAATCTGCCCCCCTCACAGAATAGATATGGATCCTCTCACTAATATAAATGGATATCAGACAAAAACTTGTCCACTTTCATCTTGGGGCAGTCTTGTGGAGTTTTCTTGGATACGAAATAGTTCACAACATCAGTGTATCAGAAAAGTGAGGTGACTGACGATATTGCCTCATCTGGAATGGTCCTAGTGGCTGCAGATTTATCTCAAGAGATTTATGCACGGGAAGTCAGAACAAGTGATCGGCCGCCACATTCTTGACTCTAGGTCTATCTTGTATTTCTAGGTCAAACTCCTGGAAGAGAATTATCCACATAATGAGACGTGGTTTGGTGTCCTTCTTCTGATGTAAATATTGGATGGTCGAATGAGTTGTATAAATAATGAACCTAGACCCAAGGAAATGGGATCTAAACTTTTCGAAGGCAACAACTACCGCTAACATCTTCTTCTCAGTGACTATGTAATTTTTTTGAGATTCGTCGAGCGTTCGACTAGCGTAATGAATAGAAAATGTGACATTATCTTTCCTCTGTCCCAAGATAGGATCGATGGCACAATCTGACGCATCTGTCATGATTTCGAAGGATAGCGTCCAACGGGTGGCTACAAGATAGGGTCTTGAGTGATGAGTTCTTTAAGCTGATTGAAGGTAAGGAGCACACAGTCATCGATAATAAAATAATTCTCCTTGCCTAAAGTTCAGTCAATGTCGGGCCAACTTGCTGAAATCTTTGATGAAACATCGGTAAAAGCCGACATGACCCAAAAATGACTGGACTTTCTTGAGAGTTGTAGGTGGCTCTAGTTTGTATATTACTTCCACCTTGGCTAGGTCAGCCTCCATGCCACGTTTAGAAACAATGTGACCCAGCACGATTCCTTCGGTTACCATGAAGTTTCTCTTCTCCAGTGAGAGCACTTGGTTCACTTCGCAACACATCCTCAAAACTCGGTCTAAATAATCCATGCATCACTTCGCAACACATCCTCAAAACTCTGTCTAAATAATCCATGCATTGATCGAAAAGAATCTCCGCAGACCAAAAAGCCATCCAAGAAAACCTCAAGGAAACTGCCCACCATGTCGGCGAATACTGGAAGCATACACCTTTGAAAAGTAGATGGGGCATTGCATAGCCCAAATGACATTTATCTGAGGGCATATGTCCCGAATAGACATGTTAACATGGTTTTCTCTTGGTCCTTGATGAACCGCAAAATCGGCCCTTTAATAGTGCATAATTAGCACTTGGAATTGTCGTAGCAGTCGGGCCAATTTCGGGCTCATCAAAAAGATCATCTCATTTAAATATGTATATGATAGATCAAAATGAGATGGCCCTAAATTTTTATATTTTTTTACGTGGTAAGAAACCAAGGTCGAACTTAGGGACACGAGCCTCTCTCGTAGTAGTCGGATTTTAGTCTATTTAGCTAAGTGTTGAGTTAAGGACATATAGGTCAAATTATGAAAGACACGACACAACAATGCATTAAGATTAAACATGCATTTTTTAAATTTTTATCATGCAAATAAATACCATGAAATGCAATGAAAAATATGCCCTAGAACAAAGTAAATATGATGAGCAAATTAATAAGCAACAATTTCAGGTTTAAGAAGATATACTTGATTTCAAAGTTGAATAAGGCATATTAGACACAAAGCCAACAAAATAATACATTAAACTTCATGTGTCCAAAATTAGAAATTAACGATGCCATTAAGAAGAACATCAAGCAAGCTTCAAAATTCCACTGAAATCAACTGAAACTGAATTACGGTGCTCAAGATATGCATAAAGGAAAGCAATGGCATAACTGAAAGAAAACATGAAAAGAATACTACAAACAGGTCCCTGGGAGGGACTAAAAAGTAATAAAAATAAAGAGCAATTCCTTCCCTGTAATAAACCAAACGCATGGGGACCTTTTTGCAATATTGAAGAACTTTGTGGGTGTCTCTGCAAATTTCCCAGATGCGCACGTGCCCAGCACGTGCCATCCAAGCTTGGAGATAGGCTCGGACTCGGCAGAGGCTCGGCTGCTGCTTCGGCTTGGCTTGGACAGTGGTTCGGCTCGATGCAGGTTCGTGGAGGCTCGGGAGCATCCAAGCCTGGAGGCTCGAATGCTAGGCTCGGGGAGGCTCAGGTGACGCCGCTTGGCTGAATGTGGACCCTTTGATCAATTGATCGAAGGGCTATTGGAGTGATGACGTGGCTGTATGGGAACCGTTGGATCTTGAGGATCCAACGGTACCTGGAAAAGGTGCTTGGTTGGCGACGTGGACGATCTCGGACCTTTGGATGATCCCCTGGAGAGGGACATCCAACGGAGACTGCTTCTTCTCCACCATCCGCGGCTGGCGGCGAGGTTGGAGCTCCGACGAAGGAGCTCCTCCTCCGTCGCTCCATCATGAGCAAGGTAAAGCTCGCCCGAGGCTCCTGAAAGAAGATCGATGAAGCTTGGAGCTCGGGTGAGGTGCTGGTCTCTCTGGAGAAGACCACTGGATCGCTGATGTCGAGAACGGCTGTGAAGAAGTGGTCTCCGGCGACGCTCCGATCGTTGAGAGGATGGTCACCTGCAATGTTAGTTCTATAGCCGAAGCGCGTGGAGTGAGTGCGTGAATGGAGTGAGAGCTCGTAGGGGCGGAGAAGGTGTGAGCTCGGAGCTCCTCCGCCGTGAATGGCGGAGGAGATGGGTCGGAAGGTGAAAGAGGTTGCGGAAGATCGGAAGGGTGATCGGAGAGTGTCGCGGGGAAGGGGAGGTGTTGGCGAAGCTTGAAAGGTGTTCATCGGAGGTTGAGGATGAATGAAGCGGCCTAGAAAATTAATGGAAATTAAAGAAAAATACAAAGGAAGAAGAAGAAGAGCTTACCTGGTCGGAGGCGGAGCGGGGGCTTGGACTGGGGGTTCCAGAGGGTCCCCGGGTCGTCGCTGGACGTTGTCAGCCGGTCGACGCAGCTCAGGCGGTCGCTAGGGCGCTGCAGCTCCGCCTTGTTCGGCGGAGGGTCTCACCAGGGAGCCTCGTCATCTTCGCTCAATCCGGCCACCTCCCCCTGTCACTGGGAGGTGGCGGAGGGCTGGGCGAACCCCCATGTAAAGGTGGACAGCCGAGAATGGAGGAGGCGGTGGGTTATTTGAAGATTGAAGGTGGCTGGTTATGGTGGTAGGACGTGGGTTTGGAGGGCGTGCATGGAGCGAAGGAGAGGGGTTCGTGGGTTACTTAGTCGCTGGTGAGGTTCATGGGTAAGTGGAGAAGACCTTGGAGCGGTTGGCGAGAGGAGGTGGTCACTGGAGTGATGGAGAAAAAGGGAAGGGGGAGAGGTCTGTGCGGAGTGGAGAATGTGGGCACGAGTGGACATGGGAGGTTGACGATGAAGATCAGCCGTTGGATCTGGAGATCCAACGGCTGACGGTTGGGCACGAACGAGAGGATAGGATGTAATCTGCGGCGATGCGATCAACGGGCCTTGAAGCTGCCACGTGTCGTGCTGCAAAGAGAGCGCTGACAGACGGTTTAGTTTAGAAGCTATAGGTGATCGAGCGGCTGAAGACGCAGCGAGAGAAGGAGGTGGGGATTGCATCTCCAAACGTCGATCTGATGGTGGAGATCTTGACACGTGGCACATGTTGAGCGAGGCGGGAAGAAATGGCGGAGATTAAAGATGAAGGTAGATCAAACGGTTGGAAATTGAGGCGTGCGTGGACGTCAGCTGGCCGTTGGATCAGAGGGAGATCCAACGGTCTAGGAAGGTGGCGGATAAGACAAGAGAGGCGGGCCACGTGGCGCCCCCAGAACGGGCCACGTGGCCCAATCAGATTATTCAGATGATATTTTTGATTTTTGAAGGTTAATTTGGTCGAATTTGAGAAAACTCAAAACATGAAAGTTGTAGATCTTGATGAGATCTACAAGTTTCATGTTGACTAAAACTGGAGATGAAAACAAATAAAGACCCGAAATATTTTTAAGGGTATTTAAGTCTAAAAATACCACAGATTTTTATTTTTCCATTTTTTGTGGTTTTTAATTTATTAAGGACTCTGATAATTACTGATAATTACAGGACATTAACTGGGTTTTATTGACATATATTTAAGCAAGGGGGTTAATAATAGAAAACAAAGATGATGAAATTGAGTTTCATCACCCCCCTATACTTAAACTATGCTCGTCCTCGAGCATAAAAAAAGAATGACTAAGTTGGATTAACCCCCTTGTGCATGTGAGTACAGGATCCAATCTGTTCAAGTCGACTCAATTTTAAAGGTCCAGAATTCTCGAGATCAACCCAGCCTTAACCAAGAGGTACCCAATTCCTCTAATTCTCCAGACTCTCTCTGATGTACATATAATCTAAAGGATATGACATTTAGTGTTGACTACAATTTCCAGAGTAGAGTTAAATCTTCACCCAAAGTCTTGGTCCAAGAAATTCTCCTAAGGACCCAATCCTCAACACTAGGGAATAAATCCAATCTGACATCCATTCCACCATCTCTTTGGTTGTCAGACTTAGAAAATGTAGATGGCAGGCCAGTAATGGAGGGCATGGGATTATGTCATTTCTTCTCTCCCTCTCATTGGAACAAGGATTCTCTCTAGTGCCTTTTATGCAACACATTTTTTGGTGTTGATCAGTGCGTCTGTCAACAGAAGTTGGAGCCGTCTGCACTTGTTTTCCTGGGAGTACACCGGGGTGTGTCTTTTTTGAGTACCTATCGTACCTTCGACACCCAGACTTGTAGCATTTACGATGCAGAGCCTTTTTTTGGTGCAAGCCTGACTCCTGGTCCTAATAGCGGTGGTCCAAGTGGACACTTTGAAAAGTTTGGGAGCGCTCGCCTTTGGTGGAAGCTCTTTGATATTTTGACTTTGTGGAATGAGAGCTTTTCTTTGAATTTCATTGACTTGTAAAATTTTTTTGGCTAGCTCCACTGCTTTTACCAAGAGTTGGCGCACACTGATCAACATTTTTTAATTATATCACACCCTGGCACTTAGGTCAATATCAAGAGATTAGTATAAGAACCAAGTTCTCATACTGGCTAAATTGCTGACACTCAGGTTTCATGAAGCCTTCAAAGATTTTATCCCATCCTCGAGCATCATTAGATCAAATCTAAACTCGAATCCCTCATCCCAATTCCTTAGGTGAAAAGTCAACTCATCTCAATCAAAAACCGCAGTCGTGCATGTGATGTGCTGATCATATTATTTTTGTATGAGACTAAGCATGGAATATAGCATGCAAATCTAGAGACCTAGAGAAATGTGGATGATTAAGTATAAGACCCTGATGGCTAAGGCTGGTTAACCTAAAAATCTCAAAGACCTCATAAATCAAGCTTCCTTGAACATTTCAGATCCTGGGTGAAAGTGTAAGAGTAGAGGTTTAATCCATCTCCTTCATTCAAAAACATTTTTTTTGATTTTTTTTTGAATTTTGCTCATTTTTATGGATTTTAGTTTAAAGTTAAAACACAAGTTAGACTCAACTTTCCTTGAAAAGAAAAAGATTTTCACAACCATGTCACAAAATAAAATTTTTCAAAAAGATTTTTTCAAAACAAGTAAAACTCATTTTTCAAATCATTTTCGAAAATATTTTTATGAAAATAGTGTAACATAGTATAGAAAAACCGTGAAAATATTTGAGTTATCTTAGTCCAAAGGATTTTACTTTAGCCAAAAAGTTTTAAATTTTTCAGATTATAGCTAAAGTAAGTATACTTGTATATACGGTATACCCCCTATCCTTAAACTTTGCTATGTCCTCATAGCACTAGATTATACAAGTACATAGGGCCATTTAAGTATAGAGAAATATACAGGAGCTAAGAGGGGCTCCCCCTATACTTCGGTTAGAAATAACCTATGTATCAAGGCAAGGAAAGATGAGTAGAGAAATCACAGGGACTCGGGTCCCCCTATACTTAGGCTGAGATTAGCCTAAGTACAAAGATGGGAATTGATGTTGGGAAGGACCCAAGGTGAACAAAGAAGAGAAATGGATTTACAAGTGAGCGGTTTGAATCTGCGGAGATGAATGGAGTAACTAAGGTTCTGGGGTGTGTATCGAAGCAAGCATGGCTCAATCAAGCAAGAAAGACCCTTAGGTTCACCAATACACACATGAAACCAACCGAGGTTGGTTTATTATCTTGTCGGTTTTATTGGTGATAAAACATTAGATATTTACGCGGAAAAAATGTGAAGTGAAAACCAATGCGTAACCGAGGGTGTTGCTCTCCCAAAACCGAATTTTACTCCATTTTTTGGTTGACTTGCAATTAACAGTCCCAATTTTATTTTAAGTTATCACTGAATTAAGGTTAGCCCAAAATCAAGAAATCATCGTCTACCGTTCATTCCCATTTTCCATTAATCCTAGGTGATCAAGCTAGGAAGAAGAAACCGAGAAAAACATGTATTCGATAAAACCGCGATCTAAGCTAAGCGATAAAACATGCAGTGATTTGACGAAAAACACGTGAAAACTTGGGCTGTTTTGAAAACCAAAATCAATGTATGCAAGTCGATAAAAGCCGCACCTAATCATGTGTCTATTAGCGGTGAATGATTTTCATTAAATTTGTCTAATTGAGGCGAGGTTATGTGCGTCTAGATTTTAGTGTGTCCTACCTACGAGCAAGCACGTTAAAGATAAAAATGAAAACCGCTCAAAGAGCCGCGTGCCTGGTCCTAAGTTGACACTCAAGTGGGGACGATCCCCACACAACCACAATCATTCGATTACAACCGCGAGCCTTCAATCGAAGACCTCTGTAACCGACGAATTATTACATGACATGCAAAAATAAAATGCGAGACATTTTTTTCTTTTCTTTCTTATAGGCTCCAAGCATGCTCCTGCGGTTCCTCTCAGCAAGAGACACCAGCTCCTCGCCTCCTTGATTGATCAAGGGCCCTGCCACAGAAACAAGGATTAGAGATCAAATAAAGAAGAAAATTTTTATAATGCAAAATAAGTAAACAAAATGACCTATAAAATGAAAACCTAATTAAATAAACAGAAATCCAAAAAATAAAAGAAATGAGTCGTGTCCCCGGCAATGACACCATTTGATGAACCGCAAAATCGGCCCTTTAATAGTGTAGAATTAGCACTTGGAATTGTCGTAGCAGTCGGGCCAATTTCGGGCTCATCAAAAAGATCATCTCATTTAAATATGTATATGATAGATCAAAATGAGATGGTCCTAAATTTTTATATTTTTTTACTTGGTAAGAAACCAAGGTCGAACTCAGGGACACGAGCCTCTCTCGTATTAGTCGGATTTTAGTCTATTTAGCTAAGTGTTGAGTTAAGGACATATAGGTCAAATTATGAAAGACACGACACAACAATGCATTAAGATTAAACATGCATTTTTTAAATTTTTATCATGCAAATAAATACCATGAAATGCAATGAAAAATATGCCCTAGAACAAAGTAAATATGATGAGCAAATTAATAAGCAGCAATTTCAGGTTTAAAAAGATATACTTGATTTCAAAGTTGAATAAGGCATATTAGACACAAAGCCAACAAAATAATACATTAAACTTCATGTGTCCAAAATTAGAAATTAACGATGCCATTAAGAAGAACATCAAGCAAGCTTCAAAATGCCACTGAAATCAACTGAAACTGAATTACGGTGCTCAAGATATGCATAAAGGAAAGCAATGGCATAACTGAAAGAAAACATGAAAAGAATACTACAAACAGGTCCCTGGGAGGGACTAAAACGTAATAAAAATAAAGAGCAAGTCCTTCCCTTAATAAACCAAACGCGCGGGGACCTTTTTGCAATATTGAAGAACTTTGTGGGCGTCTCTGCAAATTTCCCAGACGCACACGTGCCCAGCACGTGCCATCCAGGCTTGGAGATAGGCTCGGACTCGGCAGAGGCTCGGCTGCTGCTTCGGCTTGGCTTGGACAGTGGTTCGGCTCGATGCAGGTTCGTGGAGGCTCGGGAGCATCCAAGCCTGGAGGCTCGGATGCTAGGCTCGGGGAGGCTCAGGGGACGCCGCGTGGCTGAATGTGGACCCTTCGATCAATTGATCGAAGGGCTACTGGAGTGATGACGTGGCTGTATGGGAACCGTTGGATCTTGAGGATCCAACGGTACTTGGAAAAGGTGTTTGGTTGGCGACGTGGACGATCTCGGACCGTTGGATGATCCCCTGGAGAGGGACACGCAACGGAGACTGCTTCGTCTCCACCATCCGCAGCTGGAGGCGAGGTTGGAGCTCCGGCGAAGGAGCTCCTCCTCCGCCGCTCCATCATGAGCAAGGTGGAGCTCGCCCGAGGCTCCTGAAAGAAGATCGATGAAGCTTGGAGCTCGGGTGAGGTGCTGGTCTCTTTGGAGAAGACCATCGGATCGCTGATGTCGAGAACGGCTGTGAAGAAGTGGTCTCCGGCGACGCTCCAATCGTTGAGAGGATGGTCACCTGCAATGTTAGTTCTATAGCCGAAGCACGTGGAGTGAGTGCGTGAATGGAGTGAGAGCTCGTAGGGGCGGAGAAGGTGTGAGCTCGGAGCTCCTCCGCCGTGAATGGCAGAGAAGATGGGTCGGAAGGTGAAAGAGGTTGCGGAAGATCGGAAGGGTGATCGGAGAGTGTCGCGGGGAAGGGGAGGTGTTGGCGAAGCTTGAAAGGTGTTCATCGGAGGTTGAGGATGAATGAAGCGGCCTAGAAAATTAATGGAAATTAAAGAAAAATACAGAGGAAGAAGAAGAAGAGCTTACCTGGTCGGAGGCTGAGCGGGGGCTTGGGCTGGGGGTTCCAGAGGGTCCCCGGGTCGTCGCTGGACGTCGTCAGCCGGTCGACGCAGCTCGGGCGGTCGCTAGGGCGCCGTAGCTCCGCCTTGTTCGGCGGAGGGTCTCACTAGGGACCCTCGTCGTCTTCTCTCAATCCAGCCACCTCCCCCTGTCACTGGGAGGTGGCGGAGGGCTGGGCGAACCCCCATGTAAAGGTGGACAGCCGAGAATGGAGGAGTGATGAATCTCCATTTTATCACCTTTATTCTATCATTTTGGCCTTAAAAACCCCAGCAAATGCATGTAAATAGTCTTAAATTGTACCTAATAGCATTCATTATTCATTGTATTTATTGTACATAAAATAAGGTTTTAATGCCAAAATTATAGAATAAAGAGAAGAAAAGAAATAGGAATAAAATATTGCAAATATTTTATTACCCGAACCCCGAGACCAAGGCCAACATGGAATTGGTCGACAAGGAATAAAGTAGGGGGAGATAAGGGCCAATAATACAATAAATACCTCATTTATTCTTCATTTATGCATTTTTTGACACCTATTTTGTACATAATTATTTATTCATCAAATAAAGAAACTTTGTACATGAAAGTTTTAGATAATAATGTAAATAAAATTACAAAATTGAGTTTGTATAAAAATAATACCCAGTGTACATTTTATACACAGAATAAAAAGCCAAAATCTCAACTTCACATACCCATATCTTGCAAATAAAAACTCCAAATCACCCAAACCCACCTTTAATTGTATATAGCTTTCCAAGAACTATTTAATAAAATTAGTTTCATAATTTTTGGAGTCCATAAGTGAAAGTTAGGTTTTCGGCCCTCATTGTACAGTCTGCCTGATTAAAATATTAAATTTATTCGGTATTCATTATTTGTACAAAATTATATTTTTAGAAATTTGTAAATAATGTATATAATACATGTACATATTGAAATAAGAATAAAACCAAAAAGAATTTGAAAAAAATTAAATAAGTCTATAGGCTACATAGACAAAAGACCTATGCTACCTATATGTATATAAATAAAAGGGAATTTAATTATTTTATCCTTTATTCATCTATATTTTTATAATAATTATATATTATATATATAACTTATTAAAAATACAAATCCAAAATAAAAACAAATAAAATTCCTTAAATAAATAAAATATATATAATATATAGGTAAAATACCTATAAGTATACCTACATATACATATACTTATTTATTTAAAAATAAAAATAAACTCATAAAAATTAAACAAAAATACCCTCACACTCAAAAAAATAAATTATAAATTTATAAAATAAGACAATAAAATAAACAAATAAAATAAACAAATTAAAAATAAAATACACAAGAATACATGTAAATACATACATATACACATTATTAAAATAAACCCGTAATAAAACACTTCAAAAAAAATAAAATCGTAAATAAATACTACATTAATTAATAAACAATTTTTATTTTATAAATAAATTCTAATTAATTCATTTGCTACGTGTAATAAATGGGTCAAGTTTGGTCTGACGTGGGCCAATCAGAGGCCAGGGACTGTTGACCTCTGGTCAACTCCCCCTGCGCCTCTGACGTCTGACAGAACTGTTGCGTCCCCCGATTTCCGCCATTTTTCCCGCTCGACATGATGCTCCATCACCGTCGATCCCTTCACGGATTTTTCTCCCAGATGCATCATGATCCCCGCCGCATCTCTTGTTTCCTTGTACATACCGCCGATTCTCTAATTGGGCCCAGTCAAATAAGGGTGCTACTTTGGTTATAAATAAGGAACCACCGCCTCCTCCGCAAAATTTGGTCACCCTCGCCCCAATTTCTTCCTTGCATTCAGTCCCAGGTGTGCTCCTCGTGACAGGAGGATGCCGTCGGCACCTTGAATCGGCTGGAGATGGTGGTGGATGCACCCACGGCGGCGCTCCGGCAGCCGTCCTGCTCCTTGGCCCTCCGGCCAAGTCGAGCTGCGCCTTTACATTTCTAGGTAGGTTTTCGTACCAGCATTTTATTTCTGTCTTTTATTTCGTATTTAAATTAGTAGATTAGCGTAGATTAGGTAATTCGAAGTTCACCGGAGCTCAGCTCCGGCGACTTCTCCACAGTACCCTCGTTGTTTTCCGACCACCTTTCCACCGTCATCTCGTTCCCCACCGTCTTCTCCACCTCCCAGCCACCCTGTCCAATCGGGTTCCCACCTGGATCCGCGAATCGAAACCTCCACTCCGCCGCTCACCGGAGGCTTCACCATTTCGCCCATTTTAGCGCTAGCAGCTTCAAACCCCGGGTCGAGGAGAGAGACCTCGAGCCCCTCTACCTTCCTGTGCAGGTTAAGTGCTCCACCACGCACCAGGAGACGATTCCTAAGCTGGCGGAGGTACCTGGAGCTCCGTTCCTTCTCCGAGCTCGTGGCAGCGCTCCAGCGTGCCTCCGACCAATCAAAGCACTCCAGCAGACAGAGCAGCCCTCCAGGAAGCTTTTGGGACCTTCAGGTGCAGCGAAGACCGGCGGGGGAGCGAGATCTAGGCAGAAGAAGCTCGCCCCGGCGAGCTTTCTTCCCTGTTCTTGCACGTTAGCTCCCCGTCGTTGGATGAAGACGAAGGCCCAGGTCGAATCACAGCCGTCCGATCCCCCTGTGCTCAGACCGTCAGATCATGCGAGTGATCTAATCTCAGACGTCGGATCACGAACCGTCATCGGCTCATGTGGAGGCGCCACGTGGATTAGTGGATGAAGCCCAGCCGTTGGATTCAGCGCCTTTGGGGGTAAATTGCAAAATCCACCCTCGTACTTTTTGAATTTAATTTTTAATGCTGTAAATAATTTTAACGTTTGAATAAATTTTGATTTTTGCTAAAGGACTCCTGTGTTTCTTATAATTACAATTAGGTCCCTCCGCGCCTCACGTGCAGTCCCATGTGAGGCGCGTGAAGTTATGGATACCCTGGCGCTTTTGTTAATTATAAAATAGTTCTAAAATTAAAATAAATGTCTATTTCCTCTGGTATTTTTGCACTGAAGCCCCTGTATTTTATTTTATTTGCAAAAATGCCCCTACCAGGCTGTATTATGTTTGTGTCTTTTATTTATTTATTAAAAATATCTATGGTGCTTCTAAAAATCCAGAAAAATTAGGATAGATGTTTTATGTGATGCTCTTGCACGCCCACATTTTATTTCACATTTTTGCATTTTTTCCTAATTATTAAAAATGAAAAAGAAGCCCTTTTTGTACTGTTTAATTTACAAATAAAAAAAATTATAAAATGTTTTTGAAAAATCCCAAAAATATTATATATGGTATATTTATATATATATTGAGCCCAAAAAAATGAAAAACCCTAAAAATAGAAATAGAAAATATAAAAATTTCAAGAAGCTCCAAAATCCTAAAAAAATATAAAAACCCTTTAAAAATACCAAAAATATGTTTTCCTGTTCTATAATTATGTATATATTACTATTTATGTATTAAAATCAATTTGGGTTATTTTTGGACTTATTTCATATTTTAAAACCCAAATTATTTGCGGCCTATTTAATTAGTCCCTTATTAGGGACATTTTTGAATTGAAAATACATAAAAATTAGCAAAATTCCAAAAAAATAACATAAAAATTAGAAAAATACAAAAAGCCAAAAAAATATTATTGAGCATATATATATATATGTCTACATATCCATATACTATATTTCTCTCTCTCTTCTTATATATCTATTTCTATATATATCTATATTATATAATTCAAAATAATAAAAAGAATATATAAAAATATATATAAAATATAAAAACAAAATAAAAATTATAAAAATAAAAATTAAATAAAAAAATTTAAAAATTAAAAACCCACAAAAACAATAAGGAATTAGACATAAATCATTGAATTGAATAATTGCACAATCATTTTCACCATATAACCTTTCGCCTCCCAGTGTTCGACCTCTACATGTACTTACACTTATACACACTTGCATGTAGAGTTATAATAAATTTTAACTCCACATTTTTTGGATATTCATTGCATACATTCATTGTGGGTTAATTGTTGATTGATCGAGGTCTTTTGTCGGTCGCCTCAGCGACATTGTGACTCCGCTTTGTGCGGGTTACTTTAGACCGGTGAAAAACCTTGCTCATCAAATGGCGCCGTTGCCGGGGAGGCAACGGATTTTGTTTGGTTGATTATTTATTTATTTAATTCTTTGCTCATGTCCATGATATATTTGTTTATTTGACTTCTTATCTTTATTGACATTATTTGATTGATTGTTCTGACCCATCTTCTTTCTTTGTCTTTGATGCGAGGGATCGCCAAGCGAAGGAGGACCTCCTAGGAGGACCAATGCACCTAAGCGAGGCGGAGTTGGCTCTTCTACACCAGCCAACAGGAGAGAGCATCAAAGGCAGAAGAAGGAGAATTTTTGAAGACAGTCTACATTTCTATGCATTTTATTTTATTATGTATATTTATGTGAGCGAGTGACAATTGACATATAATAATTCAGGACTCTCAGACACTCCGACTCCCGAGGTCCATTGCCCGAGGGATTGTTCCCTTGGGGGCCTCGACGGTTTTTGACGCTTTTTCTTTTTATTTTATTTTTATTACTTTGTGTGAATGAGCCCTAGCTTAGGAATTGCTTGATCGAGTAGATTAGGTCCAAACACCATAATAAAATTGCATGTACCTATAGTGCGTTTTGGATCTAGTCAAATCTAAACAGTCAGTTCATTTATCTCTTAACCCTTGTGTCGTGAGCGAGCCCCATCAAGCGCTACTCCTGAACTCGAGTGTGTCGAGAAGAGGAGGGGTGAGCCAAGACCGGACTCTTTGGTTGAGGATAAGTGACCGACTTGTGGTGCTTCACGATAATAGCAATTACTATCTTAGGGCGATTTCTTCGGCTTGCATTAGCATATAGCATAGGTTTCAATTCTGTTATGCATCCCGCATGGAGAGAGCTGGGAAGCACTGTAAGTCTTCTTACTTAGCATGCATCATCGATTTCCGACTTGCATGGCTTTTCCGACCTTCTCCCTCTGTTTTTGCCACTTAGGATGCTTAATGAGAATTGGAACCTCGATAGGCACGTGCATTGAAAATACCCAAGAAAAAGTGATAACTTAAATAAAATCGGGACTGCTAACCCTATGGGACCTAAAAATAAAAAACATAATGACTTCTTGTCTTGGGGAGAGCAACCCCCTCATTGGATGCGTTTTAAGTGCTCACGTACACACTAAGGAGTAGAGCCCAAATCCTATCAAGCCTCGTAAGTGTTTGTACAACTTTGTGATTCTCACCTAACTCTAAAATCGAAAAGATAAATGACCGTCACCTGACGGTCTTCACTGTGTTGAGTAGGTGAATCGGGGGTTTGCCTTGTGTATTGATTGTGACTTGGAGTCCGTTGTGTTTTTGATTCACTATTTAAGTAGCTGGTCCCATCATGTGAGTCATGCATTTTTCATCTTTGAGTCTCTCTACCTCTCTTATACATATACCTCTTCATTTGCATTGAGTCGTGATATTGGCGCTTGAGCTCAATCATTTCTTCACCAAGTCCATTCGTCCCGACATCTTCTTCACCATCTTCTTCGTATCCACTGTATCATCCCCATCTTCTCCGGTTCGAGGAGAGCCTGCTCTTTGGACCACCATTTTGACGGTGTTCTCGCCCTGTATGGAACACCTAATTTTGTCTGCGTCTCGATCTTCTTTCACCCGCCCTCCTTGTCCCCTCTGTATCACTCTTCTTTCACCCGTGATATTGGCACGCACGCTCAATCAGCTTCTCCACCCCATTGTGTACCCTTCTTATCCATCTTCCTCGTGTACCCCGTTTCATCTCTCCCTTTTACCCAGGAATGCTGTGCATATTGATGAGGCCCACATCGAGGATTATTAATACAGATTATTTGAGTAGGTCGGGCCAATGATGTTGAGGATGCTGAGATTGATTTGGTGGATTTGACTCCAGATATGAGCATATGAGCTTAGTGAGGATTTTTGATGATGCATAGAGCACAGGTGTGATGCATTATTGAGGAATTTTAGTTCTCGCACACCGGATTGAGGATGGGATGTGATGCAATGCCCTGGTGATGATGTCATGAGTATTGATTGATTCATCTATCTTGAGGTTCCACTCGTCTTAATTTTGGGGATTGACTGATTATTCTGATTTGGACTTCCTGATAAAGGTGTGCGGATCCTGCATGATCTCTCATCTTCCTGTTTGAACCACCCTTGATCTCCTGACTCTCTGATCCACCATGGCACTTAAAGGAGTCCTGATGATATGTTGTGCCATCTCAGACAGATTTGATTGGCCTGAGGGATGTTTTGTGAGTACCCTGATTACTTTCTCCCTCACCTAATCTTATGCCCTCCTATTGATTGATGGATTCACATTGTTTCGAGGACCAGAGACTCTATGCCAGCATTCCCATGACCTACATTGATCTAGCTCGCATTCCTCCCCGAGGACTATCTGCGGGAGAATGCGACAATTTCTTGGACTTCGGTTTCATCCATTGCTTGGGTCGCCATTTTGATGAAACCCGGAACCGAGTCAGATGATATGCTTGATTGGCCTTACCCTGTGATTGTGTACCCGACCTGTCGGAACCGGAGGCCAACTATCTGATTGCTCTCCTTGACGGTCCTCACAAGGACAAGCCTTGATATTCCATTCGCTCACTGCCTAGTTCATAGCTCTCCGAGGGTTATCTGTGAGAGGCTATGACACATTATAGCCTACTCTGGTCTCTTCCGCTGATAGACGGTCTGCCATCTGTCGAGACCAAACTCTTTGTGGATCCGTCTGATGGATCCGGCTCCTTTGAGCCTCTTTCTCTCTTTGACGACCCTCGCAAGGACGAGATGTACTCTGATTATTCATTATATAGCTCACATCACTTCCCGAGGACTATCTGCGGAAGGATGTGACACTTTCTTTACGATCGGCTTCGCTTATTTCAGGTGTCTCCTGTCTGTTGGAGCACGAAGCCGATTCGTCTGATTTGTGTACTCGGTCTCCCTTTCTGATTATGTGCCTGACCTATAGGGGCATGAGACCGACTTGTTCAGACTCCTTTGAGTTTGCTCTCCTTGACGGTCCTCGCAAGGATGAGCTCTTTTCTGATTATTCTTTGAACTAGCTCGTAGCTCCCCGAGGGGTATCTGCGGGAGACTATGAGATATTTCATATCTGATTGGTCTCTTCTGATGGTAGCCAATTTGTCGACCACCGAGACCACTATGTGGGTCCGTATGATGGACCTGGCTCCTTTGAGCCCTTCTCTCTCCTTGACGACCCTCGTAAGGTAGAGACACATTCTGACTATTCCTTGCCTAGATCGCAGTACTCTCCGAGGACTATCTGCAGGAGACTGCGACACTCTCTTTACGCTTGGTTTCCACTGCTGACTGTGTCTCCGATCTGCGGAGCACGAAATCGAGTCGTCTGATATACTTGATTACTGGTCCCATCTTGAGTTGCCTATCCGATCAGCGGATCATGGGACCCATTTGATTACACTCCTTTGAGTCTTCTCGCCTTGACGGTCCTCGCAAGGTCGAGATCTTCTATTTTCATGCCTAGCTGGCAGCACGTTCCCCGAGGGTTGTCTGCGGGATGCTGCCACATTCTTTATACTTTCTGGTCTCTTCTGCTGGTAGCCGATATGTCGCCTACCGAGACCATACCTGATGGTCCGTCTGATGGATCACTGTTGCCTTTGCGTCCGCTCACCTTGACGACCCTTGCAAGGTTGAGTTTCTGACTGAATATTCGATGACTAGCATGTAGCACTCCCCGAGGGTTATCTGCGGGAGGGTACATCATTTTCTAGGCACTCGGTTTCATTTCTGGTGTCTCCTGTCTGTTGGAGAACGAAGCCGAGTCTTCATAGTTGTGTACTTGGTCCCCTTTCTGATTGTGTATCCGATCTGCGGATCACGGGACCAAGTCTTCTGATTATGGTCTGATTCCTGGTTGCTTTGAGCCTGCTCACCTTGAGGACCCTCGCAGGGATGAGCCATGACTTGCGGAATTCGGTGTATCTCCTTTGATCTTCCGACCTCATGACCACCGAATGCCACGATGTCTCTTGTTCCTAACCTTTCCATATCTTATTGAGACTCTGATTGACTAGGATGAGTCTGTACTGCTCTTTCTTCCTCCCGGTCTTACGGTATCGGTTTGTTCCCTCATGTTGACCATATGAGCCGATTGACTGATTCATGCTACCGGACCCGATATCTAACCTTTCGACCTATTGTCCCCGGTAGCTGACACCCGCTTGACTGTATATCAGGGTGTCTTTTCACCTTCTGACTGCGTCCTCATTCTCACAGGGAGACGACGACGAGAGTACGGTATTCACTTGTCAGATATCGTCCTGTACTTCACCAGTCTCTTCATCGCTTGTATATATATGTGCCTTGTTCATTCTTTCTCCCGCATGTTATGTGTGCCCTAGAACGGCCGCCATATCTTTGTGACTACACTTAGGACGTACCTTGTCCTAAGTATAGGGGGTACACACCACGTTGTTCTTTCGTCGTTCAGTTTCGTCACTCCTGTTGTCACCTATACTTAGGGATATCTCACCCTAAGTATAGGGGGAGTGATGCGTATATTCTCCACGATCTTTTCGTCTATCTGTATATATCTCTCTTTTCTTGTTTTCTTCCTTTTCTTCTTTTCCTTTTCTATCTACTGTATCTAAATAAAAGGTGTCACCCCTTTTTGTCAGTTTTCTGTACTTAGGACGTACTTTGTCCTAAGTATAGGGGGTGCACCCTGATTTGTTAATTCTTTGAACTGTTTATTCCCACCCATGGCCCTCCCTGCCTTGCGTACAGTCTGCTATACTTAGGATTATTTGATCCTAAGTATAGGGGCGATGGTCATTTTCTTATTCATTTATCTCGTTATTCTTTCATTTATTATTCTTTTAGTCGTCGTAGTATAGACTTTTCTATACTCAGTACGAGTTATGTCTTCTCTTTCTCTTTTCCGATCTATGAGGACATAGCTCAAGCTAAGTATAGGGGGGTCGTATATACGATGTATATACTTCATCCATAACTCGTACTTTCGTATAATTATTAATAAATAGGGCTAAAAATATGATATAATTCAATAAAAATTAATTAACAATGCTTCTTATTCCTCGGATTCTTTTTGTATATACTGATTAATAAATCAGGTCAAAAATATTTTTGCAAAATGATTTGAAAAATAGTGTGAACTATTTGGAAGACTTTTTGTGAAATATTTTCAACCTGTGTAAAAATATTTTGATTGCAAAAATTCTTTTATTTGTGTGAAATAAAGGATTTGGAAACCTATTTGCAAATGATTTTGAAAATGTTTGTAAAAATATTTTGAAAAATGTATATAGTGTTTGCAAAATCTTTGCAAAATGGCTTTCAAATGTTTGTAAATATTTGCAAAAATTATTTTGTACTATAGTTTTCAAAATGATTTTCAAATAAATTTGAGGAATAAAAGCATCATAATAAATGAATAAAATAAAATAAATCAAAAATAAAATAAATTAAATTCTCTATCAATTGTGCATACACCTAAATAAATCACTTTGTTAAAACTTGTAAATTCTTTAAGTCTTGTAAAATAAAGCAGCATGCTCGTGTAAATAGTTGTACATATTTTATATTTTGAGTACCAAAATTCTTTTATTTGCAAAATTCTTTGTGTCAAACTTTTCTCTTTGTTTTCAAATTCTTTGAAATTGCATTATTCTTTGCATATTTGTAAATAGCATTTGCATAGCACTCATATTCTTTTATTGAGCTTGATGATTGAATTAGTCCAATAAAGTCGAAGATTGGAGCTTGCTTGGACCTTACTGCACCTAAATGCACTGGAACCTTATGGGAACTAGGTTTAAGGTACTTCGGGTCTATTCAGACTTAATTCTTTGAGAAATCAGGGCTAGGTTCAAGTCACCTCAGTGGACTAACTAGAACTTTTCGAAACACACGTATGACTCTTGTCGGCCGCGACCTAACTTGGACACTTGCACCTTTCACTTGGCTCAACTCAGTTGGAGTGGTGAGGGGGTTGGATTTGCTAGTCTGAGACGCACACGGGTGGAAACATTCGTCCTCGTCTAGGGAGGGAAGTGCACCCCAACCTGGTCCAGTTTCAATGAAGTCGAATGACAGGAGAGTGTGGGTTGCAATAAAGCTTCAAAAGAGGGATATTCTTCTAGCTCAAGAGGAAAAAGTCCTTATGTAAATGCTGCTACAAATAGTATGTTGAAAAAAATCTCTCCAAAAAAGTGGACAGGCTTGAAAATAAAATAAAGTGCCTTCCGGAGAATGTATATATATTGTGTAGAAAATAAGCAAGCTTGAGCATCAAAGTTATACCATGTGAGCCTGCAGCTGGATGACTTGACTACACTGGTCTTGCATCCCAGGAGAGGTAGCTACACTGGCTACCGTCCATTCTCTTCTTCACCCCCTCCTCTTGAGTTGGATGCCACTTGAACTTAGAAGGGAATACCCTGCTCCTCGACGGTAGAGGGATGGATTGGGGAATCATTGGGTTGTCATTCTGGAGAAGTCAGTCCCTTTGTCATCTCAGTTGAGGAGAGCCACCATCACTTACACCGCACAAGTCAGCTTCATAGTCATAAGGGTTTGCGTATGATGTAGGCTAGTTCTGACCTGGCTATTGAGGAGATTTGAACCGAGTTCTGTGACTCTTGAAGGCTGTTGTGTTTTAAATTTGGTTCCGACTAGGTTCCGCACACATTTTCACACCAAGGTCTAACCTGAGCTCCAAACTTTGATTTTGTACAGATGATTTTAATAATCATGATCAATTCAATTTATTCTTTAAATTCTTTACTTTTGCTTTTTCTTTTCTTCTTATTCTTTATTCTTTTGTACTTATTGCATAAGTATTTGCTAGGGACTAGCAAAGGAAAGTATAGGGGGGTGATGAAGGGGGGGATAAGGGCCAATAATACAATAAATACCTCATTTATTCATTCATTCATTTATGCATTTTGACACCTATTTTGTACATAATTATTTACTCATCAAATAAAGAAACTTTGTACATGAAAGTTGTAGATAATAATGTAAATAAAATTACAAAATTGAGTTTGTATAAAAATAATACCCAGTGTACATTTTATACACAGAATAAAAAGCCAAAATCTCAACTTCACAGACCCATATCTTGCAAATAAAAACTGCAAATCACCCAAACCCACCTTTAATTGTATATAGCTTTCCAAGAACTATTTAATAAAATTGGTTTCATAATTTTTGGAGTCCATATGTGAAAGTTAGGTTTTCGGCCCTCATTGTATAGGCTGCCTGATTAAAATATTAAATTTATTCAGCATTCATTATTTGTACGAAATTATATTTTTAGAAATTTGTAAATAATGTATATAATACATGTACATATTGAAATAAGAAGAAAACCAAAAAGAATTTGAAAAAAATTAAATAAGTCTATAGGCTACATAGACAAAAAAACCTATGCTACCTATATGTATATAAATAAAAGGGAATTTATTTATTTTATCCTTTATTCATCTATATTTTTATAATAATGTATATATATTATATATATAACTTATTAAAATACAAATCCAAAATAAAAACAAATAAAATTCCTTAAATAAATAAAATATATATAATATATAGGTAAAATACCTATAAGTATACCTACATATACATATACTTATTTATTTAAAAATAAAAATAAACTCATAAAAATTAAACAAAAATATCCTCACACTCACAAAAATAAATTATAAATTTATAAAATAAGACAATAAAATAATTAAATAAAATAAACAAATTAAAAATAAAATACACAAGAATACATGTAAATACATACATATACACATTATTAAAATAAACCCGTAATAAAACACTTCAAAAAAATAAATAAAAATCGTAAATAAATACTACATTAATTAATAAACAATTTTTATTTTATAAATAAATTCTAATTAATTCATTTGCTACGTGTAATAAATGGGTCAAGTTTGGTCTGACGTGGGCCAATCAGAGGCCAGGGACTGTTGACCTCTGGTCAACTCCCCCCTGCGCCTCTGACGTCCGACAGAACTGTCGCGTCCCCCGATTTCCGCCATTTTTCCCGCTCGACATGATGCTCCATCACCGTCGATCCCTTCACGGATTTTTCTCCCAGATGCATCATGATCCTCGCCGCATCTCTTGTTCCCTTGTACATACCGCCGATTCTCTAATTGGGCCCGGTCAAATAAGGGTGCTACTTTGGTTATAAATAAGGAACCACCGCCTCCTCCGCAAAATTTGGTCAGCCTCGCCCCGTTTTCTTCCTTGCATTCAGTCCCAGGTGTGCTCCTCGTGACAGGAGGATGCCGTCGGCACCTTGAATCGGCTGGAGATGGTGGTGGATGCACCCACGGCGGCGCTCCAGCAGCCGTCCTTCTCCTTGGCCCTCCAGCCAAGTCGAGCTGCGCCTTTACATTTCTTGGTAGGTTTTCGTACCGACATTTTATTTCTGTCTTTTATTTCGCATTTAGATTAGTAGATTAGCGTAGATTAGGTAATTCGAAGTTTGCCGGAGCTCAGCTCCGGTGACTTCTCCACAGTACCCTCGTTGTTTTCCAACCACCTTTCCACCATCATCTCGTTCCCCACCGTCTTCTCCACCTCCCAGCCACCCTGTCCAATCGGATTCCCACCTGGATCCACGAATCGAAACCTCCACTCCGCCGCTCGCCGGAGGCTTCGCCCATTTTAGCGCTAGCAGCTTCAAACCCCGGGTCGAGGAGAGAGACCTCGAGCCCCTCTACCTTCCTGTGCAGGTTAAGTGCTCCACCACGCACCAGGAGACGATTCCTAAGCTGGCGGAGGTACCTGGAGCTCCGTTCCTTCTCCGAGCTCGTGGTGGCGCTCCAGCGTGCCTCCGACCGATCAAAGCACTCCAGCAGACAGAGCAGCCCTCCAGGAAGCTTCTGGGACCTTCAGGTGCAGCGAAGACCGCTGGGGGAGCGACATCTAGGCGGAAGAAGCTCGCCTCGGCGAGCTTTCTTCCTTGTTCTTGCACGTTAGCTCCCCGCCGTTGGATGAAGACGAAGGCCCAGGTCGAATCACATCCGTCCGATCCCCCTGTGCTCAGACCGTCAGATCATGCGAGTGATCTAATCTCAGACGTCGGATCATGAACCGTCATCGTCTCACGTAGAGGCGCCACGTGGATTAGTGGATAAAGACCAGCCGTTGGATTCAGCGCCTTTGGGGGTAAATTGCAAAATCCACCCCCGTACTTTTTGTATTTAATTTTTAATGTTGTAAATAAGTTTTAACGTTGTGAATAAATTTTGATTTTTGCTAAAGGACCCTTGTGTTTCTTATAATTACAATTAGGTCCCTCCGCGCCTCACGTGCAGTCCTACGTGAGGCGCGTGAAATTTATATGGATACCCTGACGCTTTTGTTAATTGCAAAATAGTTCTAAAAATTAAAATAAATGTTTATTTCTTCTGGTATTTTTGCACTGAAGCCCCTGCATTTTATTTTATTTGCAAAAATTCCCCTGCCAGGCTGTATTATGTTTGTGTCTTCTATCTATTTATTAAAAATACTTATGGTGCTTCTAAAAATCCAGATAAATTAGGATAGATGTTTTATGTGATGCTCTTGTACGCCCACATTTTATTTCACATTTTTGCATTTTTTCCTAATTATTAAAAATGAAAAAGAAGCCCTTTTTGTACTGTTTAATTTACAAAATACAAAAAAATTATAAAATGTTTTTTTTTTTGAAAAATCCCAAAAATATTATATATGGTATATTTCTATATATATATTGAGTCCCAAAAAAATGAAAAACCCTAAAAATAGAAAAAGAAAATATAAAAATTTCAAGAAGCTCCAAAATCCTAAAAAAATATAAAAACCCTTTAAAAATACCAAAAATATGTTTTCCTATTCTATAAATATGTATATATTATTATTTATGTATTAAAATTAATTTGGGTTATTTTTGGACTTATTTCGTATTTTAAAACCCAAATTATTTGCGGCCTATTTAATTAGTCCCTTATTAGGGACATTTTTTAATTGAAAATACATAAAAATTAGTAAAATTCCAAAAACAAATAACATAAAAATTAGAAAAATACAAAAAGCCAAAAAATATTATTGAGCATATATATATATATATATGTCTACATATCCATATACTATATTTCTCTCTCTTCTTATATATCTATTTCTATATATATCTATATTATATAATTCAAAATAATAAAAAGGATATATAAAAAATATATAAAGTATAAAAACAAAATAAAAATTATAAAAACAAAAATAAAATAAAAAAATTTAAAAATTTAAAAACCACAAAAAACAATAAGGAATTGGACATGAATCATTGAATTGAATAATTGCACAATCATTTTCACCATACAACCTTTCGCCTCCCAGTGTTCGACCTCTACCTGTACTTACACCTATACACACTTGCATGTAGAGTTATAATAAATTTTAACTCCGCATTTTTTGGATATTCATTGCATACATTCATTGTGGGTTAATTGTTGATTGATTGAGGTCTTTTGTCGGTCGCCTCAGCGACATTGCGACTCCGCTTTGTGCGGGTTACTTTAGACCGGTGAAAAACCTTGCTCATCAAGGAGGCGGCGGGTTATTTGAAGGTTGAAGGTGGCTGGTTATGGTGGTAGGACGTGGGTTTGGAGGGCATGCATGGAGCGAAGGAGAGGGGTTCGTGGGTTACTTAGTCGCTGGCGAGGTTCATGGGTGAGTGGAGAAGACCTTGGAGCGGTTGGCGAGAGGAGGTGGTCACTAGAGTGATGGAGAAAAAGGGAAGGGGGAAAGGTCTATGCGGAGTGGAGAATGTGGGCACGAGTGGACGTCGAGAGGTTGACGATGAAGATCAGCCGTTGGATCTGGAGATCCAACGGCTGACAGTTGGGCGCTTACGAGAGGATAGGATGTAATCTGCGGCGATGCGATCAACGGGCCTTGAAGCCGCCACGTGTCGAGCTGCAAAGAGAGCGCTGACAGACGGTTTAGATTAGAAGCTATAGGTGATCGAGCGGTTGAAGACGCAGCGGGAGCGGGAGGTGGGGATTGCATTTCCAAACGCCGATCTGATGGTGGAGATCTTGACACGTGGCACATGTTGAGCGAGGCAGGAAGAAATGGCGGAGATTAAAGATGAAGGTAGATCAAACGGTTGGAAATTGAGGCATGCGTGGATGTCAGCTGGCCGTTGGATCAGAGGGAGATCCAACGGTCTAGGAAGGTGGCGGATGAGACAAGAGAGGCGGGCCACGTGGCGCCCCCAGAACGGGCCACGTGGCCCAATCAGATTATTCAGATGATATTTTTGATTTTTGAAGGTTAATTTGGTCGAATTTGAGAAAACTCAAAACATGAAAGTTGTAGATCTTGATGAGATCTACAAGTTTCATGTTGACCAAAATTGGAGATGAAAACAAATAGAGACCCGAAATATTTTTAAGGGTATTTTTAAGTCTAAAAATACCACGGATTTTTATTTTGCCATTTTTGTGGTTTTTAATTTATTAAGGACTCTGATAATTACAGGACATTAACTGAGTTTTATTGACATATATTTAAGCAAGGTGGTTAATAATAGAAAATAAAGATGATGAAATCGAGTTTCATCAGTCCTCGGGAGCAATAACAACTTGATAATATCCATAGTAACCATCCAAGAAGAAGAAATATTCCTTCGCAGCCAATCTCTCAAGAATCTGGTCAATGAAGGGCAGTGGGAAGTGGTCCCTCTTGATGGCAAGTTCAATCTTCTATAGTCAATGCACACTCACTAAGAAGTGGGTACTTTGGTCTTAATCTTCTCTCCTTTGTCATTCTTCACGATGTTGATTCATGATTTCTTTGGCACTACATGCAAGGGACTCACCCATTTGCTGTCAAAGATGGGATAGATGAATCCCACGTCATATCATTTCTGAATCTCTTTCATAACAACCTCCCGAAGGTTCGGATTCAACCTTCTCTGAAATTCACAGGAGGGTTCATTGTCTTCCTTAAGGAAAATGTGATGCGAGCGAAGTGAAGGATTGATACCATGGAGATCTGAGGTTTTTCAACATATTACCTAGTGGTTACGTTCTAGAACCTCCATCAGGCATGATTCTTGGTCGGTGGTCAGGTGTGCATTGATAATGATCACGTACATATTTGGCTCTCTCGCAACGATGGTGTACTTCATGTTGGAGGGCAATGATTTCAGCTCAGGCAAAGTGGGTGATGCTTCACTGGTGATTTCAGAAATGATTTTAAGCGGTTGTTCTTTCAACTGGTCAATGTCCACCTTTGATTATTCTGGGTCATCTTTCAAAAATGTAGATAAATAATTAATCAGATCCACGTTCTTAGAGAATTCATCAATGATCTGATCTTGGTCTTGTGAGCTCCTTGTCTCTACAGAAGGTTCTTTAAACTCATCAGGCACATCAGCACAAATCTCATCCACTTCAACAGAGGGGAATTCGACTGCTTGATTCACTCCTTCCTCTGGGCAGAGGAAGTCATGAATTTCTATGTTATCTATAAAAATATTTGTATCTTGGAATTCCTTCCAAAATTTGCAGTCTTTAAGATGGTTGATTTCGTGCACACTCATGGCAGATGCATCCATTGTAGACGTTGGCTCAGAGACGGTCTTTATCTTCACTTTGTTACTGTTGGAGCTGAAGATGATCTCTCTGGTGTCGTAATTTACTACTGCTTCATCCGTTAGGAGGAACGGTCATCCAAGAACAATAGGGGTATGGAGCAGAGGTGCGGAGACATCTATGTCCAGCACGAAAAAGTCAACAGGGAATTAAATCTCTTGAATGGTGATGATTACGTCCTCCAACATGCCTCTAGGTTGCTTGGCAGATTTGTCTGTGAACTGCATAATCATGTTGGTAGGCTTGAGCAGACCTAACCTGAATTAAGCAGTGAGGTCGGCATCAGATTGACAGAAGACCTGCTATTGAGCAATGTGCGTTCAAACTATTGGTTAAACATCTGACAACGAGTGAGTGGAGATCCCTTGTCTTTCTTTTTGTCTAAGAGATTGCTGATGGCATTGATGGTGGCCATGGTGAGAATGTACTTTTCATGCTTGCCACCTTGACTTCTTAGATTGCTGGTACAAGGTCGACGCCTCGGTGTACATGCATCTTTTAATCCTTTCTTCACAGTAGACATGTACTCCAGATCTTTCATGAGAGGCATATTCAAGACCAAATTTTGAATAATTTCTACAATTGCATGATCATACAAGGCATTTTTCATAATTTTTGTTTTTGTGTCTTTTCTTTGCTTCAGGGAAAGGAATATTTACATAATTAAAAACTGACTCATTAAAATACTTGTCTAAATCATGAATTATAGGCAGATGGTGTGAATGTACAAAATCCTCTATTATCTATGGACCAAAAATGAGTGGTTTGGTTTCACGAGCTAGCGTCGGGTCTACTACTGGAGCAGGCATCCTCGAGGTTTTTTGGACTCCACCGAGGTTTTTGTTGATTCCATCTTTTTTGTGTTTTTGAATTTTCTTCATTTTTTGTGTTTTTGCCAACCAGTTCTCCTGTAAAAATGATTTTAGTCCCTGATGCTAGATAGGCCGATGACTCCCCATTAGATGCTAGATGCTTCCCGTTCACCATCATCGATCGCTGGAGTATCATACCATTCCTGAGAGTAACAACATTAGATAAAAAGAAATTCCGAATCGGGCTGGACACTACCGACTACCTCCTCCTTGTGTTGAAAGTTATTTGGATTAGCCTCGATCGGGCTGGAATGACTTTCTTGGTAGCCATCGAGTCATTGATCTTTTGGGTCATCTCAGACATATTCTTTACTAGTTATGCCAAGCAATTGAAAGTCAGGTTCATCCACAGGGCTTCGTACTAATCGACCGGATAAGGTCATTAATTGTGGTACAGTGGAGGGAAGGCTATTGGAAACCCTGGTATAGATAATAATGAGGAGACTGGAATGATGAGTGTTGGGAGTATTGAGAATTCATAGGAATGGAATACTGATGCTAATACCAAGCAGTCAGTTGCTACTAATGATAACTCTAACTGCAATATCTAGGCTGCTGAGGACCTTGCTTATAATTTTTTCTCTAGGTGTTGATGTGATATGGAGGTTGATGCATGTACAGGGGCTGGTATGGTATTCCACCCTATCGCTGCTAGTGGTAGAGCATGTTGCCCATGTTATGACATTGGTGTTTCCCCTAAGGATGGTTTAAATGTGTTTCATTGTTCCACACACTGTTTATCTCCTGGATGAGTGATGAGGGTGGACATAAATGCTCGGAATAAGCAAGCTGGAACTCTGGTTGGTGCACAACCATCTAGATCTCGGACTGCATGTAATACATGTGATGAACGGGTCGGGGCGACAGGAGACTCGGTTGAGGAGGTTGTGTCAATGTTGGCTCCTTCATCTTAGTGAATGTCTCTACAGTGGCGGACATAGAGTTGCAGACATTAGCATTTAATGCCCGGGTGAGCTGCACCAACCTCTAGGAAATCAGATCGAGCTTCTCCAAGATCTGGGTCCTCTTCTCAATGATAGAAAGTTTTTCGAGGTCCTCCGATCTCTTCTCGATTATGTCGACTTTGGATAGGTGGCTCTAAATGATACTCAGACTAAGATCTCATCCATGTCCTCTGCATGAGCAACCTTGATAACAGGCTTATGTCTGGTTGTGGGCATCTTCATGTGTGCTCGGGAAAAGGATTGAGCGGCTTCTCCTTCAGCCATATCTTCAAAAATATCCCAGACAACATCCTCATCCTTATTGAAATGTCAGCCTCCACAAGCGACGTCGATGAGCTTTTGGCTTTCTAGTGTTGACCTACTAAAGAAATAATGAATAAGACTGATCTTCAAATATCATAATGGGGACACTTTTCTTGCAGATCTTTGAATCTTTCCCATGCTTCATGTACCGTCTCGTGGGGTTGCTAGATGAAGCTGGAGATGTGGGCACGCATTTGGTTCAAGAAAACAAGAGGGTAGAATTTGTGAAGAAAGGCAGATTTTAATTCCTCCTAGGTCATTACTACCTTCCCCTTATGATCGACCCAGTACAGGGCCTTGTCTTGGAGGTTGAAAGGGAAGACAATCATCTCGATTACCCCCCAAAGGGATATTGGGGTAATGTGCAGTGGCACAGATACAGTTGAACTGTTATAGGTGGATATATGGTTCCTCGATTGTGTTCCCATGAAAGGTCGGGATCAGAGACAAGAATTGGACTTCAGATTGAAGTGGTCATGGATGGGTGGAATCTGAATCCACCTAGTGATATGTACTGCCCAAGGGTTGTATTTTACATCAATGTGGGCTTTGGTTGCAGTTGTCTTTCCTCTCCCCCTTCATTACGGGGTCCACCTACTGACATGTAGTCCTCTGTGTCCTCTCTATTTGGGTCTCCATCCTCTCTCTCCTAGCGTCTCTCATCAGTCCTCATCTTCAAATAATTTAGTATATCTTGGGTCAACTACTGCCGCATATCTTGGATTGATGTAAGGAGATGGTTTGTTGACTTTGTTTTTTGTGGTGAACTGCTCATCCCCTTGATCTATCTCTTTAGTTGGTTGGGGTTGTGGTTCCTTTCCTCTCCCTACGTGAGCCATCTCTGGTTCTGACTGAAGTTCTGACTCTTAGTCGAGCTGATGGTCTGCATGATGGAATAAGCCACGATCAGTCATTGTCTGAGCACCAAATGATGAGATAAGTCTGGGATTAAGGTCAATCCCATATAAATCTGAATGGAGCATAGGATATTGACTTAAATCAATCTCTATCCACATGGGGTTGGTTCGGGGACAAGAGTAATCTTGATTTATTTGAAGAGGTAGTGCTAGATCGGGATGTGAATCCGTCTCGAATAGTTAATTTACTGGAGATAGGAAAGTATTGAAATAAGAAAGGATCTGGGATTCCAAGGAGAAGTTTGCAAGGTCCAAACTGATTTCTTGGAGATCGCCCTTCATTATTGGAGATGTCAGCGATGCAGAATCAATGTAGGTATCGGCGGAATCCCGACTAAACCATCCATGGGTGGACATCTTGAGAGGGTCAAAAGGAGATAAATGATGATCAAAGAGCACAATGATAAACAAGAAATAAAAGGAATTTAAGGCACTAGAAGGCTCACAACGAGCGAGGGTCAAAGAGAAAAGAAAAGAAGGACAGCAAAATGACGCAAGTGCACAATATTTTTTACCTTGACTTTAATAAAACCAAAAAATCAGACCTCAAAATAATGGATTCAGCAACTTGACCTGTGAAGCCATGAAGGTTCGACAATTATCTTTGTAGGTTTTATATTGGATTTTCAGGCAATTATCTTTTAACAAATCCTTAGAACGCTAATCCTATAGGAGTGAGAGTACTGTCGGAAAAGTATCATGTACTTGTCCTCATCCTTTGTAACCTATTGTCCGCACTTTTTAAGGTCCTTGTAACCCTTCATGGATCCCTAATCATCCAAAGAAATAAAGGGAGGTAGACGATAGGCGAAACCACTACTTCGAACCTCGCTTGCAATGGAATCACCCATGAGCATGTAAGGACCTACTCGGATGCAAGACAATGAGATAGACACCCCCGTGAAGGCATGGGCTAAGCTTAATACTTCAAACAACGTCGACATTCTAGACAAGTAAGAACATCATTGTTGACCATGCCCTATTCATCCACGTACGATGGAAGCGCAAATACTTCGGAAATCCAGGCGATACACAAGGCAGTCGTAGACTAGGTTTTGATCTCTAATCCTTATGATAGAGATCTCTCACTCCGTAAGGAGGCCTTCCAATGCTACCTAAAAACAAATGAGGGCTTTGCTCACCCAATGTAATGAGTCCAAATTAGTCAATTTTACTTAGGTCAAGGATTTTTAGCCGTCCCTTTTTTAATTTTTTTATTATCTGAGATAGAAAAGTAATGCAAGGCGACACTAAGACGGGATTCTCACCTCAGTGCCTAAATGATGTATGCTTAGTTAGAATACTTGTAGTGCTTCCTAGTGCTCTTTATGCAGGATGCAAAATAGGAATTTGTAAACCTATAATATATGCTGATATGCTCATGGAAATCATCCTAAGAAGACAATTACTACACGTGAAGAACCAAATGTCGAGCACTCAGAATGAGACCTAGAGTCTGATATTGGAGCCTCCTTGGTGACCACCACAGGGGTCTTGCAAGCGCTGTATGGAGAGCTCACAGTAGGCAGTTTCAAGACTAAGTGTTCGACAATAAATTAAACTAAGTCCAAATACGAAGACTATAGGTGCATCCAAGGATAGTTATGTGTTTGGCCTTAATTTACACGATCAAGCAAGCCTAACGACTAAGGGATCATTCCACAAAACAAATAAAAATATGATGAAAACACAAATAATGAGAAACAACGGAACTAAGGTGATAAAAATTATAGAAAACACACTGAGCCCCTAGGTAAACAAACACTTGGAAATTGGGCACGAGTGTCCAAAGTCCAGTGTCCCTGTATTATTATTACAGATTGATTAAGTAGAAATAAAATATGTTTCCCTCACAAAAATACAATCTAAGATAGATACTCTCTAGAGCCTTCTGCTCTCCCCTACCGACTAGGTCAGAGTAGTTGGCTCCTCATCCCAAGGCTGCATAGAATCACCGAGGCGGTCCTCCTCGGTCCACGGTCCCTTGCATAAAGTCAAAGAGGATAGATGTCAGACAGTTCAAAAATGATAATAAAATGAAGATAAATAAAAAACAAAAATGGCTAAGGAAGTAAAAGGAAAAAACTTATACAAACTTATCCTCCCTAGCAAAGATGCCATTTGATGACAAGGATTTTGCAAGGGTCTAAAATAATATCCTTACGGAGGCGAAGAGATCTTGTCGTTGAGGAGACCACTCACAAAACTTGAGGTCAATCAACAATTAACCCACACAATAAATAAATAAAGCATGGCAAGCAAGTGTGAATCAAAATATATTATACCCTACTAAAGATGTATAGTGACAAATATGTTGGGTCAAGCATAGGAAACTAGGGTGTATATCAAACGAGATAAAAAATCAACATAAGGAATTTGTTTTTTCAAATACTTATCCAATTTATGGTTTTTGTGGGTTTTTACTTTTTATATTTTTATGTATTTTAGTTTTATATTTTTATTTGGCTTAAATTTTATCATTTTTATTTTCTTTTTATATTTTTTTCTTTTTATTTTTTTTAAAATAAGCGATATAAGAATATATAAAGTTATATATACAATGTATGGACAATACTTTACAAATACTAATAAAAATAAATGAAAATTGTAAAATAACCTATTTATGGTTTTAAATAATTTTTTCTATTTAGTGTTTTTATATAATTTTGTTAATTTTTAAATATTTTTAAAGTGAAAATATGCCCAATCAAAAATTGAAAAAAAGGTCGAATTAATTTGGAAATTAAAAAAAGCAATAATGTCCAAAATTTTCCAATTTATTTTAATATGCAAATAATAATAATAAGAAAATTCAAAGAAAAAACATATTTTTGGAATTTCGGGGGATTTCTTATCTTTTTATACTGGATTTTGAAGCGTCTATTGTTAGGGATTTTAGTATAAAGGCTCAAAATGCTTAACTAAAACAATATCTTATTTTTGGAATTTTTCAAAATGTTTTTCTATTTTTTGGATTTTTATAAACAAACTTGAACTTTTTGTGCTCTTTTTTATTTTTATAATATAGTAAAAAAGTCCTAAATTGCAAATATAAAAATATAACGTGATTGTTTGTGCAAGCAAAAACTTAACCTTGTTTTTGTGGATTTTTCGGAGCATGGTACTATTTAAAATAAGTAGAAATGACATGCAAAAATTAATGAATTAGCATGAGCATAAATGCAAATAAAATTAAAGTTAGGCATTCAGTTGCAAATCCAAAGTTTTTGAACTGTAGTTCAAAATTAAAGTATTAAAAATTAATTACAAAAGGTGTGAAGGCCTTGATGCAAAATTGTCACCACACTTGGGATGGCATGCAAGGTGACGTGGACTGGAAATTTTTGCAAATCAAATAAAGGCAAGAGGATTCTTTCAAAATACAAAAAATTTTAAACTAATTACAAATATTACATAACTAAATATTAAAGCGACAAAAGCGGGGGCCAAGTATGCAATTTACCCCTCCGCGTGCGAGTGATGGATGGTAAGATGTGATTAATTTGACGCGTGGCGCACCCACGTCGCACGATATCAGTTTGGAGATGGACATCCTAGATCAGAACATCCCTCAGATCTGACGATTGTGAAGAGGGGTGATCCAATGACGTTGATAAAAATGGAGCTGGAGGTCGATCGACGGTCGCTGAGCGTCGATGAAGAACAACTGAAGAACACATCCCTAGAAACCTTCGATCTTAAAAATCTCCATGCTCTACGCTCCTTCGTTGTTGATGGTCCCAAAAGTTTCCTTGGGTCCTTCCGCGCTGAATGGATGTATCAAAATGGCCTGGAGGTCTCGGACGATTTCTGGCAATGGAGCAGGACCTGGGGACTTCTTCCTAGTTCGATGAGCTTCGAAGAGGCTTCCTCTTTGGTTCTTTCACATAGGATCTCATTAAGGGGCAAAAGGCGATGCTCTAGAGAGCATCATAATGTAGAATGGATGGAGGAGTGAGGCAGGTGGAGTCCTCCGATGGACGGTAGAGGTAGGAGGACCGATTCCTCATTTTGTGCAAGAAGGAGGTGATTGGAGGTGGGAAAAATGATCGGAGGGCAATGAGAAGTGAAATGGAGGTGGACTGAGCAACGGAAGTGGTCGAAGTCAGGCGGATTTGGGCGACGAAGATGAGCTCCAATGTTCGATGAAATTAGAATACACAGATATTTATGCAAAATCAAATGAAACAAAGAGCGATTCTAAAATACTGATATCCTATGGAACGAAAACGATGAAAAAAGAGAGGAGCTTACCCACTAGAATCGATCGGAAGACAGAGCTCCCGTGAGGCTTGACGGAAGGCTTAGATCGCTTCGATTCTAACCCATGCTCAGATCTAGGGAGTGGATTCAACCCCTGCTATCACCAAGAAAATAAATCAACGCTCAGAAATAAGATTCAAGGGCAGAAGAAGGATCAAATCCAAACGAGCGCCACCATCTAGTATATGTACAGGGCCCATTTCATTGGGACGAAGCATGCGATTTAGAGGTGCCTCAACCATGATTTGATCTTGGCAAGAAAGAGCATTAATTGTGGCACAAGTTTACAGAAGAAATCGATCCAAAAGATCACAGGAAATGATGGGAGAAAATCTGCGAAGATAGAGTCCCGCTCTAAAAAGTCGATTTTGAACGTGGAAAGGGCAGTTGACTTGGGTTAACCAGGGATGAGCTCTTGTTGGTCCACATCAGCTACAACAAAATAGAATATAAATAAAGTTTGTTATAATTAAAAATAAAATAGCAAATGAATTTATAAAATTTTTAACCCAAACATAAAAAGTGTTTATTATTTAATATAGTATTTTAATATGATTTTTTATTTATTTTTAGGAGTTAATTTATTATAAGTTAGTTTTTAAGGGTATATTTATAGACATATTCATCTATGTTTTGGGTATTTTTTATTTTGGATTTTGGATTTTATATTTTTTATTAATTTATATGTTATAAGTTATTTTATATTCAAAAATATATTTTATTATATTTTTCTGACATATTTTGTACACTTAAATAGATATTGGTGTATATTATATGGGTATAAGTATTGTATATTCATCTATTCATTTTTTTATATTATTTTATTTTTATGTTTTACGTATGGTTTCATCTTATTCTAAACATGTACAACTATTATAAATAATATTTACAAAATTATTAAAATAATAAAATTGTTAAAAATAATAAAATAAATAAAATAAATATTTTGTATATGTAAAGTATACAATAGGGGTCCAAATCCTAATTTTCACATATTAAATCCAAAAAAATATGAAACCACCTTCATTAAGTAGCTCATTAAAAGTTATATACGATTAAATGTGATTTTCATGCATTTTGAGTTTTTATTTAGGAGATATGGGTTTGGGAACTTGGGCTTTTGTATTTTTATTTAGAGTATAAAATGTACGTTGTATATTAGTTTTGTATCAAATTAATTTTTTTATTTGTATTTTTATCTACAACTTTCATGTACAAAGTTCCTTTATTTGAGGTATAAGAGATGGAAAATAAATAGGTCCCAAAAATGCAATAATGATGAATAAAAGAATGGGATTTTTATTGTGTATTTGACCCTTATCTCCCCCTACTTTATTTCTTATCGACTCAGTCATCAAATTCGCAGGTTTCGGGGTTTGGGGTCATAAAATATCTTGAGAACTTTATTCTTTTTCTTTTCTTTTATTTATTCTATAATTTTGGAATTAAAACAGTATTTTATACACAATAAATGAAACAAATAATGAATGTTAATTTGTAAAAAATAATGTTATTTGCATGCATTAGCTGGGATTTTTAGGTCAAAATGATAGAATAAAGGTGATGAAATGGAGATTCATTTGTATGATATATACTTTTGGAAAATATATGATCGATACCAACTCCCAAAGATCAAATGAGAAATTTAGCGATAAAACCCTTAAGAAGATAGTCTAAATAAGATCTAAAACTTAAGGTTTATTCTAGGCCTTCCAATATGCAGGATGTATGGGTATTAAGAATACTCGAGGGTAATGTGATTGTAAATGACTGTATAATCGTGACGCTTTCATTACAAGGGAGTGACGAAACAGGTTTGGATTTTAGTAACTCCTCTCAATAGTTTATCTTAGTCCAAATGTTGGACATTGATCCGTATATGATTCAGATGCAATTAGAAGATTAGATTTACAGCTTTGATTTAATCAAACATCTTTGGGAGGTCCCCTTGATTTGAATTTGAGATATGATCTCAATATCCAAATCAGTATATATAGAACGTACAATTGCCATGTCCTTATCTCCAAGTATCTATGGAGAAAGCACATTATTCTTTAAAGAGTTCAGGAATAATTTCATTATTGATAATGTATCTGAGCATTGAGTAAAGTGGATAATTAACTGTGATTTAATTATTATGAATAATGTGAATATGATGCATATTATTTGAACTTATGAGAATGGACATCCGAGATAATTAAACGTGATTAAATTATCATGGATATGAATAATGTAGATAACATTGTATACATTAATCATGATACTATAAATGTGATTTATAATGTATTAGGGTGAGAGAGAGAGAGAGCTAATTGTAATTTGTATTTACAAATTAATAGCTGATGTGAATTTAAATCACATTGGATAATTAATTGTAATTGCAATTACATTTTATTCTGGATATGTGAATATGATCCACATTCTTTCAATTTCCCACAATTCAAGTTGATGATCCAAGCAATGAATATCCTGATTTCATCTCATGAAACATGGCATCTTCTTCATGATCAAGGTGCACCGAAGAAGATGGAGATCCACGAGCAGTTGATCTGGTAGCACAACAACGTCATGACGACTGCGAGATCCTCTAGGTCAATAATAAGGACGACCATATTATTGAGAGAGAGAGAAAGGATGGACGACCATGAGAAAATGAGGGAGAGTTTTTATTTCATGTTGTTAAAAATAAAATGCTATGGCTACCCTTTTATTTATAATATTTTGGATGTACTTGTATTTCAATCCATGTGCACACAAATCCAATGGTTGAGATTGATTTGTGCTTTCAATCAATGGCCATGATTTTGTTGTGTTTTAATTACCAACAACAAATTTATTGGCTTTACTTTAAATTAAATATATTGAAATAGATAAATATATTGTAATTCAAACCACACCAACAAATATGGAATTAATTGGAAGAGAGAGATATCTCATTCCATATAAGGGGTGGACGACCACCAAGTTGATGGAGCTCATCTTGGTCGCCCCCCTTCATGTATGGCAAGAGGTTCTCATTCAAATATTGTTGAGATATTATTTTCCAACAATAATTTTACATATTCAATAACTCTTATTTCATAATTATTCACCAAAATAATTCCAAATTATTTTGTGACAATTTTGATCATGCTGTACACGATTCATCCCCGCACCAGCAAATGCGATCTAGGTCGGATCGGACCTAAGACAGGAGAATCTCTTACTTTAAATATTAGTTATCATAATCATACTTCAAGAGGTAACTCTAATACCTGTTTGTGATCTTGATGAAATATTTTGGTAAGTATTTTCGAAACATGTATTCTCATCCGTTTATTTTTTTAAAATTCTGTTGCCACGAGTTACTAGTATGACTAATCGCTCCCGATCGTATATGATGCGATCTTCATGCTTCCATTATGTACTTAAGATTTTTCTCATAACCTTAAAATGGTATTGGATGCAGGGTTGGAGGTTTCAAATATGATCCATAAACCTAGGCTGACACATGCATTTTGGGGTTCTATGAATGTTCACCGCATTTGTTCCTGCAACCCTGATTTATGCAATTTTTTTGTCTTGTTTAAGTGCCTTAAAATGTGAGTTTATAACTTATTACATTTCTTATCTTATTAAAAAATCATAGGACTTGAGTTTGCATGATTTGGAATCCATTTGCACAAGTTATGATCGTTTTAGTGGACATGTGTCCATTGTTACGGGAATAATAGTTTTGAACGTAATCAAGAGATAATCATGGTTTAAAACTCCTTGAAATATATGTCTATCACTTGTATTCTGTTTCAAATCAAATTGTCAAAATAAGGAAATTTATTTTCCGTAATTTGGAGTATTTTTTCTCAAGATTTGTTAGTTTTCGTAAACATGAGTCACTGTAGGGAACTTAACAAATTTGAACAAGAATCTTGTGATTGTCATTTAATTAATTCATGGAAATTAATGGTTAATCTTCTAAAATAATTAGTTGTTAAATATTTATGAAATATGAAGGTTATTATTTTGAATGATCATAGCCAACAAGACAAGATAATTGATCTTAATCGAATGAGTTACAATAAATCTTTCCAACAATCTTTGTTTCTTGAATAAGATTGGGGATTTATTTAGCAAATATCCTTATTAAATTAATCAAAATGATTTTGATAAATATTATATAATATAACTTCGATTGAAAGGCTGAATATCGTCTCAAATACAAAATGATCATATTACATTATCCTAACCTGAGGAAGATATGGTGTCTAGTCGAGGATCGTTGGGGTAGCAGATTGCTCTATGGACGATCTGTCCCAGATCATGTGCATACTAGCTATATGATGACCGAGAAATCAGTAAATCAAGACCCAAGTGAAGGTATAAGAACAATGGTAGTTGCGACCCGGATCTTAAAGACTCAGTCAACAAGAAAAAGAGACCACCAAAATAACAGTAATCAGAAATGAAATCCGAATAGCGATCTTCGCTATTTATTTAACCTGGTATAGCGACCAGGGTCGAACTCAAGGAGCATGGATTGGTCGTATCGGCCTATGAAGTAGTCAAAATGAATAAACTAAATAAAATATTTTTTTGGTATGTGGTTCGTCCCACTGTCGTCGGTACTGGCCATGACAGCAGGTAGGGTTAGTATAATGCTTAAGAAATCATGATGTATTTCTAATTATTAAAATTCGAAATAATACATATTTGAGGTAATACCATAATTCAAGTAACAATAAAATGTTTGTTGGATATTAATTGGATCATTGACTATTAAAATTCAAAATAATACATATTTGAGATAATACCATAATTCAAGTAACAATAAAATGTTTGTTGGATATTAATTGGATATTAATTAGATTAATTGGAATTCAATTAAAATTAAAACACTTATTATAAATAGAGATGTTATTTCCCTTAGAAGAATTAATCGTAATGAATATGATTCATAATGATTAATTAGAATTTGAATATGATATGGAGGATCACATAAGTGACATCCATGGTCTCCCGTCAAGGCGAAGGGTTCCGTCGCCAGATATTGTATGTAGGAGACGCCTGTCCGAAGTAACAGCTCCTGCATACGATCCATTTGGAGCGGGCTCTTCACTTCTCGAAAGAGTAAGGACGTATGCGTAGCGACCCCAATATCAGATCCTCATATTATTGAGGCGATATTGGATTGTGCATAGCGAGTTGTATTCCTGTTGACGGTTGGTTCAATTAATGACGGGTCAACATCGCCTTAGGGGTAGTGGGCCTGGGTGTTAAAGACCGAATTGGGAGATGCAAGTTGGACTTGCAAGGCGGAATGTGTTCCCGCTTCTTTTTATCCGAGTTGTAGGTTCTCATATTATTGGGATGCAACAAAGATAAGGAAGGAGATCTCAGATCTTGCTTGAGATATAATGGTAAGTATATCACTTACATTGAAAGTGATTAAGGGAATGAACTTTCAGTATTGATAAGGCAAGACAACTTTGATATAAAATTCGTAAATCAAAGTAAAATATGTATGTGTGTATATATATATATATATACACTTATGAAAATTTCTTATTTCAGATAATCCTTCATTAAACCCCCTCAATGTTATACTCAATGATAACTAGTAAAATGTCATGGATTGGACTCATGATCCAGATATTGTACTTGCACTGGACACATAATGTATGTGGTTGCAATGTGCAAATTTCCTCATAATATAGAGGAATGACAATTAAATAGATAATAGGACTACAATCGTAGGGTTTGCATGTCTCTATAATCTTGATCTCTCATCGGATGTACTTTGGAAGTGACATGTCGATGATGATCGCAATTGTCAAATAATCCTTATAAAACTTAAGAAAATATTCTGGCATACATATGTGCTCACAACATTTAATCATGAATGACATGGTTCTCTGCATCATGCAGAATGGTGGCTCCATAAGAGATGATGTATTCAAAATGTTTGAATACCTACCTGAACCAATGTTTCAAGAGTCTAGATGGATGTAGACATGATGAGTGTCATCATTCTACTGTCTACACTCTAGTTATTCATGAAGCTTCACAATATTCATATTGTATGAATTTAATGAAGCATGTATAAATGTTGAAATGCTCTTATATTGAATTCTTTTTGAATTTAACATTAGAGATTCTTTGTCTTGAACAAAGGTTGTTTATAGATGAAGAGAGCATAGTGGAAGCATGGGTTGGACCCAAGTAAGAAGGAAAGTCAAAGAGTTGACTGTGCTTCTGTGACTTCCGTATGATATCCAAAGAGTTGGATGAATGCCAATACTGCAATAAGTTGATGTGTTGATAGTATGACTATCAATTCTGTCTAGAATCCTTAGAGAAGGACTCGGATGGAACATCAGAATAATCAACATAAATCATTGATATTGACTTGCTTATTGAATAAGATAAAGTCTTGTAATTGTATCTCAATCCTCTACAACACTTGCAATGAGTTGCATATGTTTTAGAAGACTAGAAAATTTGATCTTAAGGCTTATAGTCATCCACATAGATATTAATGCAATTGTTGCAACAATCTCTATTGGATTGAAAGGTTCATAATTTTAGTGGGAGAGCCCTTAGTCTTAGAGAATGTCTCTATGACCTAGACATTAGAATACACTCATTGTTTGTTTCTAAATGTTGGAATAAATTATGTGTTTTTAATTTTTTTGTGTTTTTAAATTATAAGAGAAATATAAGAGAAAGGATAAAAAGGCAAATTCAACAATTTATTAAACACTCAAAAAAATGCTCAGAAAATTCAAATAAAATTGTTTTTGTGTTTTTTATATTTTTAAGTGTTTTGGTGAATTTTTTAGAATTTTCTAATTTTCAGTTGATTTTACAAAAATCAAGAAAAGGGAAAACAGTGAATCAATGTGCAACCAGACTTGAAAGGCTAATTAAAAATATCTAATTAGCCTATAAAAATCTGGAGCCAATTTTTATGAAAACTAGATACAAAAACTATGCTACAGAAAAAGAGTTTGCATTTTTTTGAATTTTATAGAATTTTTATAAGACTGTTAGGGTTTTGTGATTTTTAGGGGTTTTATAAATCGAAATGAATCAAAAATTGGATATAGACTTAAAAACAACAAAACAAGCAATCCCTAATTTTTTTAGAATTTTTAGAAAAGTTTTTATATTTTTAGTTGATTTTCTATTCCAGAAAATAACAAAAATAAAGGTTTTTGATTTTTTTAAAATAGTCTAAGCAATAAAAATGTCTCAAAAAATTAGTGAAATTTCTACACAGTGGCAGGAGCCACATGTCCAAATTTCATTTGATTTGGAGTTTATTTGATATTTTATTCAACCACTACAATGGCTACAGCACATAGGGACCTATATGCAATAAAAACTAAGTTGCAGGGTTGTGCAGATAACACGTGTGAAAACTATAAGGGTAATAGCGCAAAAATCACATCAAATTCGCACATGTCCAAATACAAACTCACAGGGGTATAAATGTAATTTTTAAAACTTAAAATTCAATCCAGAACACCCCACAAACTTCAGCCCAAATATGCAAATAACCCAAGATATCACGTGCCTAACACGTGGTTCACATTCACAGAGACCAAAGTGTAATTCTAATTAATAAACATGCGAACTGTAACACCTTAGAACTATAGGATTAGAGTTGCAAAATGTCCAAAAAAATCACGTATCGAAGCACGTGCCTCACACGAGCAGGGATTAAATAGCAAATAGTCTAAACAAGAGGTCCAAACATGTAAATAACCCAAGAGTGAAAATTTATTTCAAAGACAAAATAAAAACTAAGTAAAACTGCGGGGTATGGGCGCAATTACCCAGCCGAGGCGCGTGAGGGGCGCACGTGAGCGCCAGGTGTCGAGTTGTGGCTGGCGGTGGATGCACGGTCCTGATGACGCCCTCTAGAGGATCCAACGGTGCTGGTGCAGAGGAGAACGTGGAATGCACGTGGCCGTCAGATCGTGGATCTAACAGTCTGACAGGAGCAGGCTACGTGCAGCTGTGATCAGACCTGGTGCAAAGAAGGGATCCGACGGCTGCGAGAGGATGAGGAAGAACTCCTCCTGGGCAAGCTTCTCCGGCGATCCGAAGACGATCCAGATGGCCGATGGAAGATCGGAGAGGTGGGTCTTCCTCGCGATGGCGTTCCGCGTCGGGTGGTGGCCTCCGCTGAGGGCCCCAACGGTCGGATCCTCCGGCGAGGGAGGTGAAGGATATGGTTAGATCCTTAAGCGCATCACGGAAGCGTGAGCGTCGTATCGAATACGACGAAGAACGACTAGTCGCACTAGTTATTCTATGCAGCGGAAATTAAGAAAAAAGTATGCGACGAAACCACATGATCCAAGAACACTTCTCGGATCGTTTCGTCTAAACCACAAACAAGTAATAGGATTACCTCTTGAAGCGTGGTTGCGATCAAGTCTCTAAACGAAGAGACCTCCTATCTCAAGTCCGATCCGACGGAGGATACGCTTGCGAGCGTGGGGATGAATCGTGTGCTTCTTGCAATCCATGTTGATGATCCAAGCGGTGGATCTCCTAATCTCGACACACGAGATCCGACGTCTTCTTCACGAGCGAGGCACACCGAAGGAGACGGAGATCCACGAGCAAACGATCGGGCATCATAATGACGACGTTGTGGCGATGGAGAACCTCTCTAGGGCATCCATGGTGGACGGCCATATGAGAGGGAGAGAGAGGGCTGACGTTTAGAGAGAAAAAGAGAGAGAGTTGTTGTCTCACTTGTTGTGTGAAGAAGAGCAAAGGGGTGCCTCTCCTTTTATAACATTTTATGATCCATGGATCTCAATCCATGGGACAACACAAATCCAATGGTCCTCATTGATTGTGTTTCTTTCAATGTCTAAGATTTGTGTGGTAAAACCAACAACAATTAATTAAATCTAGATTAAATCTATATTGATAAATCAATACAAATTAATCTCAAATTAAATTAAACAAATATGGACATAATGGGAAAGAGAGTGCCTCCTTCTATATACATGGAGTGGACGGCCTCCCTTTCCTAATAGGAATAGGTGGTCGTCCCTCCTATGGAAGAGGCATCTCCAAATGTAATCTCCCTTGATTACATTATTTCATGTATCTCCAATTTATTACAACAACAATTGTTGTAAATTATTCTACAAAAATAATTCATAATTATTTTGTGAATATTGCAATCTTGCCATTGGAAATTTGTGAATCACTTCACAACCCAAAATAAAATGTGAATTATATTTTCAATTAATTATCCAATGTGAATCCAATTCACATCAACATTTAATTAACAAATGTAAATTACAAATAGCTCTCTCTTATATATTATAAATCACATTTATAATATATATGACTAATATAATATTGTTATCCACATTATTCATATTCATGATACTTAAATCACATTTAATCATCTTGGATCTCTATTCTCATGTGCCCAAATAATATGAATCACATTCACATTATTTATATCTTTGATAATTAAATCACATTTAATTATCTAAATAATTCTCTTTATAATATGAATCAAATTCATATTATTCATGATAATTAAATCACATTTAATTATCCATTTTCTCAATGCTCGGATACATATTATCAACAATGAAATTATCCTGAACCCTTTCAAGGATAATGCACTTTCTCCGCGGATACTTGGAGATAAGGACAGGGTGATTATATTGTTCCACGTATAGTGATTTGGATATTGAGATCATATCTCAAATCCAGATCGCGGACCTCCCATAGATGCTTGATTAAATCAAGACCGCAAATCTAATCTTCTCATTGCATCTGAATCACATTCAGACCAATGTCCAACATTTGGACCAAGATCAGATTACTTCTCTACTGAGAGGAGTCATTAAAATCCAGACCCATTTCATCATTCCCTAGGAATGGAAGCGTCATGGTTATACAATCGTTTATGATCACATGACCCTCAGGTATTCCCAATACATGTACATCCTGCATACTGGAAGACTCAGAATAAACCCGAAGTATTAGATCAACTTTACACGGTCTACTTCAGGGTTCTATCAGTAAGTTTCTCATTCGATCATTGGGAGTCGATATCGATCATACACTTTCCAAAAAGCGTATATCATACCTAGGTCTTGATCATATACTTCCTAAAAGTATATATAAAACCTACAAATTCAGTCAAGCTTCCAAAGCGAGACGACCGTGCGCACAGAATTTGATTCTTTCCAATATCTCATGAGTGAGCTCATGCCTTCTGGTTCAGTAAATGAACATGTATGATCCCTTTGAGAGATCGTATTACTCATATGCCCTTATATGCGCACCAGCGCGCCGGTGTATAGACCTTGGTTAGGTCATCAACCTATTGGTCTGCCAAATGTACATACTTAGACATATAGTAACACATATGTCTCCGGTCAGAGGATGCGTGTCTGTATCGTGACAGCATACGATATAGGACTTTGGTTATCTCGATCTCGTTAAGTCAACTCTTTGACCTAACTAATTTGACACCTCCGAATCTCTATTCCTATGCAGAGGACCTACATCAAGAGGTCGGTCAGATATCAGCCTAAATGAGAAAGGATTGCCATCTCCTACTCAGGCCGGAGATCATCTCTTAACAGTCATTTGACGGTGCTTGATGAGTCCTTAATCTAACCCTTTAGATATTCATCCAAGCACTAGCCTCTATGATTCAATAGTTGAATCAACAACTGTATGATTATTAAGATGGCCATGGTACATAACCCTAATTGTACTAAGGGACCTATTACGCAAATTATTCCTTCTTCATTTCAGATCAGGGAATGATATTTGCAATAACATTTATTGCATAATGGCGCGCCGTGGGCTCACATGTCCAACAGGAGGAGCGGCCTGGAGCAGCTCCGGCGAAGGAAGGAAACGACAGCCAGGGGGTATCTGCGATTATTGACCTGCAAAGCAAAGCTCTAGCTCGGAGGGATGCTCCGGCGAGGGTTATTGGCACAAAGATAAAGGGAAGCGACATGGATGGTCGACGGGGGGTTCCGGCGAAGGTGATGGATGGAACCCAACTCGATCCAGACCCAAATGGGCCAGCTCGAGGTGATCAGATTGCGTAGGAAATATGGAGATGAGTCGGAGAGTCGATCAGTACGGCTAGGATGGATTGGCGGAGCTCCGGCCACTAGGACGGAGCTGGCGGAGCTGGGAAGTGGAAATCGAAAATGGACTATGCTAAAGAGGCTAAAGGATCTACCTGGTGGTCGTGGTCGACTGGGGAGGAGACGATGGTTCTCCGGTGATCTTCGCCTCGATGGAGCGTCGCCTGCAGAGGCTCGAGGTTTGTCGACGGTGGAGCACGACGACGAGGGTCTCCGGACCTGGGTTATACACCTCCAAACTCTCTCTCAGACAACCTCCGCACTCGTTGTCACTCAAGGAAGATGATGGAGGTCACAGGGATCGAATATGGTGGCCGAAGGTGCGGCTAATGGAGGACGAAGCTAACGCTATATATAGGTGGAGATCCGGCAAAGATGGAGTCGGACAGGGCAAAATGGTGCACGGATCCCTAGGAGAGTCCCCAGGCGTGAATCTCGGATGTAAGATCTGCAAATGGAGCCTGGGGTTTAGGTGCAAGATGGTCGGATCGGTCCAGGGTAATTGGGCAAAGTCGGGTCAGTGACCGGCTACGCTAAGAAGAGGTCCGCGGGGGAGAGTTAACCGGGGGTCAACAATCCCTCGTGGACCAATCAGGTAATTTCTTTTATTAATTAGTTGTAAAATCATTTTAAAATAGGAAATGATTTTATTTGAAAATATTTTCTGCATGAAAAATGTTTATTTATTTTCAAAGTATTTTTTAGTGATTTTTATTTTTTTTGAAAAATAAATTAGGTTTTTACATTATATTATTATTATATACATGTATGTATACCTATGTATTTTTGAATTTTATTTTTTAATTATTTATTTTTGTAAAATTATCCCTATTTTATATTTTATTTATTTACAACATAAAATATGGGATTCAAAATAATTTTTATTTGATTTTTATTAATTATTTACAAAGGTAACATAAATATATGTAGGTACATAGTACATGGTATATACAAGGGGAAGAGAGAGAATTTATTTTTGTTTTATTTTCATTTTTTCATTTTTATTTTATTTTCATAAATATGTACAAAATAAAGGGAACACAAATATTTTTATTTTTAGAAAATAAATTATTTACATATAGAGGGATATTTACACCATGTTGAGTCACCCTATCTCTCTCTACTTATTTTATTTTGCGGTCAGGCCCATGTTGAGCCCTCCCTTAGGTTTAGGTCACTCAATATTTATTCTAAATATTTCCCTCTTTTTCTTTATTTCTTTATTCCTTTATTTTTGTGCAAAACATGCTAATTATGGCCATTTACTTGATGCATGTATTTTGATAAATTCTTGTATTTACAAGTATTTACATGTTATTTTGCCAAGGTTTCAAGCTAAAATAAAAGAATAAAGAATGATGAATGGGGATTCATCACTATTACAACAGATAGGGAAAGGATCATGATGTATTTTTCTAATTATTAAGGAGTTTACCCGAACTTGTTTTAAAAAAAACTTGACTCCTGGCCGTGACAAGCTCTAACCTAGAGCTGTCAAATGTGTCTTTGTTGGCTATTCCCGTACATAGAAAGGATATCGATGTTTTGATCCGAAAATACTATGTGGCGGGCTCCGCGCTCTTCCTCCTTACAGTTCTCTCCGTTGGGGCCCCTCCCTTTGCTCAGTACAGAATCCCTGTCCAGCTCGCACCCACTCGTGCCCTGCGAGGCCAGAGTGGGCTCAGCGGTCTCATTCTATTCTAAAGCCGTACCGAGGTCTGTTTTCTTAGTAGGGGAAAGCGCTAGGAGTCAGAGTTCACAACAGACAAGGGAGAAGGGCTGGAAAGAAGGCAGAACCGGTTCCCACTTCATTTTATTTGAGTTACATGTTCTCATATTATTGGGATGTAACAAAGGTAAGAAAGAGATCCCTAATCTTGCTTGAGATATAATGGTAAGTATGTCTCTTACATTGAAAGTGAATAAGGGAGTAAACTTTCAGAGTTGACAAGGCAAGACAACCTTGATATAAAATCCTTAATCAAAGTAAAATATGTATTTACGCAAATTATCTTATTCAAATAACCTACATTAAAACCACTCAAATCTATACTCAGTACCAACCAATAAATTTTCATGGATTGGATTCGTGATCAAGATATTATACTTGCAATTGGACACATAATGTATGTGGTTGCAATATGCAAGTTTCCTCATAATAATGGGGAATGATAATTAAATAGACAATAGGATAACAATATGGATTTGTGTGTCTCTATAGTTTTGATCTCTCATCGAAAATCCTTATAAAAAATCTAAGAATATGTTTGGCATATATATATGTGCTCTCGACTTTTAGTCATGAATGGCATGGCTCACTGCATTATGAAAAATGGTGGCTCGATAAGAGATGATATACTCAAAAGGTTTGAGTACTTGCCTGAACCAATATTTTTTAGACTTTAGATGGATGTAGATACGATGAGAATCATCATTATTGTCTACTCGAGTCATTCATGATGCTTCATAAGATTCATATTAAATATGAATTCAATGAGGCATACGTAAATGTTAAAATACTCTTATATTTAAATATTGTGAATTCAACATATGAGATCTTTTGTCTTAAGAAATGGTTGTTTATAGATGAAGGAAGCGTAGTGGAAGCATGTGTCTAACCCAATAGAGAAGGAAAGTCAAAGAGTTGATTGTACTTATGTAATTTCCACACATATAAAATCCAAGGAGTTGGGTGAATGCCAATACTGCAACAAGATATAACATCCAATAACTATCTAGACTGTCTAGGATCCTTAGAGAAGGATTCACATAGCGTATCGACATCATTATACATATACATATAATCATTGATATTGACTTGCTTATCAGATAAGATCAAAGTCTAATAATTGTATCTCATTCTTCTAATAATAGTTGCAATTGGTTGCATATGTTTTAGAAGACTAGAAAATTTAATCTTAAGGTTTAATAGTCATCCACATGGATGTTGATGCAATTGTTGCAACAATCTTCATTGGATAGATAAACTATATATTTTTAGTTAGATCCCCTTGGTTTTAGAGAATGTCTCTATGACCCAGATATTAGAATACATTCATTGTTTGTTTCTAAATGTTGGAAATAAACATGCATTCTAGAATAGTCCTATCATACAAAGTTATGGTGGATATATTACATATAGTAATCCAACATCTAGAGGAATCTACTGAATTAGAAAATTAATGATTGGATCATTAACATTTCTGAATACTGAAAATTTCAACCTTACAAGATCAATAGGAGGAAGACAGACATTTCACAATGATCTGGCATCAACCCTTGGATATATGTTTGTTGATGTGATCAATCGACTAGTAAGAGAAGAAACTTTAGACTGTCTAAAATTTCAAATCTTACATACTTGTGAATATTGTATTCAAAGTAAAAATGTCCAATGCACCTTTATCTGGGAATGGTGTTAGGTGCCAATGTATTCAAGATCTCGTACATATTGATGTATGTGGATCATCTATATCATAATAAACATTAATGATATGTGGTATTTATTGATGATTATTTGTGATATGAGATTTCTTCCCTTCATAATAGAAGCCTTAGCACCAGAGAGTGATACTTCATTAGGAATACAAAGGATGGTATTGGATACACACTTTATAACCTTAAGATTCTTAAAATATTTCATCTATAAGATATGATTCTTAGAGGATGTCTTTCTTGAGAATCGAGAAGAAAATGAAGTAAAGGAACTCATTGAATATTGAGAAGATAATGGGGTTCCTGAAATCGGAAACAAACATGACAATTAACGATGAAACACACAGTAAGACCACCTAAAGGGAATGGGATCCATGTATTAGTGATGAATATGCATTTCATCACCTTTATTAATTTCTTTAGCTTAAAATCCCTTACAAAACACCTATAAATATCAATAAATCTACTCTTTTACTAGTCGTAATTTTTGTGTAAATATTATATATTTATCACTATTTTAACCTAAAATAAATAAAGAAAGAAAAAAGAAAAATAAAAAACTGCATATATGCAGTAGATACAGGCTGACTCAGACCCCGAGAGTAGGTCAAGACCAGACCTAATTGATAAGGAATAAAGTAGGGGGAGATAACGGCTAAATACCAAAAAATTCAGAAAATCAACCTCCACTTGTATGTATTCATCATCTGCACATTACTGCATGTAATACACATTATTTACACTAATTTATTAATACTCAAATTAACCTCAAACACAATAGTTTTCTTCATGAAAATTATGCATAAAAATATTTGTAAATAATAAAAATAATTGTAAGAATAGTCAATGTATATTGTGTAGATTACAACACTCTAAAAAGGCCTCAAACCTCAACTTGTAAGATCGATATCTTCTCCACCAAAATCATCATAAAACTCGCTCTCATTGTACTTAAAATTAAATAATCTTTAAAAATAGAGATCATTTTAGAAAAATCAAAGTTAAGGTGTGATATGTGGCTATTTGGAGTGCTATTGTATATTATACCTATGTATAGTATGTATATTATTTACTTATTTATTTTCTTGAACATATTTGCACATGTTGTATTTTAAATTGATCGAAAATATTGTATTTAACTTACATAAAATAAAATAAAAATTACAAAAAACAAAAATAAATTTAACTTGTATAAAATACAAATAAAAATTACAAAATCAAAAATCAACAAAAATAAAATCTTGTAAATATTGTATATGTACCACTACGTATATGATGTAAATACCTCCATTTATTTAACCTGATAAATCACATATTAAAAATCAAATAAAAATATAATTAAAAACCTTGTAAAATATTATAAATTATTAAATTATTAAATTGTGTTTATATTTTAACAACAATATAGTAAAAATTAAGAGGTTATAAATATAGGTATATATACCTCTATATAACGCACTTTAATTACTTTTACATATCTTAGTTAATAAATTAAAAATCATCAGAATAAAGGTAGTTAAATCCTTAATATTTTTTATTGACATTATTGAATTATTTAAAATCATTTTTATTTTTAACCTTATTTATTTGACACTTTTATTGATTGTTATCTTCTAGCCTATTTTGTCCTAACCCAGACGTGCTCCCATTGGCTGGCTTGGGTTTGTTGACCCGGGTCAACTTCCCATTCCTCCCCATGATTTCTGCCTTTTTGCTCACCAGCCTTCTTCACCTAATTTTCCTACATCCCCTGATTACTAACTCTGTCTGCTTTCTTCTCCTAATTTCTATCCCACTCAACTAACTCAATCGCTAGCACATTCCACAATTTACGCCTCGAGTCGCTTGTGATTCAAATTTCAAAACACATCAGATCTGTAACTATATATATTCCATCATCATCCCCCGTAGTCGTTTAATCCGTTATTCCCATATTTTTCGTTTGAGATCAAGACCTGGAGAGAGCTGATGTGACATAACAACGCTCCCTTCGATTGGGAGTGCGTTAGAAATCGTGGATAAGATAGATCCCAAACGTGCCTGGTGCTCCTCGACATGATGCTTTTTCGATCTTTCCATCATCGAATCGAGGTGATTTTCAGCCACCATCCACCATGGGGTAACTTAGTGTAGTTTAGAGTTAATTTTGGTTTTCAATTCATTAGATTTTCCTTTGATTTCAGTAGGTTAGATATTCCACCATCTGCCTCTGATCTGTAAGGTTGCATGTTCTCCGATCACTAATATCACTATCCACCTCGCCTTCACATATGCCTTGATGTTCTCCATTCTCTTCCACACCTGACCCCCCTTTAGATCATCTCATATCTAAAGTTTGTCTCCCTCTCTGATCATCTTTGTTGGAGCCCCCACTCTGTCACCATTTTCGCTCTTCCCTGCTTAATAAATCCACCGGGGAGAGCCTCCGAGTATCCGGGATATTTTGCAAGCTGAAGGAGTGCAAATAGGCCAATTACTCATGAGATGGAGCAAGATTTGTTCTCCAGACCTTTAGGAGTTCCAGGAGTTCCAAGTCCCAATCTAGTGATTACCAAACCTGAACGCCATATCTGGAGGATGCCAGAACAACGCATGAATCCATAGCACCACTTCGACATAGATTCCGATGAGGGACGAGTGAGTTCTCCTTGATTGAACTTCCATGGAGATCTCCTTCAAGCCATTTCCTCCAACTGCATTTAGTACCGCACGATCATGAATGGGAAGCCCCAATTTCAATCTCACCCGTCCATTTCCGCCAAAAGCTTCACTGTGGATCAATACTCTAGAGTTGATCCAAGCCATCCATTTGCGCTTCACTGACCACCGTTCGATAAGAGAATCAAGTCATCATAACCGTCTGAGCTACCACGTAGATTAATGGTAGCATTGCATCAAAGCCCTTGCTTTGTTTTAGTTTGCAAATAAGTCCCAGAGGGACATGTGTTTGCTTGTAGATGTTTGAACATTTGCATTTTGATTCTTGCCATTTAGTCTATTTGAATTCTAGTCATGCTTGAACTATGCGCGTGCCTTGCACGCGATTTTTGTGTGAAAAGTGCAATAAAAGATCCTATATGTTTATGTTATCATTTGACCCCTGAAAATAAAAGTACTTGCACTTATATCCATTGTGGCACACATCACATGCATGTATACACGTTTTTCTGGATATTTTGCACTTTTGGCCTGAAACTTTTTACTTTGCTATTCAATTAATCCCAGAACTAGTTCCTCTTGCATCCATGCACATGTGAACCTACACATTATTTTGCATATTAAAAGGAATCAAGAAATAGCAAAGCATCATTAGAAATTCCATAAAAATCATTTTAAGTTCATGTTAATTAGTTCTTTCATCTTTACTTTTTAATTTGCATTTTTAGTTTTTTTATTTTAGTAATTCAAAACGTCCAAAAAAATTTCATGTCTATATTTAAAATTCAATAAAAAATATAAAACTTTTGCAAAAAAATCTAAAAAATTCCGTGTTTGTTATTTTCATTTATTTCAATTCCAATACCATTTTGCATTTAAATCGCTCATAAAAACCAAAAAGTTCACAAAACAATAAAAAACTTGAAAATTCATATAAAATCATATAAAATTCCAAAAAAATAAAATTACTTTCTAAAAACATAAAAATTTATATTTATGTTCATGCATTTTCATCCATTTTTAGTCTCATCGTATATTTTAAAAATCCAAAAACATTTTCATTTATTTCTATCTATCAGTTTCCCTATTTTTAATTTATTTGAAAGCATTAAAAAACTTAAAAATATGGAAAATTACAAAAAATTGAAAATTATAATAGCACGAAAAATATTTTTATTTATTTTTCCTTTTTATTTATGCTATATTCTAAAAATTCAAAAAGTTACCTTTTGCTTATTATCTCTTTAGTTCTTTTATTTGATTACATTTTCTTTTTTTCAAAAACATTAAAAAATATTTGCAAGTTTTAAAATAATAAATATATAAAACCAGAAAACCAAAAAATATAAAATTATAATTCCATAAAATATAAAAATATAAAATATAAAAACCAAGAGTAGTGTGCATAGACATTCTTCCTTTATTCGTTGAGTTTTCATTAGTTTAATAGCCCTTGAGATTTTTGTAGCCTCCCTGAGTTCAATCCTGTATTCTATACAACTAAATAAATAGCACTCATGGTTCTCGTGCTTACATTCTTTTTCTTGTATGTTGGTTTGAGCTATGAATAAAGTTAATATTTTTTGTTGAGGGATTTTTAGAGTTGCAATGACATAGCACGTTAATTCCATTAATAAGACCTGTGAGAATACATGTTCAACAAAAGGTGTCGTTGTCGGGGAGGCATGGCGAGGGTAGCTATGTTTTTCTTTTGACCTACTATTATTGGTTGTAGATATTTGATTATTATTTTTTATTTTATATTCTTATTTTTGTCAAATATTTCTTATGCATATCTTCTGACACTTGTTCATATTGATTGTCAATATTTTTATTATCTTCTTATTATTTTTGTCTATATTTTTCTGTATATATATATATATTGTTGTGTGCACTGCAACTTGTTGAGGAGTGAGCACTCATTTTGAATACCACGTGCTGTGAACGAGCTTACACAGTGCTTGTAGGATCCGATTTGTTGGACACCGAAAGCTGTCCAAGATCGGACTTAGAGATTCATTTAAGATCCATTTCACTTGCTCTTCTCATTTTACATGTGATCCTCCCTTATGTTTGCTTCTTTTGTTTGTCTATATTCTCTGTTTTATTTTCTTCTTATATTTGTGCTCATATTATTTTAATTGTGTTTCTTACATATTCTTGTGTTTCCTCTTTCTTGCAAGGGCCGATGAGCTCCTAAGTGAAGCGGAGGCGACATATTTCATCACCAAGCTGTAGGAGAGTGTAGGAAGAGGAACAAAAGAAATAGAGGAAGTAGATTTTTAAGCATTTTCCACATATAATTTTTTCTTTTTACCATTTTATTTCACATTATTTTTGTAAAAATTTGTAATAATTCTTGTTTGGTGCTTTCCTCTTTTTCTATTTTCTAAAAGGCTACTATATACCTTGTGTGTGCAGGGTCTGTTTCACCTAGTGTCGATGCACTTGGGGGACCTCGCCAGTTTTGTTTCCATCGTCTTTCTTTTTATTTGTTTTCTCACGGTTTGTGTGCTTGAGGACTTCGAAGTAGGTTTTATTATCTTGCTTGAGCAACGTAAACGATAAGGTCTAAAGCCCTTAAATAAGAATTTCAGTATCTATAGAGTAGAGCGTAGCTTGGACTTAGTCAATTAATCTGTTCTTTCACGTTAATAGAAGTTACTACTAGGATGGTTCTCATCCATCATTTTGGTTAGTTTATTTCTGTCTTTTATTTTAGGGATATTTACACCCATAACCCTGAGTAATTTCGTAATTACCCCTAAAACCCTCGATAATAACGAATTACATCTAGAACCTCAAATAATTATTCTGTTTTACATCCATAACCCTCTGTTAGTTTAGTTCATTAACCCAACCAGATGGCTGAGTTAATCTAACCAATCTGTAATCCAACGATTGAGATTAATCCAAAAAAAGAAGGAGAGGGTTGCGGGGCTGGAGCTTGCCGGTGCAGGAGGCACGGGGGTTGCCTGGAGCTCGTATGTGGGTGACTAGCGGAGGCAGTGGGTGTAGCTAGAACTTGCGGGAGCTGGGTGGCACAAGGGGGGTGGTTATGTAGCTGGAGTGGACCATGCAGACGAGCAGGGGAGTACATCTGTAGTGGGTCCGAGAGAGGGGGTGAAGCGGGGCATGCAGGTGAGCGGCAAACGGGTGGGCTACCTGGGGGTCTTCGACGGGGGCTTCTGTCCTGGGCTTGTGTGCATAGGCCGAGGGAGGACGGGCGGGTCCTCCAGAGAGGTCAACAACCTGAGGGGTTGGGGGGATTGCTGGAGCTTGAGGGAGAGGTGGGGCATGCTTGAGCTTTGATGACTGGGAATACGCCGAGGTCGTGTCTTTCCACAAGGCGGATAGACAGTCGCTGGGTTGACCTCAGACAGACTCCCAAATCGATCAACAGTTAACCCACAATAAAATATATGCAATGAATATCCAAAAATGTGGAGTTAAAATTTATTATAACTCTACATGAAGTGTGTATAGGTGTAAGCACAAGTAGAGGTCGAACACTGGGTGGCGAAGGGGTGTATGTGTGTATAATTATTCAATTCATTATTCATGTCCATTTCTTATTGTTTTTGTGGGTTTTTCAATTTTATATATTTTTTATTTTTGTTTTTGTAAGTTTTTATTACATAATATAGATATATATATATATATATATAAAGAGGTATACAGATATAAGAGGAGAGAGAGAAGTAGTACAATATATGGATATACATATATATATATATATGAATGCTTAAAATATATAGATATAATATTTTTTAGCTTTTGATATTTTTCTCATTTTTTGTTATTTTAATGGAATATTTCTAATTTTTATGTATTTTTAATTTCAAAAATGTCCCTAATATAGGACTAATTAAATGGCCGAAAATAATTTTGGTTTTGAAAATATCAAATATATCCCAAAATTACCCAAACTAATTTTAATACATTAATAATAATATATAGATAATTATAAAAGAGAAAATTGTATTTTTGGGATTTTTTAAGGGTTTTTCTATTTTTTTGTTGGGTTTTGAAGCTTTCTGATTTTTTTTATTTTTCTTTTTCTTGTTTTTCGGTTTTTTTATTTTCTGGACTCAATGTATTTATAAATATACCATATATAATTTTTTTGGGAATTTTTCAAAAACATTTTATATTTTTTGTATTTTATAAAATAGACGGTACAAAAATGGCTCCTTTTTCATCTTTAATAATTAGGAAAAATGCAAAAAAAATGCGAAATAAAATATGGCGTGAAAAATCATCACATGAAGCATCTATACTAATTTTTCTAAAATTTTAGGAGCACCATAGGTATTTTCAATAAATAGATAAAAGACACAAAATTTAAACAGCCTGGCAGGGGCATTTTTGCAAATAAACTAAATACCAGGGGCATCGGTGCAAAAATACCTACAGAAATAAACATTTATTTAAATTTTTGGGACTTTTACAATTTACAAAACCCACCAGGGTTAGAGTGCAATTTTCACGCGCCTCACGTGGGACTGCACGTGAGGCGCGGAGGGACCTATTTGTAATTCTAAGAAACTCAGGGGTCCTTCAGCAAAAATCACAATTCATTTACAACGTTCAAACTTATTTACAGAATTAAAAATTAAATACAAAAAGTACGGGGGTTGGTTTTGCAATTTACCCCGACAGGCGCTGGATCCAACGGCTGGTCTTGATCCACTTATCCACGTGGCGCCTCCACGTGAGCCGATGCCGCTTCACGATCCACGGCGAGGATTAGATCTCCAAAGTGATCTGACGGTCTGAGCACTGGGGGATCGGACAGCTGATCTTCATCCTGGGCCTTCGACTTCATCCAACGGCGGGGAGATAACGTGGAAGAACAGGGAAGCAAGCTCGCCGGGGCGAACTTCTTCCGGCCAGATCTCGCTCCTCCGCCGGTCTTTGCCGTACCTGAAGGGTCCACAAGCTTCCTGGAGGGTTGCTCTATCTGCTGGAGGGCTTGGATCGGCCGGAGGTACGCTGGAGCGTTGCCACGAGCTCGGAGAAGGAACGGGGCTCCAGATACCTCCGCCGGCTTGGGAATCGTCTCCTGGTGCTTTTTGGCGCACCTAACCTGCACAGGAACGTAGAGGGGCTCGAGGTCTCTCTCCTCGACCCGGGGTTTGAAACTGTTAGCGCTGAAATGGACGAGGTGGCGAAGCCTCCGGCGAGCGGTGGAGTTGAAGCTTCGATTCGTAGATCTGGAGCAGGTCTGGTTGGACAGAGGTGGCCAGGAGGTGGAGAAGGCGGTAGGGAAGAAAATGATGGTGAAATGAAGTCGGGAAACAACGAGGTTCACAGTGGTGAAGTCGCCGGAGCAGAGCTCCGGCGAACTTCGATTTAACTAATCTACACTACTCTAACTATCTAAATGCAAAATAAACGACGAAAATGAAATGCAGGAACGAAAACCTACCGAAAAATCATAAATGCGCAGCTCGACTTAGCCGACGGGCCAAGGAGCAGGGCGACTGCCGGAGCGCCGCCGTGGGTGCAACCACCACCATCTCTAGCCGATTCAAGGTGCCGACGGCGTCCTCCTGTCACGAGGAGCACATCTAGGACCAAATGCAAGGAAGAAAATGAGGAGAGGCTGACCAAACTTGGAGAAATGGCGGAGGTTCTTTATTTAAGAACAGGCGCAGCACCCTTATTGACCGGGTCGTAGCGGCGAATATGGGCTTTATACAAAATAACAAATGAATGGGCGGGTATCTACAATGATCGGGGATCATTTTGTCAGAAGAAATTGAGTGCAATCGGTGGACGAGACATCCATGAAAAAGGTATGAAATTCGGGGAAAAGACGCATTGCGTCACATCGGGTGGCTGGAGGTCAAGTTGACTGGGGTCAACTTGCGGAGGGACCTGATTGGTCCACTTCAGCCTCCTACAAGACAGAACAGTAATTTTATTAAAGAATGAATTATTTAAAATAGTAAATGGTTTTATTAATTTTTGTTTATAAAATAAAAAATTTTTATTAAATAATCTAGTATTTATTTATGATTTTTATTTAATTTTTTGGTGTATTTTATTATGGTTTTATTTTAATAATGTATTTATGCATGTATTTTCATGTATTTTGTATATTTTATTTTTATTTTGTTTATTTTTTTTCTTATTTTATAAATTTATGATTTCTTTTTGTGAGTGTAAACATATTTTTGTTTAATTTTGTGAGTTTATTTACATATTTAAATAAATAGGTGTATGTTGTTTGTAGGTATACTTATAGGTATTTTACTTGTATTATATATACTTTGTTTATTTAATGTATTTTATTTGTTTTTATTTTGTATTTGTATATTTAAGAAATTAGATGTAATATTTATAATTTAATAAAAAATATGCAAGAATAAAATAATGAAAGAATGTGTTCCCCTTTTATTCATGTATATCTATAACATAGGTATTTTGCCTATGTATTACATAAGCTTATTTAGTTTTACAAATCCTTTTTTCTTAGTTTTATTCTAATTTCCATATGTACATGTATTACTTATATTATTTACAAAATTCTAAAAATATGAGCTTATAGAAATAATGAATGAATAATAAATTGAATATTTTATTCGGGTAGATTGTACAATGGGGGCCAAAAACCTAACTTTCACAGATGGATTCCAAAAATTATGAAACCAATTTTATTAAGTAGTTATTGGAAATCTATATACAATTAAAGTGAGTTTGGTGAATCCTGAGTTTTTATTTGCAAGATATGGGTCTGTGAAGTTGAGATTTTGGCTTTTTATTCTGTGTATAAAATGTACACTGAGTATTATTTTTACACAAACTCAATTTTGTATTTTTATTCACATTATTATCTACAACTTTCATGTACAAAATATTTTTATTTGATGAATAATTATGTACAGAGTAGGTGTCAAAAATGCATAAATAAATGAATAAATAAATGAGGTATTTATTGTACTATTGGCCCTTATCTTCCCCTACTTTATTCCTTGTCGACCAATTCCATTCTGGACTTGGTCTCGGGGTTAGGGTCATAAAATATTTGCAATAGTTTATTCCTTTTTCTTTTCTTCTCTTTATTCTATCATATTAGCATTAAAAACCTTATTCTATGTACAATAAATACAATAAATATTGAATGTTATTATGTACAAATTGAGGCTATTTACATGCATTTGCTGGGATTTTTAAGGCCAAAATGATAGAATAAAGGTGATGAAATGGAGATTCATCACCCCCCTATACTTGCCTTTGCTAGTCCCTAGCAAATACTTATGCAATAAGTATAAACAGAATAAAGAATAAGAAGAAAAGAAAAAGCAAACATAAAGAATCTTAAAGAATAAATTGAATTGATCATACTTATTAAACTTATCTGTACAAAATCAAAGTTTGGAGCTCAGGTTAGACCTTGGTGTGAAAATGTGTATGGAACCTGGTTGGGAACCAAATTTAAAACACAACAGCCTTCGAGAGTCACAGAACTCGGTTCAAATCACCTCAATAGCCTGGTCAAAACTAGCCTACATCATACGCAAACCCTTATGACTATGAAGCTGACTTGTACAGTGAAAGTGATAGTTGCTCTCCCCAACTGAAATGATAAAGGAACTGACTTCTCCAGAATGACAACCCAATGATTCCCCAATCCAGCCCTCTACCGTCAAGGAGCGGGGTATTCCCTTCTAAGTTCAAGTGGCATCCAACTCAAGAGGAGGGGGTGAAGAAGAGAATGGACGGTAGCCAGTGTAGCTACCTATCCTGGGATGCAAGACCAATGTAGTCAAGTCATCCAGCTGCAGGCTCACATGGTATAACTTTGATGCTCAAGCTTGCTTATTTTCTATACAACACATATACATACTCCGGCAGGTACTTTTATTTTTATTTACAAGCCTGTCCACTTTTTTTTCAACATACTATTTACAGCAGCATTTACATAAGGACTTTTCCCTCTTGAGCCAGAAGACTATCCCTCTTTTGAAGCTTTATTGCAACCCACACTCTCCTGTCATTCAACTTCATTGAAACTGGACCAGGTTGGGGTGCACTTCCCTCCCTAGACGAGGACGAATGTTTCCACCCGTGTGCGTCTCAGACTGGCAAATCCAACCCCCTCACCACTCCAACTGAGTTGAGCCAAGTGAAAGGTGCAAGTGTCCAAGTTAGGTCACGGCCGACAAGAGTCATACGTATGTTTCAAAAAGTTCTAGTTAGTCCACTGAGGTGACTTGAACCCAGCCCTGATTTCTCAAAGAATTAAGTCTGAATAGACATGAAGTACCTTAAACCTAGTTCCCATAAGGTTCCAGTGTAGTAAGGTCCAACCAAGCTCCAATCTTCGACTTTATTGGACTAGTTCAATCATCAAGCTCAATCAAAGAATATGAATGCTATGCAAATGCTATTTACAAATATGCAAAGAATAATGCAATCTTTCAAAGAATTTGAAAAGAGAAAAATTTTTACACAAAAAATTTTCAAATAAATGAATTTTAGCACTCAAAGTATAAAATATGTACAACTATTTACTTGGGCGTGCCGCTTTATTTTACAAGACTTAAAGAATTTTAAAGAATTTACAGGTTTTAAGGTGATTTATTTAGGTGTATATACAATTAATAAAGAATTTTATGTATTTTAATTTTTTATTGTATTCTATTTTATTTAGTAAAATGTTTTTATTACTCAAATTTATTTAAAAAACATTTTGGAAACTATAGTACAAAATAATTTTTGCAAATATTTACAAATATTTGAAAGCCATTTTGCAAAGATTTTGCAAACACTATATATACATTTTTCAAAATATTTTTACAAATTATTTTTCAAAACATTTGCACGTAGGTTTTCCAAATCCTTTATTTCACACAAATATAAGAATTTTTTTTGCAATCAAAATATTTTTACAAAGGTTGAAAATATTTCATAAAAAGTTTTCCAAACAGTTCACGCCATTTTTCGTATCTTTTTGCAAAAATACTTTTAACCTGATTTATTAATCAGTATGTACAAAAAGAATCTGAGGAATAGTCACATCTTTTTATTAAGGTTTTTAATGAATTTAAAGAATTATTAGTCATATTAATACAAAAGTACGAGTTATGGCTACAGTATATACAGAGTATATACGACCCCCCTATACTTAGCTTGAGCTATGTCCTCATAGATCGGAAAAGAAAAGAGAAGACATAACTCGTACTGAGTATAGACGAGTCTAAAGAATATACGAATAAGAGATGAAGGAAATAGAAGTTGACCGTCCCCCCTATACTTAGGATCAAGTAATCCTAAGTATAGCAGACTGTACACAAAGTAGGGAGGGTCAAGGGTGGGAATAAACAGATTAAAGAATTAACAATCAGGGGTGCACCCCCCCTATACTTAGGACAAAGTACGTCCTAAGTACAGAAAACTGTCACAAAGGGGCGACACGTTTTATTCAGATAAAGAAATATGAAAAAGAAAAGAAGAAAAGAAGAAAAGAAGAAAAGAAAGATATATAAAGATAGACGACAAGTTTGTGGATAATATACGCATCACTCCCCCTATACTTAGGGTGAGATATCCCTAAGTATAGGCAACAACAGGATTGACAAAACTGAACAAGGAAAGAACAGCACGATGTGTGCCCCCTATACTTAGGACAAGGTACGTCCTAAGTATAGACACATAGATATGGCGATAGATCTGGGGCACACTAAAACATATGGGAGAAAGACTGAAAAAGGCACACATATATACAAGCGGTGAAAAACTGGTGGAATACAGGACGGTATCTGACAAGTGAATGCCGTACTTGCGTCATCGTTTCCCTATGAGAACGAGGACGCAATCAGGAGATGAAAAGACACCCTGATATACAGTCATGTGGGTGTCGGCTACCAGAGTAAAATAGATCGAAAGGACAGATATCGGGTCCGGTAGCATGAAGTAGTCAATCGGCTCATAAGGTTAGCATTAGGAAACATAGCCGATGTAAGATCGGGAGGAAGACGGAACAATACAGAGTCCTCCGGTCAATCAGAGTCTCAATAAGATATGGAAAGGTAAAGAACAAGAGACATCCTGGCATTGGGTGGTCATGAGGTCGGAAGATCAGAGGAGACACACCGAATACCGCAAGACATGGCTCAACCCTGCGAGGGTCGTCAAGTTGAGCAGGCTCAAAGGAGCAAGGGATTAGACCAATCAAAAGACTTGGTCCCTTGATCCACAGATCGGATACACAATCAGGGAGGGGACCAAGTACACAACTAAGAAGACTCGACTTCATGCTCCAACAAACAGGAGACACCAGAAATGAAACCGAGTACCTAGAAAATGATGTGCCCTCTCGCAGATAACCCTTGGAGAGTGGTACATGCTAATCATCAAATATTCAGTCAGAAACTCAACCTTGCAAGGGTCGTCAAGGTGAGCGGATGCCAAGGCATCAGTGATCCATCAGACGGATCATCAGTACCAGTCGGTAGGCGACATATCGGCCACCAGCAGAAGAGACTGGATAATCTAAAGAGTGTGGCAGCGTCCCGCAGACAACCCTCGAGGAACGTGCTGCCAGCTAGGTATGGGAATAGCAGATATCAGGAGCTCAACCTTGCGAGGACCGTCAAGGCGAGCAGACTCAAAGGAGTCTAATCAGATGGGTCCCGTGATCTACAGATTAGATATGCAACTCAGGATGGGACCAAAATTAAATATATCGAACGACTCGGTTTCGTGCTCCGCAGATCGGAGACACAGTCAGCAGGGGAAACCGAGCTTACAGAGAGTGTTACATTCTCCCGCAGATAGTCCTCGGGGAGTAATGCAATCTAAGCAGTGACGTCTGAGACCGTGTCTCTTCCTTACGAGGGTCGTCAAGGAGAGAGAAGGCTCAAAGGAGCTGGATCCATCAGACGGACCCACATAGTGGCCTCAGTAGTCGACACGTCGGCTACTATCAGAGGAGACCAATCAGATCGGAAATGTGTTGTAGTCTCCCACAGATAACCCTCGGGGAGCTACGATGTAGTCAAGGAATAAGCAGAAAAGATCTCATCCTTGCAAGGACCGTCAAGGAGATCGGACTCAAAGGAGTCTGAGCAAGTCGGTCTCATGCCCCAACAGGTTAGGCGCGTAATCAGAAAGGGAGACCGAGTGCACAAATCAGACGAATCGGCTTAGTGCTCCAACAGTCAGGAGGCACCAGAAATGAGTGAAGCCGATCGTAAAGAAAGTGTTACATCCTTCCACAGATAGTCCTCGGGAAGTGATGTGAGCTACACAGTGAATAATCAACGTACATCTCGTCCTTGCGAGGGTCGTCAAGGAGAGAAAAGGCTCAAAGGAGCCGGATCCATCAGACGGATCCATAGAGAATCTGGTCACGATAGACAGCAGACCGCCTACCAGCAGAAGAGACCAAGAAAGCAAAAATGTGTCATAGCCTCTCGCAGATAACCCTCGGAGAGCTATGAACTAGGCAGTGAGCAAATGGAATATCAAGGCTCGTCCTGGCGAGGACTGTCAAGGAGAGCCATCAGACAGTTGGCCCCATGCGCCGACAGATCGGGCACACAATCACAGAGGGAGGCCGATCAAGCATATCATCTGACTCGGTTCCGGGTCCCATCAAAATGGCGACCCAAGCAGTGGATGAAACCGTAGTCCTAGAAATTGTCGCATTCTCCCGCATATAGTCCTCGGGGAGGAATGCGAGCTAGATCAATGTAGATCATGGGAATGCTGGCATAGAGTCTCAGGTCCTCGAAATAATGTGAATCCATCAATCTACCGGAGGACATAAGATCAAGTGGAGGGACAAAAGAGCAGCTCATCAATCATAATGCAGTCCCTCGAAGTCAATCCAATCAGCTGAGATGGCACGAAAGATAAGCATGAATCCTCAAAATGCCATCGGTGGATAGTAGAATCAGGAGATCAAGGGGGTCAATCTAGAAGATGAGACATCATGGGGGCTCAGGGCACCGTCATCATGAAGCATATATCAAGATAGTCCATCCAAAAGCCAAATCAAGACGGGCCGAAACCTCAAAATAGATAAATCAGTAGAAATATCATGATATCATCCTCAAATCATTGAAGCACATCACATCCTCAATCCGGTGTGCGAGACCGAAAATTCCTCAATAATGCATCACACCTATGATCATGCATCAACAAAAATCCTCAATACGCTCGTATGAAAGTATCCAAAGTCAAATCCACCAAATCAATCTCAGCATCCTCAATATCATTGGCCCGACTTACTCAAATAATATGTATACATAATCCTCGATGCAAGCCTCATCAATATGCACAGCATTCCTGGGTAAAAGGGAGAGGTGATACGGGGTACACAAGAAAGATGGATAAGAAGGGTAACACAATGAAGTGGAGAAGCTGATTGAGCGTGCGTGCCAATATCATGGGAGCTAGAAGGGTGATACAGAGGGGACGAGGAGGGCGGGTGAGAAGATCGAGACACAGACAAAATTAGGTGTTCCACACAGGGCGGGAACACCGTCAAAATGGTGGTCCGAAGAGCAGGCTCTCCTCGAACCGGAGAAGATGGGGATGATACACTGGATACGAAGAAGATGGTGAAGAAGATGTCGGGAACGAATGGACTTGGCGAAGAAAGGATTGAGCTCAAGCGCCAATATCATGACTCAATGCAAAATGAAGAGATATATGTATAAGAGAGATAGAGAGACTCAAAGATGAAAAAATGCATGACTCACACGGACGGGACCGTCCACTCTAATCATGAATGAAAATGCAACGAACTCCAAGTTACAATCAATACACAAGGCAAACCCCCAATTCACCTACTCGACACAGTGAAGACCGTCAGGTGACGGTCATTTATCTTTTCGGTTTTAGAGTTAGGTGAGAATCACAAAGTTGTACAAACACTTAGGAAGCTTGATGGGATTTGGGCTCTACTCCTTAGTGTGTACGTAAGCAATTTAAAACGCATACAATGAGGGGGTTGCTCTCCCCAAGACAAGGAATCCATTACGTTTTATTTTTAGGTCTAATAGAGTTAGCAGTCTCGATTTTATTTAAGTTATCACTTTTTTTGGGTATTTTCAATAGACGTGCCTATCGAGGTTTCAATTTCCATTAAGCATCCTAGATTGGCAAAAACAGAGGGAGAAGGTCGGAAAAGCCATGCAAGTTGGAAATCGATGATGCATGCTAAGTAAGAAGACTTACAGCGCTTCCCAGCTCTCTCCATGTGGGATGCAGAACAGAATTGAAACCTATGCTATATGCAAATGCAAGCCGAAGAAATCGCCCTAGGATAGTAACTGCTATTATCGTGAAGCACCACAAGTCGGTCACTTATCCTTAACCTAAGAGTCCGGTCTTGGCTTACCCCTCCTCTTCTCGACACACTCGAGTTCAGGAGTAGCGCTTGATGGGGCTCGCTCACGGCACACGGGTTAAAGGATAAATGAACAGACTATTTAAATTTTGACTAGATCCAAAACGCACTATAGGTACATGCAAATATATTAGGGTGTTTGGACCTAATCTACTCGATTCCTAAGCTAGATCTCATTCACACAAAATAATAAAAATAAAAAGAAAAGGAAAAAGCATCAAAACCGTCGAGGTCCCCAAGGGAACAATCCCTCGGGCAATGGACCTCGGGAGTCGGAGTGTCTGAGAGTCCTAAATTATTACATGTCAATTGTCACTCTCTCACATAAATATACATAATAAAATGCAAAAAATGTAGACTGTCTTCAAAAATTCTCCCTCGTCTACCTTCGATGCTCTCTCCTGTTGGCTGGTGTAGAAGAGCCAACTCCACCTCGCTTGGGTGCATTGGTCCTCCTAGGAGGTCCTCCTTTGCTTGACGATCCCTCGCATCAAATACAAATAAAAGAGATGGGTCAGAGCAGTCAATCAATAATCTCAATAATAATCAATTAAAGAAATGAACCTTGGACATGAGCAAAGAATTAAATAAATAAATGATCAACCATACAAAATCCGTTGCCTCCCCGGCAACGGCGCCATTTGATGATTGGGAATACGTCGAGGTCGTGTCTTTCCACAAGGCAGATAGACAGTCGTTGGGTTGACCTCAGACAGACTCCCAAATCGATCAACAGTTAACCCACAATAAAATATTTGCAATGAATATCCAAAAATGTGGAGTTAAAATTTATTATAACTCTACATGCAAGTGTGTATAGGTGTAAGCACAAGTAGAGGTCTAACACTGGGAGGCGAAGGGATGTATGTGTCTATAATTATTCAATTCATTATTCATGTCCATTTCTTATTATTTTTGTGGGTTTTCAATTTTATATATTTTTTATTTTTGTTTTTATAATTTTTTATTACATAATATAGATACATATATATAAAGAGGTATACAGATATAAGAGGAGACAGAGAAGTAGTACAATATATGGATATACATATATATATATAGATATGAATGCTTAAAATATACAGATATAATATTTTTTTAGCTTATGATATTTTTCTCATTTTTTTGTTATTTTTATGGAATATTTCTAATTTTTATGTATTTTTAATTTCAAAAATGTCCCTAATATAGGACTAATTAAATGGCCGAATATAATTTGCGTTTTGAAAATATCAAATATTTCCCAAAATTACCCAAACTAATTTTAATACATTAATAATAATATATAGATAATTATAAAAGAGAAAATGTATTTTTGGGATTTTTAAGGGTTTTTCTATTTTTTGTTGGGTTTTGGAGCTTTCTGATTTTTTTTATTTTTCTTTTTCTTGTTTTTAGGTTTTTTATTTTCTGGACACAATGTATTTATAAATATACCATATATAATTTTTTTGGAATTTTTCAAAAACATTTTATATTTTTTGTATTTTATAAAATAGACAGTACAAAAATGGCTCCTTTTCATTTTTAATAATTAGGAAAAATGCAAAAAAAATGCGAAATAAAATATGGGCATGAAAGATCATCACATGAAGCATCTATCCTAATTTTTCTAAAATTTTAGGAGCACCATAGGTATTTTTAATAAATAGATAAAAGACACAAAATTTAAGCAGCCTGGCCGGGGCATTTTTGCAAATAAACTAAATACCAGGAGCATCGGTGCAAAAATACCTACAGAAATAAACATTTATTTAAATTTTTGGGACTATTTTACAATATACAAAACCCGCCAGGGTTAGAGTGCAATTTTCACGCGCCTCGCGTGGGACTGCACGTGAGGCGCGGAGGGACCTATTTGTAATTCTAAGAAACTCAGGGGTCCTTCAGCAAAAATCACAATTCATTTACAACGTTCAAACTTATTTACAGAATTAAAAATTAAATACAAAAAGTACGGGGGTTGGTTTTGCAGGTGCTGGATCCAACGGCTGGTCTTCATCCACTTATCCACGTGGCGCCTCCACGTGAGCCGATGCCGCTTCACGATACACGGCGAGGATTAGATCTCCAAAGTGATCTGACGGTCTGAGCACTGGGGGATCGGACGGCTGATCTTCATCCTGGGCCTTCATCTTCATCCAACGGCGGGGAGCTAACGTGGAAGAACAGGGAAGCAAGCTCGTCCGGGCGAACTTCTTCCGGCCAGATCTCGCTCCTCCGCCGGTCTTTGCCGCACCTGAAGGGTCCACAAGCTTCCTGGAGGGTTGCTCTATCTGTTGGAGGGCTTGGATCGGCCGGAGGTACGCTGGAGCGCCGCCACGAGCTCGGAGAAGGAATGGGGCTCGAGATACCTCCGCCGGCTTGGGAATCGTCTCCTGGTGCTTTTTGGCGCACCTAACCTGCACAGGAAGGTAAAGGGGCTCGAGGTCTCTCTCCTCGACCCAGGGTTTGAAGATGTTAGCGCTGAAATGGACGAGGTGGCGTAGCCTCCGGCGAGCGGCGGAGTTATAGCTTCGATTCGCAGATCTGGAGCAGGTCTGGTTGGACAGAGATGGCCGGGAGGTGGAGAAGGCGGTAGGGAAGAAAATGATGGTGAAATGAAGTCGGGAAATAACGAGGTTCACAGTGGTGAAGTCGCCGGAGCAGAGCTCCGGCGAACTTCGATTTAACTAATCTACACTACTCTAACTATCTAAATGCAAAATAAACGACGAAAATGAAATGCAGGAACGAAAACCTACCTAAAAATCATAAATGCGCAGCTCGACTTAGCCGACGGGCCAAGGAGCAGGGCGACTGCCGGAGCGCCGCCGTGGGTGCAACCACCAACATCTCCAGTCGATTCAAGGTGCCGACGGCGTCCTCCTGTCACGAGGAGCACATCTAGGACCAAATGCAAGGAAGAAAATGGGGAGAGGCTGACCAAACTTGGAGAAATGGCGGAGGTTCTTTATTTAAGAACAGGCGCAACACCCTTATTGACTGGGCGTAGCGGCGAATCTGGGCTTTATACAAAATAACAAATGAATGGGCGGGTATCTACAATGATCGGGGATCATTTTGTCAGAAGAAATCGAGTGCATTCGGTGGACGAGACATCCATGAAAAAGACATGAAATTCGGGGAAAAGACGCATTGTGTCACATCGGGTGGCTGGTGCGGAGGGACCTGATTGGTCCACCTCAGCCTGCTACAAGACAGAACAGTAAATTTATTAAAGAATGAATTATTTAAAATAGTAAATGTTTTATTAATTTTTGTTTATAAAATAAAAAAAGTTTATTAAATAATCTAGTATTTATTTATGATTTTTATTTAATTTTTTGGTGTATTTTATTATGGTTTTATTTTAATAATGTATTTATGCATGTATTTTCATGTATTTTGTATATTTTATTTTTATTTTGTTTATTTTTATCTTATTATTTTATTTTCTTATTTTATAAATTCATGATTTCTTTTTGTGAGTGTAAACATATTTTTGTTTAATTTTATGAGTTTATTTACATATTTAAATAAATAGGTGTATGTTGTATGTAGGTATACTTATAGATATTTTACATGTATTATATATACTTTGTTTATTTAATGTATTTTATTTGTTTTTATGTTGGATTTGTATTTTTAAGAAATTAGATGTAATATTTACAATTTAATAAAAAATATGCAAGAATAAAATAATGAAAGAATGTGTTCCCCTTTTATTCATGTAAATCTATAACATAGGTATTTTGCCTATGTATTACATAAGCTTATTTTGTTTTACAAATCCTTTTTTTAGTTTTATTCTAATTTCCATATGTACATGTATTACTTATATTATTTACAAAATTCTAAAAATATAAGCTTATAGAAATAATGAATGAAGAATAAATTGAATATTTTATTCGGGTAGATTGTACAATGGGGGCCAAAAACCTAACTTTCACATATGAATTCCAAAATTTATGAAACTAATTTTATTAAATAGTTCTTGGAAAGCTATATATAATTAAAGGTGAGTTTGTGAATTCTGAGTTTTTATTTGCAAGATATGGGTCTGTGAAGTTGAGATTCTGGCTTTTTATTCTATGTACAAAATGTACACTGAGTATTATTTTTACACAAACTCAATTTTGTATTTTTATTCACATTATTATCTACAACTTTCATGTACAAAATATTTTTATTTGATGAATAATTATGTACAGAGTAGGTGTCAAAAATGCATAAATAAATGAATAAATAAATGAGGTATTTATTGTATTATTGGCCCTTATCTCCCCCTACTTTATTCCTTGTCGACCAATTCCATTCTGGACTTGGTCTCGGGGTTATGGTCATAAAATATTTGCAATATTTTATTCCTTTTTCTTTTCTTCTCTTTATTCTATCATATTGGCATTAAAAACCTTATTCTATGTACAATAAATACAATAAATATTGAATGTTATTATATACAAATTGAGGCTATTTACATGCATTTGCTGGGGTTTTTAAGGCCAAAATGATAGAATAAAGGTGATGAAATGGAGATTCATCAAGCTTGCGGGAGAGGCATACAGGGGACCGGGAGGGTGGGGTGCAACTGGAGCTTGCGGGAGTGGGGCGGGGGGGATCCAACACGGGCCAGAAGTCCCAATCGTCCATGTCGTTGAGCCCAATATATGTGGGCTACATCACATCCCCGTACATCATCAAATCCCCCCTTCCGTCCTCCCCTGAATCGCAAAGGCCCGTCAATGGCTTCTCCTCATGAAACTGTGTGTCAGCTGCAGAGGAGGAGCAGCCTGTGAGCTCCTGGACTCGACCCTTAAACTCGTTGAGTGTGGTCGTTATGTGTATGGGATTGGAGAAGTAGACCACCTTGATGGGTTCTTCCACCTCCTTCTTCCTTTTATTGCGGGTGCTCTATTTCTTCCTCTTGTTCACAGGGCTTTCGCTCTATGTGCGGTTGAGGACGTCCATTGGAATGGATTGAGAATATGAGGCAGGTAGAAAGGGTGAGATGGGGTTATGTGATTGCTGGGATTCAGTTGATATTTGAGGAGGGGTGCAGAGGTCGGGGGGCGTTGAAGCTTGCGAGCGGGGGACGGAGGTGCGGGGGCAAGGGAGGGGGGTGGGGTGCAGCTTGAGCTTCCTCATCCTCCATCCTCTCTAGAAATGGCATTAGTTTGTTTGATCTACATAATGACATCATGTTACAAATATGATGTGTTTTGAAGGGTAAATTTGTCAACATACAACTTTTTTTCATCATAGTTAACGGATAAATAAGATGGATCTTGACACAGGGTTATGCCATGTAAAGGTTAAGCATTATCCAGGGTTCTCGATGTAATTCGTGATTATCGAGGGTTCCTGAGGTAATTACAAAATTACTAAGGGTTATGGGTGTAAATATCCCTTTATTTTATGCGCATATCACTTTGCATGTAGAGTGTTGGCGACAAGTATGCATCTTCTATCTCCTGCATGCATCATTGATTCATTACGCATCAACTTTTTTGACTTCCTTCCCCCATTTTCAATCACATAATATCAAAAGGAATTGGAAAATTTGCTAGACGATTTACTTGAAAAAAATAAAAATAATGATAATTGTATAAAATCAAGACCGCTAAAGAAAAGTCGACCTTAAAACTAAATGTAAGGACAAAATCATCATTATTTTGGGGAGAGTAACCCCCTCAATGTTTGTAGGTACTTACCCCCAATCAGAGTGGGTGAGGATGAAGCCATAAGGATAGAGCCCAAATCCCTAGACTTGTGTCTCAAGTACATGTACATCACTTTTCGGTGTATGGTCGCAATTGTAAGCACTTGCCTACAACCATAGAAAATCGTTTTGGTGTGCCAATCCTCTTCTCTTACTTTGGGCCTGATATTGAACCCGACAGTCCCAGAAGATGGTACCGTTGATTGGGGAGGTCTGAGTATACATGATGGGCCATAGAGACGACTCACCTTGTGTGTTTAGTAGTAAGCTATTTCTTGTAGATTCGCTAAACTTAAAATTAAAAAGATAAAATCCTGAACTCTTATGGTCTCCACTTGTGTCCAGTTTGTGAATCGACGGCTTGTATTGTATTTGTTTCTCAGTGTAAAGATCCTTCTGTGCCCTTTGTGCATTTTTTTCATTTTTATTCTTGTGTTGATTTTTGTGTTCTCGCCTCTTTCCTATTGTCATCGAAGATGTCAGATTGGAGCATTTCTCACTCGGACTTTGTGAACTCATTTCACACTCAGATTCAATCATTTTCTATTTGTGAAGACTCACTTTCCGAGTATTCTTTTTTCTCCACTTCACCATTTACCACATCGATCAATGCATCGTTCAAGATTTGATTCTAATCTTGAACTATCATATGAGACTCCAACATTCTTGAGGACTAATCCAATTTTATCTCCATTCATGCATAGTTGATTGAACAAGCTAACATCTAAGCTAGATTGAGAGACATGATCTTAGGTTGAGGAATGACAAACAAGATATGAGAGAGGAGGATAGAAACCCTAGAGGAGATGGGAATGTGGGAGGAGTATATCCACTTATTGAGCCAGTGGCTAAGCTTACACTGAAGGATGCCTATAATTAGGGTGGAGCATTGGGCTGGACCCGACCCAACCCGAGAAAGCCCGGTCGGGCCCACTAATTTTTTTCGGATTTTGGGTCGGGTCGAGGCCTGTGTTTTTTAGTGAATTGAGAACCCTGACTCGGCCCAGGACCCGTGGTCGTGGGTTCAGGTTCGGGCCAGGCTCGACCCACCCCCAATTTGGTTTGATACCTTACGTTCCAACGAACATGTTTGCACCCAGTTCTGTTAAAATATATAGTTTTAATGTAAATGTAAGTGTCCAATAATGTTGTCTGCATCCGATACATGCATATTTATGGAACTAAAGAAGTTTTAGTTTTGCAAATGTTAAACATAACTTACGTTGATCAAATAAAGAATAATATATTATATTGAACTAAATTTCGAATACATTTTGCATGGTCATATTTACAAATCATCAATGCATGTATGCGCAATGGATCTCGGAGTAGATGAGGATTGATTACAGGTGCAATCTCAAGTCGAAATGCAAATGACGAGAACTATTACATTCAAATATCTCCAAAAAGCTCTGATGGACAACATTAGACTAACCAGTCACCACGTAACAATAGTTATGAGCATGACGACATAAAGAGACATGTGGTGGATTGTGTAAATCTTTGTTTTTTTAATTCTTTTATGATGCTTGATTGTGTAGATCTCTACTTTCTACTATAACACTTTTATTGGCGGTAGAATCAAAATGGAATTTGCAAAATATCATGGATTCGTTTCTGAGTTTTTTTTTCATTTGCATTGTATAATGCTTCTAATCCAAACAAGCGTTTTGTCTTTCACTTGAACCATATGCTTTATAAATTAACTTGACACAATTGCACCATGTTGGAGAGGATGCGGGCCGGGTCGGGCCAACTTCGGTTTTCATGGGTTCGAGCAGGGCCCGACCCGAGATTGATATTTGGGAAATATGAGAGCCCGGACCCGACCCATATATGTATCGGGTCAGGGCCGGGCTCGGGCTTTTGTGGGTCGGGTCAGGGTTGGGTCCGGGCCGACCCGACCCAATGCTCCACCCTACCTATAATCCAGGGGTAGGACAGACGAACACATGGATTAGGAACCCTGCGATTCATGGTAAATTTGAGCTAAAGCCCACAATTTTGCCACTGCTCCCAATATTCCACGACACCTCAATGAAGAACCATGTGTATTCCTCCAACAGTTTGATCGTATTTGTGGTACAATACACTACCCGAATGTACAATTAGAGGTAGTGGAGATGATTGCCTTCTCGTTCAGTCTCATGGATAAGGCACTATATTAGATTAACCATTTGGGAAGGGTTGTCACAACTTGGGAAGAGTTGAGGTTCGCTTTTATGAACAAGTATTATCCACTTGGATGTCTCAACCAAATGTGATCTTTGATTCTCAAATTCTCCCAAATGGCCCATGAGCCTATTCACGAGGAGTGGGAAAGATTGAAAGACTTGACGGAGAAGTGCTCCCATCACGATATTCCAAAGACTATCCTTGTGTAGAACTTCTTTGGGGGTTTGAGCATTGAGAACCAGAAGCTGGTAGATGTCACTTAAGGGGGTCCGACTTCAACAAGGATGAGGATGTCCTTTATTAGATTTTTGAGGAGTTGGCGGAGAGCCCTGTAGATCTTTATTCTTCACATGCTTTTCAGAAGCATCCCGTTACCTCTCCTTCAGTACCCCACAAGGTTGTCAACATGACGGTATCACATGATGTGGATAGGGGGACAATTCAGATCTGATCATCATAGGCAATCACCTATCCAAAGTAGACATAATTGAGAAACGATTCAAGAATTTTGAGAAGCTACATGTGATCGAACATTGGACAAAGAACCTGGAGAAACCAGATAAGATTATGAAGCATTTGGAGCTTCTTGTCAGTATGATCGGTGCATGTCAGAGTGCGAGTGCAACAGTTGATACTTCTATTCGTGAGCAAACTTCTTCCACTTCAGCACAATAGAGTATTGGAGGACCATCTACAGTTCAACATGTTTACTACATGCAGACCCCTGACCAGGTCCACCAACAGTCAGATCAGATTGTACCATACCAGCAGGAGCTTCCATATATTCCTAAGCAGCATTCACCACCTCCACCTCTCATTCAGGAGGTGAATGATATTTGGTTCGACTGAGAACGCAGCCAGCCCCATCCATTAGGGCAAGGTTAGTTGGGTTCCCAGCAGAGTCAGAGACATATCCACCATTTTCATGGAGGGAAACCACACCCCCAGCACCAGCAATTACAAACTCAATTCTCGTCTCCACCACACTTCTAGAATTGGAGGCATGTACAGCAGCAGATACATCATGCATATCCTCATCAGCCTTACTTCCGGCAGCAGTATGCATCTTATGTACAGTTTTCACATCCTCCTCATTTTTATCATCTACAGTTGTATGGATACTAGAGCATCCAGAGGCACCTTCGGTGAATCCCACACTAGATCAACTCGCTTTACTAATGAGGAATACGAATGACTTGACTCAAAGGCTTGACGACCTGACCACTACCAGTACACTGATTCCATCCCAGGTCGAAGCCAATCCTAACAATTTCATAGGCAAGGAGCAGGTTGCCCATGATCCATATACACCTGAGATAGGTATGGCCATTAATTTTACATGTTTATCTGATGCCATTCATCTCAGGAGTAGTAGGAGATTGCAGCCACCCACACATCAGTTAGGATTGGAGAGATCCGATGAGAGAGCTTGACTAACTTCATCTTCTTCTTTACTAGCTGAGTAGAGATCTTGTGTAGCAAAGCCAGAACTTGGAGTTTCACAGCTTTATTCTTCATCACCACCACCATCTTCACCTTCTTTATTTAGAAAATACCAAGAAGACAATAAAGAGAGATGTGGTTCACATTTAGCCACGAAGGATAACACACCCGTCGCATAATCTCCTTCTACACTAGCAGATGCAGCCCATCCTAACTTCAGTTTATTTCTTCTACTCCTATTGTGGGTGACACTGTACAGAATGAATTTGATCACCTAGTTGTAAATGATGGGTCTATTTTGAATAAAATAAATGAGAAATATGTTGTTTCTTCTGATTATGTTACATTTCCATCAACCTTTAATAAATCTTGAAAAATCCAAAAATTAAAAACAACATTGTCTCATCCTCGAGTGGTAGAGATCCTTCAAAACATCTTTTTGGAGATACCATTTCTTACGGTCATGGAGTGCATGCTTGCAGTCAAAAAGGGAATGAAAGAAGCATGTACTCAAAAGTATCAACCGAAGCAGAACAGATGAAAGAAAGCAGAAAAGCACATCTTAACCATGGCCACAGTTCATGCCATCAACAACCTCCCACCCAAAAAGAAAAATAAGGGAGCACTTCACATTTGTTGCCACATCTTTGATCAAGAGTTTGATCGTATTTTTCTCTATAGCAGATTCTCCATTAATCGCATGCCATCCTCACTACTCATTGAGTTTGAGTTGGAGCCTCTTAGATCCATCAAGATTATCCTTCAGTTTGTTGATAGATCGACCAAGAGGCCTAAGGGCATTTTAGAGGATATTATTGTAATGGTGCAAGGAATGAGATTCCCAGTTAATTTTGTTGTTATGGATATGGATACCTCTACACCATTACTCCATACCTCGATCATACTTGGTTGGTCGTTCCTTCGAGCTACCGAAGCGGTAGTTGATTATGGTACTGGAGAGATCATCTTTCACTCCCGCGGTGATAAGGTGAAAATTGAGACAATTCCCAATCCTAGGCCATCATCGCCACTAACAACAGTAAATGAGAGGGAGAGAGACAATTACACAAGACTATGAGGACTGTGATTTTCTTGTTGAGTTTTGAGATACATATCTACTTAATGATTTCAAGGACACCCATGAGGTTCTTTCTCAGAAGGACCTTCCGGAAAGCACAGTTACCTTGAGTTCCCTTCTAGATCATTCTGAGTCAATTGCCAATGGACAGTTTGAGCTCTATTTTTGTGGATCATTCTAAGATATTGGAGGTACATTCTGAGAGTCATGAGATACACTCCTTTTCTAAGATTACTAGTGAGATACCTCCTACTGAGCTTTTTGAGATTTTTTTGTTGAAGATTTCGAGCATCCTGATGAGCTATTCTTTTCTAATTAGAGATCATTCATTGCAAACCTTTTTGAGATTCTACAGGTTGAGACTATAGTAGTCATGGTGAATAGTACACATAGTGCGGATCAAATACCTTCTACTAGTACAATTGTAGAGGTTGTCATAGAGCTGATTCAGACCCCACCTGAGCTTAAGGCTTTACCCTCAACGTTGAATTATGCCTTCCATGCAGGTCCCCCTCCCAAACGTTTCTGGTCATCCTATGTTCGCAAATGACCGACGAACAAGAATCTCACGTGCTAGAGGTTCTTGCGAGAAATTGCATGGCCATTGGATGGAATATTTCAGATCTCTGTGGGATTAGTCCAGCTTTGTGATCACATCATATCTACTTAGGGGATGATAACAAATCCTCCCGTGAGTGTCAGAGCCATCTCAATCCAAACCTCGGGGATGTTGTCATGAAAGAGATTAGGAAATGGTGTGATGATGGATTCATTTATCCCATTACGGATTCCAAATGGGCCAGTCCTTTACATATGGTCCGGAAGAAATCTGGGATAACTATCACAAATAATGATCGTGGTGAGGAAAATTTGACTCGTGTACCTACTTCATGGCGTGTCTGTGTAGATTACTGGTGCCTGAATTCAACTACCAAGAAACATCACTTTCCATTACCCTTTATTGATCAGATTATTGAGAGGTTGGCAGGGAAGGAGTTCTTTTGTTTCTTGGATGAGTACTCAGGGTATAGCCAGGTTGCAATCGCTCGTAAGGATCAGAAGAAAACTATTTTTACTTGTCCATTTGGCACCTACACCTTTAGACGGATGGCCTTTGGATTGTGTAACGCTCCCGCTACATTGCAAAGGTGTATGTTGGTCATTTTTTCCGACATGGTAGGTAGTTTTCTAGTGGTTTTTATGGACGATTTCTCGATCTACAGGGATAGCATTGATACATGTCTTGCTCATTTAGACCGATTTCTTCAACATTGATGTAAGGTGAACTTACTGCTCTCGTGGGAGAAGAGTCACTTTATGGTGACTAATGGGATTGTATTGGGCCACGTCATCTACAAACACGGTATGGAGGTTGACCCGATTAAGATTGATGTGATATCCAAACTAGAACCACCACAGAATTTGAAGTAGTTGAGGTCATTTTTGGTACACATTGGATTTTATAGGAGATTCATTAAGAACTTCAGCAAGATCACCAGACCTTTGGTTGAGATTATGTGCGAGGAGAGTAAGTTTATTATTGGTGAGAAATTCCTCCTCCTTACATTTCACCAGATGAAAGACATGGTTACTAATGCTCCTGTCCTACAATCACCTAATTGGTCTCTCGCTATTGAGATCATGACGGACGCGCTGAATTTTGCAACTGGAGCTATTTTAGGGCAAAGAAGGGATGTGATATTGTTTTCTATACACTATTCTATCAAGACTCTAGATGAGAAACATCGCAACTACACAATCATGAAGAAGGAGATGTTAGCGGTGGGGCTTGCACTAGAGAAGTTTAGATCTTACCTCCTTGGTTCACATGTCATTATATACATTGATCACATTACCATGCGATGCTTACATGCAAATAAGGATGCCATACCATCATATCAGATGGATCCTTCTTCTCCAGGAGTTTAATTTAGAGATTCGAGATAAACTCAGAGTAAAAAATTTTGTGGCAGATTGCCTTTCCTGAATAACATATGTAGAGAGTTTTAAGAAGTCAATACTTCCTGTATCAAAGACCTTTCAAGATGAGACCATTTTTTCTGTGGACTTAGTCCTATAATATGCTAATATTGTAAACTATTTTGTCTCCAAGAAAGTTCCACAAGATTGGCTGAAGCACACGGTGAACAAATTCCTATCAGAGATATATTTTTACCAGTAGGAGGATCCCTACCTATTTCATGAGGGTGCAGATTATATCTGGAGAAGGTGCATTCCTCATGAGGAATACACCAGCGCACTTTAGTATTGCCACAAATTAGAATTTGGTGGGCATTATTCAAGGAAGCGCATAATAGCAAAGATTTTACAGAGTGGCCTATGGTGGCCAGCTTTATTTAAGGATGCTACAAATTATGTTCGAGGTTGTACTGACTGTCAAAAGATGGAAGAAATCATTGGTTCCTAAGATACCATGTCCCTGAGATAAATCTAGATTTTAGATGTTTTTTATGCTTGGGACATAGACTTCATGGGCTCATTTCCTGTCAGTCAAGGATTTCAATACATCTTGCTTGTCATCGATTATGCTAGTCATTGGGAGGAGGTTATTCCCACTCGAACCGATGATAGTCATATGGTTTCTTCCTTTATTGCGCGGTTCGGGATCCCGAAGATACTCATTTCAGGTGGGGGAAGCCATTTCATTAATAAAGAAGTCAAGAAGCTTGTAAAGGAGTATGTCATTGAGCATAGAGTCGTGTCTCCTTACCACCCACAAACTAACGGCTAGGTTGAGATTTCAAATAGGGAGATAAAGACGATATTGCAGAAACTTGTATGTCCATACAGGAAGAACTGGTACCAGATGCTTGACTCGGTTCTATGGGCTTATCAAGCAGCGTACTAGTCTCCATTGGGTATTGTCTCATTACAGATTGGTGTATGGAAAGCCTTGCCACTTGTTAGTTGGATTAATTTACAAATCATTGTGAGCAATCCGGGTATGCAATTTGGATTATGAGAAAGCATGACAGATTAGGAAGTTGGATCTGAACAGATTACTGGAATTCTGAGATTTTGCATACTACAACTCACTCATGCATAAGGAGAAAGTAAAGCATTGGCATGATGTACACATTAGAAGGAAGACTTTCTCCCTTGATCAGAAAGTTTGGTTGTTTGATGCTAAATTAGAATTGTTTCCTGGCAAGTTAAAAAAGCAAATGGTCAGAATTGTTCATTGTGAGAGTTGTATGTGACAATGGTAGTATTGCCATTCCTGTGTTGTCATGACGTACATCCACTTGTTGTGAAGGGACCATTGTTGAAGCCATATCTTGATCATGATACATTCCTGCCCATGGTTGATTCCATATCTGTGGTATTAGATGATGACTTTCTGATATGCTTTGCGTCTGATGCATGAGGTGATTGTCTCTTTTATATATCCTTTCGTTTTATTCTTTCTTCTTCCATTTTTATCGCTCACCTCTTTTCTGTATGTGTGTGCTATACTTAGGATGTACTCTATCCTAAGTATAGGGGGCTGAATGATTTGAGTTTTTCCATTTTCATTCTATTTCATCACTCCTGTCGTTGTTTATACTTAGGGATCCTTTACCTAAGTATGGGGGAGTGATGTTGTTCATTCCATCTCTTTCGTGTTTTTATTTTCTTTAACTTATTCCGTTCTCTCGATTGTTCTTCAACTTGTTGATGTTCTTTTTATGTACTTAGGGATCTTTTACCCTAAGTATAGGAGGGGACGAGTCGAGTCATTGAGTTTGTTCATTCTTTTCCTCGATTTTGCCCATTTGTGCAGTCTTCTATACTTAGGATTACTTGATCCTAAGTATAAGGGGTATCACCAACTTTTATCCTTTTCGTCTATTCTTTGAGTCATTGTTGTTTAGGATTCCTTTCACTTTTCTATACTTAACACACATTATGTCTTCCTTTGTAGATCTTGGGTCACTATGAGGATATAGTTCAAGCTAAGTTTAGGGGTTGTTGTATGTAGTATATATACTTTAGTCATAGCTAGTATTTTTTTGATATAGCTACTATTACTTTAAATATATTTGAAAATGATTTGTAAAATGATTTTTAAAAATATTTATAAAAATTATTTTGTAAAAACTTTGGTTAAATTGCTTGTAAACTAATTGTAAAAATGTTTGTACATTTTTTGTAAAACTATTTTGTACAATTTTTTACAAAATTATTTCTAAAAATGTTTTGTTTGTAAAATGTTTGTAAATTATTTTCTGTATCAAAACTATGTATAATGTACAAAATGTTTGTAAAATTTTTTAAAGCAAAATATTTGCAAAAACTTGTTTGTAAAATAATTTGAAATATATTTGTAAAATAATTTGCTAAAACATTTATAAAACTTTTGAAAAAAATTCAAAAAAAATATTTGAAAAATGTCGGTACAATCTTTTGTAAAATATTTTAAAATTTTCTGTAAAACTATTTTGTCATGTGGGATATAAACTATGTGATGTATATATATTTGTAAAATCCACGTGTGTATAAAAACTTAATCACTTATTCTCCTATAAATAAAATTCTTTGGTGTATATAAAATTCTTTTATAAAACTTATATCTAAAACTTTTGCATAAAATCCACTTATAAAATCTTATATCAAATTTGTATATTGCTTGCGTGTATACTTGTAAATACATTCGATTTACTAATCCTTTTTTTCCTTTAAAAATTTGTGTGTGATTAAAATCCACAAAAAATTGCAAAATTGTTTGAAAACTTTTTTCAAAAAGATTGATCTTTTATTTCTTTTATATAAAAAATAAAAAATAAAAGCATTTTGTTTATAATTCTTGCATTTGCATGTGTATTTTTCATAATTGTATTGACACTTAAACTACTATAGAATAAAGTCGAAGAATGGAACTTCGTTGGACCTTAATCCACTTAGTTTCAGAGGAATCTTATAGGAAATGGAGTTGAGATTCTTCATGTTTATAGACTTAATTCTTTGGGAACCACAAGACTTAGTTCAATGCCGTCTTGACTGCCTATGTAGAATACTTTGGAGCACACACATGATTCTTGTTGATAATGATATAGCTTGCACACATGCACTTACACTTTGCTCACCTCAGTTAAAATAGTAGACGACTGGATTATTTGGCATGAGACACAAGCCAATGGAAACACCAGAAGTCGCACATTTGTGGCCATTGTACCCCAACCTGGTCCTGTAGCGACGAGGTCTAACGATGGAATGATGTGGGTTGTAATAAAGCTTCAAAAGAGAGATAGTCTACTGGTTTCAGAGGAAAATCTCCTTATGTACATGATGCATCCTTGTATATATTTAAAAAAATAGTAAAATTAAAAACTACAAAAAGTGGACATACCTGATTGAAAATAAAATGCCTACCAAAGTATCTTACTATCTATTAAAGTTCGTGGGGCTGGTAGCAGATTTCTCGACGAGAAATGTCACGGCTCCTACCTTCGATGAATTTCCTCATGTGCTCCTTCTCTCATTTGTTTAATATAAATTAATTCTTCTTGCCAGTTATTGTAGCAAATGTCTCATCTCTCGCTCTTGCCTTCTCCATATTGTTACTTTGTTTAATATAAATTAATGCTTCTTAGTTGTTACTGCAGCAAATGTCTGTGATTTCTCGCTGCTACCTTTCCATATTGTTACGTTGTCGCCTTCTTCTATTTGAATGGGCTTTAACATGTCCTCCCGGAATGCTCCAGAGACCCCAATCCGCAACGTGGTCTCCGCATACGGCTCATGCCATTCTTTCCATGCACGTAAACCTTCTTATATATTGTCGATGTTGACAACAGCAAGCCATCCTCGACCTTCCATCGAAGTTCATCTTCCGCTTTCTCACCGTCAATCATCGTCCTGTCCGATACCATTCCTAAGGTATGTGCTCGGCCTCTCTACCTTGCGATCCGAGTGCCAATTTTCCTTGTCGTTCTTTGTTGACGTATGTTTGTTTATCTTTTCGGTGGTTGTTTGCTACCATCATGCCTTCGTTTCTTTCTTACCTCAGTCGTCCTCTTCTCTAATACAATTCCCAAGGTAAAGGTATGTGTGTTTTGTTTGTTTGGTTTGTTCTTCATTTTAGAAAATTTCCCCGGCTCTTCGTAGTAGATGTTTGTATTATCAATATATTTGATTATATAATATTTGATATTATATTTGAAATACATGCATAAGCAGTCATGTACAGAGTACGCAATTTTCATGACAGTGAATTAAGGAGATATATGCAACAGTCATTGCGCAATTGGACGATTTTTTCCCACATTCTAATCACATAAGCGAATTCATTGGATATATGTGAGATTAGATGTTTAATTAATTGGGAGGATACAGATGATAAATTATACATACATCATGGTTGATAAGAATGCTTAGCATAGAATTGAACATCAAGGTCCTTAAATACTCAAAGTTATGGTGACTTGCAAATTATTTTTAAGAAAGAAATACCAGACTTTGCTCTCCTGCAAATTACATATAAATATTAAGAGCTGTTAAGGAGATATATGAAATAGTCAAGGATGATATTATGTATATTATCTACAACCTAGAAATGTAAGGAGACCATAATACGCAAATCCAAGGGTTGTGAGTGACTAGTGATTGTAGTGAATTAAGTAACAGTATTTTCCTAAAGAAGCTAACCATTTAGAAATTTTATTACTATTCTTAATTCTAAATGTTAATGAAAAACATTCTAACTTCATGACAACATATGGCATATACTCAACTATGATTGGGATATGATTTATGCAAGATCTGTTCTACTCTGCTCAATGAATTGTTGGCTCTAGATCCTATCCAAATTTCCATATATTACACGGACTTTCCGTTTACATATGGCGGATATGTCAGATATATGTATAATTAATCAACAATTTTTCGTCTTCTCCTAAATTATATTATATGTTTAATTTCATATGATTCCTTCCTTATACATATAACCATGTTACATACATATATATACATGCATAATGCATATAGTGGTTTTACAGTAATTATATTATATGTTTAGTTTTATATGATTTGTTATAATCATATTACATACATAAATATATGCATAATTCATACGGTGGTTTTACAGTAACTATAATAATAGTAATGAAAATATTCGTAATAGGAATGTTATGATTTCCTTGATAAATTTGATATAGTATTTTTACAGTAATTATAATAATAACTATTAGAGATATTCGTAACATGTATGCCATTTGCTTGATAAAATTTCAGTAAAGTCGGAGCAAATGATTAAATTGTAATTTGCATATAATCCGAACATGACCTTAAAAGCAAACATTGCTAACGTTAACAAAGTACACCGCAACACATTAAATAACTAAAGTAGCTTGATTACCTTTATAAGTAGTATTGTCAACAAATATTGAATTACAGTTTCTAAAAGTATTTAATTTAAATTTAAATACCTACCAGATTAGAAGATGATCTAAATTCTTCAATATTATTACATTATTTCTTGCAATGAGATACATAAATTAGGATAAAGGGCAATTATCATACGGACGCTATTCTTAATATAATAAAAAACTAACATATTCACATTTTCGTAGAGGACGGGATTCTTAAGGTCTATTGTTAAAATTAGATAGAATATTGCCAAAATTGAATAAAACTTTAAAATGTACTATTGTTGTTAATTTCCATATTATGTATTTATAACAAAAATAATTATCTTATACAATGATGTGTAATTAGTTATATTTACATGCACTATTTTACGTAATCACGAGTAACTATTTGTAATCATACCAGAAAGTTCACATATGTAATCAATCGTATTAATTATTATTATACTTAATGTGAAACAGTTAATTAACTATACATATATATATATTGTTCCTTATACATGTAATATGTTGGTTTAATGTATATGTTATGAATTATAAACTATTATAAATATGTTGCGTAATATACGTTCAGTGGATATCAGAAACATTTTGCATGAGCAGTTATGGAGAGCAGGGGCGGGCGGGGGCTTAGCCTCCGGCCTGCGGAAATCCATATATGTGTTTAATATATAGTATTATATATAATTTAAATACATTATTTAATTAATTATAATTTACATGTTATGTAATAGTCCCTCCCCCCATATCTCAACAAAAAAATCAATATATATGATCTAGCTACAATAAATATTGTTAACATTACGTGATGTGCATAACCGGATATTGATACATCCGTATATGTCCATCATTGTACCTTTATAAACCGTCACGGATATGTAGTTTTTATTTTAGCATATATGGTATAGATAACATATTTTCTTTTTATTTTCTTTGCATATACGGATATGGATTTGGATACCTCTTTCATTTTTTAGGATCTTAAAAAGGATATGGTTACATATTTTTCTAGTGTATACATATATAGATATATATACATATTTGTATCTGCATGTTTGCAATCTTATTTTTATCTGCATCGATTTAAAAATAGATATGCAGATACATGTACACATGTCAAAATATGTATAACAAATAAAGAGATTGGTACACATATCTATAGTTGTTTGCATCCCTATAAGTAAAAGGTATCATATAATGTTACTTGTTTAAACATATTAAATCTAATGGTATTATTTAATATCACATTAATAAATGGGTATTTCGGTGATATGGAGAGTTTTGTAGGGTTCTTTTTGTCAATACGATGTTTTTGGATATTATTTATGTCTGATCATAAGTCTATATGGGTTTTTTTGTAAAAATATCTTCTCAATATTAGTTTCAATCAATCACAAAATTATTGGAAGCTTGCCTTATAGATTGAATTCGTTTCCACAAATCCAACCTCATAAATTTAAACTTCCATTAATGTTTTACATATCCTCCAAATTTCTCCCAAATACGATGCCATTTCCTATTTTATCTTAGTGGTTAAAATTCCAATCAATATTTAGCAACTTAAGTCCCATTTAAAAGAGAATCAGATTTTTTATCATTGATATAAAATAGCAAATGACCTTGGATTTGAGCAAAATTCGGCAGATATGTATAACATCATTCAAAGATTCTATCTATAAAGTTGGATTTTAAGAAACAAATTTGAAAAAAAATAGTTACAACACCTTTTTTGTAACTCACTTAAAATAGAGGAACCCCTCCCCAAATACTAACAACTAAAATAACAAGATAAATTAGATAAATAATATCTAAATAATTTAACCCCCCCAAGAAGAATTTTCTAGCTTCGTCCCTGTGCATGAGGTGGCCTATACCCATGAAGGTCATGGTCGAAAGTCATTTTCAACTATCATCCTCTAATATTCTTCCCAGGCAGCCACTCTAACTTACATAGATTCTAATAAAAATTGGAAGGCAGAACGACACACCTGATCTGCTGGTCACATGTCCAATCACTACTTCTACTCTGGTTTTTTTTCTTCCAACACGTAATAGTAGTCGCTCAATCACGTCATATTTCCAAGTATCATGTGAGGTTTTGGTATAACCGGATAAGACTCTACATGTTACTGGAGTTACAGAAAGTGCCTACTATTTTATGATTTGTTAACAGATACATTGGTTGATATTTTTCTATATATTATAGATACTTTCTTGTGAGATGACTGAAAAACAAGATTTCGCACATGTGCAACCTTCATGATCTTCAGCTGTCTGCATCATGTAAGAAGTTCATGCCTCATCCAACTTCCATGCTTTCATTTTATACTTCGATATTATTCCTTTTATAAAAACCTTTCTTCGATGCAGATATTGATCTTCATAATTTGTAGCTCTTACCATATAAATAGAATTATGTGTCCTCGCTTCATGTTGTTTAAGGATAATTTTGCATCTAAAATAATTTTGCATCTACAATAATCTTCAATTTCATAGTTTCCTCAACCGACCTAATTACACCTTTTTATATGGAACCACTACTAGGATGAACCTGCAATCTCTCTCTCTCTCTCTCTCTCTCTCTCTCTCTTTCTCTCTCTCTATATATATATACGAGGTAAATGGGGCTGCCCCAGGGAGTAGCCAACTTGGCTACTCCCACCCCTATTTTTCCCTTTTTTTGTATTTTTTTGGAAAATAAAAATTTGTATATTCATCATTATATCCCTCTCACATTCTATTAAAATTTCGTCAGAAACAGAGACTCCTACGGCCTCCATCCAAACATGGTCGATTTAAAAAATCCTGCGACCGTCAAAAAAATGACGTCTGGATGGAGGGTTTAGGAGTCTCTGTTTCTGACGAAATTTTAATAGAATGTTAGAGGGATATAGTGATGAATATACAAATTTTTATTTTCCAAAAAAATAAAAAAACGACGGAAAAATAGGGGTGGGAGTAGCCAAGTTGGCTACTCCCTGGGGGCAGCCCCATTTTACCCTATATATATATATATATATATATATATATATATATGTAGAGGTAAATGGGGCTGCCCCCATGGAGTAGCCAACTTGGCTACTCCCATCCCTATTTTTCCCTCATTTTTTTTATTTTTTTGGAAAATAAAAAATTGTATATTCATCATTATATCCCTCTCACATTCTATTAAAATTTCGTCAGAAACAGAGACTCCTACGGCCTCCATCCAAACATGGTCGATTTAAAAAATCCTGCGACCGTTAAAAAAATGACGTCTGGATGGAGGGCTTAGGAGTCTCTGTTTCTGACGAAATTTTAATAGAATGTGAGAGGGATATAATGATGAATATACAAATTTTTATTTTCCAAAAAAATAAAAAAATGAGGGAAAAATAGGGGTGGGAGTAGCCAAGTTGGCTACTCCCTGGGGGCAGCCCCATTTTACCCATATATGTATGTATGTATGTATATGTATGTGTGTGTGTGTGTGCGTGCGTGTGCGCGTGCACGTGCGTGTGTGTGTGTGTGTGTGTGTGTGTGTGTGTGTGTGTGTGTGTGTGTGTGTGTGTGTGTGTGTGTGTGTGTGTGTGTGTGCGTGCTTTGTGAATCTAAATAATTCCTATTACACTGATATTTTGACTTCACAAGTTATCTCATATGTTTCTAGGTAATCGTCTAGCAAAAAGACTAAGAAGCTACTTTACTGAAGGTTAGTTCACAACTTATATTTTCCCATGCTTATCTTCATTTTTTCTTTTTTGCTAACTTACGTCTTCATTTAAGTATTATGCACATAAGAGCTGAATTGCCTAATATATGTCAATTGTTTTCTTTGGAAGCGCGATGACCCTCTGGAAACATATGAATGATATTATACCCACATTATATGCTCATATCTCCATATACATTTGGAGTGCATATTCCTATTATAATTAACTACAATAGATACATCACATCTATGATTGAATTTCCCTTTTCAAATAATGGCCCATGTTCAACTCATAACTTCAATAATGTGAGTCCTTATTCTAGACAAAGTATGATCTTCATTTCCTGATTAGCAAACTACTAGATAAATTTATGTGCATATTCCATTCATTCAATAGATATACATTATATAAATTTATCTACATTTTTAAATATTCTTTCTAGCATGATATTTCGAGCAATGGGACTTTGGTCCTCCTGATTGATTCATGTTGTAATAAATGTGATGCAATTGTATGGTTCGAAGAAAGAGTTCTACGATCCCCAAGTAGGCATCCACAATTTCGAATTTGTTGCTCAAATGGAAGAATTAAGCTGCCGTTGTTGAGAAATGTCCCCTTATTTTTTGAACAACTTCTATCTAATCATCATCATTATGCTGCACATTTCAAGAAATTTGTGTGCCAATATAATAACTGCTTTAGCTTCACCTCCGTAGGTACATGTATTGACTCAACAATAACCAATTCTCAAGGTCCTTACTGTTATCGAATTCATGGACAAATGTACCATAGAATATGATCATTATTTCCTGAAGAAGGAAGTTCTTCAAGTTTCGCACAAATTTATATTTATGAACCTGAGCATGAGTTAGAAAATAGATGCTGCACTTTTTGGGCTGGATCAGCTACTGCTATTGTAAATAAGAAGTTGATGGCATCATTAGAGTCTATGTTGGAATACTGCAACCCATATGTCTCCATCTTTGAAGGAATAGAGATTGGATTCAAGAAAATAATGGAAGTCATGTGACTTTGAAGCTCATTGATTCTAGAAAAGCCAATCATAGTGAATTTATTGCTCCTGTATCTTATGAGATTGCAGTATTAATGGTTGGAGATGAGGACTCATCCAGAGACAATCGTGATATAATCGTGTGTAAACAAGGAGATCAAATTCCATGAATCAATGAATTACACCCATCATATATGCATCTACAATACCTGTTATTGTTCCCATATGATGAGGATGGTTGGCGACTAAGTCTTAATCGCTATAATAGAGATGAACATACAAAATGTTGAGATGCAGTTGTATCTATAATGAATTTCTACGCTTTCTGGTTGCAAAATCGAGCCGTTGAATCAGAATTTGCATTGTTGAGAGGGGGTAGGTTACTTCAAGAATTTATTGTTGATGTATATACATGCATTGAACAAGGAAGATTAAGTTGGTTGCGTACAAATCAAGCCAAATTGCATCTTGAAAGCTTTGCCAATATATATGATGCTATATGCGATGGGGAAGAATTGGGTGTAAGAACTTGAAAAAAGGATTATTCTACCTACTTCTTTCACCAGAGGCCCAACATATATGCTCCAAAATTATTATGATGCAATGTCTTTGTGTGCATCGGCCGAACCACCATATTTATTTCTAACATTTACATGTAATCCTAAGTGCTCAGAGATTCAATATTTGCTTGATATTGCTATGTGTTCATCTCCTGAGGATCATCCAGATATTGTTGTAAGAGTTTTCAATATTAAACAGAAGAAATTAAGAGATGACATAGTCAAAGGAAAGTTATTCATAATCATTAGATCAGGTGCACACTCTTCTCTTTCATAAATAGTTTTTATTGTGATTTTTATTACCTATAAAAAATACTTTACTCATGACATGTTACCTAACTCAAAATGTTCTCTTTAGACTTATTTGTAGTATAGTTTCAAAGAGTGGCCTACCTCATGTGCACATGTTTATTACTTTGGATACACACAACAAGATTATGAGTATCGAGGATATAAACATAATTATTTCTGCTGTAATCTCAGATTCATCCACGGATAATTACGCATATGAAACCGTTGCTAAGTGTATGATTCATGGTCTGTGTGGAAGACTTAATCCAAAATCGCCCTGCATGGTTGACAATAGATGCTCAAAGCACTATCTAAAGAAATTTAATGAGGAGACAATCTTTAATGGTGAGGGATATCCGATATATAGGTGACATGATGATGGTAAAAACATGCAAGCACGACAAATATGGGTTGATTATAGATGGGTTATTCCTTATAATATCCATAAATCATGTGAGGATTTCCAAAATCAAAACTTCACAACAACTAATTGTGACTTCCGGATCCAAATGAACTGAACTCTACCCGATTAAGGGTCTACATGATCAATTAATATTCAACCAATAATGAATAGACTCAGATAGATCCATAGATCACAAATCAAAATTCATTCAGGTGAAATCGACCGAAAGTTGTGCGCATCGTAATGTGTGCCATCAAAAAAAGCCACAACATCAAATCTGAACTGCAAAATAAATCGAGACCACTATAAAATCTGATTTGATAAAATAAGACTGGCAAAATCGACCATTCGTCGATCGGGGGTCAGTTAATAATTTATAAATCATAAAATTTAATCGCAAACTAAAATTTTATCTTAGACTTTTCAGGAATTCATCTTCGACGTAAAATATATGAATATTATACTTATTTGGATCGTCATACAGTGACGATCGAAATAAGATATTGTTCACCTAAATCTGAAACTCGAGGCGCAAATGCAGTCGACTTTAATATCTCAAATAAATGAGAGAAAATAATTTTAAAAAATAATAAAATACTAAAATTGTAATGTACAACAGACATAACAATCACGTGGCACCCCTTTCTTCCTCCATTTGGCCCCTCAAGTCTCTCCATTTTGCAAACAAATAAGGCCCTCTCTCCCTTATATATATCACCCAAAACCCTTCCTATTTCCCTCCAAAGTTCCTCTTATTCTCCACCAAGGAGCCATTTCTTAGTATGTGTCCTTGTGCGTTGCACGAGAACGAATGTTTAAGTAGAGAAATAGTAGAGGCTTGAACGAAACAAAGGTAAATTCTATTATCTCATTTTTTGACCTTTGCTACGACTTACCAAGTTATGTTTTAAGTAAAAATCTAATAATAATGTAAATTATTTATGAAATAACCGACATAATTTTTAAAATTAAATAATATAATTAATTTATTGAACATATTAACTGATTGAATATATTAAATGATTGAATATATTAACTGATTGAATATATTAATTGATTCATATGTATTTTTTATTTTTTTATAGCTTTATTTGATGGAACATTTTGGAACTTTTGTGCTTTGCACCGGGATATATACAATGTGCAAATTTCAATTAAATGTGAATGCTGGAAAAAATATAGCGAATCCATGTATTAATCTCAAATAAGCCGTACTAAATCCGAAAGTGTTGTATTTTGTATTACCAGTTATTTAAAATAGAATTTTGGTTTTCCTAATGTGGACGATGTATTGTATTGGAAAAAAACCATAACTTACTTTAAAAAAAGCATGTAAAGACAACTAGTAAATGCAATTAAGAGGTTTTAAGAAATCAATAAGAAAGTTTGAGCTTCAAAGTCAGATATTTGTGAGTCGGCGGCTACATTGCTATCGTCCATTGTTCTCTCCACATCCTCTTTTTGAGCTGGTTGTACTTGAACTTAGAATGGTCCATACCCTGCTTCTCGAGGAAAGAGATTGGATTGGAGATTAGGGACACCATATTGGAGAAGACTAACTGCTTCAGCTGAGGAGATCTCCATATCACTTACATTGTAAAAGAAAGATTTATAATCATAAGACTTTGTGTATGAGTTGATTTATTCTGACTTGGCTATTGAGGAGACTCGAGCAAGAGTTGTGTGGTTTCTAGAGGCTATTGGGTATCATGCCCGTTTCCCACTAAGGTTCCACCCAAACTAATAATCCAAAGGTTTGATCGAGCTCCATACTTTAATTTTATAAAGATAAGTTTAATACTCAATATTGTTCTAAGTTCTTATTTTTCCTTTATTCTTTTTCCTTTTCTTTTAGCCACTTATTCTTCAAATAAGTATTTTCTAAGGTGCTAGCAAATGTAAAGCATAGGGGGATGATGAATATACATTTCATCATCTTTATTCATTTATTTTAGCTTAAAATCTCTTATAAACACATGTAAATATCAATAAATCTATTATTTTACTAACCATAATTCTTGTTTAATTATTGTATATTTATAATTATTTTAATCTAAAATAAATAAATAAATAAATTAGGAAAAATAAAGAAAATTAAAGAATGTATATATGTAATAGATACAAGTTGACTCAAATCCGAGAGTAGGTCAAGACTTGACCTAATCGACAAGGAATAAAGTAGGAGGAGATAAGGCCTAAATACCAAAAAAATTAGAAAATCAACCTTCATTTATATATGTTCATCATCTGCACACTATTGTATGTAATACACAATCTTTACATTAATTTATTAATGCTCAAATTAACCTTAAACACGATAGTTTTCTTCACGAAGATTATGCATAAAAATCTTTTGTAAATAATAAAAACAGTTGCATGAATAATCAATGTATATTGTGTAAATTACAATACTATGAAAAAGCCGCAAAGATCAACTTGTAAGATCAATATCCTCTCTACCAAAACTTAAAATTCATCAAACTTACTTTTCACTGTACTCCAAATTAAATAACCTTTAAAATGGAGGTGGTTTCATAAAAAATAGAGTTAAGGTGTGAAATATGGCCACTTGGGGTGCTATTGTATATTATACCTATGAATACCATGTATATTATTTACCTATTTATTTTCTTGTATATATTTGTGCATATTGTATTTTTAATTGACTGAATATTGTATTTGACTTATACAAATACAAATAAAAATCACAAAATCAAAAATCAATAAAAATAAAATCTTGTAAATATTGTATATGTGCCACTATGTATATGTTGTAAATACCTATATTTATTTAACCTAATAAATAACCTTTTAAAAATCAAATAAAAATATCCTAAAAACCTTGTAAAATATTGTAAATTAATATATTATTAAATTTTGTACATATTTATAAGAATAATATATTAAAAATCAAGAGGTTTTAAAATATATGTATATATATACTTGTATATAACACACTATAATTATTTTTACACATGAATATATATTATTTAATTAATTAAAAATCACCATAATTAAGATAATTAAATCCTTAAACATGTTTAAATACATTATCTAATTTATTTAACATTTTTATTATTTTTTCCATCTAGCCTATTTTGTTTTATGACAAACGCACTCCCGTTGGCTGGCCCGGCTTTGTTGACTCGGGTCAACCGCCCGTTTCACCCCCCATGATTTCCACCTTTCTGCTCACCAACCCTGCATCGCTCAATTCTCCCACGTGCCCTGATTACTAACTCCATCTGCTTTCTTCTCCTAATTTCTAACCTACTCAATTAACTCCCTCTCCATAACATTAAATCAATAGATCATGCCTTGAGTCACTCGAGATTCAAATTTCAAAACACGCTAGACTTGTGCTTATATATATTCCATCATATTCCCCCCGCCGGCATTTGATCCATTTCTTCCCATCTTTTTGGTATGAGATCGAGACCGGGAGAGAGCTATTGTGACAGGGAAACATTCCCTCGATTGGGAGTGCATTAGAGAGTGTGGATAAGCGAGATCCCATACGTGGTCGGAGCTCCGCTGCATGATTCTTTTTCGAGCTTTCCATCATCGAATCAAGGTTATTTTCAGCTGCCATCCACCATAGGGTAACTTAGTGTATTTTAGAGTTAATTTTGGTTTTCAATTCATTAGCTTTATCTTCGATTTCAATAAGTCAGATATTCCACCATCTGCCTCCGATCTGTAAGGTCGAGGGTTCTCTGATCACTGATATCACACTCCGACCTCGCCATCACATCTGCCTTGATGTTCTCCACTCCCTTCCATGCCTGCCCTCCTTTAGAACATCTCAGACCTGAAGTCCGACTCCCGCTCATATTTGTCGGAGCCCCCACTCTCTCACCATTTTCGCTCTCTCATGCTTGATAAAGACACCAGGGAGAGCCTCCAAGTATAAGAAATCTTTTGTAGCCTGAAGGAGTGCAGTTGGGCCTGTTACTCATGATCTAGGTCAAGCTTTGACCTTAATAACTTCAAGATCTCTAGGTCCTAATCTAGTGACTGTCATACCTGAATGCCATACCTGGAGGATGCCAAAACAATGTAGGAAGCCGCCACTCTGACGTAGATTTTGGTGAGGGACAAGTGAGTTCTCCTTGATTGAACTTCACCGGAGATCTCCTTCAAGCTATTTCATTCAACCGCATATAGTACCACATGATCAAGAACGGGAAGCCCCAGTTTCAATAGCACCCATCCATTTCCACCCAAATTGCGCCATGGATCAAGACCCCAGAGTTTATCCAAGCCGTCCTTGTGTGCTTCGTTGACCATCATTTGATCAAATAATCAAGTCATCATAACCTTCCGACTGCCACGTAGATTAATGGTAACATTGTGCCCAATCCCCTGCACTATTTTGATTTGCAAATAAGTCCCAGAAGGACACGTGTCTGCTTGTAAATGATTGAAAATTTGCATTTTGATTCCTCCATTTATTATATTTGCATTCTCGTTCTGCTTGAATTGTGCATGTGTCTTGTATATGATTTCTTTGTGAAAATTGCAAACCATGTATGTTTATGTTATCATTTGGCCCTGAAATGAAAATATTTGCACTTATATCCATTCCGACGCACATCACGTGCTTGCACACACATTTTTCTGGTTATTTTGCACTTTTGGCCCGAAACTTTTCATTTTGCTATTCATTTAGTCCCATAACTAGTTTTTCTTGCATCCATGACCTTGTGAACTTGAACACTATTTTGTGTATTAAAAATAATAAACAAATAGCAAAACATCGTTAAAATCATTTTAAGCTCCTGTAATTAGTTCTTGAATCTCTAATTTTTATTTTGCATTTTGACCTTTTTATTATTTCTAATAATTAAAAACTCTAAAAATATTCCCTATTTGTATAAAAAAAATAAAAATATAAACTTTTGTGAAAATTCTGAAAAATCTTGTATATATATTTTCATTTATTTTAATTTCAGTATAATTTTCGCACTTAAATTCCTCATAAAAAACAAAAAATTCACAAAACATTCAAAACACTTAAAAATTCGTATAAAATCATATAAAATTCCAAAAATATAAAATTACAATATGGAAAATATAAAAACCTTATATTAATGTTCATGCATTTTCCATCCATTTTAAATCTCATCTTATATTTTAAAAATCTGAAAACATTCACGTTTATTTTTGTTTATCATTTTCCTTATTTTTGATTTATTTAAAAATCTTAAAAAATTCTGAAAATTCTGGAAAAATTTAAAAAACATTAAAAAAGTCAAAACCCCAAAAATAATTTTATTTAAATCTTCTGTTTATTTCTGCTATATTTTTAAAAATCAAAAGTTACATTTTTCTTTTTTTTCTTCATTTCTTTTATTTTATTTCATTTTCTTTTATTTGAAAAACCATATATTTGCAAAATTTAAAATCATTAAAAAAATCAGAAAACCAAAAACATAAAATTAAAATTCTATAAAATACAAAAATACAAAATCCAAGAGTCGTGTGCATAGAAAATTTTCCTTTATTTCATTGAGTTTCATTGATTTAATATCCCTCGGGATTTTTGTAATCTCTCTGAGTTTGATCGTGTACGCAAAAAAAATAAATAGCACTCATAGTTCTCATGCTTACATTCGTTTTCTTGTTTCTTGGTTTGAGTTGTGAATAAAATCAATAATTTTTGTTGAGGGTTTTTAGGATTGCAATGACACTGCACATTAATTCTATTAATAAAACCCCTGAAAATTCATGTTCAACAGTCAGTTATGTTTGATAATGATATGACTTCATTTGATGAAGCTTCTGATGATCATGACATGGAAAGATGGATGTTAGCAATAAGTCTAAAGTAAACTTCATGTACACGTGGTATATATGGATCCTCAAGGATTCACCTCGTTAGGTGTAAATGGATCTTCAAGAGAAAGAGGAAACCTGATGAGAAGGTAGAGACCTTCAAAGCACAGCTCATATCCACAAGATAAACACGAAGATAAGACATCACTTGTGATGAGACTTTCTCTCCAATGACCATGCTTAAATCCATCAGAATATTGCTAACTATAGCTACACAACTTGACTAGGATGTCTACAAAATTGAAGTCAAGATAGCATTCCTCTATGAATACCTCTCCGAGGATATTCATATGAAGTAGCTCCAGAGCTTCATAGTTGAGGAAAGCAATGTTTACAAGCTAAAGAACTCCATCTATAGACTCAAATAAGTTCATTGTAGTTGGAACATCAGATTTAGTGAAATTACAAAAGTTATGCTTTCATATAAATATTGATGAACCATGTTAAGCTTAATGGGATTTGATTATTATGAATAATGTGAATGTGATTCATATTATTTGGACATATGTGAAGCTTAGCGAGATAATCAAATGCGATTTAATTATCATGGATATAAATAATGTGGATAACATTGTCCACATTAATCACGGATATTATAAAAGTGATTTATATTATATTAGAGAGATATAATTGTAATTTGTATTTACAAATTAATAGTAAATGTGAATTGGATTCACATTGGATAACTTGTTGTAATTACAATTACATTTTGTTTTGGATATGTGAATATGATTCATATTCTTTCAATAGCGTAACTGAAATTGTCACAAAATAATTTAGAATTATTTTGGTAAATAACTATGCAATAAAAGTTATTGTATATATGGAATTATTGTTGGAAAATAACATCTCAACAATATTGGAATGAGAAGCTCTTACCATACTTGAAGGGGGGACGACCAAGTTGAGCTCCATCAACTTGGTGGTCGTCCACCCCTTATATGGAATGAGGGATCTCTCTCTTCCAATTAATTCCATCCTTGTTGTCGTAATTTGAATTAAAATATATTAATTTATTTTAATATATCTGATTTAAATTAAAACCAACAAATTTGTTGCTGGTAATTCAAACACGACCAAATCATGGCTATTGATTGAAAGCGCAAATCTCTCAACCATTGGATTTGTGTGCACATGGATTATGATGCATGGACATCCAAAATATTATAAATAGAAGGATAACCCTAGATTTTTATTTTGAATAACATGAAATAAAAACTCTCTCATTTTCTCATGGATGTCCATCCCCCCTCTCTCAATAATATGGTTGTCCATATTATTGACCTAGAGGATCTCGCAATCGTTGTGACATCGTTGTGTTGTCGGCTCCACTGCTCGTGGTCCTCAGTCTTCTTCGGTGTACCTTGCTCTTGAAGAAGACGTTAGATTTTGTGAGATGAAATCAGGAGATTTGTTGTTCGGATCATCAACTTGATTGCGGGAAGCACACAATTCATCCTCACGCCTGCAAGTGTGATCTACATTAGATCGGACTTGAGATAGGAGAATCTCTTACTTTAGAAATTAGTGATCACGACCATGCTTCAAGAGGTAACCCTAATGCCCATTTTTTATCTTAATGAAACGTCTTAAGAAGTGTTCTCGAAACATGTGGTTTCCTTCATTTAATTTTTTAAAATTCCATTGCCCCAAGCAACTAGTATGACTAGTCACTCCTGATTGCATATGATACGATCTTCACGCTTCTATGATGTGCTTATGGTTTTCCCCATAACCTTCAGAGATATGATATTTGATTAAACACTCATATATTTTTGTTCACTTCTTTTTTGATTTCAGACATGACCTGATAACCAAATTTAGCAAATAAGTAGTCTTTTATGTAGTACTCGTCGAGATCTTTCCAACGATAGAAGAACATTGAAATTTGACATCGAACGAGGGAGATACGATCATCTTTTGGCCTTGGGTTGGTAAACATACCCGAACCTGAACCATATCCGAATTTGGATCCAAATGTATATGAAGAGGTTAGGGCACATGTCTAGTCGATCCGGCCCTATTATCCAAGTTTGAGCTCATCGGAGCTTCGCCCAAGAGCAACCACACCACCATCGGACTGCCATTTGAGTTGGCGATCATGAAGCCGAAGGAATCCACGTGTAAAGCTCGCTGTGAGGAGCTCATTTCTTATGATTTCGAGGTAGAAATCCCTCCCTCCTTCCTGTCGCTTTTTTCATTTTTTCCCATAGTTGATTTTCGATTCCATTTTGGGGTTGTGTTGGATTGTTGGGTTTTGACCTGGGAATCGTGGTAATGGAGATCGGGTCCATATCAAAGATTACCATGTGATCGTGTCTTCTTAAAGGGAGATGGGTTGCATGCTTGTGATTCATCATGATTGTTTTTGCCTCAATATGATTTGGAACTTGTGGAATTGTGTAGACAAATTTTCTTTCCGTATGAGAACTTCATTAGCCCCCTTATCTATTACTGTTGCTTATGTTGTGTGTCTATGTATCCGCACTAAAATATCTTATGTATATGTAGATTTTAGTGGGTAACGAGATTTCCCTTCTTCCCCCTGTACATCTTCGATGGTGGTGGATGCTTTATAACACATGGATCGATGGTGGTGGCTGCTTTATAACACATGGATTAGAATCATTAAGGTATGGTGCCAACAAACATTAATCTATAATTCCTTTTGCTTATCAATTATTTTGGTGGACAATACTATGGATGATAAGCCCAAAAGATGTGATCTGAGTTCTGAATATGTGTGTAGTTTTGCTCTCAGATTGTGTGTTTTTTGTTGAAAAAATTCTCTCCAGTACTTCACGTATGAAACAAATGTGATCTTTTCAAAAAAATTCAAAAACTCCGACACTCTACTTGCATATAACAGGATAATTGGATTTTGAGGTTAATCATTTAGACTTTGCTAACTAATTGAAACATTTCACATTTGAAAGTTAAATACTAATTGTTATTTCAAATTTTATAGCACACTCAGAGAACACATCACATCGGAATCTAAAGAGAGATACAGATTATCGTTAACATAAGCAATAACTATAATAGAAGTTGACCTCATACAATAAACAATTCAACCTTCATTGACATATCTTCCATAGTTAAATATACACAATGAATAATATGTGTTACTTATTTTTAAAAATTAGCCACAATTATCTTATCTATTGCTATATTCTATGAATCATATAACAAATTTTCGTTGGATTTTCAGCAACGATGGGTGCAAATTTTATCAATAAGCCAACATCATCAAATATTATCTTTTATCAATGAATTTGACATTCATTGCTAACTAGAATAACAAAAGCTAATTTTGCAACAAATAATAATTGCTGCTACATGTGTAACATCAGAAGTATGAAAATAATCCAAATTATCAAAATAACTCACAACACTAACTCTTGATTTATTATTTTTACGATCATATGTTTGTGTATAAACATAATGCAACAAGTGATATTTTTTTAAAAGTTACCATCCAAATTAATGTGTAAATAAATATAGTACAATACTAATTGCATATCTCAGTATACTATGCATATCAACATATTTATATATTAACCATATACATATATCATTCGATATATTTCTTAAGATCATTTTAAAAACAATACTTTTTTAGGAATCAAAAAGTATTTTGTTCTTGTATCATGGTAAGAGAATGTTATTACAAATGAAATGAAAGAGATCTTTTTTCAAGAAAATTCAAAAACTCCAGCACTCTAATTACGTATAACAGGATAATTGGATTTGAGGTTAATTACTTAGACTTTGGTAACTAATGGAAACATTTCACATTTGAGAGTTAAATAGTAATTATTATTTCAAATTTATAGTACACCCGTAGTCCATGCTATTTTTCTACTTTTCTGCCAAGAACTTTTATCACGGTCAAAAAACTATTTCTACAATGGGTATGGATCCTTGAAAATATATACATTTTTATTAATATGCAGTCTTAAGCAAGTTTTTTTATCAATAAATCTCATTAAGAATCGCCTGACTTGGGAAGAAAAAACACAATGTAACACATAACATTAGTTTGCATGTGTACCTTGAAGTTGTTGGTGATAGGTAAAAAAACAAAAAAACAACAACATAGGATCTAAAAATTAAAGGAGCATTCATTGTGATAAGTGCAAAGAATGTGAAGTACGACAATAAATACTTCTATCGCATCTAGGTATGTAGAATTAAATGTCCTATCTATGAATCATATAACAATTTTTCGTTGGATTTTAAGCAACAATTAGTACGAATTTTATCAATAAAGCCAACATCATCATTATATTATCATTTATCAATGAATCCGACATTCATTCCTAATTAGAATAACAAAAGCTAATTTTGCAAGACATAATAATTGTTGTTACATGTTTAACATTAGAAGTATGAAAAATAATCCAAACTATCAAAATAACTTACAACAGTAATTCTTGATTTGTTATTTTTGAGATCATATATTTGTCTATAAATATAATGCTACATGTGATAATTTTTTTTAAAAAGTTACCATCCAAATTAATGTGTAAATAAATATATTACACCAATACTAATCGCATATCTTAGTATACTATGCATATCAACATATTGATATATTAAACACATGCATATATCATTCTATATATTTCTTAAGATCATTTAAAAAACAATACCTTTTTTAAGAATGAAAAGGTATTATGTTCTTGTATCAGAATGTTATTACAAATGAAATGAATGCGATCTTTTTTCAAGAAAATTCAAAAACTCTGCCACTCTAATTGCATATAACAGGATAATTGTATTTTGAGGGTAATAACTTAGACTTTGCTAACTAATGATAACATTTCACATGTGAAAGTTAAATACTAATTATTATTTCAAATTTTATAGCACACTTGTAGTCCATGTTATTTTTCTACCTTTGTACCATGAACTTTTATCTCGGTAAAAAACTATTTTTGCAATATGTATGGATCCTTGAAAATCTATATTTTTTATTAATATGGAATCTTAAGCAAGTTTTTTAATCAATAAATACTTATTAAGAATCGCTTGACTTGGGAAGAAAAAAAATACAATGTAGCATATAACATTAGTCTGATTGTGTACCTTGAATTTGTTGGTGATGGGTTAAAAAACAATATAGGATCTTAAGGTTAGCGGAGCATTCATTGTGATAAGTACAAAGATTGTGAAGTACGACAATCAATTCTTCTGTCACATCTAGGTATGTAGAATTAAATGTCCTATCTATGAATCATATAACATATTTTAGTTGGATTTTTTTGAACAATTGGTACAAATTTTATCTATAAGCCAACATCATCATTATAATATCCTTTAACAACGAATGTGGCATTCATTGCTATTAGAATAACAAAAGCTAATTTCGCAACAAATAATAATTGTTGCTACATGTTTAACGTCGGAAGTATGAAAAATAATCCAAATTAACAAATAACTCACAACTCTAATTCTTGATTTGTTAGTTCTGCGATCATATGTTTGTGTATAAACATAATGCTACAGGTGATAACAATTTTTAAAATTTACAATCCAAATTAATGTGTAAATAAATATAGTACGCCAATACTCATCACATATCTTATATCTTATGCATATCAACATATTGATATATTAACCATATGCAAATATCATCCTATATATTTCTTAAGATCATTTTAAAAATAATACATCTTTTAGGAACGAAAAAGTATTTTGTTCTTATATCATGATAAGCGAATTTTATTACAAATGAAATGATTCGATCTTTTTTCAAGAAAATTCAAAAACTCCGACACTCCAGTTGCATATAACATGATAATTAGATTTGAGGTTAATTACTTAGACTTTGTTAACAAATGGAAACATTTCACATTTGAAAGTTAAATATTAATTATTATTTAAAAATTTATAGCACACTCGTAGTCCATGCTATTTTTCTACCTTTTCATCAAGAAATTTTATCCCGATAAAAAAACCATTTTTGCAATGGGTATGGATCCTTGAAAATATCTACATTTTTTATTAATATGGAATCTTAAGCAAGTTTTTTTATTATGCATCGCTTGATCTTGAGAAGAAAAAAATACAATATAGCACATACCATTATTCTGCATGTGCACCTTGAAGTTATTGGTGATGGGTGAAAAAAATAAAGAAACAACATAGGATCTAAACATTAACGGAGCATTCATTATTGTAAAAGTGTAAAGAATGTGAAGTAAGATAATCAATTCCTCTGTCGTGTCTAGGCATGTAGAATTAAATGTACATAATTGGTAATGCTATATTAATATTATTTGATACATATGTTATTAAACAAATGGAGTAGAACCACTTACTGTGAGAAGTAGATTATGCTGGAGGAGAAAGAAGAGTCACGAATAGATCACATGGATGTAGAAGATAGAGAAGGTAAAAGGCCGTGCTTGTTTATACACAAATAACTGAACATCTATTGCGTGAAAGACTGTTGTATCTTTACACAAATGCAACATAAAAGTTTCAAAGCAATAACTGTGACATACATTTACAAATAGTAGAAGTGCATGCAAAGTAGTCTTATCATGGTTAGACAGAAAGTAAATATTTAATTTTACGATTTTTAATAAATTAACACGAATTTACAAAACAAATTGGAAACACCTTTAGGTCCCTATCGAGTACCAGAGATCAAATACAAAAAGATAAAAAGTAAATAATTCATTTTATGATTTTTACACTTAATATAAATAAATAAATTACAAAAAAGGAGAAGGTCGGGAATTACTTATCCCGTGCATGACACCGTCGGTCAATCCTGGAGACCAGTGGTAGAGTTAGGCTGAGCTGAAGGATCACACGGCGGCTGGCCACTACAACGATAATGATGGGATGTGTTGTTTTGTTGGCGGTGATGCGTTTGTTGATTCCTGAGGTAGGGTCACCTCGAGGATGGAGTGCAAACATAGTGATTTACTGATGCACTCGTTGCTAAGCTGATCAAGTATTAGTCTCCGAGCTGTAGTGATCGATAGTCGACACGGCAGGGCGGATGCCACAAACTCGATCGTTGAGTATGATTTGGAAAACTCGAGAACTGTCATGGCCTCCTATCGAGGACGAGCAGTAGAGGCCATGGTGGCGCTTGTTGAACGAAGGACAACTCTGTTGAATAACTACCTTTGGGTTTCTGATGACCATTTTCTCGGATATGGTTGGTGATTTTCTCGTTGTTTTGATGGCTGTATTTTTGAACTCATTTTAGACTCAATAATTTTAAACAGGTTCTCAAACGGTGTATTGAGGTCAATCTCGTTCTGAGTTGGGGAAAAAGTCATTTTACGGTATGAGAAGGAATTGTACTGGGTCACAGACAATCCTCTTCGTATAGAAAAGCCCCCGAGATAAGCAAAGGAATCGAAGAGGAAAATGAGCACTAGATGCCCTAACATGATCGGCAACGAAGCTCATGCGATATCCAAGATGACAATTTAAATAAAAGCATTTAAATAAAAAACATAATATAGCAAAAACATTTGCTGCAATAGTAGCTACAGTAACGGTATACAGTAAGATAAAGATAATATATAGTAAGATAATTGACGCAGTTTATTTATATATAATAGTGGATTTGAGGACGGTATGCGTCGGCGACTTAATCGATAGATAGATACGTTCAAAATTCCATTTTCAATTTCGCTTCTTCCATTCGAGATAGCAGCAGCAGCAATAGCGGCAACCGCCATTACCCCCTCCCCCCACTTCTTTCTCTACATGGCCACGGCGTCGAATCCCTTTCCCCCTCGCAGGGATGAGGCTGAAGCTCCGACGTCAATGGAAGACATCTGCAACATCAACTTTATTCCTTCGGAGCTATTCCTCAAGTTCCGCAAGGAGGTTCAAGGCGTTCGCATCGGCCTCAATCTTGAGGTCCGTAATTCTCGTTGAAGGATACCAAGCTCGTTCTTCCCCTTCTTTTTGTTGGTATTCAGTTTTCATATATCGGTGAAAGAATAGTACCCAGTTGCCAAAAAGGTGTTATATCCAACATCCATTTTTGTGGCTCCAATAGGAAAATAGTTGAAATGTATGCAATTCTTTGTCGGTCGAAATGCCAGTGAGTTTTTCTTTCTTTCTTTGAGGGAACCATCAAACCAAGGGAAGTTTCCTTCATAAGAAGGTGATTTAAGGTAGGAATGTTAAAAAATCTACATGGGTCGACACTCATTCATTATCATCTTGCTCATGTCTACTCTGATCCACTGCTTTTATACCATGCCTTTGGCCTGACATGCAAGCATCAATCTGCTTCCTTTGCTTATATCAAACAAGATTTCAATGCTTCAAATCTTGATGAGCTCAAAGCTCCCTTTCTTGCATGCATTGCACATAGTTGTTCAACAACCGTGGTAAGTGGTTGTTACCTGAACTTCCTCTGGGTGGATTGAATGAGAGGTTACCAAATAGGCAGTGGTCTTATTGCATTAGGTATGTTGCCCGCTCCTCGGAATCATTACTTTGGTTAGTCGAAACTTATCTATTTAATCTTTTGCCTAGCTTAAACTTTCCTTGTGATTTCTTCATTGTCATCACCTGGAAGTGGACTTGAGTAGACTCAACGGTTGACTGATAAATGATAAGAAAAATGGTTCTTGTTTGGAGCTTTCGGTTCAGGAAGTGAAATTTGCCTTTTGTGAAATAGAAACATCAATGGTGGATTGAATATCCTCTTTTTGGGTTGCATTGGTTGATTTGATTATTTAATTTTCAGTTCTACAACTATGAAAGCAATGAGTATAGGGCAAAGATGGTTTTCAAACCATTATCGCCAGATCGGAGGTGGAAGTTCGTGTATGAACCTGTCCAAGGGGATGTACGAGTTTTGTCGAAAAAGATACCTATAACCAAGTTCCTTAATCTCCAGGTTTGTTCTTTTTTGGATTTGTTTATATAGTTCTGACTTTACTTCATCAAGAACGAGCCACGTAGCAGGGCATTGGTTTTTATTAAAGTATGACTGGTACAACTACTTATCTAAAGTTGTATTGATAGCTGTTGACAGTAGCGAATTCATAAATATCCTTTATTTGATAATCTATAGGCGTTCTCTCTTCCTCGAGAAATATAAAATACTACAAAACTAGCATAGATGTAGTACTAGCAAAACTAGCATACACCATGGAGGATTGATGCAAATTGGCTTTTGCGGCGTCGATAAAATGATAAATTTTTATGGTAGATTTTTGGTAGAAGAACGAGAGGGGTTGAGAAGAGAAATTGGAAGGGTTGAGAAGAGCACTCGCCGGGAATACGAGAGGTTGAGGGAGAAGAACCGCGGAGATCGCGTGGAGGGAGAGGAGAGAGAGGGAGATAATGAGATAAACTCAAATTTTAATTCATACTTGACTGAATAAAAATGCTGGACTACCCTCTCTTTATATAGGAGAGATGGGTTTACAAAAATAGTAAACTCATTTAAATTGACAACCGACTTGCCTAAACTGACTCTAACTAATTAATTGACCCAATTTCAAATTAAAATCTACGAAATAAACGTTGAGATCACATGCGATCTCAATTATTTAATTAAACAATTTCGACAACCTAAAAACGTAAATAAAATTGACGATTAACTAATTAAATAAATACGACCCTATAATTTGGGGTCACGTTGCATCAACTCTCCACCGCTTTAAAAATTCGGCTCCTGACGAATTGCGTGATGTAGGTGGATCGTTGGAGAAGTCGTCTCTGAGATTGTAACTTGCAATTAGATCTTTCAACATTACGTTTATAGTTCTTTTCAATTGGGGGGCGTCCCTGCAAAGTTTGTACCCCTTCAAATTTCATCACATTCCTCTTGCCTTGGACCTTCTTGCAAATATGATTTTTAGGAATTTTTATTCTGCAATTTGTCCAATTTACTTTCCAATCCCACATTCTGTGGGACTCACGATGCGCCATCTTCGGAGTGCCCGTTAGGGCACGCTCGGGTTTCTCGAGTATATGTGGCAGCCTGCGGCGGCAGGGTTTGGCCAGGGCTCCGCGCAGGAGGCGCGCACGCCTGGAACGGTGGAGCGACGGCAGCGGGTCGCGTGGCGCTGGGGCGCGGCGTGGCATGGGTGCGCTTTCGCACAACTGTGGCCCGCAACAGTGAGGGGCGGTGTATGCGGCGACGAGGGGGGACGCTGAGGTGTGGGGATTCGCGCCGGTGAGGGGGGAAGCAAAGGGAGGGCGCGACGGCTATGGCGGTGCGGATGGGGGGTGAGAGCGATGGCTAGTGCAAGGGGAGGAGGTTGGGTGGCTGGCGGAGGGGCGGGGCGATGGGCGCTGGCGGGCCGAGTTGGGGCGCCGCCGTGTCGGGGGGAGGCGCGGCAACAGTTGAGGCTGGGGAGGAGTGGCGCGGCGGCCTGGCGAGTAGCGGGGTGAGGGGAAGGAGAGCCGTGGAGCCGGGGAGAGGGGCGTGAGGGAGAGGGAGGTTCCTGGGGTCCGTGGGGAAGCAGGAGGAGGAGGGGGGGCCTGGGGAGATGGCTGGGGCGCGTGGGAAGGGAGTAGGCGAAGGCGGTGGGTGGGAGCGACTGGGAGGAAGCCGCCGGCGATGTGGGAATGGGGAAGGGTTCCGGCAAGGTTAGGGGGGCTGGCGGAGTGGTCGAGGGAAGCCGGGAAGATACCTGGGATAGATGGGGCCGTGCCGGGACGGTCGGAGGAGGCCGCGAAATCGATTCCGATGGCGGAATTGGTTCTGGAAATTGCTGGACAGCGAGCATTTCCTCCTCCATGGGGCGGGTTTCTTCGTCAAACTTCGCGGCAGCGGCTTCAACGGGTGGCGGCTTCGATTGGGCGTCGCGGTAGGCCTCAAAGTTGGCCATTAGATCTCGAAACATGGACTGGACGTTGTTCTGCAAATCACGTACCATGTACTCCGTCTCTTTGAAGGTGGCGTCGATGGTGGAGATGGTTCGGCGTGTTTGTTCGGATGAACGATGATGCCGATGCCAGCGCCTGGACGGATCGTTAGATCGTGGGGACGACCTAAATGCCATGCTCTGATACCAAATGATGCAAATAGGCTTTGGAGCGTCGATAAAATAATTTTTGAACGGTGGAATTTCAGTGGAGAAGAAGATGGAGGGGTTGAGAAGGAGAAAACTCGTCGGTAACGAGGGGTTGAAGGAGAAGAACCGTGAAGACCACGTGGGAGAAGGAGAAGGAGAGAGATAAGAGAGATAAACTCAAATTTTCTTCATACTTCACTGAATAAAAATGTTGGACTACCCTCTCTTTATATAGGAGAGATGGGTTTACAAAAATAGTAAACTCATTTAAATTGACAACCGACTTGCCTAAACTGACTCTAACTAATTAATTGACCCAATTTCAAATTAAAATCTACGAAATAAATGTTGAGATCACATGCGATCTCAATTATTTAATTAAACAATTTCGACAACCTAAAAACGTAAATAAAATTGACGATTAACTAATTAAATAAATACGACCCTATAATTTGGGGTCACGTTGCATCAAGGATAATCTGTAAATGTAGAAGCTGCATAAGCATTCAAAGTCCTCAGATGAAAGATGAACTATTTGGATGTCATGTACAAAGGAGTGATTATCATCATTAGTATGATGAATAGTAAGAGAGGTAACGATCTGATTGGTCATATTAGGATGGCCAAATCTGCCCAATGATGACATGAAAAGTAGTTCGTCCTACCATATTGATGATATGGAGGGAATACATGGCCAGAACCATGTCCCCAATTACGACCACAGCCGTGATTATTTAGAATCGCTTTCATCTTCAACCAGAGATGCCAGTAATACCAAACTTCCAGACATAGAACCATATAGGTAGTAACTAGAGCAAGCATATCTTCGAATGATTGGAGATGGCAAATAAAATATGAAAGAGAGGAATAATGTCTATGAAAATAAATTTGTCTTTCGTTATCTGATAGAGAAATTACAAATCAACAACAAACCTATTACCTATGTACCTACCACCCTACTCTTTCTTGAATCTACTTGTTACAATGTTGTGGCTGAAATGTGACAAGGTCCTCAAACTGATCATAATTGTGTAAGACTGAATGATTGTCATATCCCCATGTCTGGAGGACCAAATCCATATGTAGTTATCTACCTAGCTGGATTTGTATATTTACTGGTAATTTATTTGAGCAAGATCTTCGTCAAGGTTGCAGAAGTCGGTAGTCGGTACTCGGTCGGCGGGGTCATTGACTAAGGATTATTCGACAATCGGGAGAGTAATCAGATTTAGTGGGGCATTAACTGGTTTTGAAATTTTCAATTATTTTAAATATATAAAACAAATTTTAATACATATAGCCTCGTATATGTTCATATATTTAGCATTTTTCATATTTACAAGAGCTTAAAAAGAAGAAGCTATTATAACAAAAGAAGAAAAAATGAAGCTAGTTAAGAACACAATGTTTGGTACATAGCACGAGCGAATGTTCAAAAACAAATATAACATGCTCAAAAAAATAATACAAGTAGCAAATGTGACATCAATGTCATCATCCAATTCAAGCTCTTCTTCATCGTCTTCATCATCATCGCTTCTTCTATATCTTCAAGATATAACTCCTCATTTGAACTCGAAGATGAAGCTCCCCTACCATGTTCACTTCAGTGGCTCCTTCGTGGTTTCAAATTCTCTTCGGCACCATTAGCATGTGCTACAATACCCATGGAAAAACCTCCTTGTCTTAAGCATTGACATATTCGGTCCATCCACCAAAGTGTGCATGACCACGAGACGAAAGCAGATTTCTTTCTTTCTCAACTTGGCGTTCCTGCATGTTGGAACTGAAACACACATACGCAAGATCATTCCGCCTCTTCGTCTCCAACTTGTTTCTCGTCTTGGTTTGGATCTGAAGACCAAAATGCATATTTATGTTAATTACTATTTTTTTACTATTACTAATCAAATTGAGTGGATGGAATGGAGTCATTACGGAGTTAAATGTACTCCAATTATGCTCAAATATACGCAGTCAAATGTATCGAGTCAAATTGGGTGGGGATGAAGACGTCAAGTTCAAGATCTTGATGGCCATGTCTTTGAAACGAGGCATGTTGATGCATCGTGAAACAGATAAATACGGCCTCATTTTCTACTTTTTATTCGTTAATTAGAGGCTAATTTTATTTACATTTATTCGAGTCATCACATTTTTTATTTAAATAAAAGAGATCGCGTGTGATCCCAATTAGTTAGTCGATTTCAATTTGAATTTCGAATTTAGTTAGTTAGAGTCAATTAGAGATTTGAATTTATTTTGAATCAATTAGGATAAATTTGATTTAAATTTTGATTTTGGTTTCTATTTTTGTAATCTCATCCCTTCTATATAAAGGGGTGATAGTCTATTGTTTTAAGACAGTTCAGATGATATGAAAAATTGAGATTTTATCTCTATCTCCCTCTCTCGTCTTTCTCTTCTCTACGCGATCTCCGCGATCATTTCTCAAAAAATCCCTCGTTCTTCGACGAGTCTTCTCCTCTCAAAGATGAACACTGTGAGCATCTTTGCCTTTATGATTGCACTCCTCACCTTTGTCTCCTTGCTTATCTCCTTCAAAGCAAGATCAATGGAGTGCGCAGCACACAGAGTCCACCTAATCTGCGGATATTTTGTGAGCATCAATCTTCCTACTACTACATTGACGGATGCATTATCTGCTACAACCTGAACCACATTTTCCATTTCCACTTCATTCAGACACTCCTTTACCAGCTTGAAGATGTATTCTGCAGTGTGAGCCTCATTCGAGGCATCTATTGACTTCAACAATGAAGTACTCAAGGTGCAATTGACACAAAAATTGATGTTGCTCCTTCCTCGCTTGTTTGTCCATGCATCAATCATTAAAGAGCATCCCATCGACGTCTATATATCACGATGACATTGCAAGTCATCATGCATTTCTTCACCGCCTTCTTCATAAACGGACAACTGAGCTCATACCTTCTGGGAGTCTTTTGTCCAGACCCGTGCTTCCTAATTGCCTCTAATATATGCATGAAGAGCCTCGTCGTCAATGCATCAAAGGAATTTCCTATGTATATGCCCAGTTGGATATATAGGAGGCAACCCTATCACGACGATCCTTGAAGAATGCATCTTTTATGATCATCTGACGTGATGACTCTTCCACCGTGACGTTCTGCTCCAAGAAGTCGAATACTCGTGATCTCTTCGTCGAACCCGCATCGACAATGATATCAATTTCCTGTCTCATCTCTTGATATTCATCGATTTTCTAGCTCTTCTTCCTGGCAACATCACCAAGGTACGCGATCATCTTCTTCTTCGTCCGCTTATCTTTGGACATGCAACCACGTTGCCTCTTCGGTGTACCAGATGTTGCTTGAACCTGTACACATCTCCCTTGGCAACCTTCTTGCACAATCTGCAAGTAACCGTATTCGGATCCGCTTGGTTCACAAGGTAATCATATTGCCATGTAGGATCAGTTGATCCAAGCGGTATATAAAAAGACGAGTCGCTATCGAAACTTGTATTCACCGGAGGTGTAGCCATCTACATAGCCATAACTCATAAGTTACTAATAAACAAATACAAAACTAATCAAACTCACAAGGTACTAATCAATAAACTCATAAGTTAAATAATCAACAAACATAAAGCTAAAGCTAAACAAACTCACAAGTTGAAGTTACTAATCAACAAACAAACTCACAAGGTACTAATCAAATCTAACAAACACAAAGCTAACCAAACTCGCAAATTGAAGTTACTAACCAACAAACAAACTCACAAGGTACTAATCAAAATCAACATACACAAAGCTAATCAACAACCACAAATGATAAATAAGCTAACCAACATGCAAACTGTTAGAAAATATAATGTGGAAGCTAATATAAGAGAAAAGAATAAAAGATTGAGGAACAACGTGATTTGACGTGGAACCCTACTCCCTGAGGAGCGGGATGAAACTATGGGAGAACGCCTCAAAGGGCTGATATGTCTATTGCACTTTCTCACTGGATACAAAAGGTGAGGGGCTTCTTATATATCTCCCTCCGAGTCTCCAAGTCCCACCTCTGTTAGATGTGGGACTAAAAGTTGGATGTGGGATATGGATCTTTTCCATTTACCCATCAGACATGATAATGATGCATACTCTAATACTCCCCTCAAGCTGGAGCATGCAATGCTCAGCTTGGACAAAAAGAAAGAAATCTTAGCTATCAATACAAGACACTACAGACAACAACTCAACGTGCACAACTGTCGGTTGCTGTTGAGGATGTTGCTTCTCATGCTGTGCAGGAGAGGAGGACAAATGAGCTAGAGTGTGAGTCAAACTGAACCTCCTCGTCGGAGAGCATGTGATCTGTACTGCGCTTGTTAGAGTCACTGCAAATGGAAATGAATCTCCTCGTAGGAGTACTTTGGCCCACCACAATATGTAGACAACTCCTCCATCTCTGAAAGGGTCGAACTGAAAAAGCCGTGGAAACAATCCTTGTCGGAGTCCACGGTCGCATGGAGTCTGAAGAAGTCTCATCGTCGGAGAACTGGGTCTCTCCTATACTGGTTCAGAGAATGGGATCTCTACTTTGGAGTCCCTATGATACCACATGAAAATCCTAACCCACATGACATAGAGAATGAGATCTCTACTCTGTAATCCCTATGGAACACATGAAAACTCTGACCAAAATAAAAGATGGAGGCCACAAACTAACGACCACATACATGCTCTTGTTTGAAAAAAGGTGTCTCTCTCTGGAGAACTCAAAGAAATCGGGTCACTCAACTATGGAGTGCCTCAAACTTGGACTCCTAACCAATCCGCAAAGTCTGGAACTGAACTGTAGAGTTTGGAAAATCTGGCTAGTTTGGAATCTGACATCTGAATATGGAAAATCAGACAATCTTGCCCGTGACTCTACACAATACTCACTCTTTCTCCCATACTTGTCGGAAAACAACGATGACGACAAAGTTGGGAGAAGTATAGGGAAAAACAAACACACAAATAACCCGTTAACAATTTTTCGGCTTTTCTTCTCATAAAAAAATCTTCTTTTTCGTTCTTTATTTTTCTCGACTATTTCCTCTCCTTTTTTTAAATAGCCGTCTGTAATGTTTTTAGCTATTTTCGAATTTTTTTACGTCTTTTTTTCTCAAAGCAGACTAATTTTTTAATCGCGCCTCTTATTTTTTTAATCTAGCCTCTCTCCTTTTTTTCATTCACGCACATGTTTTTAATAGGCCAGCAACCCACTTGGTCTAAATAGCATCAATTATTTTTTTTAAAACACAACGTAAACTGGCCCCCCTTATGGTTCCCACTTGGGAACCCATTCCCGAATGACCGCCGCCCCATGGGGTTTCTTGCTCAGAGGGTGCCACACATCGCTGCTGGAGTGCGCCGCCTACACCATGGGAGGAGCCGCCGACGCCGCCATAGAGCGTCGCTTGGAGACGCGCCTCCTGGAGCTTCGAGTAAGGGAGCACCCTCGATAGTCGATCGAAGAGTCAAGTGGAGGCAGCACCGCGTTGGGCCAGGAGCTCGCGTGAGAGATGGAGGAGGCGCCGCCCGCATCAGGAGCTTCGGTAGGAGGGCGACGTCTCATGGAGAAGAGCCGTGCAAAGGAGTCGGATCTGTGCCTTCCGAGGGGGGGGGTCCGCCTGGAACCTTCGTCGCTGACTGAAAGTCGGAGGGGCGACGATCTGGAGAGAGAGGATGCCGCCTGGAGCCCCTTTGCTAGGAGAAGCAGGAGCATGGCGTGGGTGCTACCTCCCGATCGTTGGGGAGAGGCTTCTAGATGTAGTCGACGACACCAATGAGAAGGACGAAGGCGGAGCGTCATGCCGACACCGCTGGTACTGCTGGAGAGATCTTCAGAACATGGAACCCTAAAGAATTAGGGTTTCAGAACATGGAGAAGCGTGCCCATGTGGAATTATGGTTTCAAGAAAACCCTAGAAATTAGAACTCGAACACAATTCAGTAAAAAATACCGAAGATCTTTAAGGCTTGAAAGATCATATGCAAGATTAGGTTTCAAGAAAACCCTAGAACTTTGAACGGATCATGAATCATAAAATGGAATTGAATCTTCTCTATACATCGAATCTTGAAAAAAACATAAACTCCTTGAGAATCGAACTCACTCTGATACCATATTAGAAAATATAATGCGGAAGCTAATATCAGAGAAAAGAATAAAAGATTGAAGAATAACGGGATTTAACGTGGAATCCTTCTCCCTGAGGAGCAGGATGAAACCACGGGAGAATGCCTCAAAGGGCTGATGTGTCTATTGCACTTTCTTACTATATACAGAGGGTGGGGTGCTTCTTATATAGTCCTCACTGATCTCCAAGTCCCACCACTGGTAGATGTGTGACTAAACTCTGGATGTGGTAAATGGATATTGGAAAGGTCTATTTACCCATCATACATGATAATGACACAAACTCTTACACAAATCAATAAGAAATATCTAAGTTAACCAACATTTAGAGCATAATAACCACAATGCTAGCCTTATATAAGCTAACCCATATGCAAATCAACAAGAATATCTAAGTGTACTCCTAAAATAACCTAACAAGGTAACAACATGCAAATCTATAAGAAATATCTAAGTTAACATTTAGAGCACAATAAACACAATGTTAAACCTTATATAAGCTAATCAACATGCGAATCATCAAGAAAATGTAAGTAATACTCCTAAAATAACCTAACAAGCTAACCAACATGCAAATCAACAAGAAATATCTAAGTTAGCCAACATTTAGAGCATAATAAACACAATGCTAACCTTATATAAGCCAATCAACATGCAAATCATCAAGAAAATCTAAGTTTTTACTCCTAAAATAATCTAACAAGATATCCTACATGCAAATTAGCAAGAATATCTAAGCAATAATATCTAAGATCAAGCATAAACCAAGATAGAACAACAACTGAAAAAAAATTGAAAAAGGCCTAACCTTATGTTGGCGGAAGTACATGGAGAAGAATGAGCTATGACACGAGGGGGGGGGGTAGAGGACCGACGCCAAAAGGATTGTTCGAATGGTCACCGACTATGCGAAGGAGGAGGAGGAGGAGGATCAACGCCCAAAATGACTGGTCGAATGGTCGTCGACGCCATGGAGGAGGGGGCAATGACACGACGGAGCTTAGGAGTCGAGGGGCTGCAGTCGACGAAGCTCGGGGTAGGAGGGGGTTTCATACGAAAGGGTTGTAGGATTGGGGTTATTGTTCAACAATAACCCCAAATCCCTTTATCTGGTTATTCGGATATCCGTACCCCTTTTTCCATTCGAATATCAAAGCAAAAGTCGGACACTTAGCTGGCCAACTAGGTTGGTTAGTCGCCCGCATAATCGGGTCGACCCGCCTATATGTTCATTTGAGCCGACTAGTCAGCATAGTCGATTGACTTTTACAACAGTGATCTTCCTACATTGCCTTTGTCGCCTCCTTATAAAGGAGACAACAATATTGCAATGTTCGTGAACCAATTTATGGCCCTATAATTGTCAGCTTCAAGACATCAAGTCCTATGTTGGTCTCATTGAGAGGTGGTGAATGAAGGAGTTCATACCTCACACATCATGGAAACACAGAAATATCAAATTAAATTTGGAAAAAAAGGTGTTCATCATATGAACACCGACACAATGCATAATAAATTTTTTAAATGCAAAATCACATGGTATAAGAAACCTTTTCCAAACCATTTCGTATAATCATAAGAGTATTTAGGAATACTTGTTGAATCACGAGTCTCTAAAGGAAGATACCTCTTGAATCAAGTCTGATCCTACATTGCTTTCTCTGATGGGCACGATAACACTCGTGTTGCTTCTGCGAACTTGAGATCTTCTCCATCAAGTTGTTCATGCAAAATAGAGATCAAGATAATCTCTATTTCCTAATTTCGTCGTATGAAATCAAGTCCTCCTCATGCACAACACACAAAGAAGGCATCTTCTCTCGTGATTGGCCGAACAACCAATATGAGGAAGTAGGAAAGGTGGATGGCTAGGGCTATATGGAGGAGGGGAGGAGATGGTCACAAAGAGTCTTGTACTCTTTTCTTTTCAATTTTTCAACATTGTTGCTCTCTCAGGATTGAAGTAATTGGTCTTCTTGAAAACCGAACCCCTCTTTATACAGAGGGTGTGGCCGTCCATGAGGAGTCCTACTTATCATAGTGGACTACCACATCATGGCCTCTCATGTCCTCGTGGATGGCTAGGATCGAATCCCAATCCTTTAAGTAGTTGGCCAACTAATTAGCCTATATTATCACCAAGATAATGGCCAATTAATAGATTCCTAATTGAAGTTGACAGAGTCAACTAACTTGGCTCCCAACTTCCATGAAGAAGTCCACGGGGAATCAACCATGGGACTCTCTCTTTCCAATTTCAATTATGATTTGATATTTAATTTAATTATCTCTTGATTAATATCACTAGAAATCAAATAGCAAATACCGATGTTGGAAGGTTTATAAAACCATCCTCTCAATAAATAAATCTAATTCATTAGTTCAAATTAAAGTCCAATTTTAATTGTGTGAATCATATTCACACATGTATTGAATATTTGTAAATCACATTCATATAAATATTAATTATTATGAATCTATATTCATAATAATCAATGACCAATAATGTGAATCATATTTACTTTTCCCCATCATATCCATGATAATAACAATTATAAGCTTAATGTTGATATCTCAATGTACGACTCCTAATCCAATTATGACTCGTGATTAGCATATGCAAATACCTGGAGATAATGTCAGGGAAATTATATTATCTATGTATGATGACTTGATATCCAATATCATGGTTTAAACTATTTATAGCATGACTATTTGGATCCATTTCTGTTTGGTTCCAAATCTATTTCTATTTTCACTTTGCTCACACTCTTTTTTAACTCAAAAATGGATTATAGAAACAATTCCATTTCCATTTTCATATCTAATAGTTTGTCTAAACTATTTGAGTTCTTAAATAAGTTATTGAAGTAGGTTTATTTCCATTTCTATTTTTATTTTCATTTCCAACATTAGACCTAGAAATGGACAGTAGAAATGAGTATTAGAATTAGTTGTATGATGTGAGATCTACAACAACAACAACAGAGCATTTTCCCACATTAAGTAGGGTTGGATACATGGATTCTTTGCCTCCATTCAGATCTATCTTAGGTCATTCTCGAGCTTAGATGCAAAAAATTAAGATCCCTTCGTATAGTTTCATTCTAATACTTCTTGGGTCTTCTTCTCCCTCTTTTAGCCAGCTCAACATTCCAAAACTCGCATCTCCTTACCGGTGCATCAGATGACCTCCTTTGCAAATGACCAAACCACCGTAAGCGATTTTCTCGCATCTTATCCTCGATTGGAGCTATAATATCTTTCCTTCTGATGACATCATTTTGAATTCGATTTTGTGTGTCCACACATCCACCTTAGCATTTTCATTTCTGTTACTGCCATTCTATGCACATGTCTATGGTTCATAGGCCAACATTCAGATCATAGACCATAGCATGTCTCACAGCTATTTTGTAAAACTTTCCTTTGATTTTCAAAGGATTTTTTTTTATCACAGAGAATAGTAGATGCTCCTCTCCACTTTAGCCATCCCGCATTTATTCTGTTTGTAACATCTCCACCAATTTCCCCATCATGTTGCAAAATAGATCCCAAGTATCTAAAAGAATCTCTCTTCTGAATGCAATCATCACCAATCTTAACCTCGATACCTTCACCATTGCTTCCATTAAAAGTACACTCCATATATTTAGTCTTATCCCTACTTATATGAAATCCTTTAGTCTAAAATGCATGTCTCCATGCCTCAAGCTTCTCATTTACTCCATCTCTAGTCTCATCAATCAACACAATATCATATGCGAGTAACATACACCAAGGTATCTCATCCTGAATGTGACTTGTCAACTCGTCCACAATCAAACTAAAAAAGAATGGACTCAAAGTTGAACTTTAATGCAAACCATGTTGATGTCAAAATAGTCACTCTTCCTAGACTGTATCCTTACACAAGATGAAGCCTTACCATACATATCTTTTATGAGGTTAATGTATAAGACAAGTACTTGTCTCATCTCCAAAACTCTCCACAATATCTCCTGTGGGACAGAATCATAAGTCTTTTTTAAATCAATAAAAATGATATGGAGGTTCCTCCTTTTAGCTTTGTAAATCTCCATTGTTCTCCTCAGTAAGTGGATGTCTTCAATAATTGAGCGACCTGACATGAATCCGAATTGGTTTTCTTTTACTTTGGAAACTTGCCTCAACCTTCTTTCAATCAAATGTTCCTAAATTTGTATAGTGTGACTCATCATCTTGGTACCTCTCTAATTTGAACAATTTTGAATGTCTCCTTTATTTTTATAAAGAGATACCACGATGCTTCTCCTCCATTCTTCAGGTATGTTCTTGCTTCACCAAATAACATTGAATAAATTTGTAAACGAAGTCAACCCACGCTCACTTAAAACTCTCCGAACTTTTATAAAAAATGTCATCAAGTCTTACATCTTTCTCATATTTCATAACCTTCAAAGCCTCCCGTACTTCCTTCATTTGTATTTGTCTATAGCTTGCATGATTTAAGTAACTTTCACTACTAGTTAGATTTCTCAAAGTCATCTCTCTATTTCCTTCCCCAATGAAAAACTTATGGAGGTATTGCATCCATATAGTCTCTATATCCTTCTGAGTAAGAAGCACGTGTCCTTCTGGCCCTCCTTAGAGTCGAGATTTTTTGTACAAAACTTCATAAGATTTTGACTTAGTTTCGCTTACCGCCTTCTTTGCTTCCTTCTTCGCTATTTTGTAGTTTGTGATAGTTTTATCTGTTCTATCCTTAGACATAGCTTTAAAGCAAGCTCTTTTAATTTTGAGCTCCAGGCCTCCTTTTGGCCTGTAGCACCTCCCTTTACTCACCTAGTATTTCTTTGTCTACCCTTCAGATACAAGATGTTATCGCCTCATACATCTCATTTGCACTTCCGTTACAATCCCAAGATCAGTCTTCTTAAACCTTCTCCCTGAAGCTTGATTGCTTCAATTGAAGATTCCACCATCTAGTTTTGGTGATCTTGGAAACCCTCCTTTTCTTTACTAGCCCTTTTATTTGCACATCCATGACTAAGCAAACGATGTTGGGTGGTCAGACTCTCTCCTGGGTTTACTTTGTAGTCTTTGCAACACAACCGATCTCTTCTTCTCAATGCAAAGTAATCTATCTGTGTTCTAGCTGAGCCACTCTTATAAGTAATTAAATGCTCCGCCCTCTTCTCGAAGAGAGTATTTGCAATGAAAAGAACATAAGCCGTTACACAATCCAGAATGACTTTTCCCTCTTCATTTTTATCCTGAAGTTATGTCCTACATGAACACTAGCTTACCCTGAAGCATCCTTTCCCACATGTCCATTAAGATCTCCACCTAGAAAAATCATCTGTCTTTGTGGGATTTCTTGCATAATCTTATCCAAATTCTCTCCAAAAGTTGTTTAATCCTATCATCTAAACCAATTTGTGGTGCATAAACTGAGATGCTATTCAGAATTTCTTCTTGGAGCACCACTTTTAGCAAAATAATCCGATCCCCAGATCTTTGCACCTCAACCACACAATCCTTCAAATCCTTATGAACAACCACTCCAACACCATTTCTGCCCTTATCTTTACCCGAATACCAAAATTTAAAGCATGTCTTATCGATCTTCCTTGCTTTCTCTCTGACCTATTTTGTCTCTTATAGACGCAATATCTGAATCTTCCTTCCTTCCATCGTATCAACTATCTCCATTGATTTGCTAGTTAAAGTGTCAATATTCCAACTACCTATTCACACCTTCTTTTGCAAGCTCTTTTTGACCAACTTCTTTCCTGCATGTATCTATCATGCGAGTACCCTTGTAAATTTTGGACTGCATTCGGACGATGATGCAATAGAACTAGCTTATTTACTCACATGCATTCCTTAGTTGTTCTGGCCAACTTCTCTTTACATTCGGCAATGCAACTCGTCGCAAGTAGGGAAGCCCCCAAAAAATCTAGATGTTTCCTTAAATCAATGCAACAATTGTTGGAGTATGTAATAGAGGGATAATGGAATCTCTTCAAGATTCCATTACCACCCACTTATGTTTAATCTCACATATATTATATGAGGGCTTCGGTCTCTCCGTGGGGCTATAAAAGGAGCCTCACTCCCCCTTTATTCATTGAGAGATTCAATACAAAAGATCCGGCCCTTTGAGGCATTCTCCCGCAGTTTCATCTTACTCCTCACAAAGTATGGTTCCACGTACAACCTGAGTGTCCATTTGTACTCTTTTATGTTCTTTATTCTTGATTTTACTTGCGCGTTTATATTTCAACATGGTATCAGAGTAAGTTGATTTGGGATTTTCTTTGCGATTAGTTATTTTTTTATTTTCGATTGTTCTGTTGTGGTCTCTAGAAGATTGTTCAGTTCATAAATCAAAATCTGCAACATCTGTGTGGATTTCTGGAGATCGTGCTATTTGTTTTTTGTTTGGAGAATGTGCATGATCTTGCCTCCAAGTCCTTCGAAAGAATTGGATTCCCTGATGCTACAATAAGATGTTGGGTTTCCTCCATGGGAACCCTAAAGTCCATGATTATGCAATGATGATGAATTCCAGAACCCTATATGGCGAGGCACTATCCAGCAGGCGGTAATGATGTGGGACCCCTACTGCGATGAAGATTACATCCTGGCATTTGAAGATGCTATGTACATATCTCTTTGTGAGTGGAGATGATCTTGCAGAAACCTTTGCAAAGGCTATGCGGAAGGCCGTATCGATATCGATATCGTTTCGATATCATATATATGATATTTCAACGATATATCATCGATATTCGCCGAAATATCGCACATGTCGACGATCTTTTGTGAAGGAAATATCTGAAAATTGGGATATATCGCCACATCGGTAACCAGATCGGTCGCGATATCGATATATCGGTGATATATCGTCGATATATCACGAAATTCCCTTCCATAGCATGACTGCAATAGCTCCATGTTATGACGTTGACCTCTTAGGACAGAGTAAACTATGCCCTAGGAGAAGATCTACACATGTAGAGATTTGGCTGCACAAGAGCGAAGCACTGCGGCCATGGCCTCAAATTTCAGCGAAATTCGGTCGAATTTCTGTCGAATATCGATATCCAGTCGAAATCGAAATTCGGCCGAAATGAACGAAATGACCGAAATATGGGGGTCCTAGTACAAAAAATGACAGAGATGACCGAAATTTCAGTCGAAATTCCACCAAAATTCCATCGAAATTCTATTTTGGTCGGTACCAAAATGGTGACCGAAACCGACATTTAAGGCCTTGACTGCGGCAATGCACATGTGCAAATTAGCTTAATCAACGAGTCCATCATGCTTGTAAGTAGCAGCCAGAAAACCCTAGCAGTCATTTCAAGCAACAACATTGATTACTGCTTGATCTTCAGACTTCAGATGATTTCAGGCGATGGACACGATGCATTGTGAAGGCGATGGCGGGCTGTAGGATACACGAGACCCAAGTGGCTGGTTGGAGGCGATAGCTATCACAGGACTCAAGCGTTGGGGCATGCGCAAACTCATGTGCTGACAATGTGAGAGAACAAGCGGCATTGTTACTGCAAGAAGATCGATGAGAGACCAGCGCTTGTGAGAGGTGTCAGCAACGTGCGAGTGCTGTGCTCCAGATCTGAAGCAAGCAACGGGTCATGGGTTTCCCTATCGGGAACCCTAAGGAAGAAAAAAACAATGCCCTTCTATTGGGCTTTAAATGCCTGAGTTTTTTTAATTTTTATTTACTTTTGATTCAGGCCCAATCGCCGCTGTAACAAAAAATTGATAACTTTGGGCCCAACAGAGCCACAACAGTCAGTTCCAAAAAAAAAAAAGAAAGAAGGAAAGGAGGGACTGCGCCCACTGTTGTAACAAAAAATTGTTAACTTTGGGCCCAACATGGCAACAACAGTCCAAAAAAGCAACAGTGTCCAAAAAAAGAAAGAGATGGAAAAAATAAAGAGAGGGACTGTTCAAAAATGAATGTCTAAAATATTAGAGCAGAAAAAAAGTGTTGAATGGCCAAAAAAAGGAAAAAGAGATGCAGCTGTACAAAAAAAATCCTACAAAAAGGGAGAGAATAACCGAGAAAAAATGACTAAAAAAATTGTGTAAAAAAAGAATATGCACGATGAAAAAGAAAAAAGAAGCACGTTTTGTTTTGGTTTCTCCCAACTTGATGATTCATGCTCTTACTCAATCAAGTATGGGAGAAAGGGGGAGTTAGATATGACATATATTCTTCTTGAGATGTATCTACATGACTTCTACTGCCCGTCCGTGACTGACATGCGGACACCCCAGACTATTATTGATATCAGCCGTCTTCTCTACTCCATACATGACCTGGTTGTCGCAGCAACTACTACATGCACAACTGATGTTCTTTCCAAGTAACCTGATCATTGCAGACCCGTCCTCGAGTGATGTCTTCTACTAGCAATGGTTACTTCAAACTGGGTATCTCTATTCTCATCTGAGTGGGGTGTCTCTTCCCTGTCTCTCTCAGATGTGTCAAGTTTTAAGATGCATTGTATATTTCGTCTTTTGTTGCAAGCTGTAGCTTTCTTAGCTTCACCTTGAGGGAGAGTGTTGGAGTATGTAATAGAGGGGTAATCAGATCTCTCCAATATCCCATTATCACCCACTCATATTTAGTCCCACATATACTATTTTGAGACACCGGTCTGTCTGTGACGCTCTATAAGGAGCCCTACATTTCCTATACTCATTGAGAGATTCAATACAGAAGATCCTGCCTTTGAGGCCTTCTCCTGTGGGTTCATCCCACTCGTTATAAAGTAGGGTTCCACGTAAATTCTGAGCATGCACTTTTACACTTGTATATTTTTTGTTTTTTTATTTTGCTTCCGCGCTTGTATTTCAACAACAATAAAATAAAGTTACTAAAATCCACCTAGTTTCATTATTCCCTTGGAATGGACGTGTCATGGAATATAATCTGTCATGATTGCATCAACCTACAATATTCCCTATACTCAATCATCCTTACCTGAAAACTTTGATAAACCCAAAGTCAAACCCTCGGTTGACTGTCTCCTTCCAGGGTATATCAGTGGATTTCTCAATCCATCAATTTGACGACAATATTAATCACATGATTTCCAAAATCATATATTAATATTTCCACATTTATGTCATGTTTCATAAACAAGACAACTATGCATGAAATTTTGTTTGAGCTCAACATCTCATGAGTGAGTTCTGCCTCCCGTTTCATCAATATAAGCCTGTATGATTCTTTTGAAAGACATACATCTTTTTTTATAGGAAAGAAGGTGATCTCTCGATGTGGGTAACCGCAAAAGCTATTTCATTAAAAAGAATTTAGAATACATTACCGTGAGATCCAAAAATGATAAAGAGCATTACTATGAGATACTACATTCTTTGAGTAAAACCTCTGATTGTTGAAGATCAAATCATTTCGTCCAACCCAAATGGCCCACAAAACAACAAATGACTTGGAACAATCATCAGTAGAGTTGGTGTCCATCGCTTGAACTGAACTCCAGAACTCCACTGCCCCTCCGGTCGTGGCCCAAGGAATCCCAACCTCCTTCCAGACGTCGAGCATTTGAAGAACAAATGATCTGAGTCCTCCTCCATCCCATCGCACCTGTCGCACAACGTGTCCACCAAGCCTAACAACTTCCCCCTCCTTGCTTTATCGCACAAGCGACCCCTTCTCAGACACCACAAGAATATCTTGACTCTGCACGGAATCTTCGCAGCCCAAACCACCTTCATGTCCTGGCAAAGATCCAAATCATGTACCTCTGTCATTCTTCTCATTACTTCGTAGGCTTTCTTTACTAAGAATCTCATGTCCTCCCACTCAAAATGATCGGTGTCATGCGAAAAATCCCCAGGTGGTGGTATCTCCTCCTGCAACCTGACATACTCTTCCAAGCGTTGGTCTGAGAGGTCTGACAAAAAAACCGGCGACCACATGCCCAAATTTTCCATCTGTGAAAGAGGACTCTCCTTCGATGCCGCCAATAGTCTTGGAAATCTTCCCTCAAGTGCTACCTTCCCTGTCCAGTCATCACGCCATAATATGAATAGGTGGCCATCTCCCACCCTTGGTCGTAGCCTAGGCGCAATCAACAGCTAGACCTCGCGGATACTGGCCCATAGAGGCAATTCGAACCGCACTCTTCCAGCCACCAGATCACCTCTGACACCATAGATTTTTCTCACAAGTCTAGCCGCCAACGAGGTCGATGGACCCCAAATGCGAGTAACCCACATAGCGATAAGCGCTTTGTTCATACACTCCACATTGCGGATTCCAAGCCCTCCGTCGTTACACCCCATCGTCATCTCCTCCCAGCTGACCACGTGCGTCCCGGGTCCCTGCTTCTTCCCGTTTAACCAAAAGAATCTCCTCATTAAAGTCTCAATCTTCTTCCTAACCCCCATCGACATCAATCGAGTAGAGTAGAAGAAGATAGGGATGACCGAGAGCACGTGCTTCAAAAGAATCAACATTCCCTCCTAGATAGCATGATCACCTTCCACCCAGCCAACCTCTACTCCATCTTTGCACAATAACATCCCAATCTGATTTCTTCAGTTTCCCGGCTACCAACGAAAGTCCCAAGTAGGAGATAGGAAGATCTCCTAGGGGGACTCGATCAACCCCGCTAAACTGGTGCTCTCCGCTTCATTCATCCCGAAAGTAATGACCGTCGACTTGTGTCTGTTGACCTCAAGGCCTGAAAGATTGCCGAAAATTTCGACCAGCTGAACCGCATTTGCATTCTGTTCCTCTGAGCCTCTAAGAAATAGAATGATATCATCCGCATATTATAGCAGAGGGACAGAAATATCCTCCTGACGGAACCCCTCACACCAACCTGCCTCTATTACATGCCTGAAAAGTACCGTCAAAGCATGCCACAAGTACAAATAGCATAGGAGCCAACAAACACCCCTGCCAGACACTCCGTTGCAGTTGAAAAAAGCCCCCCTCTAGCTTGCCATTCATCAGGATCGAGTAGGAGGAGGTAGTGACATACCTTTTTATCCATTCGACCCAAATATCGGGGAAACATCTCCTCTGTAGAAACGCCCACGGAAACTTCTAGTCCACGTAGTCATAAGCTTTTGCGTAATCCATCTTCCACAAAGCCCCCTTCTTCTTCTTCGACCGCTTCCAGTCAAGACCAATTTCTGAAGCCATCACCAAACAGTCCACCATCTGCTGCCCCGGAATGAACGCCGACTGACCTACAAGTACCATCGAGCCCAGTATCACCTTAAGCCGGTTCGCCAGAATCTTAGCCTCAATAAGATATATGGCATTGGAAAGCACAATAGGCCTGAAGTCTTCCACCCTCACAGGATTCTCCTTTTTGAGAAGGAGGAACAACAGAGCCCGGTTGATCTTCTCGAACCCTTTGTTCCCTTCCCTGAACTCGTTCATCACCTCCAACACTTCCTCCTTCAACAACTCTCAGAATTCACGGTAGCACAACACCGGGCTAGGAGCACCATCCACATTCAAGCCCTATACAACTCTCTTCGCCTCCTCCTCAAAAAAAGGTATCGTTAACCTCTCCTCCTGCTCGCCAGACAAAGCATCCACCCCTCTCCATAGCCACCCCCAACCATCCCCTCTTTTTCTCCGTGTCGCCTCTACAAAATGCCCTCGTAACGCAATTCCAATCGACGCCTTCCCCGATACTTTTACCCCCCAACCTCAATCTCGTGCAAGTAGTTTCTTCTCTGCCTCCCAAGTGCCATAGTGTGAAAAAATCTCGTATTGACATCCCCTTCTTTCAGCCACCTTTGTCTAGATCTTTACCTTCTCTCCACCTCTTCTTTTCTGTCCTCCAAAAGTAATTCTTCGAGCATGCCCTGCTTCTCCACAAACTCTTCCTGACCCAAGCCTATGTCATCATCTAAACCGTCCAGCCGGACAACTCTGGCTTGAGCTTCCCCCCTCCTAGCCCTCCGCCTTGTCTTTGCCTCTCTCCCGAAGGTGGTAAGGAAGGACCTCAACAACAACTTTGCCGCCAACCACGAGGCAACCGAACCCACAGGGGACCAACCTCTCCACTGCTCCGTAACCACCTCCCTAAATCCCTCCTCTAAGAGCTAGCTTCGCTCAAAGCTGAGCACAAGTCTCTTCCCTATAGTGTTCATCCAAGCTGAGCATGATAGATATCTATGTTCCATCTTGAGGGGGAGTGTAATATTCCTTTTTCTTTTGTTTGTTTTATGTAATTTGCTCATAGATATATAAGAGAGCCTAGGGCTCAAGGAATAAACATGTCTCTTATTTTTTCCCAACAAAGTTCATATAGCAAAAACCTCTTAACTGCATAGAAACCTTGATCTAGATCACTGTCATCATTTTCATTTTTTTAAGAATAGAGAGTATTGTTTATAAGTGATAATTTATTGATATTACTCAAGATTGGAATTTTTATATGTTTCTTAATTTATTTCCTCTATTTATAGAAGTAAATTCATCTGATTCTATATTTCTTCTTCATGGTCTTCTATTGAATTGTCTTATTAAAAGTGTTAGTGAGGTGAAAATAAAAAATTTTGATTGTTAAAATATTTGATTTTAACCATTGAGAATATAATGAAAGATGCAAAGAACACAACAAAATGAAACTCAATTAGGATTATGAAAGAGAGAGAAGCCAATCACGGAGGAGGGGACCTTTCGTCAGGGAAGATGGGAGCATTGAGAGCATGCACGGACCCCTAGGGCTTCTCCATGGCATATGACTTTCACCTCCTATTATGGTTTTTACTTTTTACCCTAGGACTCTTGGGGACTCTCGTTAGTGCAATTAGGTTCACACTAGGGCTCTACGGTTCCCTTCTGTTCCTAATTGGGGTCTCGGTGCCAGGTAGCAGGGCCTGTGATGCCCCCATCTATGATGCGGAGGCTTGTAGTGCCCCCTTTTGTTGCTAGAGGACTGAAAGCTGATGTAAGGGGGGGGGGGTTCGTTGCCTAATGTTGATGTGGAGGAGGCCACAATAGATCCAGGGAGCTCTAAGCCAGTGATTTTTGTGGAGGTTGTGACTGGGGTTGATCCGGTGGAAGCGAATGGAGGTGGGTGGGACACGGTTCATCATCAGAAGTCTCGATGGCAGCATGAGACACCTTTGTTGTAAGAGTTCTGATGTTTTAAATGTGATGTCTGGGGTCACTGACATTGGGAGTATAAGATGTGCAGGGTGTGGAAGCTTCGAGAGATGTTTTAAGGGCAGAGGGAACCATGATCACTGTTACATAAACTAGTATTCAGTTGGAGGGGTCATTGAATAAAGAATATTCAGTATTTAGAAGAATATTTAAAATTATTCGATTATGCATATTAAATATTTTAATATAACAATGTTGTGTAATGTATATATTCCTATATATTTATACATATATGGTCATTAATCAATAAGAGCAAATAAAAGTACCAATTAACAAGGTCCATATATAGAGCTTTAACATTTGTGGTGATATTGGAATAAATGAGAACTTAAAAAAAATAAAAAAAATTAGCAATTTGAGGCAAATAGTTGGTCAAATAACTGAATATTCAGGTCGAATATCGAGTTGGATTGAAATGTTAATCAAATAGCAATATTCTTTAAGTCACACCCTCCCCCTAGTTTAATAATATTCGATCGAATATTCGATTCATTCAATTGAATATTGCAACAATGACCACGATGTAATATTTTGATATTCTCGGTGTTTCACAGAGGACCCCTCACAAGTCACATCCTGTGGAGAAGATCGACCATCGTCAACAGAAGATTAGCAAGACATTGATGGATCTACATCCTCATGTTCTGATTTCATTTGGAGGGTTTTGTGGTGACTTGATAGAAGGTGTTGGGATCTCCCTTCGTCATTTCTTCACAGAGGATTTTGGTGGAGATTTGGTTTCTTCAGATGCTCTATTGATATCCGTGTGCAGTGTCACTGCTTCCCAGGAGACCGTACTCGTGATCGTTGATGTCGTGAGTTTAGAGTATTTTAGAGATGTCTCAGATTCCGAGATGGTGCTATGGATTGCGGTCCACATATTTTTTCATCACAGGAATGCCTTTCACTTCTCGTCATCTAGAGACCTTCGAGGCTACGATTGCTGGAGTTGCGAGGTTGGTAAAATTAACGCCATGATTGCTATTGAGGGTTGCTATATGGAGCAGTTATTTAAGGTTGTGCATATTGGTAGAGTGATGTTTCGACTCCAGTTGGCCGAGTGCCCTCATGGCATCGATAATCTCTAGGCCTCCTCCGAAGCGAGAGATTTCAGTGGATGCTTTTTTGGAGATGGAGACTATATATGTGGCCTCTCATGTGGATCCTTTGTTGGGATTCAATTGCCCAAGGTGCACACACTTAGTGGACCTTGGTTTTCTTCCGAACTTGGTTTTGGTTTGTAGCTTTGGATCTAGCCATTTGGGCTTTCTTTTCATGTCATCACTTTGTGTAATACATTCGCTTCAGGTATCTTGGCACCTATGTCGCACACTTTAAGGAATGCAGGTGAGTTGCTCCTACATCTTGATGCCCAGCTCCGCTTGTTGTTGCCTTTGCAAGGTGGACCAGATGAAGGTGTTTATAGATGTCATCAACACCCGTTGAGTCCTTGGTTGCGAGACCGATATTATTATATTATGTACCTTTTCGTAATTTCTATTTACTCTCTGGACTACTATGTATTTTACCCGTGAGGTCTCTCCCTATATAAGAGAGCCAAAGGTTCTTTGGAATATTAGATTACTTATTTTTCCCAACATGGTATCGGTATCAGAGCCCAGGGGCTAACCCTAATCCCAGCCCTAGGGTTCCTTCCGCCGCCGATCCTCCCTCCTTCTCCACCACTTGCCGCCGCCGTCGATACCCCCTTCTCCACCACCCGCCGCCACCGCCGTTGGGTTCTCCCCTCCTCCACGCGGGCCCCTCCTCCACGCGGGCCCCTTCTCCACGCAAGCCCCTCCTTCACGCGGGCCTCTTCTCCATGACGCAGGGCCCCTCCACGTCGCCGGCCATTTTCTCCCTCCACGCGGGACCCTCAGCCGTGCCGTAGGCCACCCTACGCTCCCATCTGCCGCCGAGTCCAGCCCTAGGTAGGGGACCCTAACCGTCGGGTTCCCCTCCCTTACACGCCGACACCTACTCTTTCGTCGGCCCATCTATCTCCATGGATTTGAGTGTGTAACGTCTACATATGCACTCAAATCCGATCAAGTTTTTGTAGACACCGATTTTTAGTTTACAATCCCTAGTTCTTTATCTTCGGCGACATGTCAGAGAACAAAGTTGATATGCCCTCCATAGGCGCCTTCAAAGGTCCTGCGCCTATAGTCAAGATGGATGGGACAAACTATGAGCTCTGGGCAATGCAGTTTATGAGTCTCATGAAGTCAAATGGTAAGAAGCATATTCTTACTGAAGATGAGCCGGTAGAGAATACTGGGATATGCCTCGTGGGAGGTTGATGATTCTTATGCCAAGGTTTGGCTGTCAGGCACACTGTCGATAGAGATTTCCAATGATGTCCTCCATCAGCCCACTACCAAGGCAATATGGGATATTCTGGCCGCTACATATTCCCAAGTACGGAATGAGACCAAGATGTTACAGCTTCAGCATGATATCTTCACGATGAAGCAGAATGGCAGGCCACTTCACTCACTGTACACATCCCTGAGAGGGATGTTTGAGAAGTTATACAGTACCATACCACTCACGGTGAACCCTGAGCAACAGAAGACTTTTCAGAATGCTACCATGGTGGGCGTTCTACTTGCAACCCTAGATCCTGAGTACGAGGCAGCCTGCTCTCAAATTTTGGCCAATGCAGTTATTCCTTCAATGGAGGATGTTTATCGGAAGCTCAGTCGCATATCAGTTTCTTCTAGCACATCTGCTCCACCCCCATCGACGATGGTAGTATCGCGTGGGAGAGGTGGTCAGTCTTCTGGTCGTGGACGCGGACTCCGTGGTAGGGGTGGTCGCTTTCGCCATCCATGTTCGTTCTGCCATCGCACAGGCCACTCGGAGGACACATGCTACTCTAAGCATGGCTTTCCAGCATCAGCGCGTGTAGCTGAGCATGTTATGCCCTAGTCAGCATCACTTGCAGATAACCGATTCGAGGAGCTTGTGGCACGTCTACGTGACATTATGCCACAATCATCTACTGATTCTCCAGGTGGACCTTCAGATGTTGCTGCTACAGCTTCTGCCAGTTCGTCTGCTGCTGCTAGTACCTCAGGTAGTGCTACTGCCTTTACATCTTGTCATGATATATCTGATTGGATTATAGATTCTGGTGCCACTCATCACCTCTGCCGCGATAGAGAGAGACTACAGTCCTACAGGGACATCCCACATGGCCGCTCAGTGCAGATAGCAGATGGTACTCATTCTCCCCTTGTTGGACAGGGGGAGGTTTTCTTATCACCTTCTATGCGTCTACAGAATGTTCTACATGCTCCTGAGTTCTCCATGAATCTGTTGTCTATTAGTCAGATTACGAAGGATTTGCACTGTCGTGCTATATTTGACCCCTCCTCTCTTATTTTTCAGGACATACTAATGGGTAGGGTGATTGGCTGTGGCTATGAGCAGAATGATCTGTATCGGCTGGTCCGGAACTCTTATGCTGGCGTCTCTTCTCATTCTGTCGGACCAGTATCTCCATACATCTGGCATCTTCGTTTTGGTCATCTCCCGCTCCAGAAAATGCGACATTTACTGCCTCAGATCTCTCTCAGCTCGTTGTGAAGCGTGTTAGTTGGAAAGCATCATCGGTCTAGCTTTCCTCGTCGTCAGAGTCGGAGCAGTAGCTCCCCGTTTGAGTTATTTCACATTGATATTTGGGGTCCGAGTCGTGTACCTGATCATCAGGGACACATGTTCTATCTAGTTGTAGTGCATGATTTCTCTCGTGTATCTTGGGGTCTTTCTTTTAAAGAATAAATCTGAAGCAGGGGATGTTATTAAAATTTGATTAATGAAGTGCAGAATGTTTTTTCCTCTACTGTCAAATATGTTCGTACAGATAATGCACTGAAATTTTGCACTCGGTCTCTTTCTCAGTTTCTCTCGTCTAAGGGCATTATTCATCAAACCACTTGTGCTTACACGTCTCAGCAAAATGGAGTACCAGAAAGAAAGCATCGTCACCTCATTGACATTACTCGAACCCTTCTTATTCAGAGTTGTGCTCATGTCGGGATGCTGTCCTTACAGCTTGTTACCTGGTCAATCGTATGTCGTCATCTGTCCTTGGTGAGAAAATTCCTCTTTCTATCATTTTTCCGGATAAGGAATGATTCTCACTTACTCCTCGTGTCTTCGGTACTGTTGCGTTTATTCATCTCCTGTCTCCTGGACTTGACAAACTCTCTCCTATAGCTGTCAAGTGTGTCTTTGTAGGTTGCTCTCGGACTCAGAAGGGGTATCGCTGCTATGACCCCATATACAAGAAATACTTTGTCAATGCTGATGTCACGTTTTTTGAGTCTGTTATGTATTTTTCCCCTGCAGGTGACATGCTGGTCCCATCCACTACCAATGATGATGTCTATGTCCCTCCGCCACCTAGTTTGAGTTCACCTGAGTTTACTCCTGTTCCAATTGCTACGTCGCCTAGCCCAACGTCACCACCACCACTACCACCTTCTCAACCTCCTATTCCACCTCTACCAAAATTCTATACGCGTCGGTCATGTCCTGCTCAGGCTACACGTCATTCATCCATCACACCTCAGGTATGTTCAGATGGCATCACTACTGACGGGTCAGATATGGTACATGTGCAGGATTATTCATTGCAGGAGGAGACTACACCATCCAGTACAGTAGACGACGACCTTGATATTCCTATTGATGTCCGGAAGCAGAAGCGGACGTGTACGTCTTATCCTTTTTCTTCCCAGGTGTCTTTTCATCGCCTCACAGGTGACTTTCAGAGATTTGCAGCAGCGTTGTCTTCTGTGAACATACCACGAACCTATCAAGATGCTATGAAGATTGATTGTTGGCGACTGGCTATGGAAAAGGAGATGCGTGCCTTACAGTCTCGTGGCACATGGAGCTTGGTTCATGCTCCTACTATCGCATCCATTGTTAGTTGTAAATGGGTGTTCACAGTTAAATACCATGCTGATGGCAGTCTAGATCGATACAAGGCACGGCTGGTTGCGAGAGGATTCACACAAACCTATGGCGTGGACTATATGGATACATTTTCTCTAGTGGCTAGTCACTTTACTCTTCGCATTCTCTTATCAGTTGTTGTGGTACGTGACTGGACTATATCTCAACTTAATGTCAAGAATGCCTTCTTGTATGGAGATTTGCAGGAGGAAGTCTACATGCAGCAACCACTAGGGTTTACTGCTGAGGGGGAGAAGCATATGGTGTGCAGACTTCACAAGGTGATTTATGGCCTTAAACAGAGCCCAAGGGCGTGGTTTCAGAAGCTTTCCCATCTGATTGAACGATAGGGGTTCAAAAGATCAAATGCAGATCACTCGTTGTTTATTCAGAAGTCTTCTGCAGGTACGGTTGTCATCATGGTCTATGTTATGATATTCTGGTTACAGGAGATGATGTTCAGGGAATAGAAAGGGCAAAATCATTTCTGGGCCGTCAGTTCGTCACGAAGGATCTTGGAACCCTAAGATACTTTCTGGGGTTGGAATTTGCCAGGAATGCACAGGGTCTGGTGATGACCCAAAGGAAGTACATTACAGATTTTTTGAGTGAAGCAAGCATGGTTGGATGCAGACCATCGAGTATTCCCATGGATCCAAGCATGAAGCTGTATGTCGATGACACTGCTGAAGTAGACAAGAGGAGATATAGAGAAATGGTGGGTAAGCTCCTGTATATTACCATAACTCGACCTGATATTGCCTTTGCAGTAAGAAGGGTGAGTCAATTTATAGAGCAACCAAGACAAGTTCATGTGGATGCCATATATATGATACTGAGGTATCTAAAGTCTTCTCCAGGTTCAGGGTTGCTATTTCGAAAGGGCACATATTTATCTATTTCAGCATGTGCAGATGCCGATTATGCAGGGTGCCCTAAGGATCGAAAGTTGACCTCAGGATTTGTCGTTTTTGTTGGGAGCTCTCTGGTTTCTTGGAAAAGCAAGAAACAAACTATTGTGGCAAGGTCTAGTGATGAATCTGAATATAGGGCCATGACGCGAGCGAGCACGGAGATGATGTGGGTTCGATCTGTACTAGAGGATCTACATATAGCTGTGCCTTTACCAATGCAACTTCAGTGTGACAATCAGGCAGCGTTGTTTATTGCCAACAATCCATTATTTCATGAAAGGACAATGCATTATTGAAGTTGACTGTCACTACACTAGAGACTTGATCCAGAGAGGCTTGATATCTACATCTCACGTGAGCTCAGGGGATCAGACTGCTGACATATTCGCCAAGCCGTTGCTCAGAGGACCCTTCCATAAATGTTCTTCCAAGCTGAGCATGATAGACATCTATGCTCCACCTTGAGGGGGAGTGTAGAGACCGATATTATTATATTCTGTACCTTTTCGTAATTTCTGTTTACTTTTTGACTACTATGTATTTTACCCGTGAGGTCTCTCCCTATATAAGAGAGCCTAAGGTTCTTTGGAATATTATATTACTTATTTTTCCCAACAGTTGCATGTGTATAGAGCTTCTATCTTGGAAGTACTTATAGTTGATGCGGTCATGTGGATGCAACCTTTTGCGGCTAAACTGATGACTAGCAACCATGAGGGGTGCGATGGACTTGACATGGCAGTCAAGAAAGTGCGAATAGGTTGCAAAGTGCGTGGGGGAGAAGAGTTGGTGGGGGCATCTCCCACTGCTGCTATATGAAACTTGTCTCCTAGAATGTCTGTGGCCTGGGTTAGCCGAACAAAGGAGGGCGGTAGGGTTGCTTCTTTAAGCCTGTAAGGTGGATATTATGTGTTTGGCGGGGACCGAAGTTGTAAGTTTGGGGATGTGTTCATTTGGCGTGAACTGGCGGGCTCTTGCTTCTCTGGGGTTAGACACTTGCCATTTGTGAATGCTTTATAGGGTATGCTGGTTTGGTGGAATAGTGATTTGTTGGAGTTAGTCGACTTTGTGTGCAACACTCGAGTCCTGTTTGTGGTGCTTCATAGTATCTTGAATGGTTTCCTGTTGCTGATCTCTATGGTCTATGCCTCTCAATGGCACTAACATCAATTGATATGTGGGACCTGAAGGATATGGGAAGATCCTTAAGTGTATCACGGAAGCATGAGGATTGCATCGTATGCGATCGAGAGCGACTAATTTCTCCCGGGCAGCGGAATTTAAAAATTTTCAATGTGATGAAACCATATGTTCCAAGAACACTTCTCGTATTTGTTCAACTAAACCACAAACAAGTGCTAGGGTTACCTCTTGAAGCGTGGTTGCGATCGAGTCTATAAACGAAGAGACCTTCATGTCTCAAGTTCGATCCAACAGAGAAGACGTTTGCGAGCGCGTTGATGAGACGCATGCTCCTCGCAATCCATGTTGATGATCCAAAGCAACGAATCTCCTGATCTCGTCACACGAGATCCAACATCTTCTTCACAGCGAAGCGCACCGAAGGAGACAAAGATCCATGAGCAAGCAATCCGACAACATAACGACAATGTTGCGGCGATGGCGACTCTCTTTTAGGGATCCATAGTGGACTCCACAATGAGAGAGAGAGAGAACCTTTGGCGTGTAGAGAGAGAGAGCGCTTATGTTGTTGATGTTGTGTCTTGAAGAGCAAGGGGTGCCTCTTCTTATATAGTATTTTGGGATCCATGGATCTCAATCCATGTACACACAAATCCAATGGATGAGGACTGATTTGTGTTTCTTTCAATGGCCATGATCTTGTTGTGAAAACAAAACAATAATTGATTTAATTCAATTTAATATATATCGATAAATCAATATAATTAATTTCAAATAAAATTTAATTAATTAACCTTAGAGATAATGAGGAGATAGATCTCATCCCCTAAAAAAGGAGGACGACCACTCTTCTACTTTGGAGATTCGTGGTCGTCCACCCTCTTGGAGGTAGACTTGGCCTATCTCTTCAATATCTCATGAGATCTCATTATCTCATGCTATCTTCAAGATTTATAACAACATTTGTTGTAAATTATCTCACAAAAATAATTCATAATTATCTTGTGAACATTGCAATCCCGCCATTGGAAAAATGTGAATCACATTCACATCCCAAAATAAAATGTAAATTATATTTCAATTAATCATCCAATGTGAATCCAATTCACATCAATAATTAATTAACAAATATAAATCACAATAGCCTCTCTCTTATATATTGTAAATAACATTTATAATATATATGAGTAATATGGATAGCACTATCCACGTTACTCATATCCATGATAATTAAATCACATTTAATTATCTTGGATCTCTATTCTCATGTGCCCAAATAATATGAATCAAATTCTCATTATTATCATCTTTGATAATTAAATCACATTTAATTATCTCAGATAACTCTCCTTATAATATGAATCAAAATTCATATTATTCATGATAATTAAATCACATTTAATAATCAATTTTCTCAATGCTGAGATACATAATATAAACAATAAAATTATTTACGAACTCTTTAAAGGATAATGCACTTTTTCTGCATATACTTGGAGATAAGGACATGACGATTGTATTGTTCCACGTATATTGACTTGGATATTGAGATCACATCTCAAATCCAGATCTTCTGGACCTCTTATAGAGGCTTGATTAAATCAAGGTCGTAGATCTAATCTTCTCATTGCATCCGAATCATATTCAGATCAATGCCCAACATTTTGAACCAAGATCAGATCACTTCTCTACTGGAGAGGAGTCCCTAAAATCTAGACCCGTTTCATCACTCCTTAGGAATGGAAGCGTCATGGTTATACAATCATCTATGATCACATTACCCTCAAGTATTCCTAATTCTTGTACATCCTGTATACAGACTAAGAACAAACCCGAAGTTTTAGATCTATTTTACACCGTCTACTTCAGGTTTTATCATTAAGTTTTTCCTTCGATCATTGGTAGTCGGTATCGATCATATACTTTCCGAAAGTATATATCATACTTAGGTCTTGATCATATACTTTTAAAAGCATATATCAAACCTACAAATTCAATCAAGCTTACAAAGCGAGATGACCGTGCACGGAATTTGATTCTTCCCAATATCTCTTGAGTGAGATCATGTCTTCCGGTTCAACAATGAACCTGTATGATCCCCTTTGAGAGACCGTATTACTCATATGCACTTGCATGCGCACCAACGCGCCAGTGTATAGACCTTAGTTAGGTCATTAACCTATTGGTCTGCCAAATGCACATACTCAGACATATAGTAACACATCTGTCTCAGGTCAGAGGATGTGTGCCTATATTGTGATAACATACGACATAGGACTTTGGTTATCTCTATCTCGTTAAGTCTACTCTTTGACCTAACTAATCTAACACCTCCAAATCTCAATTCCTATGCAGAGGACCTACATCAAGAGGTCGGTCATATATCAGCCTTTAGAGAAAGAATTGTCATCTCCTTCTCAGGTTGTAGATCCTCTCTTAACAATCATTTGATGGTGCTTGATGAGTCCTCAATCTAACTCTTTAGATATTTATCCAAGCACCAACCTCTATGATTCAACAGTTGAATCAACAGCTGTATGATCATTAAGATGATCATGGTACATAACCCTAATTGTACTATGGGACCTATTTTACAAATTAGTTATTCTTCATTTCAGATCAGGGAATAATATTCACAATAACATTTATTGCATAATGGCTCACCGTGGGCTCGCATGTCCAACATCTCCCACTAGCCCAAAGAGCCATTAATGGGCTAATCTTTAAACCCACACACATGTGACAATCATAGGCTATTTAGAAAAATAGCGAGGTAAGCTGATCAATCACTTTATTTCGGAGAGACTATACCAAGTCCTTTTACGATAATTGCATATTCCCCAATAACAGTGCTCGTATTGAAGACGAATATTGCATCTTACGCAACAAATACTCAATTTTGTCAGTTATAGTGTCCTTGACACTATAACTTAATAATCATTATAACCAATACGTATTTTCCATTATCCTTAGAATACCCTTATTCCTGAGATCTCTATCTCATAAGGTATCTGTAGTTAAGACCTTTTAGATCACTATCTATAAAGTTTTAAGTTCTTGAAGATAAGACTTATAGATCACTATCTCTAAAGTCTTGTCATCTTTGAAGATTTTGTTATTACTGCAATCAAGTGTTTTATTTTCATAGTAGAATTAGTAACAGTTTACTACTCCCACGGCATGGTAGACATCTGGCTTTTTTACACATTTAGCATACACCCAGCTTCTTGTAACTCATGCACAAGGGCAAGTAGTTGTTGGACATGCGAGCCCACGGCGAGCCATTATTGCACATATCATTCCCTGACCTGAAATGAAGAATAAATAATTTGCATAATAGGTCCCTTAGTACAATTAGGGTTATGTAGCATGGCCATCTTGATGATCATATAGTTGTTGATTCAACTATTGAATCATAGAGGCTGGTGCTTGGATGAATAACTAAAGAGTTAGATTGAAGACTCATCAAGCACCGTCAAATGATTGTTAAGAGATGATCTCCAGCCTGAGTAGGAGATGGCAATCCTTTCGCATTTAGGCTGATATCTAACTAACCTCTTGATGTAGGTCCCCTGCATAGGAATAGAGATTCAGAGGTGTTAGATAAGTTAGGTCAAAGAGTTGACTTAACGAGATCGAGATAACCAAAGTCCTATATCGTATGCTGTCACGATACAGGAACGCATCCTCTGACTGGAGACAGATGTGTTACTATATGTCTGAGTATGTACATTTGGCAGACCAATAGGTTGATGACCTAATCAAGGTCTATACACCGGCGCGCTGGTATGCATGTAAGGACATATGAGTAATACGATCTTTCAAATGGATCATACATGTTCAGTTACTGAACCGAAAGGCATGAGCTCACTCATGAGATATTGGGAAGAATCAAATTCCGTGCACGGTCGTCTCGCTTTGGAAGCTTGACTGAATTTGTAGGTTTGATATATACTTTTGGAAAGTATATGTTCAAGACCTAGGTACGATATATGCTTTTGGAAAGTATATGATCGATACCAACTCCCAATGATCGAATGAGAAACTTACTGACAAAACCCTGAAGTAGACAGTGCAAAGTTGATCTAATACTTCGGGTTTATTCTGAGTCTTCCAATATGCATGATGTACAAGTATTGGGAATACCTGAGGGTGACGTGATCATAAACGATTGTATAATCATGACGCTTCCATTCCTAGGGAGTGATGAAACGGGTCTGGATTTTAGTGACTCCTCTCAGTAGAGAAGTAATCTAATCTTGGTCCAAATGTTGGACATTGATCTGAATGTGATTCAGATGCAATGAGAAGATTAGATTTGCGGTCTTGATTTAATCAAGCATCTATGTAAGGCCCATGATCTGGATGTGAGATATGATCTCAATATCCAAGTCACTATACATGGAACAATACAATTTCCCTGTCCTTATCTCCAAGTATCTGCGGAGAAGGCGCATTATCCTTGAATGGGTTCAGGATAATTTCATTGTTGATATTATGTATCCAAGCATTGAGAAAACGGATAATTAAATGTGATTTAATTATCATGAATAATATGAATTTGATTCATATTATAAAGAGAGTTATCTAAGATAATTAAATGTGATTTAATTATCAAAGATGTGAATAATGTGAATGTGATTCATATTATTTGAGAATAAGAGAATAGAGATTCAAGATGATTAAATATGATTTAATTATCATAGATATGAATAATGTGGATAGCAATATCATTATTAGTCATATATATATTATAAATATGATTTATAATATATAAGAGAGAGTTATTTATAATTTACATTTGTTAATTAGATGTTGATGTGAATTGGATTCACATTGGATATTAAATTGGAAATGTAATTTACATTTTATTTTGGGTCGTGAATGTGATTCACAAATTTCCATTGGCAAGATTACAATATTCAAAAAATAATTATGGCAAGACTTCGTATTTCGTTTATCGAGATCAGGAGATTTGTGGCTTGGATCATCAACATAGATTGCGAGAAGCACACGTCTCATCCACGCGCTCGCAAGCGTCTCCTCCGTCGGATCGGACTTGAGACAGGAGGTCTCTTCGTTTCGATTACAACCACGCTTCAAGAGGTAATCCTATTACTTGTTTGTGGTATAAACGAAACGATCCGAGAAGTGTTCTTGGATCATGTGGTTTCGTCATATGAAAATCTTTTTAAATTCCGCTGCATCGAGCAACTAGTACGACTAGTCGCTCCCGATCGCATACGATGCGATCCTCACGCTTCAGTGATGCGCTTAAGGATCTCACCATATCCTTCAGTAGTTTTAGCATTCACTTCCTCAACTCTTTGAGGTGTTATCCCTTTAGATAGGTCAGTATCATATCTTAAGGGATGGAACTGTTTCTTGAAATTTTCTAAAAAATAGAAATGTACAAGGTGTACCACTAATGTAACGGTCCCAGTACCCTTTTTCTTCTCTTCTGGACACCTTCAGAACTAAGATCTAAGAGGTGTCCTTGAGATCATATCTCAAGGTATTAAATAGCCAGTCAATAAAACACTTATTATTATCCTTATATCATTTCAAATGAAGGATATTATCTACGGTTAGCACGATGAACACGATGGTACTCCCATTAAGCTTCATATGGTTCATCAAGATTCTATCTTAAAGGCGTTGGTGGAGAGCGAAGGCGAAAGAGGGTGGAGCATCCGAGGGTCGGGGGAAAAAGATGGAGAGCTCGGCGAGTGCGGCTGGAGGGGTTAGCGCTGTTTGGGGAGGTGTGAAGGGGAAGGGGGCGTTGCTCGGGGTCGATGATGGTTCTCCTGTTCGGGCGGCATTTGGTGGTCGTGCTGAAGGCGGCGAGGAGCGGGAGGAGCTGGCTGGTGAGTGGGTGCAGGTCTCTCACAAGAAGCCCGAGAAACGTTGCTTCAAGTGCAGCGAGCGTGGTCACGTTGCTTCGACCTGCGAGCTTCCCGCTAGATGTTACGGCTGTGGGAAGGTTGGGCACCGGAAAGCTTCTTGTTGGTTCGGTTCTGGTCATGACAACTCTTCTTCCCGTTTGACAGGTCATTCGGTGAGGCGTGGGGATGCGGAGAACTCACGGGCGACATGGTCGGCGCCCTTCGAAGGGAGGGGGGTGCGATCTTTTGCGCAAGTGGTGGAAGGTTCTCGCGTTATCTCGTGTTCGGATGGCGTTGGAAAGGACGAGGTGGGCGGCGTTGTTATCTCTGTCGGTTTGAAGGACGTGGGGGGGGGGGAGATTCGCTTAAAGGTGTTTTGCATGGGAAGGTTTTTCAGGGGGGAGAAGAGAGTGTAGCGGTTGTAGGGGTTGCTTTACGGAGAGGCGTCGCATGGGACGTTGTGAGGACCCATCTGCATGGCTTCCTAGGTCCTCACTTCACTGGTGACTTTCTGGCATTGGATGCTACTCGGTGCTGTGTTCGTGGCCTCTCCCCAGATCAACGGGAAAGGCTTATTCGGAGTGGTACAACTGAAGACATTTTTTGGAGGGTTATGCGCTTTGCGGATGGTACCTGGTCGAGCGTCGAGGTGTGTGTTACGGAGGTGCGAGGAGTTCCATTCCTTTCTAGGTCTGTTCACTACCTTAGCAAGGCTCTCCAGCGGTGGGGGGAAGTTCTTGCGGTCGTAGAGGATGGTCTCAAGCCGAGCTCGGACTGGAGGGTCACGCGTGTCCTGATGGATGCAGCAAGGGGCTACTGGACGACGCGGTTGGCAAGGTCTTCTTTTAATCATTGAAGATTGGTCGTTTCCGGTTTTGGGTGGAGCTGTCGTTCATCGAGCCGCCTGCACCGCCAGCGGTGGCGCTTTCACCGGAGTCCCTTGTCGTCGGCCCGGAGGTCCCGAGGGTTGTTGGTGTCGCCTCGTCTTCTGGCCGCCAGGTGGCGCTGCATGGGGGTCCTTCCGAAGCGTCGCCCTTATTGATGGACTCCCCATGTCCCTTCGGGGTACAATCTCGGGTGTCGTGTTTTTCTCCTGCAAGAGACGGTTTGCATGATGAGGTGACGTCTGAGGTTGATTCGCTCTTCTGTTTTCGTTCGTGGCAGTCGGATCGTGCTATCCAAATTTGCTATACAGGTCCGATATCGGGTTAGACGGCGTTGGATTTCGGTGGGCATTTTGGTTTCGGGTCCTGGAGGAGGGAGGGAGTGACCCGTGATTTGATTGTCTTTTCAGTGGCGGATTCGGGTATGGCCCGCAGGACGCGTCTTGATGAACTGGCTTCCTTCTCGGCTATGAATCCATCTCTCGGTTGCGACTTAGCCATTTTGGGGGTTTCTGACTTCTCATGGGGAGCTTCGAACCCGGTGGATGCGTCGCCTAGCGGGCCCTCCTTGGACCCTCTTCTCTTGAGCAAGGGCAGCTCTTCGGTGGTGGTCTCCTCTCCAAGCCCTTCGGGGGCTCTTCCAGACGTGGACATTGCTAGTAATGTGGGGGGCCTTTCTGACAGCAGGTCGGGGAAAAGGTATCAGAGGCGAAACAGATCTCGGGCGGGATCCTCGTTGAAACACTTTTGCGTGACTTTGAGGGATTCTATTGCGGCGACGGTTGGACTCATTCACATTGGGGGTCATCCACATATGTCTTGATGAAGATTCTCTCCTGGAACGTTAGGGGCCTAGGGGAGGCCGATAAGCGAAGGACTTTGGGTTCTAGATTCTCTGAGTGGGGTTGTGATATTGTTTTCATTCAAGAAACGAAGTTGAGGGGGCTTGATGATGTCCTCTGGCGCTCTTTTGGTACGGGTGCTCTGGATGAGTTTAGGGCATTGGATGCAGACGGGGCAGCAGGGGGTATGTTAATTGCGTGGAGATCGGCGGCTTTCTCTTTCAGCTCTGTGCTTGTGGGGAGGCATATGTTATCTGTATTGCTGGTTCAGGGTGATACTAACTTGCCCATCGCTTTCTCGTGTATATACGACCCTTGTTGCCACATTAAAAGAAGGGAGTTGTGGGATGATTTACGTGTTGCGGGCAATGCGTTTGAGGGGATCCCTTGGCTCATTGGGGGAGATTTCAATGTTACGCTCCATTCGTCGGATCATCCCCGGTCCAGGGGTGGCCAGGACCCGGGCTCCCTTGATTTTGCAGAGGTGGTGGACTCACTGGCTTTAGAGGTTCTGGTGGCGGATGATACTAATTACACATAGAGGAATAATAACTCCCGTTCTCGGATTGACCGCTTCTTGGCTTCTGGGAAGCTTGTGAAGATGTTCCCTGTTTGCTCGGTATCCTCTTGCCCCCGCTCTTTTTCGGATCATTCGCCTATTCTCTGGGAGTTCGGTGAGGTCCCTTCGGCGAGGGGCCTCTTTAGATACGAGAAATGTTGGCTACAGGAGGCGAATTTCAAGGATATGGTGACGTCGCACTGGGCTCAGTCGTGTTTTGTGGGGTCTGCGGCCTCCAGGTTTGATCAGAAGCTCTTGTCACTGCGAAAGAAGTCATTGCGAAGTTTGATATTATTGAGAACGATAGGGAGCTTTTGCTTGAGGAGCTTCGTAAGCGTTCTCTTGCACAAAAGCGTGTTGCAACGGATGACAAGAAGCGGGCTACTGAATGGCGTCAGAGGTCGAGGATGAATTGGATCAAAGAGGGTGATGCCAATACGACTTTCTTTCACCGTGTGTCTAGCGGAAGGAAACGCTCCAACGATGCGTTCTATCTCCATAAATGGTGCTCGGATTGTGGGGGACAGAGAGATGGGGCTGTGCCATTACAGATCACTTCAAAAGCTTCACTGCGAGGCGCTCCCCGAGGAGGTGGCGGTGGCTGGGGTGTGGGGCACCATCCATTTCTGATGCGGCTTGCGAGGAGTTGACTCGGGCAATTTCGTTGGAGGAAACCAAAGCAGCTGTGTGGGACTTGAACGAGGATGGGTCCCTGGGCCCCGATGGTTTTCCGGTGGCGTTCTATCGGTATTTTTGGGAGGTGGTGGGCGAAGACGTGTTGGAGGTTGTTACGGAGTTTTGCAGTGGGAATGCAGGGTTTGATCGGATTAATAGGACCATCATTCTGCTGCTTCATAAATCCTCCGCGGCGGAGCGTATTGAGGATTTTCGTCCCATTTTGATATCCAACAACATCTATCTTATTGTCGCTAAGGTGTTGGCTCGTCGGCTTGCTCGGGTCCTGGATTCGATTGTTTCTCCAGTTCAAGCGACATTTATTCGGGGCAGGCAGATATCGGATTGCATTGTGGTGGCGTCGGAATTGGTCGCCGATTGGAAGAAGTCTGGAAAATAGGGGGTGCTGTGGAAGGTCGATTTCGCCAAAGCGTACGACTGCCTCGAATGGAGTTTCTTGTGGTCAGTTCTGAGGAGGCGTGGTTTCCTTGAGCTTTGGATATCATGGATGCGGCCGTGCGTGACCACCATGTCCTTCACTGTTTAGTCAATGGCCGTACGGATGGGGGCTTCTTCCAGCCTAGAAGGGGGATACGCCAGGGGTGCCCTCTTGCTCCTCTTCTGTTTGTCGTGGCCGCTGATGTATTGGCTCGCATGGCGGACCGTGTGATTGATGCCAGGCTTTCGAAAGGGTGCTCCAAGAGCGAGCTGCGCGTGCCCTTGCTCCAATTCGCGGATGACACCATCTGCTTCATTGAGGGAGGCTTATCCGAGGTCTCCGGAATGGCGGCGACGCTTGAACTCTTTAGCGAGTTATCGGGTGTGTATAAGAATGGAAGAAAATCCAAGGTGATTCCTTTTGGGATGTCGGAGGTGGAGGCGATTGAGTGCGGCCGGATCTTGGGGTCTCCTCCGGGTGAGTTACCTATTGATTACCTTGGATTGCCGTTGGTGGTGGGGAGGGTCAGGATTAGGGATTGGATGCTGTCGTCGAGAGAGTGGAGACGCGCCTTGCTGGTTGGCGTTCGGCCTTGCTCTCGAGAGGGGGTCGGTTTGTTCTTCTCAAGGCGGTGCTCTCCTCTATTCCGGTGTTGTTCTTATCAAATCGTCGTATGCCGGTGGGGATCCGCACCCGTCTTGAAAGATGTATGCGTAGATTTCTGTGGGTAAGGAATGGTGAGGCGGGGGAAGGGTTGCATCTGGTGGCGTGGGATGAGGTCACAAGAGGCAAGCAGGAAGGTGGGTTGGGCGTGCGGAGATTGGAGCTTGTTAATGATGCTTTTCTTCTCAAATGGGCGAGCAGGATTCGGGGCCAGGGTGATAACTTCTTTACTGGCATTTTGCGGGAGATTCACGGGGAAGGAAGGGCGGTGAAGGAGAGGGTTGGTGTGGTCGGTGCTCAAACCCCGTTTTGGCATGGAGTGCTGGAGATCTTTGAAAGGAATCTGTCGTTGTTTATGCCGGTGTTGGGGAATGGTGAGTCTTTTAAATTTTGGAAAGATGATTGGACGGGAAGGGGATCCTTGAATATGCGTTTCCCCCGTTTGTTTGCGCTGGCGACTGACAAAGATGCCTCTGTCGCCTCTTGCTGGGCGGATGGGTGTTGGTGTCCGCCTTTCCTGGCAAACTTCTCGGATCAGAGGCTTGATGAGTTTATCTCCCTTTTGGATGCCATCGGTGATGCAGGTAGGCCTAGCAATGGTCGGGATCACTGGGCCTGGAGGGACGGTCCCTTTTCGACGCGGAAAGCTTATGGGGTGTTGGCTCGGCCCCCGTCGGAGCGGTCTGACTTGCTGGTGCGCGATTGTTGTTTTTTCTGGGGCCTAAAGATCCTCGAGCGCCTTGGCTTCTTCTTATGGCTTCTCCGCAGGAAGAGGTTGATGACGAGAGATCGTTGCACAAGGATCATGGGCAATATCTCCAATACCTGTGTGTTATGCGATTCGGCAGTGGAGACCATTGAGCATTTATTCTTCGGTTGCCCCACGGTCAGAGGGGTTTGGGAGGAAGCGGATGTGGATTGGGTGAGATCGGATGACTTGACGGCCTTTTGCGAGTCCCTGGTGCTTAACAGAAACAATGAAAGAAGGGACATCTTGCTTCCAATTGCGAGGCTGTGGTCGATTTGGTTGGGGAGAATGAGGCCCTCTTCTCAGGCCAACGCTTTTACAAGGACAACATGCTTATTCATTGTGCGAGACTTGTGGATGATTGGGTTGCGATTTAGGCCCCAGTGCGTTTTTTGTTTTTTAAGGGCTGTGGAGTTTTTTTGTACAGCTTTTACCTGTATCTTGTTTTCCTCTTTTTTGTTTAGTCTTTTTTTAATATATTGGGGCGAACACCGCTGAGTGTCTCCCCCTTCTTTTGGGCGTCAAAAAAAGGATTCTATCTGAAATCACAACTTTTATAATTTCATCAAATCTTATGTTCCAACTACAAGAAGCTCATTTGAGTTCACGGATGGAGTTCTTTAGCTTACACACATTGCTTTCCTCATCCATGAAGCCATGTGGCTACTTCATATGAATATCCTCGGAGAGGTATTCATAGAGGAATGCAATCTTGACTTCCATCTCGAAGATGTCAAAGTCAAGTTGTGTAGTTATAGTTAGCAATATTCTGATGGGTTGAAGCATGGTCACTAGAGAGCAAGTCTCATCGCAAGCGATGTATTCTCCCCGGTGTGTAGCTCAGGGCTACGATCCTTGCTTTGAAGGTCCCCTACCTTCTCATCAGGTTCTCTCTTTTTCTTGAAGATCTATTTACACCTTAACGGGTCGTACCCATACAGGTGGATCCTCGAGGGTCCATATACAACACTTGTATATGAAGTCTACTTTAAATTTTATTGCTAAAATCTATTTTTTCATGTCATGATCCTCAGGAGCTTCATCACATGAAGTCCGATCATTTTCAGACTTAACGGCACATGAAATTCATCCTCAAACTCATTTGAAGAGGTATTAGTATTTCATTTTTAATTGTCCTTTGAGTTTTCAATATAAGGACCCTCATTATCTTCTCAAGATTAAATGAGTTCCTTTACTTCATTTTCATCTTGATTCTCAAGAGAGTCATCCTCTAAGAATCATATCCGTATAGATGAAATATTTTAAGAATCTCAAGGTCATAAAGTAGGTATCCAATATCATCCTTTATTTTCCTAATGAAGTAGCACTCTCTGGTTCTAGATTCCAGCTTACTTACATGGAACCTTATTAAGGATATATATTGTAGTCTCTACTACATATATACTTGAAAACTAAGAGGTAATTATGCTAAGATCCGTCCTTGATCAAATTATGTCACACATGATCAATTATATCTCCCTACAACTCCATTGACTTTAGGTGAACTAGGAGGAGTGAGATAGGAATGATATTCCTTTCACCATACGGTATTCCTTGAATTCATCTAATAGGTATAATATACCTAGGTTAGATCAAATTCATTTCATCTTCTTTCAAATTTTGGTTCTAAACCAAAATTGTAAATTCTCTGAATATTTCAAAGGTTCTTAAGGTAGAGGGAAGAAATCTCATATCACAAATAATCATCGAATGATATCACATATCATCATTGTTTGTCATGATATAAATGATCGACATACATCAATATGTATGAGATCTTGAATACCTTGGCACTTACACTATTCCCAGAAAAGGGTGCTTGGACAATTTCTACTTTTTAATACAACATTTACAAGTATGTAAGTTTTGAACCTTTAGACAATCTAAAGTTCATTATCTTATCAGTCTATTGATCTCATCAACAGACATTTGTCCAAGGCTTGATGTCATATCATTGGTAAATGATCGTCATCCTCCTATTGATCTTTTAAGGTTTAATTTTCAGTGTTAGAAATGTTAACGGACCATTCATTAATATTATAATTTTGTAGTCTTCTAGAATGTGAGATTACTATATGAAATATATCCATCATAGCTCTTTATGATAGGCATATTCCAGAATTCATGTTTATTTCCAACATTTAGAAATAAACAATGAGTGTATTCTAATATCTAGGTCATAAAGACATTCTCTAAGATTAAGAGTTCTCCCACTGAAATTATGAAGTCTAACTATCCAATAGAGATTGTTGCAACCATTGCATCAATATCCATGGATGACAAGATCAAATTTTCTAGTCTTCTAAAACATATGCAACCAATTGCAAAAGTCATTAAAAGAAAGAGATACAATTATTAGATTTTTAAGCCTATCCAATAAGTAAATTTCAATGATCAAATGTAGATATAGATTATTCTGATGCACTATCTAGATCTTTCTCTAAGTATCCTAGATAGTCTAGATAGTCATGCTACCAGAACATCGGCTTATTGCAGTATTGGCATTCATCCAACTCTTTGGATGTCATATGGAAATTATAGAAGTATATTCAATTCCTTGACTTTCCTTCTTGATTGGGTCAGACCCATGCTTCCACTGCGCTCCCTTTATCTATAAACAACCATTGCTTAAGACAAAGGATATCTTATGTTGAATTCAAAAAGATTTCAATATAAGAGTACTTCAACATTTATGCATTCTTCATTCCATTTATACAATATGCTTATTATGAAGCTTTACGAATGACTTGAGTATAGACAGTAGAATGATGACACTTATCATATCTACGTACATCTTAACTCTTAAAGACTTAGGTTCAGGTAGGTACTCAAACATTTTGAATACATCATCTCTTATACAACCACCATTTTGCATGATGCAGTGAACCATGTCATTCATGATTAAATGTGAGAGCACATATATATATGCCGGAATATCTTCTTAGATTTTTATAAGGATTATTTGACAACTATGATCATCACCGACATGTCACTTCTAAAGTACATTCGATGAGAGATCAAGACTATAGAGACATATAAACCCTAGAGTTGTAGTCTTATTATCTATTTGTTTGTCATTCCTCATTATTATGAGGAAACTTGCACATTGCAACCACATACATTATGTGTCCAACTGCAAGTACAATATCTTGATCATGGATCCAATCCATGATAATAAACTTGTTGTTATTGAGTATAGTATTGATGGGTTTAATGAAGGATTACCTGAAATAAGAAATTTGCATAAATGTAAATAAATAAATAAATAAATAAATAAATATATATAAATAAATAAATATATGTTTTACTTTGATTTAGGAATTTTTATATCAAAGTTGTTTTGCATTGTCAACACTAAAGGTTCATTCCTTTAATCACTTTCAATGTAAGAGATATACTTATCATTATATCTCAAGCAAGATCTGGGATCTCCTTTCTTATCTTTGTCACATCTCAATAATATGGGAACCTATAACTCGGATAAAAAGAAGCGGGAAAACATTCTGCCTTGCAAGTCCAACTTGCATTCCCAATTCGGTTTTTAACACCCGAGCCCACCACTCCTAAGGTGATGTTGACCCGTCATTAATTGAACCAACCGTCAACAGGAATACAACCTGTTATGCACAATCCAATATTGCCCCTATAATGAGACCCGATATTGGGGTCACTACGCATACGTCCTTACTCTTTTAAGAAGCAAAGAACCCGATCTAGATGTGCTTGTATGCAAGAGTTGTCACTTCGGACATGCATCTTCTACATACAATTCCTGACGACAGAACCCTTTGCCTTGATGGGAGACCATGAATGTCACTTATGTGATCCCCCATATTATGTTCAAATTCTAATTAGTCATTATGAATCATATTCATTACGATTAATTCTTCCAAGGGAAATACAACTCTATTCATAATACAACAACTACAAAGCCTTTTCCCACAATTAAGTAGGGTCGGCTACATGGATTCTTCGTCTCCATTCAGATCTATATTGGACCAATCCCGTGCTTATATCCACAAAACTAAGATCCCTTCGTATGGTCTCTTTCCAACACTTCTTGGGCCATCCTCGCCCTCTCTTAGCCGGCTCAACATCCCAACACTCGCATCTCCTAACTGGTGCATCAGTTGATCTTCTTTGCTAATGTCCAAACCATCTTAAGCGGTTTTCTCGCATCTTATCCTCAACCGGAGCTACACCAACTTTCTTTCTGATTGCATCATTCCGAATCCGATCTTTACATGTGTGTCCACACATCCACCTTAGCATTTTCATTTCTGCTACATTCATTCTCTGCACATGTCTATAGTTTACAGGCCAACATTTAGATCCATAAAGCATAGCAGGTCTCACGACTGCTTTGTAAAACTTTCCTTTAATCTTTAAAGGAATTTTCTTATCACAGAGAACAGCAGAGGCTCCTCTCCACTTTAGCCAGCCTGCTTTTATTCTATTAGTAACATCTCCATCAACTTCCCCATCATGTTGCAGAATAGATCCCAGATATCTAAAGGAATCTCTCTTCTGAATGTTATCGTCACCAATCTTCACCTCAATTCCTTCACCATTGCTTCCATCAAAGGTGCACTCCATATATTCAGTCTTAGCCCTACTTATACGAAATCCTTTAGTCTCCAACTCATGTCTCCAGACCTCAAGCTTCTCATTTACTCCATCTCTAGTCTCGTCAATTAACACAATATCATCAGCAAATAACATACACCAATGTAACTCATCCTGAATGTGGCTGGTCAACTCGTCCGTAATCAAAGTAAAAAGAAAAGGACTCAAAGCAGAACCTTGATGTAAACCAATGTTGATGTCAAAATATCCAGTCTTCCCAGACGGGGTCCTTACACAAGATAAAGCCCTATCATACGTGTCCTTTATGAGATTAATGCATAGGACAGGTATTTATCTCTTCTCCAACACTCTCCACAATATCTCTCGTGGGACAGAATCATAAGCCTTCTCCAAATCAATAAAGATCATGCGGAGCCTTTTAGCTCTATAAATCTCCATTGTTCTCCTCAACGAATTGATGGCTTCAGTCGTTGAGTGACCTGTCATGAATTTGAATTGATTTTCTTTTACATTGGAAATTTGCCTCAACCTTCTTTCGATCACACGTTCCCAAATTTTCATAGTATGACATATCAGCTTGTTACCTCTATAATTTGAACAAATGTCTCCTTTATTCTTATAAAGAGGCACCACGATACTCCTCCAATCTTCAGGCATTTTCTTGCTTTGCCATATAACATTTTATAGATTCGTAAGCCAAGTCAAACCACGCTCACCTAAAACTCTCCATACTTCTACAGGGATGTCATCCTGTCCTACACATTTTTCAGGTTTCATAACCTTCAAAGCCTCCTCTACTTCCTTTCTTTGTATCCGTTTATAACATGCACGATCCAAGTAACTTTCACTACAAGCTAGATCACCCAAAGTGATATCTCTATTTCCTTCCCCAATGAAAAGTTTATGGAAGTACTGCTCCCATCTAGTCTTTATATCCTTCTGAGTAACAAACACATGACCTTCCTCGTCCTTAATGCATCTCACTTGAGAAAGGTCTTTGGTTTTTCTTTCTCTTGCTTTGGCCAACTTGAATATATCCTTCTGTCCCTCCTTAGAGTCGAGATTTTTATACAAAACTTCATAAGATTTTGACTTAGCTTCGCTTACGGCCTTCTTTGCTTCCTTCTTCGCTATTTTGTAGTTTGTGACAGTTTCCTCTGTTTAATCCTTAGACATAGCTTTAAAGCAAGCTCTTTTTATTTTTAGCTTCTCTCGCACCCCTTCACTCCACCACCAAGCCTCCTTTTGACATGGAGCTCCTCCATTTGACTCGCCTAGCATTTCTTTGGCTACCTTTCGGATACAAGATGCTACTGCCTCCCACATCTCGTTTGCACTACCGCTATAATCCCAAGATGAGTCTTCTAAAACCTTCTTCCTGAAGCTCGCTTGCTTCAGTGGAAGATTCCACCATCTAGTTCTAGTTATCTTAGAAACCCTCCTTTTCTTTACCAACCCTTTCATTTGTACATCCAAGACTAACAAACGATGTTGGGCTGTCAAACTCTCTCCTGGGATTACTTTGCAGTCTTTTTATTTATAATAGAGTGCTTTAATTTTAATTGGATTCCAATTAATCTAATCACATTAAATCAATGATCCAATTAATATCCAACAAACATTCTTCATTGTTACTTGAAATATGTTATTATATCAAATACGTATTATTAGAATTTTAATATTAGAATTTTAATAATTAGAAAAATATATCATGATCTCTTAAGCATTATCTCTTCCCTACCCGCTGTCATGGCCAGTACAGACGGGAGTGCGACAGACCGCATACGGTGCAACCTTCTACCCCAACGTTCCCCAACTAGACATCATATTTGTCTCGGGAAAGGATAATACCAAATTTATCACTTTGTACTTGAGATGATAATCGATTTTTCAACTGAAGTTATACCATATGGTAATATTAAAATCATTTTAATTATAAGGAAATTTGCTAAACAAATTCCCAATCCTATTCAAGAAACTTTGTTTGTTGGAAAATAGATTGGGTAACCAATTTGTGATCTAGATCATATCTAATCAATTATTGATTAAGACAATACCATTTAACGAAATAATTATCATCAAATATTTCTCAAATATTTATCCATAATTATTCCAGGAAATTAACCATTAAATTCGCTAATTTCTTAAATGAAAATCACAAGGTTCTTGATTAGGAATGTAATTTCCAGCAGTGATCCTCACTTGCTAAAATTATCGTATCTCAATCAATTTAAATCCAAATCATGTAAAGTAAATTTCCAAAGTTTTCTAATTTGATTATAACAGAATTCAAGTGATTAGCACGCATCTCCAAGCGCTTCAAAACAGTAACTTAACTCTTTAATTACGTTAAGATCCACCATCCCCGAAATAGTAGATATATGTTCATTAAAATGATCATAACTTGAGTTATCAGATTCTAAATCATGCAAACTCAAATCCCACGATCTTCTTATTTAATGGGGAATATTATCCAAGTGATAATTCGTGTTTAAACATTTTAAACGTGGCTGGAAATAATCATAAAACATGCTACGAGAATGAAATGTAATAAAATTTTCACAAGACATAATGAGATCAAGTCTTCCTAAGTTTATGAATCGTATCCAAAACCTCCGACCTATGGTTCTGATATCACTTGGAGGACATGGGAAGATCCTTAAGCGTATTACTGAAGCGCGAGGATCGCATCGTATGCGATCGGGAGCGACTAGTCGCACTAGCTGCTCTGGACAACAGAATTTAAAAATTTTCAATGTGATGAAACCACATGATCTAAGAACACTTCTCGGATCGTTTCATCTAAACCATAAATAAGTGATAGGGTTACCTCTTGAAGCGTGGTTGCGATCGAGTCTTTAAACGAAGAAACCTCCTGTCTTAAGTCCGATCCAATGGAGGAGACACCTGCGAGCGTGTTGACGCATGATCCTTGCAATCCATATTGATGATCCAAGCGGTGAATTTCCTGATCTCGTCACACGAGATCCGACATCTTCTTCACGAGTGAAGCGCACCGAAGGAAACGAAGATCCATGAGCAAGCAATCTGGCAGCATAACGACGATGCTGCGGCGATGACGACTCTCTTCTAGGGCTCCATAGGGGACGACCACAATGAGAGAGAAAGAACCTTTGACGTGTAGAGAGAGAGAGAGAGCTTATGTTGTTGATGTTGTGTCTTGAAGAGCAAGGGGTGCCTCTTCTTATATAGTATTTTGGGATCTGTGGATCTCAATCCATCTGTACACAAATCCAATGGATGAGATTGATTTGTATTTCTTTCAATGGCCATGATCTTGTTTTGAGAACATAACAATAATTAATTTAATATAAATGAATATATATCGATAAATCAATATAATTATTTTCAAATAAAATTAATTAATTAAACTTGGAGATAATGATGAGATAGACCTCATCCCCTAAAAATAGGGGACGTCCACTCTTCTCCTTTGGAGATTGGTGGTCGTCCATCCTATTGAGGTGAACTTGGTCTCTTTTCAATATCTCATGAAATCTCATTATCTCATGAGATCTCATATCTCATGATATCTCTAAGATTTACCACAACATTTGTTGTAAATTATCTCACAAAAATAATTTATAATTATCTTGCGAATATTGCAATCATGCCATTAGAAAAATGTGAATCACATTCGCATCTCAAAACAAAATTTAAATTCTATTTTCAATTAATCATCCAATGTGAATCCAATTCACATCAATAAGTAATTAACAAATATACATCACAATAGGATCTCTCTTATATATTATAAATCACATTTACAATATATATGATTAATATGGAGAGTACTATCCACATTACTCATATCCATGATAATTAAATCACATTTAATCATCTTGGATCTCTATTCTCATGTGCCCAAATAATATGAATCACATTCTCATTATTCTCATCTTTGATAACTAAATCACATTTAATTATCTTAGATGACTCTCCTTATAATATGAATCAAATTCATATTATTCATAATAATTAAATCTTATTTAATCATCAAATTTCTTAATGCTCATATACATAATATAAACAATGAAATTATCCATGAACTCTTTTAAGGATAATATGCTTTTTCCGCGGATACTTGGAGATAAGGACAGAGCGATTGTATTGTTCCACGTATATTAACTTGGAAATTGAGATCACATCTCAAATCCATATCTTGTGGACCTCTCATAGATGCTTGATTAAATCAAGGTCATATATCCAATCTTATTGCATCTGAATCACATTCAGATCAATGTCCAACATTTTGGACCAAGATCATATCACTTCTCTACTGAGAGGAGTCACTAAAATCTAGACCCGTTTCATCACTCCTTAGGAATGGAAGCGTCGTGGTTATACAATCGTTTATGATCACATTATCCTCAAGTATTCTTAATACTTGTACATCATGCATACTGGAAGACTAAGAACAAACTCGAAATTTTAGATCTATTTTACACTGTCTACTTTAAGGCTTTATCATTAACTTTCTCCTTTGATCATTGGGAGTCAGTATCGATCATATACTTTCCAAAAGTATCTATCATACTTATGTCTTGATCATATACTTTTTAAAAGCATATATCAAACCTACAAATTCAATCAAGCTTCCAAAACGAGACGAACGTGCACAGAATTTGATTCTTCCCAATATCTCATGAGTGAGATCATGTCTTCCGGTTCAACAATGAACTTGTATGATCCTGTTTGGATTATTTCCTTAGATCGTGCATGGAATTGGATTATGGGTGATTATAGAAATGGAGGTTCCGGATGCCTTGAACTCGAGGTGCATATGGAGAGACATTTCATCTAGATCTGTTTGGATTATTTCCTTATATCTATGGTATTCCTGGAGAGTTTCCTAGTAGGATATGTGATGGCTTTATCTAGATTATATTCCAACTATATGCATATTTTATTGGGATATGGGAGATATGATCAACGACTTGGCAATTTTTTTGTTTCAGACACTCTTGGTTGATGGAAGAGATCGTGATTTCAACAGCTTGGCAGAATCAAAGCATGGATGGGTCAACTTCGAGAAGGATGGCAGAGAAGTTAAACCCTTTGCAATATGCTTATTCAGTTTAAAAAAGAGACACGATAGCTTATAGGTTAGCGTAGAGACTTGTCACACGCAGAGTTTGTGTGCCTTGATCACCTAGAGGATTCTAGGGAGTTTGGAGAAGGCAATAAAATACGAGCAGTAGCGTATCCTTCTTGAGCAGGATAAGAAGAGGGAGGCTGATTGGATTCAATGTCTAGGACAAAAGTAGTTGAAGGAGGGGGATAGGAATACCAGAATTTTCCATGCAGTTGCAAGCATGCGCCTTCATCGTAACATAATTCACACTATTGAGGTAGATGGAGACGAGGTAGTGAGTGGCCTTGGTAGAAGGATGCCCAAAGCGCAAATGCTATTGGAGCGGGTCTTTGGAGAAGGTTGCGACACCGATAAACCTAGAATCTGATGGTATGTCAAGATAATATAAGCCGTTCTCATGCCCCCCCCCCACAAAAATCAGCTACGTCCGAATGTGCTGAAGATAGCAACAGAACTCATCAAATATTGCACGACAATTAAGCTCAACACAAAGCTTATTGAACAGACAATAGGTTAAGAGGGAAATCAGGAGCACAGTGAACCCCAGATAGTCGGAGCTTAGAGAACTCCATTGTTCCGACGGTACTAACATGTGAGTGAGTCCCATTAGCGACTCGAGCCAACTTCACTGAGGAAGATGGTATGGAGGACGTAAGCAGATTACCTTCTCTAGTCAGAGATGAGTAGAGACTCCAGAATCAATGATCTAGGTGATGGCAGAGTTGATTACTGTACATGGAATAACTAGAGCAACAGTTGTAGTCTCACTAAAGGTAGCAGACCCGTGGTATGGAGAATATGAATCTAGCCTGAGTAATATGCATCATTGAGTTGTACTATCTTGCCACTGGGGGTTATAGTAAGAGACATCTCTTCCACATCATAGGCATCCTCGTAGGCACTGTTGGCGTGAAAGGGAGGTACACCAAATTTCTACCGGCATTACTCGGGCAGATGGTTTCACTGACCACAATGAGTGCATTGTGGAAAATGAGGAGCAATAGAATCTCCCCTACGACCACGTCCTCAATCACATGCTTGTCCACGGCCACAACCAGAGTCACGGTCATGTCCTCGACATCTATATCATCCTCTACTCCCGGATGACTCTTGCCCACGTGGGTTGGGGGGAAGTTGGAGGCTTTGATGAGACATTTCTTTTGGGCTTCTTCAGGGGAGACACATGGGATGCCTTTGGTGGAGTAGAAGACCTTGATGCTCAGGGAGGAAGTTGGAGACCTGGGGATTCTAAGCCTGGAGGAGATGAATGGAGTGTTGCCGAAATAGGTGACTCACATATGGGACTGGGTTTGACCTATTGTGCATGATGATTTGCTCAACCTACGCGATTTCAATGGATTGCTCTGTGCAGATTGGTGTTGTGAATTTGCCATCCAACTTCTGGTGGGACATCTGCTTTGTTCTCCCTCATTTGGTCACGTACTTGAAGCCTATTCTGGTTGATGTTTCTGGTTTCGATGTCTAGGATGATGACTGAGCGGGCCGAGAGGCTCTTAGGGAATGCTTTCCGCGACTTTTTGTGTGGTGTCCGATTTCGGTTGTACAATGAGGGATTTGCATGGTGGATGGTGGTTGGTGATGAATCTGCATTTCATCATCTTTATTCATTTATTTTAGCGTAAAATCCCTTATAAAACACTTGTATATAATACTAACTCCATATTCTTACTAACTTGCATCTGTATGTAAATATTGTACAATTATTATTTTAACCAAAATAAATAAATAAATAAAGAAAAAAATAAAGAAAAGACAAGTAAAAAAGACTGTATATATGTAATAGATACAAGCTATCCCGAACCTCGAGAGAAGGTCAAGACTTGACCTAATCGACTATGAATAAAGTAGGGGGAGATAGGGTCCTTAATCAGAAAATCCAAAAAAAATGTGTTATAAATATTTGTAGAAAACGAACACTATTTTATTTGTACATAAATTGATCTCAAAATAAATAATTTTCAAAACAAAATTTGTAAATGAAAATGTTCCCTAAACAATAAAAATAATTGCAAAATAAAATCATGTACAAAATAAAAGTAGCCACATCTGGAAAAAGCCATAAAGTGATAATTGAAAGATCAATTCCGTCTCCATATGAACTCAAAGTGAACCAAATTCACTTCCATTGTATTCTAAATTAAATTATATTTAAAATGGCTGTGATTTCATAATTGTTGGAGTTATAGTTGAAAAGTTGATTTTCTGGGATGGTTTGTGCAATTTTACCATTTATTTATTGAGATATTTATTTTTATATTTGTAAATAATTGTATGTATTTTTAATAATTATTTAAAATAAAATACAATAATAAAAATTTAAAACATAAAAAAAATAATTTCCTTATTTAATTATGCATATATGTTTATAGTACATGTATGTAGTTAAATTTCTTAAATAACCACCACAAAAAAATTTAACATTTATTTTTCAATTTAATAAAATGACGAAAATGCAAAAAAAATTGTAAATAAATTTAACTTTATCTCATTTGAAATTTTTTCTCTTATCTATTATCTTCTTTCAAATTTAAAAAAAATTCAAACTCCTTTCTTTATCTATTAATATGGCTCCCTCTCCCTCATTTCAACTTGATCAATCTTTGGTCAGAAGAGCCTATTCTCCGGGAGCTATCTTGTCGCAGAAGGGTGCCTAGCCTCTAAGCCGTCCGGTGACAATGAGTCAGCCTTCATCGAGGCGATCATGGTCTTTTCCGTTCCTAAGATGAGATCTACATTTTTCTTCTCTTATTTTTATTCTAGGATTAATTGTAGTTTTAATTTTTGCATTTTTATTTTGTTGTATTTTTTATCTACATGTTAGAATCCATCACGATTTTAATCCACATTCTATTCCAATTTTTCATCTCATTTTCTCGATCTCTCCACGTTCACGTTCTATCCCCTGTGATCTCTCAACTTCGGCCACGCTCGACGGCCGGAAAACCGGATTCGATTCTTCCATTTCGTCGGATCTCCGTTCACATCTTTTTTAAAATATTTTTATTATTTATTTAAATAAGCAGAGATGATGCATCATGCTTGAGTCCTCTTCTTTTTCAATATATATATAATTCATATATATATATATATGTATATATATATATGGGATAAATGGGGCTGCCCCCTAGGGGGAGCTAACTTGGCTCCCCCCGCCCCATTTTTACCAATTTTTTATTTTTTTTGAAAATTTCTTCCATGAATATTCATCACTATATCCCTATATTATGCTATTAAAATTTCGTGCGAAACAGAGACTCCTACGACCTCCATCCAGACAGTCATTTTTTAACGGTAACAGGATTTTTTAAATCAACCCCGTTTGGATGAAGGTTGTAGGAGTCTCTGTTTCGCACGAAATTTTAATAGCATAATATATGGATTTAATAATGAATTTACACGATTTTAGATTTCAAAAAAAAATAAAAAAATTTTGTCAAAAAAGGGTGCGGGGAGCTAAGTTAGCTCCCCCTAGAGGGCATACACATTTTTCCCTATATATATATATATATATATATATATATATATATATATAGGAAAGGGAGCCTGCTGCCCAAAGCAGGCAAGCTCCCTGCTCCACAGATTTTGGCCGTTGGATGTGGAAAGCTTGAACCGTAGGATTTGATGGTATGTTTCTGGCAGCATGTCAGACTACGTAATCGGCAACATCTTCCTTCCCCCATCTTCTCCACCCGGACCTTGAGAAAGAAACCCAACTCTCCCTCGCACATACTCCTCTCCCACACACGCACGACCTCTTGAACGACACCCTCCTCCGTTGCGGCAGCTCCCAGCCTCTCCACGCACTTCCATCTCTCCCCCGCGACAGAACTACATTGTGACGCCGTCCCTCGCATCCTCCACCACCAGCATCTACGTCATCCCTGGCACCCCCTCCTTCAGCGCCACTTTCCTCCTCCAGTGGCACACTCCTCCCTCCTCAACTGCCTCCCCCCTTACCGCAACCTGGCTTCGTAGTTCTCTCCCATTGGCATCTCCTCTCCTCTCCATAGCTCCGTATCGATGCCGCCGAGTCAATGGCCACAGATTTTTCCATCTTTCAGGCCATATGCTGATCTAAACATGATCTAATATATTCTAAAGCCCAATGAAAAGTAAAGTCTCTGCCATTGTCATCAGTTACACCATCACTATCCAATTCATCACTATCCAGATCTTAATGGTTGAATTTCCTGGTAAATTCTCAAAAATGGTTGCTCTCTCTGTCAAAATGGCTCTCTTTTATTACCATTGAGTTTAACAACATGCCTATTGGGTATTAACAAGCCACTGGAAATGATGAGAAGTCGGCATTTCCCTCTTTTAAATAATAGGATCAAATTACTTTATAGAACTGATGAAGTTAATACTACTGTCAATCGTCTATCTTATCCTCCAAGGCAATTTTGTGGACAACATTAGTATCTGTAGGATAGGTGCATTAGACCTCAAGTACTTCATGATCTCACAAAAACATATGCTGTGCAAACAGAAATCAATGTTCTGTACATCCTTAAGTGTTGCACTAAATTCAAAAAATATATTTGCGGATGTCTTAGATGCTAGTATAAGACTTCCTAACAATTAACTGCATTTCATGACAGATTGCCGAATTAATTAAAGATACATACACAATAAGCATTAAGGTTCTCAAAACTTTCCCATTTTGGAAGCTGATCAGAGAATGTGGGTCAAGTTTTCCAAAAAAACATCCAAATGAATAGCCGACTATGGACAGGGTGCAATATCCACACTGTTTGGTGCGAGTTATCTAATGATAGATAATAGGATTAAAATCAATATGCTATATGTACACATGTGTACTAGCTAAACAATCCGAGGCACCATCATTTGTTGTCTTGATAGGAATCTTCATAGAAGCTCAGTCCCTTGTGTTGTATTACATACCTAATAGGAATCTCATTGACTTTCTTTGCATAATACCAATTCAAACTCACAATAAACCTGGCCAAAACTAACCTGCACTGATTCAGAAATAGTATAAGCGCTATTTTGTTCTTGCATTTATTGGAGCCATGTGAGCTCATTCTGGATGATCTCAAACTTGATAATATAATTTTTGACTTCAATTGGATGATCATTGGGTTATTTCAAAATCTTGTTAAAGATGTGCGTCAAGACATTAGAAATTTCTTCCATTTGGATAGGAGTGTCGGACAATTTCATCGATCCGTTGCTACATGGATAGTAGATTTTGGATTGTAATGTTAACAGAGCTCAGGCTGCCTTGCACAAGTTGACCTGGATTTTTTAAATTAAAAGTGTGAGATTAATTCCTAGTTGACACTCCTGCTGCTTTTGGCTTATCTGACCATTTTCTAATCCAATTCAATGTAAAGAAATCGATTATAGATAGGAGTCTGCCGTCCTTTCATTTTAAGCGGAACTTGAACCAATTGTTTCAAGGAGGGATCTCATGTGAACCCACACAGACCATACAAAAACACATTTATAAGTTATGGAGGAAACATCAAACGCATATATTTGCTAATATAAATAGTTGCAGATCTCAAAAGGACATTGATATACTCATGTTTCATAGACAAGAAGTAAAAACGGACCACTCATACATGTCATAAACTAAAGAAGAAAACCATTTTCTATGTCGCAAATGTCTTCCTTCGAATAGTATCTGTTGTAGAGCCCTTTGCTTGTGTTACTTTTCCAGCTTCAGGACTTCAGCAGTCAGTAATCAAAGGTAGTCATTACGGACAATATAACAGGGTGGCTCCCATTTTTTCATTTGCAGATATACTTGAATCCGCAATTGCTAGACAAAATTAACTACAAAAGCAATAATCAAGCTACCCAAACTATACATAATAAGAAAAATTAAAAAAGAAAATATACATAAGATCGATTGAAATTCTGAGATTGCACTGGATTCTTGTATACCAATATGCCACATTCTCATATACAAGTACTAGGACGAAGATTGCACAATGATTACAACATTTTAAGGATTCTATTTCTGCATGTATATGAAACAAATTCATTCGACTTACTGAATAAGTCAAGTTCATTGCTCGTGGAAGTAAAACAAACAAAGTATAGGCCTCCAAAACATGACCCCTGTTTAGTTCCTACAATACACACTCCAGTCTTCAAAATGCATGATAAGAAATACGGAGTCCTCCTGACTCACCCCGGACAATGAGTTAGAACATTATTTCAATTTGACAAAATGACATCGTAAGAATATGCTTAACATCTTACAGCTATTTTTCATCAAAATGTAAACAGAACTTTATTTAGAGATCAAAAAACATAATCACATTATTTATTTAAAAAGAAAGATGACAAGGAGATAATTGATTTCATTAGAAATAAGAATTAAAATATATTACTTAATGTTATTGGTACATGATGGTTCACTGGGAAATAGAAGAGATATTATAGTAACCAAAATTAGCCATTTTTAATGTGAAGATGCAAGCATGGGGTACTTAAGGATTTTCTAGGTGTTCGACTCTTGCAGGAGTACAAAACATGAGGCTCGGCAACGGCCTTCGGCTCCCGCAATCACATGAGCAAGGAGGCGAGCAATGGCCTTCGGCTCCTGCAGGTGTGAGAGTGAGGAGGCGGGGCATAGTCTGCTATTCATTTGGATATTTTTTTGAAAGCTTTACCCACATTTTTGAGAACCTTAATGCTTGTTATGTATGTATCTTTAATTAATTCGGTAATCTGTCATGAAATGCAGTTAATTGTGATGGTGTAACTGATGACAATGGCATGACAATGGCAGAGACTTTACTTTTCATTGGGCTTTAGAATATATTAGATCATGTTTAGATCAGCATATGGCCTGAAAGATGGAAAAATCTGTGGCCCTTGACTCGGCGGCATCGACACGGAGCTATGGAGAGGAGAGGAGATGCCAATGGGAGAGAACTACGAAGCCAGGTTGCAGTAAGGGGGGAGGCAGTTGAGGAGGGAGGAGTGTGCCACTGGAGGAGGAAAGTGGCGCTGAAGGAGGGGGTGCCAGGGACGACGTAGATGCTGGTGGTGGAGGATGCGAGGGACGGCGTCACAATGTAGTTCTGTCGCGGGGAGAGATGGAAGTGCGTGGAGAGGCTGGGAGCTGCCGCAACGGAGGAGGGCGTCGTTCAAGAGGTCGTGAGTGTGTGGGAGAGGAGTATGTGCGAGGGAGTGTTGGGTTTCTTTCTCAAGGTCCGGGTGGAGAAGATGGGGGAAGGAAGATGTTGCCGATTACGTTGTCTGACATGCTGCCAGAAACATACCATCAAATCCAACGGTTCAAGCTTTCCACATCCAACGACCAAAATCTGTAGAGTAGGGAGCTTGCCTGCTTGGGCAGCAGGCTCCCTTTCCTCATATATATATATATATATAGGATTTTTATCCAATGCGCACAGGGCGCATTAGCGTTTCGGTGCGCACCATTTATTGGCCATACATGTGTATTCTCATTTGAGTGGTTACCTATTTCGAAGGATGTTGTTTTTGGAAGGAGATTAATATGCAAAGCGATTTAACAATAAGTGTTATTCCAATTATATCTCGTCCTATAAAATAGGAAGATCGTTTTGGAAAGAAAACAATCGAATAGATGATTTCTTACAGAAAATCGAGATCCAAATGCTCATGTCAGTAATATATATATATAATAGTCAAGTAAATGGTTGTTGCGAGATCAGTAACATCCAAAACAACGGTCAGTAATTTACATTCATTGTATTACATGTTGCAGAATTCAGTAATATATACACAATGGACAAGTAAGTGCTTGTTGTGATGTCAGCAAAAACATAACCAATGGTCAGTAATTTCTATATGTATTACTACTTTGAATAGAAGTCAGTAATTTCGACACAATACTCACGTAAATGGTTGTTGTGAGATCAGTAATATCCAAACAACGGTCAGTAATTTACATAACCAATGGTCAGTAATAGCTACTATGAGATCAGTAATAACAAAGTTATGGTCAGTAAGTCATGGGCATTGCTCAAGTAAGTGCTTGTTGTGATGTCAGTAAAACCATAACCAATGGTCAGTAATAGCTACTATGAGATCAGTAATAACAAAGTTATGGTCAGTAAGTCATGGGCATTGCTCAAGTAAGAAAGTAACTATTTGTCAATGCAATGCACATTGCATAGACACTGGTATTACTAACCATTTGTTATGTTATTACTGATCGCACAACACACATTTACCTGACCATTTTATACATATTACTAGATTATGTACAATGCAACTATTTCGATGTAAATTACTGATCATTTTTTTGATATTACTGATCTCACAATACGTATTTACTTGACCGAATTATATTTATTACTATCATAGTGTTTGGATCCTTAATCATCCGCGTGGAATCATTTATTTGAATTGTTTCTTTCCAAAACCGTCTTCCAATTTTTAAGGACGTTGTATAATAGGAAATATAGGATTTTTTTAAACTCGTCGTAGCCTATAATTAGAAATATAGTTATTGTTAATACATGTGTAAGGCCTAAAATGAGTGCTCATTGAAACGCTAATGAGCCCTGTGCGCAGTGGATAAGCCCTCTATATATATATATATATATATATATATATATATATATTTCTCTCTAACATTGTTTTGCGGGAAATAAAAAATTTAAAAATATTTTTTTTAAATAATATCTGCAGTTTCTGTTTAAAAAAATAACAAAAAATAAAAAATAAAATAAAAAAGAAGTAGCGCAGCAAGTGCCGCCGCCCATCCACCAGCGGTGCATGCTGCCCTTCACCGCCTTCACCGGCGGCTCTCCAAAGCCACCATCCTCCCGCCGCCATTCCACCGGCCGCCGCATCGTCGTCGCGGAGGTGTGTGTCGCCCCGCAACGACCACGCCTGGAGCCCCTTCCTTCAGCCACGAGCAGCCTGGCTGCGAGCCACCCACTGTACAGCGCCGCCAACGGATGTTCCCTCGCGCAACCGCCCAGTGCCGCTGTCTTTCGCCATCAACGCCCCTCCACCGTGCGAGTCTCCACCCGTAGCATCTCCGCCGCCCTCATGCGGAGTCATGCAGCTTCACCGTCAACAGCAGACTGCCATCTCGAGGAACTCCACCCATCGCCGTTCCAGCACCGATTCCTCGCTGTCTCTCCTAGACTTCCCTCCGTGACCTCTTGAGTTGTGCCACCGATCTCCGCCCAGCCGCCTGAGAAGAAGGGAGGAGGGTTGGCGACCCCCTCTTTCTCATTTTGCTTTTGGTGAACAAAAAGAAACGAGCAGGAACGAAAGCCCTAGGGGATTAAAAAAATTGGAAAATTTACAAAATCGCCCCCAGAGGTTTCAGAAATTGCAGAAGAGCCCTTGCTAGCAATATACTTGGGCGAAATTGTGTTTCAGCCCCCATAAGTCCTGCCATTTGCAAAGACACCCCTTCCAGAGCTCAATCACGTGCTTTGCATGATATTCTTGGGTAATTTGCAAAATTTATCCCTCATTTTCTGTTGTCGTTAAATCCAAAACATTGAATAATTTGCATTGTAGTCCTTAATTCCCCGACTCTTATTTGCATGCTCTTTATTGTTGGAATAAATATTTGTCTTAATAAATTCTGCAAAAATCAAGTTAGAATTTGTGCCTCATTATTTATTATTACATTTTATTATTATTTTATATTATTAAAAAATATAAAACATGTCATTTTTCTCTGTTTAAACTTTGAAAATCCATAAAAGTTTGAATATTGCCTCAAAATTTCCAAAAAAATTAGAGTATTTTTTTGTTTGTTTAATTTCCTATCCAAATTTCGTGCATTAATTATTTATAGAACTAAAACATATTGCAAAATACTAAAATTTTTATAAAATCATAAAAAAATGTTGAAAAATCCAAAAATAGTGATTTTGGTTCCTGCGTGAAGATAATTTTCTCTAGTTTTTCAGAAAAATAATTTTCGCAATTTCTGATTTCATTTAATATTTTTAAATTGCGAAATAATACTGTTTATTCACTGTTTACATTTTCCCTTGTTTTTATTCATTTTAAAAATCTGAAAAAAATCTAAAAATATCTGAAAAATTACAAAACAGTAAAAAAATCATAAAAAATATCTTATTTGAATATTTTGAGCATTTTTGTCATATAAAAATTGCATTTCTTTTGTGCATGAGCTTGCTTGAAAAATCAGATTTTTGAAAATTAAAAAAAATGCAAAAATCAAAATCATTAAAAAATTGAAAATATGAAAATAAAAAATAGAAATAAAAAAATAAAAATACAAAAAATTTACAAAAACCAAGGATATTGCATTTGAGATTATCCTTTTCTTTTAATTGATTTTTCGTCGATTATTTGAATATCCGTCGGGAATTGTAGCCTCCCTGAGTTCGATCCTATTCGCTATACAGGTAAATAGTAGGAAAAATTTCTATTGCTCCACTTTATTCTTTGTAATTATTTCAGCTTGAGAAAGAAAAAATAAATAATTTTTTGTTGATGCTTGATTGGGTTGCAACGACTTGTTCATAATTCAAGTAATTAAAAACCTCATAAAAGCGTAGCAACAGTTGGCTTCCCTTTTTCCACATGACATTGTCAAATTAGCGCTTTACGGAGTTTTTGCATCTTCTGGAGATCTTGTCGGATTTTGAGGGTCTTTCTAACACCGTGGATAATTGGTATTGAGCAAATGGATGCTTCGTGGTGCCAAGACATATGGCCTTTTTATAGACGATTTTTTATTTCAGAATTGCTTCTGATCATTAGGATCATTTAGGTGGATGATTCTGCTGCATATACAGATTCCATCTATTTATTCAGAAGGGATCACATGATGACAGGTGAACAGTTGGTCAAGTTTTCTTGGGCTATTTATTCAAAAGACGTGAAACATGTCTTTGGCTATTTTGTTTCAAGGGAGGCCTGGTCTGCAGCACAGATGAACCCGGTGTCAACATCAGATTGGGTTGAATTTTGGGAGTTCATAGTGGGGCTGGGGCATGGGAGTAGCCCCACTAAAATTTGATTTGTGGCTATCATATGGTCTATGTGGCTCACTCTGAATAGGTCCATATTCCGGGTGAGATAATGTACATGAAGAATGTCTTAAAACATGCCAAAAGCCTCCAAGTCTTTTCGTCCTTGTAATTAATCATTGTCCGTTAATGTGAATATATAGAAGTTACAGGTTGGCGTCTCCTCGACGTCGCACCCTTTTTCCTTTCAAAAGAAATGCCTGATTTTTACCATGTGAAAGGTACTTGACTTTGTTTCTGCAGGTTGATGTGGGCCATAATTACTGTGAATTTTGTTGAAAAGTCCCACTTTTTTTCATGGTGATAGGTGGGTTGACTTTATTTCTGCAGGTAAGTGTAGGACATAATTACTATCTGAATGCTATTGGGTGGAAGTGGAGACTCTGTTCCAGCTGGGGAGGGGATGGTATCTCTCAATTCCGAAACAAGACATCTGTTGGTCTTTTACCGGGCTTCGACTTGAGATTTTGTTGGAAGGCTGACTATGTCCTTCCTGAGATACATGGGTAAGTTGATGATCTGATTTTTCATCCTCTTTACCTTGAAATCTGTCTTTTATGGGATCAGAAGATGCTTATTGGATCGAACCTGTTTTTATGAACTATCTGCAATCTAAAAGGCTGGGGAATGACGTAACCGTAGGAGCTTATCTAGGCTTCTTAATGTCAAACTGCTTAAACAGTATTGAATTTGTTTTTAGAAAATGATAAAGAAAATATACGCAATTTATTTGATAGAGTGACGATGAATAATAGAAGAGGTAACACACGTTGGTGTATACTGTAATATGGATATTGTGCTGCACATAGGTGGTGTGTATTACCTATATGCATATTACAATTGGTTGAGTTCCAAAAAATGTAGACGTTGGAATGCACAGTCTCCATATTTAGTGCCATGCTTTTGCAAACTGACAGAGAATATCAAGGCTGTTAGGATCTTAAGAGTATATGACTAATTTGTCCTGATATTCATCTTTCTATGTTGCTAAATTTGTTAAGCGTAGAGATATATTTTATGTTTATGTATCTTTTTATCTATTTTGTTTTCCCTCTGTCTACTCTATGTAATTTGCCCATAGGTCTCTCTAGGGTTGGCTATTGAATCACGGCTCGATGAGCCAGGCTCGATAAGGGCTCGTGAGCCCGGCTCATTAGGTTATTGAGCCGAGCCTGAGCTAGAATTTTGGGCTCAATAGCTTAACGAGCCGAGCTCGTACCGAGCCTCGCTCGACTCGATAACTCAATAAGGGACTCGATAAGGAATATATATACATATATTATTTATATATTTATGTATAATACAAACAAAATAAAAGTAGCCCTTTAAAGTTTTCCCTCCACTAACTTTGGCCCTCTCATGAGTCACTGGTCATGACCTAATTCTCAAAGCTCACTCCGGCCCACACATTTGCCCTTCGCCCACCATTAGAAAATTAGTATTTTTTTCTTTTTTATAAACAAATATAATGTTATAATATATATTATAATTAAGATTTTCTACACAACTTGGATAGTGGCCTACTGGTAAGGAACAAAGACTTAGATAGGGCAGGTCTCAAGTTCGAACCCGCACAAAACACTTTTCCACCAAAGAGTACCCATTTTCCTTAACGAGCTTGACTTGGACTCGAGCCCAGACTAGGCTCTATAAGGAGCTTGAGTTCGATAAGGGGATCAACTTGAGCCTTATCGAGCTCGAGCTAGCTCGATAAGGGGCTCGAGCTCATCGAGCCTGAGCCCAGCTGGGCTTATCGAGCCTGAGCCCGCGCCAGGGGCTGGCTCGATAACCAGCTCTAGGTCTCTCCCTATATAAGAGAGGCTAGGCCTCAATGAATAAACAAGTCTTTCTCTTTTTCCAATATGGTATCAAAGAGGCGGTCATAGGCCGAAGCTCTCATACCTAACTTTAACCTTACCGTGTCGTCCTCTCTCTCTCTCTCCACACCGTTGTTCTAGGGGCCACCACTACCGAGAGGCCCCTCCATCCGGTCTCGCTCTCCCTTCCAACATGTCTGGTTCGCCTCTCCAGCAGGGCTGCCGCCATTGTGCCCTAGCAGGATCATCACCATCTCCAATCGATCCTGCCTCCATGCCCTAGCGGTGCCCTAGCGGAGCTGCTCTGCCTCTCCTACTAGTCTCGCATGCCCTAGCGGGGCCGCCTCCCTCTAGCAAGGTTGTCGGCGCCGTGTTCCAGTCGGTCTTGCCCCCTCTCGGCATCGCCTCTCACTTTGAGGTACCGCTACCCCTCCTTCCTTAAGGGGTCGCCGCCACACCATTGATGGAATTGGTTGCTAGAGTCTACACATGCAACCAATTCCATTTATGTTAGTGTAGACAAAAGTTCATCTTGTCTATAACACTAATCTTCTCTACTCGACATGTCAGAAAGCAAAGTAGATATCCCCACCACTGGCGCCTTCAGAGGTCCCATGCCGATAGTAAAGATGGATGGGTCGAACTATGAGTTGTGGGCCATGCGGTTCATGAGCCTAATGAAGTCGATGGGTAAGATGCATATTCTTACCGAGGAAGAGTTGGCAGAGAAGACAGGATTGCATGCCTCATGGGAGGCTAATGATGCATATGCTCAGGTTTGGTTGTCTGATACCTTGATACCAGAGATCGCGAACGATGTCTTGCACCGGCCCACTGCCAAAGCTATGTGGGACATTCTTGTGGCCACGTATTCACATTCCAAGAATGAGACAAAATACTATAGCTTCAGCATGATATCTTCACTATAAAGCAGAATGATCGTCCCCTACATGCTCACTACACTGCCTTGCGGGAATGTTTGAGAAGCTTCACAACTTCATGCCCCTCACAGCTACTCCACAACAACTAAAGACGTACCGGAACGCCATGATGGTCGGTGTCTTTTTGGCCTCTCTCGATTCACAGTATGAGGCCGCTTCTTCTCAGATTCTGGCAGATGCTATCATTCCTCCTATGGAGGAAGCCTTCCGTAGATTGAGTTGGATTAATATCTCCACTCCTGCTTCAATGCCACATTCATCTGCCATGGCTGCCTCGCGTGGAAGAGGTGGTACTTCTCATTTCCGTGGATGGGGACCTCGTGGTAGAGGCGGATGTGGACGTGGACCACCTTGTACCTATTGTCATCATTCTGATCATACATAAGATACATGCTACTCTAAACATGGTTGCCCAGCGTCCGCCCGAGTAGCATAGCAGACTCAGCACTACGGCATTCCACCCACATCAGATCAGCAATATGATGAACTTGTGTCTCGATTGTGAGATATCATGCCCCCAATCAATAATCCTTCACCTGCTTCAGAGAACAATTCGGATGTTGCTTCTACTGTAGGCGCTAGTACCTCAGGTAGTGCTCATACATCTACTTCTCATCATAGTTCAGATGTCTCGGAATGGATTATAGATTGTGGTGCAACACATCATTTGTGTGGAGACAGAAATCACTCATAGCCTACAAGCAGGTTTCTCCAGGAAAGACAGTGGTCATAGCAGATGAGACTCATTCTCCCATCACAGGACAGGGGGAGATCACTTTGATGCCATCTCTGAAGCTGCAGAATGTGCTGCATGCTCCTAATTTGTCAATGAATTTACAATCAGTTAGTCAGATTAGTAAGAATTTACATTTTCGAGTTATATTTGATCTATCATCTCTTGTGTTTCAGGACATTTTTACAGGCATAGTAATTGGCAGTCGGACCGGTAGCTCCCCTTTTGAGTTTTTCCATGTAGACATTTAGGGTCCTAATCGTGTTCCCGATCATCATGTACACATGTTTTATTTAGTTGTTGTGGATGATTTCATTCGTTTGTCATGGATTTTATTGCTGAAGAATAAATCAGAAGCATGCAATGCTATTATGAATTTTACTAAAAAAGTGTAGAATATTTTTCACCTCTATTAAATTTGTGCGGACTGATAATGCTCTTGAATTCTGTACTCATGTACTCTCTCAATTCTTTTCGTCTCATGACATTCTTCATCAAATATCTTGTGTTTCCACATCTCAATAGAACGACGTTGTAGAAGGAAAGCACCATCATCTTCTTGATGTCACTCGTACCCTCCTTGTTCAAAGCTATGCACCACATTCATTTTGGAGTGACGTGGTTCTCACCTCACATCATGTTACCTCATTAACCATATGCCCCCATCGATATTAGAGGAGATGATTCCTTTCTCCCTTGTGTTTCCTGACAAGGAGTTGTTTTCTCTTACCCCTCGTGTTTTTGGGTCTTTCTCCCTTGTGTTTCCTGACAAGGAGTTGCTCTCTCTTACCCCTCGTGTTTTTGGGTTTGTTGCGTTCGTCCATCGGTTGTCTCCAGAGATTGACAAACTCTCTCCTAGGGCTGTCAAATGTGCTTTTGTTAGGTATTCCAAGACTTAAGGGATATCGTTGCTATGATCCGTTACGCAAGAGGTATTATGTTAGTGCATATGACACATTTTTTGAGTCTGTCATGTACTTTTCTCTTATAGGTGATAGGTTGATACCTTCGGATTCAGATGATGAGGTCTATATACCACCTCCACCCATGAACCAACCATCTTCATCATGGAGTACACCACCACCTCCACCAGCCCTACCTCCTCTAAGTGTTCTGGTTCCACCTCTACCACTTCACTACAGCCGACGACCTACCTCTACTCATGGTCAATCATCCAACATGCCTCAAGTTTGTTCTAACAACACTACTTCTAATGATAGATCTGACGATATTTCTCAGCAGGGGTTACTTCAAGAGGAGGATGATCAGGCATGTGGCAAAGCTAATGCAAAACTTGATTTGCATATTGCTCTTAGGAAAAAGAAGCGTTCCCGTGCTTCATATCCAATGGCTTCTCATGTTACGTTTAATCGTCAAATTGGAGACTTCAGGAGGTTTGCAATTGCTTTGTCTACCGTGGACATACCATGGGCGTACCAAGATGCATTTTCGGATAGTAGATGGCGTCTGGGTATGTAGGAAGAGATGACGACCCTTCAATCGAGAGGTACTTGGAGCCTTGTCCCAGCTCCCACTAGGCGTCTATAGTGAGCTGCAAATGTGTTTTTACAATGAAGCAGAATGCAGATGGTAGCATTGATGGGTACAAGGCTTGACTAGTTGCATATGGGTTTATTCAAACGTACGAGGTAGATTATCTTGACACATTCTCTCCAGTTGCTTGCCACTCTACCTTACGGATTCTTTTATCTGTTGATGTAGTTCAAGAGTGGCCCCCTGATTCAGCTGAATGTCAAAAATGCCTTTTTGTGTGGTGATCTTTAGGAGGAAGTCTACATGCAGCAGACGCTAGGATTTGCTGCTGAGGGGGAGTGTTCACAGGTGTGTAGGTTTCATGAGGCAATCTATGGCCTTAAGCAGAGCCCTAGAGCTTGGTTCCAGAAGCTCTCATATTTGTTTGAGAAGTAGGGGTTCATACAATGAATATAGATCATTCTCTTTTCGTATAGAGAACCTCCAGAGGTATGACTGCTATTATGGTGTATGTGGATGATACACTTATTACAAGAGATGATATGCTGGGAATAAAGAGGGCGAAAGAATTTTTGAGTCTTGAATTTGTCACCAAAGATCTAAGAGCTCTTAGATACTTTCGGAGTTCATCAAAAATCAACAAGGTCTTGTGATGACTCAGAGAAAATATGTCATTGACTTGCTAAGTGACACGAGTATGCTTGGATGTCACCCGCTACTACTCCTGTGGATCCAAGCATGAAACCGTATGATGATGATATTGATGAGGTTGATAGGAGAAGATACAGGGAACTGGTGGGAAAGCTTTTATGTTACCATTACCAGAGCTGATATTTCATTTGCACGATGAGCCAATTCATGGAATAACCTCGTCAGGTACATATGGATGCTATACATATGATATTAAGGTATCTTAAATCATCTCCAGGTGCAGGGCTTCTATTTAAAAGGGGAGGCACTGTTACTATCTCAGCATGTGCAGATGCAGACTATGCAGGGTGTCCCAAGGATAGAAAGTCCACATCATGATTTGCTATATTTGTTAGAGATTCACTTGTCTCGTAAAAAAATACGAAGCAAACTGTTGTTGCTAGATCTAATGCTGAATATGAGTATAGAGCTATGGCACAAGCATGTACAGAAGCAATGTGGGTTCGAGCAGTCCTGACAGATCTACATATAGAGGTTCCTCTTCTCATGTCGCTAAAATGCGACAATGAGGATGCCTTGTTTATCGCTAATAATCCTGCATTCCGCGAGAGGACAAAGCATATTGAGGTTGATTGCCATTATATATGTGACATGATCCAGAAGGGCTTCATTTCTACATCCCATGTCAGTTTAGGGGACCGGACGACAGACATCTTCACCAAAGCCTTACTTAGAGGTTCCTTCCAAAAGTGTTCATCCAAGCTGAGCATGATAGATATCTATGCTCCATCTTGAGGAGGAATGTAGAGATACATTTTATGTTCATGTATATTTTTATCTATTTTCTTTTCCCTCTATCTACTCTATGTAATTTTCCCATAGGTCTCTCCATATATAAGAGAGCCTAGGGCTCAATGAATAAACAAGTCTTTCTCTTTTCCCAACACTAATGTTGATTGTAAATGTGTACTTAGATGCATAGCTGGAACTCTCCAAGATCAAATTAGTCATAGCATCTCTTACTTAGTGGAGCCCACACCTAGCTGTCTTGTCTTCGGCTTTTTTCCTTGATAAAAAATAACAAAGGATCAAATTCCATCCTTAGCCCATGGAAGTACGGTGATCATCCTGCCGTGGCTGTAAAACCCCTTGGGTATCTAGATCGGCTTGTATACAACCTCGTAAAAGTGCATATTAAGTAGTCCATAAACTTGTCATCAACTCTTCAACTTCCTATGCAAAGCGTTTACAAAGCAACCATTTCATCGTATCTCTCGTGCTTGTAGAAATGATAACATCAACTAGGGAATAATACGTAAAAGTAAATGCTTGTCAGAGTATTCACTGTGATCTTGTGATGTACAGAGCTCTTGGTACGGGAGAACCGGCTTTCGATTGGAACTACGGACGTCTCCAAGCATCCTTAGACAGGGTTGAGGCTATATTAACCAATTAGGCCTGAGCAATCACAAGACCTTCTGTAGATTCTTTCTTCATGTACGAGGTGCATCTACCGGAGATTGTATTGTCTTGATCCGAAGTTGACGGTGGCACTGCATGTGGAAAGTTTGCACAATGGCTGCGGTGATTTTTAGTTTTAAGTCAGAATATTGGATGTTTTGCCTCGCTTTTTGCAGACAGTTCACAGTTTTACCTACCCAAGCCAAATTTTATGTACATAATACAGATATATGCTTGATGTGCATGTTTTATTGTCTGATAATTTTCAGAAAAGCATGAGATGAGAAGAAAAATATGATCAGAGATGTGTTCATGGGGCAAATACCCGCTCATTTGTACATGACCTGCCCTGAACCGTGATATTTGGTTAACGGGTCGACCCTCTCCGTCAAAAGCAATTATCCGTTGGATTGGATACCCATTTTGGCAAATGGATAGTGGATTGCCCACGGGTGTCCATGGATATAAAACAGTACAATCTATAAGTAACAAAACATCTTCTTTCTATCTACAATATTTATGCTTTGAATTAATAAAAAGAATTAAGCTTCATGTTCCATGTCCCTTTGGTTAATTCCTATCCATTTGGTCATTTAAAAGCAAACAAAATCAGGTAAAAGATATCACATTTACCATTTTTGTTTATCAAATTTACACTCCTTCATCCACCTCCAACACTCCTCTCGCGCTGCCACTTCTGCCCCACAATGTGTTGCCACTTAGCCTTCCTCCCATGCACCAACTTCAAGGCTGCCTCTCCTCCCTTGCATCGTATTCATCCAATCCCCTCCCCTCGCATGAATCCACGTCGGTGAAACAACCCATGACGACACCTCCATCTCTGCTCCTATAAGAGCTCCTGTGCTGGCTCTTCTTTGAGCCAGCATCAAAGGTCCCCAGGAACCTATACTTCCTCTCATCATCATGGTGAATCGATCCATCTTGAGTTTCCACGCATGTCTCTTGTAGTAATGGCATTCGCTCTTCTTCGCTTCCATAGTCGCTTGAGCTGCATTATCTCCTATTGTCAACACCTCAAGCTCATTGTGCCATCGAGAAGGGTCGTTGGGTCGTCGGTTGAAGGAAGGGAAGAAAAAGAATGGGGGATAATAGAAGGAATGAGAAGAGAGAAGATCCACCATTGATTTTCATTTAAATTGATTAACTCAAGAAGATTAATGGCTGGTAAGGAAGAGCATCTGGTTGGGTCGAATACAACTTGAGCTCGATTCGCGGGTTGGGCCCAAGCCTGGAATTTTGCTGAAAACCCAGCCCGAGCCCGACCCACAAGTACATGGGTCAGGATGGCACACTATATGAAAATATTTTGGTGCGGGCGATGTAAGACATCGACGACTTGACTTAAGAGAGGGATTGAGGGAGGTAGGATGCGCATTGGAGCCTGGAGATGAGGAGGAAGGACGAAGGCACGCTGGATTAACAGATTGGCAAGGCTTACTGGGGTTGCAGTGTAGAAATCCCTTTCAAAACTCCAAACTCCCTTTCACGGAACAAATAGTTAAAGGATTTATAGTCCGATATTTCTAAAAAATGAATGATAGTACCAGATAGGTACGAATACATATTTTGGATGGTTTGAGTAGCTTTTAACAGGGACGGAGCTAGAAAATTATATCGGAGGGGGCACAAATTAAAAATAATCATATATCTATTAATGTAATAGAAATATGTAACATATGAAAAAAGTACAATAAAAAAACGTGTTATAACCTTCATCAAATTACCTCATGCTTGTTTAAAAATATCTTTCCATTCTTTAAATGCAACAAAGTGGAATTATTGGTTCCTGACTTGCAAGTTACAATTTATTACAATAAAAAAATTATATCTCATGCGACAATAATAATCAAATATGCAATCACCATTTCACATTTATGTATTGCATAGTTGCATCTTATACTATTATATATGTTGACAAGTACATTCATATATTTCAATAAAACTTAACAAAATGCAAATTATGTGTTAATTTTGATAAAACATTCTCAATGAGCAACGTTACTAATAATTTTTTTTAAGTTTCTAAATATAATCAGAAAAATAATATAATCAAGATTTGTAATTACCATAATTTCTATAAATTTTATCTCTGTATATCTCTAAGATTTGCAAACAAAAGCTTATAATTGAAATCAATTTAGATTGAATTTTATCGTAGTAAAAATTAATTTCATCATTGAACTATTCATGTTATATTTTTTTATACATAGGGCTCTGCGATAGAGTTTTCTTTATCTTTCTTCTTTCTATTGAAAAATACAAAATAGAGACAATAAAATCCATTTGATTCAAATTGTTGAATAATCTATTTACAACTATTTCTTTCCTACTCTTTTTTATTTGATCATTTTTATCTTTTTTAGAAAGAAAGTAAATATTATTTACTATTAATTAGTATTATCTCACTTTTATCATATTATTTTTTGAGAAATTCAAAAAATCTAATGTTTTCGATCAAATAATATGACCAAATAAATGAATCAAGACTATTATTTAGTTGTTAATTAAAATTATATTAAGATATAAAATTAATATATAATTATTTTTTAAACAAGTCAAAAGTTTAATGTTAGACATAATATTAACTAATAAAAAATATACATTTTCACGACCTTAAAAGCAATGTTGCCATATACTTTTTTTAGTTATCCAAAGGCTAAAAGAGCAAAATGAATGGGAGAGAAGGGATAAACAATAGAAAGATAGTGAAGAGAGAGAGAGAGAGAGTTACGAATCTTTCTCAAAGTTGGATTCTATTTTTAGAATCCAACTTGCCATAGAATTAAACCAAACCAAGTGCGATACTTTTTCCTAAAACTTTGGGGGGCACTTTGCCCCTCCTTGCCCCCCTCTCTATCCGTCCTTGGCTTTTAAAGTTTCCTTCTAGCTTCTTATTATTATATTTGTTAGACATTGAGCGATGCTTTTGTAACCATATAGTTAAAAATGCCCATGCTTTAGATTAATGACTAAGATAAACTACGTCAAAAAGTTACGGATTCATAATCATTTCCCCCAAACGTCTTGTCATTTTACTTTAGTCGACATGGGAAAAAGGAAAATATACAAAAAGAGAATAATGAGGCTGCCCTCGCGCCGATTTCGGCATTTTTTTTTATTTTTTTTGAAAAATATCGCCATGCATATTCATCCCTATATCCCTCCTATATACCATTCGAATTTCGCCAGAAACAAAGACTCCTACGGCCTCCATCGAGATGGTGTAAATTTAAAAAATCTTGTTACCATTAAAAAATGATTGTCTGGATGAAGGCCGTAGGAGTCTCTGTTTCTTACGAAATTCGAATGGCATATAGGAGGGACATAGGGATGAATATATATGACGATATTTTTAAAAAAAATAAAAAATGTTAAAATCGGCGCGAGGGCAGCCCCATTAAACTCATACAAAAAATGGGAAAAATTTTCTTCTCCCACGCATCCTTCGTTCTTGTTTAAAGAAAAAAAATGATCTTCAGTGTCACACGGAGAGGATCTAAGATGGCTGCAACTGTGGAATTATTTCTCTTCTGATAACTGTTGATCAATCCCACGAGGACACGGAAGGCCATGGAAAATTTTCTTTCTCGGAAATCACGAAAAATACAAATTCTAATACAGCAGCAAGTGACTGATTAGCAAGTGTGCTTGAAGACTACAGAGAAGATGGTAGAGAATAATAGGAAAGATGTTACTCCATTTTTTTACAGGCGCTTTGATGCTTCCATACATGACCGAACACCTCCTATGGAGTGTTGTACGGTTGGGTATAGAATTCAAGTTTGCACATACAATTTAACATGCAGGATAATAATCGATAAAAAGGGATCAAGGAAAACAACAATCTTTGACGCGATACTTCAAAGGAATCAACCCGACATGCACGTCGGTTACCGCTGTTAAAGTCCAGAAAGACGTCTCTCTTCACAACCCATCTAGGACGACAAAACTATGCCCATAAAAGAGTCAGTACGACAAACAGCAGCAGCACCAATCCAAAGCAGAGACCAGCAATCGCAGCAAATGCCTGAAACATATTTTGACACTAGAAGCATGATTAGAAACTCAAGAACAAAAGAGGGAAAATTGTAGTACAATGCCCTTACTTTTGCTTTGGATTCAAATTTGAATTTGATTGTGAACCACGAGAGCCCCTTGTCCACCAAAGGAGCTAGCGCGAGGGCTCTGAAAACCGGGTCGATGTTAATAATATCAGAGAAACAATAAACAGCCCATTACACTAGCTTTCAAAAAGTAGAGGTTGAGTATGAGTTCAGTTCAGCTCCAACATTTGATTTTTGCCACATTTTATGTAGTCCTTGCAAGACAACATCTCGGAGGACTGCCCCATAAATACATATAATGGCCTGCTCATTTGTACTATGGAGTAGGATATTTTAAAACTACTTCGGAAAAAAAGGAATAAATTGAAACTAACTGAAGAAGGCTTATGGCATTGCTAACCCTCCGGCTCTTATCAGCTTTGTAACCTGGCTTCCAGCCCAGACCATTGCCATTATTTTAATAAATCTGCATGACAGTGACAAAAGAATTTACCCTCCTGTTTGACACGACATACTATTTGAATGCTAGCTCAGCAGATATACTCATATACCTACCTCTCCACGGCAACCATATAGCCCATTCTCGCAGGAGCGGGTGCAATATAGAACCTGGACAAGATCAAAATCTTCTGAAATAAATCACCTAAAAGGACAACACCCCCTTGAGCAGATGCAACAGTAGAGAAACTTCACTACATATGGAATAAGGCACTATTCTCCACAATAAGCACTTCTTGTTTGCTAGATTCCTATTTTGTAAAGCACAGCAACAAGACAATGATAACATCGAAATTGATCCCTCCTTTAATTCAAGAGACATTCTGATAATTGTTTCAAAAAAGGTGAAAATTTTAGGTTTCAACAAAAATATAGCAGCCGTTTAGCATCTAAACCCCCATTTTAACGTAACCAAAGAAGATTTTACTTCCTAGCACCACCTTCCCCAATTCATCTTGTTGTCCCTGCTAGTGTAACTAATTATCCCCTCCATATACGTGACACATTGCATCAAGGCTACAATTACTCTCCGTCCAGTGGAACCTAAAGTAAATGAGGAGGATTGCACGTTAGGCAGTCGACAGTCAGCGTAAGAGAGACAAATTCCTAAATAGTGTTCTTTTATTTATGAATTAGTCTCAAAATAGTTCGGATCTTTTCAACATAGATTTAAGCAAATGTTTAGATTTCGTTATGGTGTTCCCTACTAGCAACGTGTTGCATCGTCCTGATGCAATGAGAAGTTGGCAAGGGCCGCTACATCGATGTCCGGATGTAGTTCAAAATTTGCAAGGGTTCTCACATGCAGAACGCGCGAGTAAATAAGCTAGTTCCGTTGCATCACCACATAGATGCAGTCCAAAATTTGCAAGGGTTATCGCATGATGGATGCATGCGAGTAAAGAAGTTAGTCCAAAAATGATTGCAAAGAAAGTTGCAGATAGGCAGTTGAAATATTGGCACTCTGACGGGCAAATCGATGAAGATAGTAGATACAATGGAAAGAAGATTCAGATACTATGTCTCCTAGAGACATAATGGGTTGGAGAGAAAACAAGGGAGATCGAGAATACATGCTTTAATCTTTGGTGTTTAGGTAAAGATAATGGCATGAATGGTGTTGAAGTGGTTGTTCATAAGGATTTGAAGGATAGTGTGTTTGAGGTGCAAAGATTCAGGGATAGGATTATTTTGCTAAAATTGGTGCTCGAAGAAAAATTCCGAATATCATCTCAGTTTATACACCGTAAATTGGTTTAGATGGAAGGATTAAACAAGATTTTTGGCAGGATTTGGATAAGATTATGCAAGGAATCCCACAAAGAGAGATGATTTGCTTAGGTGGAGATCTTAATGGATATGTGGGAAATGATGTTTCAGGATATGCTAGTGTCCATGGAGGCTATGGCTTCAGGGATAGAAATGAAGAGGGAAAAGTCATTCTGAATTTTGTAACGGTTATGATCTTTTCATAGCAGATACTCTCTTCAAGAAAAGGGAGGAGCATTTAATTACTTATAAGGATGGCCCGGCTAGAACACAGATAGATTTCTTTGCGTTGAGAAGAGTCCGGTTGTGTTGCAAAGATTGCAAAACAATTCCTAGAGAGAGTTTGACAATCCAACATCACTTGTTAATCATGGATGTTGCAAAAAAAGGCTAGAAAAAAGGAGGGTTTCCAAGATCACTAGAACTAGACGGTGGAATCTTCATTTGAAGCATTCAAGCTTTAGAGAGAAGGTTTTACAAGACTTATCCAGGGATTATATCAGATTTGGAAACGAGATGTGAGAGGTAGTAACATCCTGTATCTGAAGGATAACCAAAGAGATGCTAGGCGAGTCAAAGGGAGGAGTTCCATGCTAAAAGTAGGCTTGGTGGTAGAGTGGAGGGGCGCATGAGAAGCTTAAAATTAAAAGAGCTTGCATTAAGGCCATGTCTAAGGATAGAACAAATGAAACAGTCATAAACTACAAAATAGCGAAGAAGGAAGCAAAGAAGGCTGTAAGAGAAGCTACATCAAAATCTTATGAAGTATTGTACAAAGATCTCGACTCTAAGGAAGGCTAGAAGGATACATTCAGATTCGAAAAGCAAGAGAAAGAAAGACCAAAGACCTTTCTCAAGTGAGATGCATTAAGGATGAGATAGGACACATGTTTGTTACTTAAAAGGATATAAAGACTAGATGAAAGTAGTATTCCATAAGCTTTTCATTGGGGAAGGAAATAGATAGATCATTTTGGGAGATCTAACTAGTGGTGAAAGTTACTTGAATCGTGCGAGCTACAGACGAATACAAAGGAAGTAGATGATGCTTTGAAGGTTATGAAATATCGGAAATGTGTGGGACCCATGGTTTTAAAAATTTTGCCTCGAGGCGTATACCTCGAGGTGAGGCGGCCCAAAAACACCCCAGAACAACCGCCTCAGCTGGCTTCTAAGAGGCGATCGCCTCAACAACTTGAGGTGGTCGACGCGGAGGCAAGAAGAGGGAGGATCATTTAATTAATTATAAGAGTGGCCCAACTAGAACACAGATAGATTACTTTGCATTGAGGAGAAGAGATCGGTTGCGTTGTAAAGAATACAAAGTAATCCCATGAGAGTTTGACAACCCAACATCGCTTGTTAGTCATGGATGTGCAAATAAAAGGACAGGTAAAGAAAAGGAAGGTTCCCAAGATCACTAGAACTAGAAGATGGAATCTTCAACATAAGCAATCGAGCTTCAGGGAGAAGATTTTAAAAGACTTATCTTGGGATTGTAGCGGAAGTGCAAACGAGATGTACGAGGCGTTAGCATCTTGTATCCAAAAGGTAGCCAAAGAGATGCTAGGTGAATCAAATGGAGGAGCTCCAGATCAAAAGGAGGCTTGATGGTAGAGTGAAGGGGTGCATGAGAAGTTAAAAATTAAAAGATCATGCTTTAAGCTATGTCTAAGAATAGAATAGAGGAAACTATTACAAACTACAAAATAAAGAAGAAAGCAAAGAAGGCTATAAGCGAAGCTAAGTCAAAAGCTTATGAAGTTTTGTATGAAAATCTTGACTCTAAGGAGGGACAGAAGGATATATTCAGGTTGGCCAAAGTAGGAGAAAGAAAGACACGTTAAGGTTGAGGGAGGTCACGTGTTTGTTACTCAAAAGGATATAGAGACTAGATGGGAGCAGTATTTCCATAAACTTTTCATCGAGGAATGAAACAGAGAGATCACTTTGGGTGATCTAGCTAGTAGTGAAAGTAACTTGAATCGTACAAGCTATAAACGAATACGAAGAAAGGAAGTAGAGGAGGTTGTTAGGGTTATGAGACATGGGAAAGGTGTAGGACCAGATGACATCCCTGTATAAGTATGGAGAGTTTTAGGTGAGCGTGGTTTGATTTGGCTTACAAATCTATTCAATGTTATTTGACGAAGCAAAAAATGCCTGAAGATTGGAGGAGTATCGTGGTGCCTCTTTATAAGAACAATTGAGACATTAAAAAATGTTCAAATTACAGAGGTATCAAGCTGATGAGTCACACTGAAAATTTGGGAGCGTATGATCGAAAAAAGGTTGAGGAAAATTTCCAAATTAAAGAAAACCAATTCAGATTCATGCCAGATCGCTCAACTATTGAAGCCATTCATTTGCTGAGAACAATGAAGATTTATAGAGCTAAAATGAAGAACCTCCATATGATTTTTATTAACTTGGTGAAGGCGTATGATTATATCCCACGAGAGATATTGTGGAGAGTTTTGAAGAAGAGACAAATATACGTCTTATACATTACCCTTATAAAGGAGATGTATGATAGAGTTTTATCTTGTGTAAGTATCCAATATGGAAGACTGACAATTTTGACATCAACATTGATTTACAACAAGGTTTAGTTTTGAGTCCATTTCTTTTTATTTTGATTATGGACCAGTTGACAAATCACATTCAGGATGAGATACCTTGGTGTATGTTATTTGTTGATGATATTGTGTTGATTGATGAGACTAGAGATGGAGTAAATGAGAAGCTTAAGGTTTAGATACATGCATTGGAGACTAAAGGATTTCGCATAAGTAGGGCTAAGCCTGAATATATAGAGTGTACCTTTGATGGAAGCAATGGTGAAGGAATCGAGGTGAAGATTAACGACGATAACATTCGGAAGAGAGACTCTTTTAGATACATGGGATCTATTTTGCAACATGATGGGGAAATTGATGGAGATGTTACTAATAGAATAAATACAAGCTGGCTAAAGTGGAGAGGAGCCTCTGTTGTTCTCTGTGATAAGAAAAATCTTTTAAAAATCAAAGGAAAGTTTTACAAAGCAGTCGTGAGACATTCTATACTCCATGGATCTGAATGTTGGCATGTAAACCATAGACATGTAGAGAAGGATTGTGGCAAAAATGAAAATGCTAAGGTGGATGTGTGGACACACACGTAAAGTTCGGATTCGAAATGATGTAATCAGAAATAAAGTCGGTGTAGCTCCGATCGAGGATAAGATGCGAGAAAACCACTTAAGATGGTTTAGTCATTTGCAAAGAAGGTCAGCTGATGCACCAGTTATGAAATGCGAGTTTTGAGATGTTGAGACGACTAAGAGAGGACGAGGAAACCCAAGAAGTGTTGGAAAGAGCTATATGAAGGGATCTTAATTTTTTGGATATAAGGCCGAGATTAACCCTAGATAAATCTGAGGAAAGAATCCATGTAGCTGACCCTACTTAATTGTAGAAAAAGGTTTTGTTGTTGTGTATCCTATTGACAATTTCATATGCTTGTAAAGGTCTAGTTGTTTAGGATATGATTATACAAGATGAACGCTTAATTTAGCCACTTTCGTGTTCATATTTACCAGTAAACTTATCTAATGTCAATAAACTCTTACCATTATATCCTTAGATATATGAATCCGCAAATATCATAGAAAACATTACCCACCGTCTTGTTGGGGTATGGTATGGTAGGAGGGGGTGCATACGACGATTGTTCAACATGTATGATATGGTTAGAATTGATGGGGATATCAATAGACTCATTCTCTGATTGGATGGAAATTTAGTAAGAAGGTATATACAATTGTATATCTTTTCTTTTGATGTTACTATCTTTATAATTTCATCATATGTTATAGTGATATATATTATTTGTTAGTCAGAATATATACAGTTTCATTAGTATATATTTTATTGTAGTTTTTATAGGTATTTATTCTTATAAACTGAGGATTACACATCGATCGCCTCGAGGCTATGCCACGCCTCGATTCCAGGGAAACCAGCTCGTTCTGTTTTTAGTTTTTTCAAACCTTGGCGGGACCTAATGATATTCCTAAGTATGGAGAGTTCTAGGTGAGCGTGATTTGACTTGGCTTATAAATTTACTCAATGTTATTTGGCGGAGCAAGAAAATGTCTGAAGATTGGAGGAGAAGCATCGTGGTGCCTCTCTATAAAAACAAAGGAAACATTCAAAATTTATTCGAATTATAGAGATATCAAGTTGATGAGTCATACTAAGAAAATTTGGGAACGTGCGAGCGAAAGAAGGTTGAAGCAAGTATCCAATGTAAAAGAAAAGAATTCGCATTCAAGCCAAGTCGCTCAACTATTGAAGCCGTCCACTTGTTGCAAGGAATAATGTTATCACCAATGCCAAGTCGTTCAGCATGGTGAAAGCACATTTAGCTAAGAAGACATGCTATGTTGCACATTGTAAGAAGGTATTAAATCATGTTCAATTTCAAATGGATGCAAATTTGGATGAATATAAAATTGATACAACAACAAGTCTTAACTAGGGTTGGCTACATGAATTCTTTGCCTCCATTCAGATCTATCTTAGGTCATTCTCGGGCTTAGATTCAAAAACTAAGATATCTTCATATAGTCTCATTTCAACACTTCTTGGGCCATCATCGCCCTCTAAGATGGGGAAATTGATGGAGATGTTACTCATAAAATAAATGCAAGTTGGCTAAAGTGGAGAGGAGCCTCTACTATTCTATATGATAAGAAAATTCCTATGAAAATCAAAGAAAAGTTTTACAAAGCAGTCACGAAACCTGCTATACTCTATGGATATGCATATTGGCTTGTGAGCCATAGACATGTGAAATGAATGACAGTTGCAGAAATAAAAATGCTAAGGTGAATGTGTGGACATACACGTAAAGATCAGATTCAGAATGATGCAATCAGAAGAAAAGTGAGTGTAACCCCGATCGAGGATAAGATGCGAGAAAACCGCTAAAGGTAGTTTGGCCATTTGCTAAGGAGGCCAGGTGATGCACAGTTAGGAGGTGCAAATGTTGGGATGTTGAGCTGGCTAAGAGATGGCGAGGAAGGTCCAAGAAGTGTTGGAATGAGACTAAACTATCCGAAGGGATCTTAGTTTTTGGATCTAAGCACGAGAATGATCCAAAATAGATCTAAATGGAGGCAAAGAATCCATGTAACTGACCCTGCATAATGTTGGAAAAGGCTTTGTTGTTGTAGTGGAACCTGAAGTAATATAGGCAATCTCTAGTAAGCAAGAAGCCTCAAAGGGACCCTTACTACAACAATAGCTATTTCATATACCATGTCGAGATAATATTTAGTTTTTTTTGGAGAATATATAGTTGTGTCAATTTTTATTATTTTTTAGAGGAAAAAGGGTGAGAACCTGAAATGGGACTCATTACATAGATTTCATTAGAAAGAATTTTTTATTATTTTATTATATTTTTATTTTATTTGTATACTTTTGGGTCCTTATATTATATTTTCACCTCTCTCTATATCGAAAATTCCTTTAAAAATCAAAGGAAAGTTTTACAAAGCATCTGTGAGACCAGATATGCTCTATGGATCTAAATGTTGGGCTGTCAACCATAGACATGTACAGAGAATGGCATTAGATGTGTGGACACATAAAGATCGGATTCAGAATGATGCCATCAGAATGAAAGCGGGTGTAACTCCGATTGAGGATAAGATGCGAGAAAATTGCTTAAGGTGGTTTGACCATTTGCAAAGGATGTCAGTTGATGCACCGGTGAGGAGATGTGAGTTTTGGAATGTTGAGCCGGCTAAAAGAGGGTGTGGAAGGCCCACAAAGTGTTGGAATGAGACTATACGAAGAGATCTTAGTTTTTTGGATCTAATCATGAGAATGGCCCAATATAGATCTATGGAGGTAAAAAATCCATGTAACCGACCCTACTTAAAGTGGGAAAAGGCTTTGTTGTTGTGTCTCCCTATATCGAAGGCGCATGTCTCTCATGATAAAACAAGACTCTACTTTCTCCCAACATAGGATCAAGATTCTACTTTCTCCCAACATAACACCAAATCAACCGTCATAGACTGGTTGTACCCATCATAAAAATCCTAACCAACATAACACCAAATCAACCGTCATAGACTGGTTGTACCCATCATAAAAATCCTAACCACCAAAGACTTTGCACATATGTCATCTTCGAAGTTTTGTTACTTTCTCCCAACATAGTATCAAAGCTCTGGCTGTAAACAGGTGATACCCATCATAAATATTCTAACCACCAAAACCTTTGCACATGTGTACATCTCCTTAGTGTTGTCATGCTACATTCCCTGGCACCGCCATATTATCAAAAGAAACAACCTGAACGCACCCAACACATCATGGCAAGTCCTAGGGTGTCAGTTGAAATGACAATATGAATTGCTTGAATATAATGAGAACCCTAGAACTCCTTATATAGGTGGAATCCTATGATTACGATTGCAATGGATGCGACACTTATATAGTCGGTAGACTAGAATACCCCTAGGGTTAGGGATTACAAAATAGCATTCAAAACTCCCTTCATGTTGCAACATATATATCAATCATGATCAACTTGTCTCAACATTTCTCGAACTATGTGCGAGCAAGTGGCTTGGTGGACATATATTTTGTCTGATCTATATATGGTACATTGCAAGTACGAAGCATTCTTCTCAGTATTAGATCTCTAATGTAGTGGAAATCAACTTCCACATGTTTGGTTCGTTCGTGAAACATGGACTTTAGTTCTAGAACCAAAACATACAACAAATGAAACGAAATATGTATTCATAAATAAAAAATGAATTTAAGGGAAAGTCGTCAAAGAGAAATTAAATTAGTAGCACAAGGCTATAATCAATAAAAATGTATAGACTGATAAAACGTGTACCATGCTGCAAGGCTTGAAAATGTTGCCAAGGCTTGAACCTATAAGGATGTTGGTATGGCATTAAGGTTATCGCATAATAATGGAATGGGAGAATCTCCTAAGGATATTACATTAAGTTCTAAGATAAAAAATTTTTAAGCCAAAAAATAGGGAAATACACAATGGTGTCCGCAACAATTATATTAATATAAAAAAGTAGGAAAAATACTTACAGAAGCCAACAAGAATCAAGGAGAGTTTAAACATGAGAGGTTACATTTTCAATCTAGAAACGTTGCAAATTAAAAAATAGAACTATTTTCGGCTAGCCACAACGCCTAGACCGCCACAACAGGGAGAAGAATCTCTGTCTTTGGTTTAGTCTTCGCAGCAAAAGGAGAATCCCAAAAGCCCTCCAAACTCGAAGGGTTCATCCAAGTCCTCGTGCAGTGAATAAACATATGCTCCAGGGTCTCTCTTTTCGTGTTGGAGAGGGGCACATGTCTGGAACTCCCTTGAAAAATCTCGCATATCGATCTCTTGTGAGGATTTAATTCTTCTAAAAAGCCACATAAAAATGCGCATTCTGCTTGGAGTTTCAAGTTTCAAATGAGATTGCAATCACGGTTCAAGGTCCCCTCCACCATAGGGGGTGATCTGACCACAACTATGTAGGCTTTCTTTACAGAGAAGGCATTGTCCTTCCAACCCCAATGATCACGTTCCTCCGTAAGGCCCTCCACCCTATCAGGCTCTCCAAAAGCAACATGAAATCTTATACACATTGATTACTAAATCATGTCAGAAACGACATCATCGAACCCCTTCTTGACCCAGCAGTCCGCAACTCTTGCCTCGTGATCAGTTGCAAGTGTAAAATTCAAGGGAAGCAATTCACAAGCATCCTTGTTCATGTTCAGTCATCTATCCAAAGAGCAAAGGAGACCCCATTACCAACCAGGACTAGTATGAAAAGATCTGTAAAATGTGCATTACTGACATTATTCTCTTCCAGAAGGTCGAAGAGAACATGGAAGGATTCATCAAAATATTTCCACTGGCTAGGACGTTGTAAATATTACGGAATAAGTCTGCAACTAAGGCTTTCATCTCTTCCCCAAATCCTACTCACCCACTTTAGAAGGAGGGCCATATTCATTGATTCAAGCAGTTGGATCCCAAGTCCGTCCGAAGATTTGTCTTGAGTAACTGTACACCGGTCCACGAGGTGGGTGCCCTAAGCCCTCCTGCCCTGAATTTCCTTAAAAGAATATCTTTATGATCGACTCTACCCACCGGAAGAAGTCTTGCTGACAGGAAGAAAACTGAAACAGTTGAGAGAACCGCCTTCACACAAGGCGTCCTCTACGAAACAACATTGAGCCTCCCTACCTGATAACTTCCTCTCCAACTTCTCAATCAAGGGTAGCCAATCAACCATCACTGGCTTGCAACTCGGTAAAGGTGGACCTAGATACTGAATAGGCAAAGAACCTCTCGTCATCTCGAGTTCTACATTGCACTCTTGGGCCTCTGGTTCATCCATTCCAAAAGGAAGAATTGTGACTTACTGTGATTGAGCACAAGTCCAGAAAGCTCACCAAAGATCCCGAGCGTTGTAGCCATCCCCTTAGCTTCCTCCTCTGTCTCACTCAATGAAAAAGATACTATCATTAGTGTACTGGAGGAGTGGAATCTGGATGTCATCTCGGATTCTCGGTAGTACCCCTTCATGATTCCTTGTTGAAGAACTTATTCTACCATACAAGGTAGAACATCTGCTACAATAATAAAGAGCATAGGAGCAACGGGGCATCCCTGTCGCACTCCCATTTGAGGTTGGTAGAAACCATCTCCGGACGACCATTGACGAGCAATGAGTACGAAGCTATGGTGACACCTCGTTTCATCCAGGTTATCTAGGTATCGGGAAAACCCTCTTTGCAAGTGCTGATCCAAGAAAACACCAATCAGGTGTGTCATACACCTCGGAGAAGTCCACTTTCTACAGCAACCCTTGGTCCTGTGCCTTCTCCAGTCTCCAATGATTCCCGTAGCCATAACTAGGCTATCACCAATCTGTCTACCAGAAATAAAAATCGATTCAGTGGAGATACAAATGTAATCTAAGACCCTGCTCAGTCGATTTGCAAGCACCTTGGCAATAATCAGATAGAGGGCATTGGAGAGAGCAATTAGAAGGTAATCTCCTATATTTGTAGCCGCCTCCTTTTTTGCTAACAAGAAAATGAGGGCTCTGTTGATCCTTTCCAAACCTGCATTACCAATAGCAAACTCCATCATAACCTCCACCACATCTTTCCCACCCATAGACCATAATTCTTTATGGAGAAATGTAACCGACGATGGGAAGTGGGGACATGGGAAATGGGGACGCCAAGGACGACGACGGGGGTTGGGTGCTCGTGTGCAGGCGTAGGCGAAAGGTATCGGTGCCTACGCATGATGCACTGCATGCGGGAGCATTCTCTAACCCCTTCGGGAAGGGCTGCTTCAGATGCGGCTCTCAGTCGCACTGGGGTTCAACACTGCTGTGAGCCATCCGCTGCTCCTGTCTCGTCGCTTCTCACACAGGAGCAGCTCGTGCCAATTGAACCAGCGGTCCGCACAAGATGCTCATCGTGCGATAGGGTATGATGATTGGTGAAGGCGGCGGGCCGAGGGAGACGCTTTTCCGGGGTACGTCCGTCGTGGGCCTGGTCTCGGCGGCCTTGTTCAGAGGGGATATAGTGTAGTTGTCACCGTGGCGAGTCCTCGCGAGGGGGCTAGAAGAAAAGATGTACAGGAACTACTTCGGTGGACTAAAGAAGGTTGGACGAGTTTACGTTGGCAGCGTCCTAGGACTGCAGATGGCCTTCCGCAGCCAAGCAGTTGGATCGGGTCCAGGTGAAGGGCATTCTTGTGCTGGTATGTAGCCTCCCAATGATCCGTGCGCTGTTGGGGGTGAGGTGGAAGTTGTCGATGCCGTTTCCTTGGGATGCTGTCCGGGGGAGCCGCTGGACCCTACCATCACGGTCAGGATCTCGATCCTGTATTGCTAGGAGGGAGGAGGTATCGGTGGGCGGGGAAGAATCTCTTCGTCGAGCTCTCCCCGGTGGAGCTCGATGCGGAGCGGTAAAACCGAGATTTACGTAGCCTGGTCGAGGAGGTGGGGGCCCGCCGATGTCGAGCGGATGCGGCCATCGAGTGATGCGGCGGGGCAGCCCGTCCGGCAGGAGGATGGAAAGCGACAGGCAGAATACGAACCGACACTTTTGGAGGGAGCGACTCCTCGTTTCCCATGCGAGATCCGCTTCGGGACTGTCAACCTTCCAATTCTGGAGGAGTGTCTCCACTATCGAAACCCTGCGCTGGTGGTGAGATCTTTATTAAATGCTGAGGTGGCGCTAAAGGTGGATCAACCCGCCCCGAGGAGTGATTCGGAGCTCCAGGAGGGGATCTTTGCTATAAGGAGCGGATCTTGGGACCCGCAATGGGTCCGAATCCGATTACGTTGCCTGTTTCTTACCTGGAGATCCATCTACGTGAAGGGTCGGGCCAGCACCTGTCTGAACCTCTCATCATCTGCACTCCCTAGGGCACAACGTTACCTGCTGGGGGGGATCGTCGAGGGTGGAGGGAGACTCAAAGGAGAACAAACGGGCATAGGGTGTAGAGGGGGTGGACTCCACCCGCATGGAGGGCTCGCCAAAGGAGGGGAGCTTAATGGGTGGTGCTCCGATCGCTGAGGAGGTACTTGTCAAAGATGGGTGGAGGGGCATGGAGGGGAAAGTCCCCAGTTTCAGGGCCTTCTATGTTAGGAAGGCTAATCTGAAAGAAGACGACGGAGAGCTGTAGTTTTAGCGGAAGCGGAACGAGTTGAGAGCGACCAATTGACGCTGCCGACCATCCAATCAATCAGAACAGATTCTGTGTGTTGGATAGGTCCGTGGCAATGCAGATGGACCTGGTACCACCTAAGAAGACAAAGCAATTCCCATGCCTATGAAGATTCTCTCTTGGAACGTTAGGGGGCTGGGATGACCTGAAAAAAGAATGGGGGTGAGGAATCTAATTTCGGATGCTATAGCGGATGTCTTTCTGCTACAAGAAATAAAACTGTCATCGGGCTTAGACTTTGCAAGGAAGGGGTTGGACGGTGATGAATCTGTTATTCATCACTCCAAAAGTCAAAAATAGATCCTTGTTCCCGAGAAAATAGAGGCATATTTCCTTTTATCTTGCATAAATAACAATCATGCATGCATCCATAATTCATGCATTTTAGCAGCTCATCTGCATTTAAATAAGAAGCCAAAAATCCCCTGCAAAATACATCTTCATCAAATAACTTCTTCTCTATAATATATATGTATATATTCCTTAAAAACATAGGAAGAATGCCAAAAATCACCCTTGTAAAAATAGCCCAAATATCCTGAGAACCCTTGTACATTAAACACACATAAAGCCCTCATACAAACCCCTAATTAGGTCTACTCACTCTTAGAATACTACATATTAAAAGACCTTCAAAATGAGACTAATTTCATTGCAATTGGAGCTTGTATGAGAAACTTGGGTTTTTGGGTCATTTTGTATACTACATATGTACATTTATGTATCCTTGTATTCATGTACCATATTTGACCTTATCTCCGTCTTCGGTCAACATGAAACTTGTAGATCTCATCAAGATCTACAACTTTCATGTTTTTGAGTTTTTCCAAATTCGGCTTCCTCTTCTCTCTACACGCATTTCTTCCTCCAGCCATTCACAGCAGGCCACGTGGCGCCCTCTGATTGCGCCACGCGGCCCGCTGCCCTTCGCCTCGTCCGCCCCCGCCTTCCGCCGTTGGATAGCCATCCTGACCCAACGGCCTAGCGCTGCCACGTACGCCCTTCACATGGACCGTAGGATCAAAGCCCCCGCCTCGCATCCATCGTCCCTCGCGCCTTAATCTCATCACGCACGTGGCAGCGTGTGCGCCCTTCGATAGCGCCTTCATCTCTTCATCTGCGCCGTTAGCCTCGCAGGTACCTAGACCACCCGATCAAACACATCTCAGCCATCCATCCGTGCCGAGCCCTTAGCACACCACGTGGCGCTCGCTACGCCCTCGGATCGCCACGGCCAGATCTTCATCCAGCCGCTCCATCTCGCTTCGGTCACCACCGTTGGATCACAAGATCCAACGGAGGAGACTTCGTCTCCTACCTCGGGTGCCCCCTCTCTCCCACGATCTCTGCCTTGCGGGAGGGGCACCCCCTTCCTATTCTTGGAAGCTGCTCCCTCCACCGTCGCCGAGCACCACACCCTCCACGATGGCCCCCACTCATCCCTCATCCTCGCCGGCCACTCTGTCAGCCACGTCGACCTCCACTCTCTCCCACGAACTCCATAAACCTCGCCTCATCGCCATTCCAGCCATCACCTTCATCCTTTAAATACCCCCTCTCCGGCCACATTCATGCCCATCCGCCACTCCAGGGAGATCACTCGAGCTCCAAGCTTCCTATTGGTGACAGTAATTGGCTGATTTGTCGAGCGACGACAGAGATCCACTCCGGCGAGATCCACGGCTACATCCGCCGTGCCGCAGCCTCCCTCGAGCAGCTGCTAGAGCTCGGGACCTTACCGACCCCTTGAGCGACGACCTGGAGCTCAAAGCTGAGCCCCAATCCCCAGGTAACTCCCTCCATCATCCTCCAATCTTCTTCTTCTTTTTCTTGGATTTTCGCCGCTTTTATCCGCCGTCATCAGCCATCTTCGCGCCTCCTCAACACTTCGACGAGCTTCGCGACGAAGTTCTGATCCTCGCTGACCCTCTTTACACCTTCAGACCCTCTACTTCACCAGCCATCGACCTTCAGCTCCGCCACCTGGCCGGAGCTCCGCCATCCGACCACCTCCCCTCGCTTCAGGCCTCGCCGATCACTTCACATTCCACCACGAACACCTGCACGCTTCGGCTACCTCATCTAACCCCTGCAGGCTCTCGTTCTTTCATTGGCCGGACCTTCACCGGAGACAACTTCGAGCTTCGTCGTCATCCATCTACAGGCACCCTCTGTTGCTCCTGAGACCATCAGCGCCTCCGCCGCGTCTTCACGCTCCTGCTGGGATATCTCCGACACCTCGGAGAGCTTCATCGGCACCTGGAGGAACGGGCGTAGCTACCGCCCCTTCGTCGGAGCACAGCCATCTCCTCCGCAGAGGGCGGAGGCCCGTTGAAGGAGAAGCTCCAGCTGCCGTTCGATCAGTTTGATCGAACGGTTGACTTCGTGCCACGTCGCCACTCAGCCGCGCCTCGCCAGCACCGTTGGATCGTCCAGGATCTAACGGCGATCAGCCCTCCGCGTCATCAACATTGGGAGAAGACAGGAGCCGTCCGATCAACGCAGATCTGACGTATCTTGATCGAGCCACGCGTCTTCATCAACATCCCTTGGATCCATCTTGATCCAAGGGCCTTCAGGCCGCTACGTCCCCTTATCCGAGCCTCGGCCTCCAAGCCTAGGCTCGGGTGACCCGAAGCTGCCCCGAGGCTAGTCCGAACCTCCAGAAAGACCCGAGCCTTACTTCGAGCCTCCGACGCCTTCCGAACCTAGGTCGCCCCACGTGAGGAGCACGTGCGGCCTGGGTTATTTGCACAGACGTCCCTGAAGCTTTCAAAAATTGCAAAAAGGCCCCTGTGAAGCAGACATCACGTGAGGAGCACGTGTCTCGTGGAAAAATTGCATAGAAGTCCTGCATATTATCGGTAATTGCATTTTAGTCCCTGTCAGCATATTTAATTGTTGAAATTTTAATTTCCAGTATTGCATTTACATCCTTGTGTTTACACGTGTCCCTAGAGTGCATTTTTCATCATTTTGAGATTCTAGAAATTGCATGTTGTTGGAAATTTTGTCCTCTATCTGTTAGTACACGTGTCTGATTTTTGTTGGCTTAATTGAATTATCAATGAATTAATTGGTTCATTTGTGACATATTTTGCCCAGTGATGCCTTTTGATTTTTAATTAATTATCTGTGCCTTCAAAAATCACCAAAAATTCACAGTAGCTTAAGGACATCATTTTCAACACTCCATAAAAATTTCATGTCATTTGCACGCATAACGAGGCCTGAATAAATAGTTGAGTGATTTTCTTTAATTAATTTTAATTGATTCATTTCACAGTAAATTTAAGTTCTGTTAATTTTCCTAGGTCCCTGATCATTAGACCTTCTTAGGATAATTTTAGTTCTTGGAAAAATTGTGATTTGATATTTATTAAAAATTAAACACTGAAAATCACTCTGTCTGTTGATTTAATTCACAGAAAAATTATTTTGAGTCGAAAAATTCCAAAAAAAATTAGTGTAGGTCATTTTCATCATAAATAACCATCTGGCCAATTTTCATTATTTTTGGACTTCGTTTGATACACCAATTAAAGTTAAAGTTAAATTGGCTAAGATCTGTCTGCATATGTCTTCGTAAGAAAGAAAAAGACCAAAAAAAATACTCCTTGAAAATCAACGCTTGAATAATTGCTAAAATTTGACCTAAGGAGTCAGTTGCCTCCCTGAGATCGACCTTGGACTTCACCAAGTAAAAAATTTGCCGCTTGAAATTAACTCGAATTTAATTAAAGTGGTTTTTGATTAACCTCTCGTATCCGACTGCAACGAATTACATTAATTAATTTGGACATTAATTTGACCGAATTAACATAGGGTGCGGGAGCGATGTCAAAATGGCGCCGTTGCCGGGGAGGCACGGCTTAGGATAAATTTTAACAAAATTTTGAGTGTTTGATTTTCCTTCACCGGGTAGTCTGACCCCCGGTTTTTCTTGTGAATATTTCTCTGTCTTGTAAATTTCTGCATTTTTGTGTCGTTCTTGATCTGACCTCAACTTGTTTTTGTGCGAGGGACACCGGAGTCGAAGACGCTTCGAGGAACACGCATTTGAATTTGTTTGAGTGATTTGAGAGAACCTGTAATTTCATTGTATTTCCACATTTTTTCTCGCATCATTTCCAGCGGTTCCCGTTTGGGATCTCGTGTGTGTAAAGATAGTGGAAACTGTGTCCCGTGTGCTGTGTGGGTGAATTTTAATTTAGCTTGCACTAGCGGCTCCTCGAGCCACTCTAGGACTTGTTTGTGCTCGTAATCAATAGGACCACACATTACACATAAAAGACGCACCTAGACCGCAGGACTTAGTTCAAATTAAACTGTTCTTCACGCTAATAGAACTGCATGTCTAGAAGCGGCTTTCTCATCGCTTGCATTTGCATGTAGAGTAAAGTTTTCAATTCTGTATTGCATCCTGCATAAAAAGCGAAGGGATCACTGTAAGTATTCTCTACTCAGCATACGCATCATCGATTTCAACTTGCATCGGCTTTTCTCGATTTCCCCCTCTGATTTTGTCACTTAAATTAAAAAGGAAATTGGGACTGTCCGATAAGCGTGCTTTGTGGTGGATTAATTGCAGTGATAACCTAACTTTAAAAATCGGGACTGCTAACAGTATTGACCAAAAAAAAAGGGAATAAAATCTAAAAATTGTTTGCGGGAGGCTAATCCCCGACCTTGTATTCAGGCTGAGTGAGGGTACTTGAGTGTGTGTGAACACCTTAAGGCAGAGCCCAAATCCCCCGCCTTCCATATCACGAGCCAACTGATCTTAGCAAGTATCACGAGTGGGATATTTTTAAACTCTTTGACAAGTACCAAGTAGCCTCCGCCCTCACAGGTAGATAGGGGCGAACCAGCGGTACTCTGCGACAAGGCCTAAAAACTTTGTCAGCCTCCGCCTCAGTGCAGGTAGATAGGGGCACGTCATTGAGTCCCCACTCCGGATAGGAGCAAAGAAAGGGAGGATCGGCGGTATCTTAGGCGACAGGATAAACAGGGAAGACGCATCCGGCTCTAAGCCGACTTTCCTATAGGCCGCGTAATCCTTGCTATTTTTGCTTGATATCACATTAAAAACTACAAGATAAATTGGACTCAACTTTGAGTCCTTAACTGTGTTGAGTGTGAACCCAGGGTCTTGGATTGTTCTTATTGCTTGCTTCAGGTAGGAGTAAAATCCTATCTTCTTCCCTCATCAAGATGAGTGATTGGGGAGATCTCGACGCACTATTCACTGATCTCTCTATAAGTCCCCCAAGTAACTCGTCTTCCTCGGTCCGAGCGCACCTTGGACCACCCAGGACTCATGACCCTCTTGAGTCCTGGTTCCCACATGCTCAGGGTGGTTACTCTCAAACCAACCCTTTTATCTCCTCCGAGATTACCGAGGAAGATCATTGCCTCGGTAATCCCTTCATTGATTTACCCTCTAACACCGTCTTATTTTCCAATCCCCAGAACTAGAGGACAAGATGCCGCCGAAAGTTCCACCAGATGAGGAACAAATCAAACAGATTCTTGCCCGCCTCGCTGATGCCGAACAGAGGAATGCAGATCTCACTGCACGGATGGGACAAATCATAGCAGCAGAAGGAATCGACCGACCAATGGTCGATACCTATAACCCGGCGGAGAACGAGATTCAGAACTGGTTGGCACCCGCAGTTCCCGCCCAGGCATTTGAGTTGAAGCCCCACTTTCTTAGTTTGCTTCCGAAGTTCAACGGAAATCTTAATGAAGAACCATACACTTTCCTCCGTGACTTCGAGTTGGTGTGCAACAATCTTAGCCATCCCAATGTTGGCCAAGATTATATTCGGCTGAAGGCCACCCCTTTTGCCTTAGGTGATAAGGCTGCTCATTGGCTGAAGAATCTAGGGGTGGTATGTACCACTTGGATGCAGTTCAAGGACCTTTTCTTGAAGAAGTTCTACCCTCTCAGTAGAACTAATCAGATGAGAACAAAGATCGCCAGCTTCGCTCAAGGAGCCTGCGAACCATTCCATGAGGCTTGGGACAGGTTCAATGACTTAGTACAGAAATGCCCCTGCCACGGCATTTCAAAGGCGATCTTAGTCCAGACCTTGATCTGTGGATTAACCCCAGAAATGCAGGGGTTGGTCAGTGACGCCTGTGGAGGAAGCTATCTGAACAAGAACGAGCATGCTGTATGGAAGATCTTAGAGCAGATGGCAGAAACCGGCAGGTCACAGGCCACAAGGGCCTATCAGTTGTCTCCTCAATCTTATCCAATGAGACAACTAGAAGGACTGTTGCAGATCTGACTGAGGACCTCATCCCCAGCATGGGGATGATCGCCGACAAGCTTACCATGGTCGAGCAGATCCACAAGAGAGTCGCGGAGATGGAGTCTCTTTCAAGCCTTCCCAAGAAAGTGGAGGAACTCTCTGAAAAGGTAGCTAAGATTAAGCTACCCACCCCTTCTGCACCACCTGTACCTGTACACCGAGTCCATCTTGTACAGGAACAGGCACCGGGGTCTCAGAGTAGCTGGGATCAGACTTATACCCAGCCGAACCATCATGCACCCCCACCAGCGGAAACAGAATATGAGGAACCTCCGCCTGTATACGAGATTAACGGGCTTTGGTATAGCCGGGACCCACTAGTCCGGCAAATCGAGATGGGGAAGGATCAGGCACACCGCCCCACCCCAGTTTACCAAGAGACCAGGCCCGTCACAGTCCCGCGATACCAGTCCAGGCCAGATCACGGGTACCAGCCGCAGCAGCGCACCTACCAGCAGGGGCCAGCACCGTCTCACCAGCAGCAGTATCGGCATGGCCAGCAGGGCCAATATAGGACGGCATCAACACCGCAGCAAGCCCAGCCCACCGAATTGGAGTCACTCACCTTGGCGATCCAGACCCTGTCTGATAGGGTCCAACAGATACAAAATGATTACTTGGATATGAGAACCGACATCAATCGGGTTTCTCGTGCCCAAGACCAACAAATGGCGCCAAGGACCCCAATTCCTGCACAGGTTCAGGCCAACCCAAACAGCCTGCACCAGGGCCAGAACCGACCTCGAGATCAGGTATATTATTCAGATAATTATCTATCTGAACATGAGATCCTTTCGTACGATAATGTTAATCATATGTCCCTCAGGAGCGGAAGGACCGTGACCATACCTGATCGGGCACGGGCACGAAAGGAAGGAACCTCCGAGAATCTACCTGAGGAGAATTCGGAGGAAGAAGAGGAGGAGCATCCCCACCACCATCCCCAGCAGAAGAAGAGGACATCTGAGTCCTCGAAGCAGCATTCCCGCAGCCACCTTGAGTCAGACGATACCGATGAGCCCGCACCTCCATCTGAGGAGGACCATCCAGAAGAAGCGGAAGAAGCATCGCCGGTTTCGCCCAATCATTTTCCTGTTTGTCAGAGTCCGAGTCAGAGTCTGTATAAAAGTCCGAGTCAGAGTCTTGTTCAGAACTCAGTTCCAGCAGCTAATGAAAATCTTTCAGTTCCAGAACCTGAGTTAATAATCCCTTTCCCCCAAGCTCTTAAGGGTGGAAAGAAGAAAATCCAAAAAATCCAAAAAGATGACCCTGAGATGGCTGAATTTTGTAATAAACACATCAAGGTCACAATCCCTTTTGACAAGTTCGTGAAAATAACCCCTGCATTCCAAAAATACCTTAAGGTGAGATGCACACCTACTAGGGTTAGCAGGAAGACCAAAAGCCGTGTTGAGAAACACGTTCTATCAGTAGCCACGACTTGTGCAATAAAGAACTCGTTTCCTCGGAAACGAAGAGACATGGGTGCACACTATGTAGAGAGTCATGTTGATGACATTGCGTTTGCACGCACTCTCCTGGACAATGGCTCCTCAATTAACTTAATGCCTACGGCCCTCTATGAGCGGCTTAATCTCGGACCTCTTAGGAAATCTAGAGCTATTTTGCAGTTTGCTGACAAATCCACTAAGAGGTCCCAAGGAGAGTTAAGGAACATTGTGATCAGAGTCGAGGGGCAAGAATACATGGTGGACTTTACTGTCCTGGATATGGAAACCCCTCGTAATTGGAGAGATTCCCAGATCATTTTAGGTAGGCCCTTCCTCAGAACTGCGGGGGCCTTATTTGATTATAAAACTGGGAAGATTCAGTTCCAAACTCCCGGCGGAGATGAAGAATTGGAGATGAAGCAGACGAGATGGCAGAGACCGGATTCCGAATCCAGCACCGAGTACTCTTCTACCGAGACAGACTGTGAATATGTAGACGTAGTTGGGCCATGGAGACAGAACCCAGCCAGCATTAATGTGTCCATCTCCTTTGAAGATGATCCAGTGCATGAGTCAGTCTGCGAGATTCTGAGGAACGAGTACAGCTCTGAACCTGCATCGCCCTACATCTTCGATGACGTAGAGGCCCAGTGGGGCCTGTCAGTCCTTACATCCTTAGGACAATCGGAAGATGAGGATGACGAGTCGGACGAGGCGTTTGCCGATTGTATGGAAAATTTTGACGATCCGACTCCAGAGCCGCGCTTGGTGGCAGCTATTACAGAAAATGATCCAGCCACTTCCAACACCGAACCAGATCAGATTGAGCTAGACTTCTTGGATGACCACACTATACCTGAGTTCAAACCTCTTCCCACAACACTGAAATATGCCTTCCTTGCGGGCCAAGACAAGAAATTTCCGGTCATTATCAGTTCGCAATTGACCGAGGAGCAGGAATCTCGCTTGCTAGAGATCCTGTAGAAAAACCGCAAGGCAATAGGCTGGAGCATTTCCGATCTCCATGGGATAAATCCCGCTCTGTGTTCGCACCATATTTACTTGGAGAATGAAGCCAAACCCTCTCGTGAATTCCAACGCCGGTTGAATCCAAATTTACGAGAAGTGGTGAAAAAAGAGATAGAAAAATGGTGCGACGCGGGTTTTATTTACCCAATCTCCGACTCTAAGTGGGTGGCCCCAATCCATGTTGTCCCGAAAAAGTCGGGAATTCAGACGACCACCAATGAGGACGGAGAGGAGATCGTGACGAGAATACCCACGTCATGGCGCGTCTGTGTGGATTACAGACGCTTAAATGCCGCGACGAAGAAGGATCATTTCCCTCTACCATTCATTGATCAGATCTTAGAAAGATTAGCGGGAAAAGAATTCTTCTGCTTCCTTGATGGGTTCTCGGGCTACAATCAAGTAGCCATAGCTCCAGAGGACCAGGAAAAGACCACGTTCACATGCCCCTTTGGTACCTATGCTTTCAGGCGCATGCCCTTTGGGCTATGCAATGCTCCAGGTACTTTTCAAAGGTGCATGATTGCTGTATTCGCCGAAATGGTCGGCGAATTCCTGGAAGTCTTCATGGATGACTTCTCGGTCCACGGCGACTCTTTTGATTCCTGCCTTAGGAATCTGGACCGAGTCCTCAAAAGATGTTGTGAAGTCAATCTGGTGCTCTCCTGGGAGAAAAGTCACTTCATGGTGACGGAGGGCATAGTGTTGGGGCATGTCATCTCCAAGAGAGGAATGGAGGTTGACCCTGCCAAGGTGGACGTGATCAGACGACTCCAGCCACCAACCAACGTAAAACAGTTGCGGTCGTTCCTCGGGCATGTCGGATTTTATCGAAGATTTATCAAGGATTTTTCTAAGATTGCCCGACCGCTAACTGAGCTTTTAGGCAAAGACACGGAGTTTATTGTAGATCACAAATGTCTTGAGGCCTTTAAGCTTTTACAAGGAATGATCATGGATGCACCCATTTTACAAGCCCCAGATTGGTCTCTACCTTTTGAGATCATGACGGATGCCTCAGATTATGCTGTTGGGGCTGTATTGGGACAAAGAAGAGATGGCGTCCCATTTGCAATTCACTACGCAAGCAAAGTGCTTGATTCTGCTCAGCGTAACTATACAGTTACCGAAAAGGAAATGCTTGCGGTAGTGTTTGCCTTGGACAAATTCAGATCCCACTTAATCGGATCCAAGGTAACCGTGTTCACAGACCATACGGCACTACGATACCTGATGGAGAAGAAGGACGCGAAGGCGCGTCTTCTTCGTTGGATTTTACTTATCCAGGAGTTTGATTTGGATATCCGTGATAAATCTGGTAAGAAGAACGTAGTGGCCGATCATCTTTCTCGTCTCGAAGATCTTACTACTTCCGAGATTTCACCAATTCGAGACTCCTTCCCTGACGAGTCGATTTTTGTTATCGACTCACTCCCGTGGTACGCCAATATCGTGAATTATCTTGTCTCCAAGAAAGTTCCCGAAGATTGGCCCAAGAGCCAAATCGACCGACTAAAGTCGGACGCTAGACACTACCATTGGGAGGATCCGATCCTTTTCTTTGAAGGACCGGATTGTGTCTGGAGACGTATTCCTCAGGAGGAATACCAGAGTGTCCTTTCTTTATGCCATAGCTCAGAGGCAGGAGGACACCACTCCGGGAAGAGGACCGCATGGAAGGTACTTCAGTGTGGCTTCTACTGGCCGACTCTGTTTCGTGATGCCACCGCCTTCGCGAAGTCGTGCCCAGTTTGCCAGAGAATGGGAGGAACCGTTGGTTCCAAGGATGAGATGCCAATGCAGCCGGTCATCATTTGTGATGTCTTTGACGCCTGGGGCATCGATTTCATGGGCCCATTCCCTGTCAGCCACGGGTTTGAATACATCCTTCTTGCGGTAGACTACCTATCCAGATGGGTGGAGGCTATCCCGACCCGAGCCGCAGACAGCAGGACTGTCTGTAAATTCATCAGAGAGAACATAATCTCTAGGTTCGGGATCCCCAAAATGATGATATCAGACGGGGGTAGCCACTTTGTGAATCGGGAGGTGAAGAAACTCCTGAAGGACTACGGCATCGAACACCGTGTCGCGAGTCCTTACCACCCACAAACCAATGGTATGGCTGAGGTGTCGAATAGGGAGGTGAAAACCATATTGCAAAAGCTTGTCCGCCCGGACAGGAAGGACTGGTCTCGGATCTTGGATCAAGTCCTCTGGGCGTATAGGACGGCTTACAAGACACCGTTAGGCACCTCCCCATTCCGAATGGTATTCGGAAAGCCGTGCCATTTGCCCGCAGAGTTAGTTCACAAATCAGAATGGGCAATAAAGAAGGTCAACTGGAACACACACCTGGGTCAGAAACAGAGAGACATGGATCTGAATGAGCTTGTGGAAGTCAGAAACCGAGCATACGACAACAGTTTGGTATACAAGGACAAGGTGAAGCGTTGGCATGATAGATATATCAGACGAAAGACCTTTGTTCCTGGACAGAAGGTATGGTTGTTCAATGCTAGGCTGAAGATTTTCCAAGGCAAGTTGAAGTCTAAGTGGACGGGACCATTTGTCGTCCGTACGGTGCATGATAGCGGATGTGTCGAGATCTCAGATCTCGCAGATGACGCACCGACATTCCTAGTGAATGGGCAGCTGTTGAAACACTTCGTCGAATCTAATGAGCAGTTAGTCCATGTCGAGGAGATTGTATTCATGCGCGAGACAGATACAGCAGATTCACATCAAGCCGCGTATGAGACCTTGCAGCAGTGAACTCCAGCCATCCGCAGCATCTCGAAAGATTCAGACCGATTCATCTGTATATATCATCATTCTTGTACAACCTACCCTTTCTCCCGCGACTTTAGTAACCCATCCCCGCCTCATCAGATCACTATCTTAGACTATACTTAGGATAACCAGATCCTAAGTATAGGGGGAAGGGTCACCTAAGTCGGTTCACTGTACATTCTCCAGATCACATTGGTCCTCATACTCATTTCCTACCTATACTTAGGCTGACCTTCGCCTAAGTATAGGGGGGACCGATGCCCGCATTGTATACTCATTCATTTCTCTTCTTTCCCGCATCCGCCCCATTTTTGTTCTTCTTCTCTACTTAGGCTTCCATAGCCTAAGTATAGGGGGGGGCGAGATGATTTCTATACCTTTTTGGCTCTCCTACGCTTAGCACGAACTATGTCTTTTCCTCGCTCTTAGTGCTCTGAGGACATAGCACACGCTAAGTATAGGGGGGCGTGTATATATTACATATATACTTTACCCATAGCTCGTACTTTCACGTATTTTTGTATATATATTACAATAATTACGGGTGGGTAAAAATTGTAAATAAAAAAAAAAAAGAGATTGTTGTATACCAGAAAAATAAAACAAATTGGCTTCTTATTTACTCTTGCATATTATCCTGCATATAAAAAAAAAAAAAAGGTCTTGCATTTCATTCATAGCATATCATCTGCACATCATCTGCATATCTTGCATATGCACAGTGAAAAGCTAGTGGGTTCTGAACCAAGTTATGAGTAGATATTGAGGATGGACTTGATTTGACCTTAATCCACCTAATTTCAGAGGAACCTTATAGGAACTGGAGTTAAGATTTTTCAGGTCAGGTGACTTAATTCTTTGAGTCTGCAAGTCTATGTTCATATGTCATCTTGACAAGCCTGAGTAGAGCACTTAACAACACACACATGACTCTTGGAGACAATGGCTTAACATGCACCAGCACTTTACACATGGCTCTCTACGGATGAGGTGATAAGGAGACAGTTTCCTTTAGCTTGGGGTAGCATATGAGGGTAGTACTTCTAGGCGGAACCTCTCTTCTTCTTCTAGTGAAGGAAGTGCGTCTCAACTTGGACTAGTGGTGATGAAGGCTGAGGACAGAAGCAGTGGGTTGCAATAAAGCTTCAAAAGAGGGATAGTCTACTGGCTCAAGAGGAAATTTCTTATCTATGCTGCACCATGTATATATGTTGTACAAAGGCATGAAAAAAAAATGCCAAAAAGAACTCCAAAAAAGTGGTGGGTCGGATTGAAAATTTAATAACCCCACCGGAGTAGATGTAGTCAAGAAAAGCAAAAGCTTATGGTCACCATGTTACTTGCAGCGGGAGACTTAGCTACACTGGCTGAGCTTCCAAAAGTCTATACTTCTTCCTCCTCTTCTTGAGTCGGTTGAACTTGAACTTAGAAGGGAATACCCCGCTTCTCGAGGAAAGAGTTGCTAGCCCGAGGCATTAGAGTTACGAGGTTGGGGGAGATTGTTTCTTTGTTACTTCTGAGGTGGGGAGTCATTTATCACTTGCACTGCATGAAAGGATTCATGGTCATTAGGGTTTGTGTATGTAGACTTGTTCTGATTAGGCGAGTTGAGGAGTCTTGAATAGAAGACTTGTGGAACTTGAAGTCTGTTAAATCTTAAACTCAGATCCCAATAAGGTTCCGACACATGATTAATCCAAAGGTCAAGTCTAGCTCTATTTTTAACTTTTGTTCATGACCTTGGTATGGAACCCAATTTCATTTCACTCTGGCATTTCATTTAGTTGCTCGGGGACGAGCAAGGGTTTAAGTATAGGGGGTTGATGAATCTGTTATTCATCACTCCAAAAGTCAAAAATAGATCCTTGTTCCCGAGAAAATAGAGGCATATTTCCTTTTATCTTGCATAAATAACAATCATGCATGCATCCATAATTCATGCATTTTAGCAGCTCATCTGCATTTAAATAAGAAGCCAAAAATCCCCTGCAAAATACATCTTCATCAAATAACTTCTTCTCTATAATATATATGTATATATTCCTTAAAAACATAGGGAAGAATGCCAAAAATCACCCTTGTAAAAATAGCCCAAATATCCTGAGAACCCTTGTACATTAAACACACATAAAGCCCTCATACAAACCCCTAATTAGGTCTACTCACTCTTAGAATACTACATATTAAAAGACCTTCAAAATGAGACTAATTTCATTGCAATTGGAGCTTGTATGAGAAACTTGAGTTTTTGGGTCATTTTGTATACTACATATGTACATTTATGTATCCTTGTATTTATGTACCATATTTGACCTTATCTCCGTCTTCGGTCAACATGAAACTTGTAGATCTCATCAAGATCTACAACTTTCATGTTTTGAGTTTTTCCAAATTCGGCTTCCTCTTCTCTCTACACGCATTTCTTCCTCCAGCCATTCACAGCAGGCCACGTGGCGCCCTCTGATTGCGCCACGCGGCCCGCTGCCCTTCGCCTCGTCCGCCCCCGCCTTCCGCCGTTGGATAGCCATCCTGACCCAACGGCCTAGCCGCTGCCACGTACGCCCTTCACATGGACCGTAGGATCAAAGCCCCCGCCTCGCATCCATCATCCGCTCGCGCCTTAATCTCATCACGCCACGTGGCAGCGTGTGCGCCCTTCGATAGCGCCTTCATCTCTTCATCTGCGCCGTTAGCCTCGCAGGTACCTAGACCACCCGATCAAACACATCTCAGCCATCCATCCGTGCCGAGCCCTTAGCACACCACGTGGCGCTCGCTACGCCCTCGGATCGCCACGGCCAGATCTTCATCCAGCCGCTCCATCTCGCTTCGGTCACCACCGTTGGATCACAAGATCCAACGGAGGAGACTTCGTCTCCTACCTTGGGTGCCCCCTCTCTCCCACGATCTCTGCCTTGCGGGAGGGGCACCCCCTTCCTATTCTTGGAAGCGCTCCCTCCACCGTCGCCGAGCACCACACCCTCCACGATGGCCCCCACTCATCCCTCATCCTCGCCGGCCACTCTGTCAGCCACGTCGACCTCCACCTCTCTCCCACGAACTCCATAAACCTCGCCTCATCGCCATTCCAGCCGTCACCTTCATCCTTTAAATACCCCCTCTCCGGCCACATTCATGCCCATCCGCCACTCCAGGGAGATCACTCGAGCTCCAAGCTTCCTATTGGTGACAGTAATTGGCTGATTTGTCGAGCGACGACAGAGATCCACTCCGGCGAGATCCACGGCTACATCCGCCGTGCCGCAGCCTCCCTCGAGCAGCTGCTAGAGCTCGGGACCTTACCGACCCCTTGAGCGACGACCTGGAGCTCAAAGCTGAGCCCCAATCCCCAGGTAACTCCCTCCATCATCCTCCAATCTTCTTCTTTTTCTCGGATTTTCGCCGCTTTTATCCGCCGTCATCAGCCATCTTCGCGCCTCCTCAACACTTCGACGAGCTTCGCGACGAAGTTCTGATCCTCGCTGACCTCTTTACACCTTCAGACCCTCTACTTCACCAGCCATCGACCTTCAGCTCCGCCACCTGGCCGGAGCTCCGCCATCCGACCACCTCCCCTCGCTTCAGGCCTCGCCGATCACTTCACATTCCACCACGAACACCTGCACGCTTCGGCTACCTCATCTAACCCCTGCAGGCTCTCGTTCTTTCATTGGCCGGACCTTCACCGGAGACAACTTCGAGCTTCGTCGTCATCCATCTACAGGCACCCTCTGTTGCTCCTGAGACCATCAGCGCCTCCGCCGCGTCTTCACGCTCCTGCTGGGATATCTCCGACACCTCGGAGAGCTTCATCGGCACCTGGAGGAACGGGCGTAGCTACCGCCCCTTCGTCGGAGCACAGCCATCTCCTCCGCAGAGGGCGGAGGCCCGTTGAAGGAGAAGCTCCAGCTGCCGTTCGATCAGTTTGATCGAACGGTTGACTTCGTGCCACGTCGCCACTCAGCCGCGCCTCTCCAGCACCGTTGGATCGTCCAGGATCTAACGGCGATCAGCCCTCCGCGTCATCAACATTGGGAGAAGACAGGAGCCGTCCGATCAACGCAGATCTGACGTATCTTGATCGAGCCACGCGTCTTCATCAACATCCCTTGGATCCATCTTGATCCAAGGGCCTTCAGGCCGCCACGTCCCCTTATTCGAGCCTCGGCCTCCAAGCCTAGGCTCGGGTGACCCGAAGCTGCCCCGAGGCTAGTCCGAACCTCCAGAAGGACCCGAGCCTTACTTCGAGCCTCCGACGCCTTCCGAACCTAGGTCGCCCCACGTGAGGAGCACGTGCGGCCTGGGTTATTTGCACAGACGTCCCTGAAGCTTTCAAAAATTGCAAAAAGGCCCCTGTGAAGCAGACATCACGTGAGGAGCACGTGTCTCGTGGAAAAATTGCATAGAAGTCCTGCATATTATCGGTAATTGCATTTTAGTCCCTGTCAGCATATTTAATTGTTGAAATTTTAATTTCCAGTATTGCATTTACACCCTTGTGTTTACACGTGTCCCTAGAGTGCATTTTTCATCATTTTGAGATTCTAGAAATTGCATGTTGTTGGAAATTTTGTCCTCTATCTGTTAGTACACGTGTCTGATTTTTGTTGGCTTAATTGAATTATCAATGAATTAATTGGTTCATTTGTGACATATTTTGCCCAGTGATGCCTTTTGATTTTTAATTAATTATCTGTGCCTTCAAAAATCACCAAAAATTCACAGTAGCTTAAGGACATCATTTTCAACACTCCATAAAAATTTCATGGCATTTGCACGCATAACGAGGCCTGAATAAATAGTTGAGTGATTTTCTTTAATTAATTTTAATTGATTCATTTCACAGTAAATTTAAGTTCTGTTAATTTTCCTAGGTCCCTGATCATTAGACCTTCCTAGGATAATTTTAGTTCTTGGAAAAATTGTGATTTGATATTTATTAAAAATTAAACACTGAAAATCACTCTGTCTGTTGATTTAATTCACAGAAAAATTATTTTGAGTCGAAAAATTCCAAAAAAAATTAGTGTAGGTCATTTTCATCATAAATAACCATCTGGCCAATTTTCATTATTTTTGGACTTCGTTTGATACACCAATTAAAGTTAAAGTTAAATTGGCTAAGATCTGTCTGCATATGTCTTCGTAAGAAAGAAAAAGACCAAAAAAAATACTCCTTGAAAATCAACGCTTGAATAATTGCTAAAATTTGACCTAAGGAGACAGTTGCCTCCCTGAGATCGACCTTGGACTTCACCAAGTAAAAAATTTGCCGCTTGAAATTAACTCGAATTTAATTAAAGTGGTTTTTGATTAACCTCTCGTATCCGACTGCAACGAATTACATTAATTAATTTGGACATTAATTTGACCGAATTAACATAGGGTGCGGGAGCGATGTCAGACGGTGCCGGGTGTTTTGATCTGGCTGCGATGGATGCGCAAGGAATCTCAGGCGACCTGTTATCTGGGTGGAGGAAGGATACTTTTGAACTGTTGGGCGAAATGAAATCTCCATCCTGCATGTGGGTGCTACTGCGGCGACGGAGTGATGGAATCGAGATGCTTATCACGAATGTCTATGACTCAATAAACGGTGAGAGGGGAGCTTTGGCTTCTGAACTTCATCATGTGGGCAAAAGTACAACGATTTGGCTTATCGGGGGAGACCTCAACGTTACACTGATCCTGGACGACCGACCGCAGAGAGGGGGAGGCAGGGACCCTGACTCGGAGGAGTTCCGCGAGATGATTCACTCTTTGGGCATGTCGACCACTGATGCGACCGGTTGTGCATTCACTTGGTGTAATGCGCGATCTCGTTATAACTTGATAGGTTCTTCCTTTCTCCGGAGGGAGCTGAGGTGTTTCCGCTTTCGAGGGCGTGGGCCCTTCCTCAGACACATTCGAACCACTCCAATTTTATGGTGGTCTGGAGAGGATCAACAGTCCAAATTTTTCTTCCTTTTTGAGCGCAACTGGCTTCTGGAGGAGGGTTTCAGGGAGATGGTGGGGGCAACAGTGGAGGGAGCCTATGGCGGAGGGTTTGGTTGTCTCGAGGATGGCGACAAAGCTCGCGGCTTTGAGGTCTTTCATCACTGCTTTCGGGAAAGAGATAAAGATCGGGTGGCACAGATCCGAGAGGCACCCTTCATGTCACGGACGGTCCATGTACGGTACTGTGCCGGGCACCGACCCGAAGGTAACGATGGTCCTGATGGAGTGCCCTTTTGGTGTTGCTTCCGTGTCGGAGGCGGTCATGGTTGTTGGTTGTTTCTCCTTCAGGATGCAGATCCAGTTCCTTGCTCCCCCACTGCCACCAAGACGAGGGGGGACCGAAGGTGTCGGTTCCGCTTCTCCTCGGGGAGGGGAACGCTTGCTTGTGGAGGCGGCAGGGCTCGATTCTTCAAGAGTATCTGGACCAGCGTTTCGGGAACCGTTCTGCCAGGGTTCCCACGCTTCATCTGCGTCAGTCAGGCTTCCTATTTGTGCTGCGGGTGATCCTTTGGTGCTTCCGCTTCCCTCGGGCGCAGTGGGTTTGGGGCCTCGGTTCCGGATCCTGCTGGCGGATCCCCTCCTCTCTTCATGGGGGAGCGGAGGTCCTGTTTTCACTCGGATCACAGTGTCGGGTGATCCATGCCCGAGTTCGGGCGATTTTAGTCGGGTAGCAAGCTGGTTTCGGGTTAGCTTTTGATGAGCAGCTTTCTTAATGAATCCATCGTTTCGCCTCCAGGTTGAGGGACTTCAGGACCCCTGCACTCGGGCTCCTTCTAGTGTGGAAGAGAATCGTGCCATATTAGTGGTGAGGATCCTTCTGAATGGGTTACTGAAAACCAAGTGTCGAGTTTCGCTGGACCTACTGTTTCTGAATACGCCCTCCCGGGTAGTGCTATGGCTGGCCCGGGGCACACGAACCCGGAGGAGGAGCCTGCTGCGGTCAGAGGTGGAGGGAGATCGACCATTGGGCAAGATGGTGAAGGTGTGGCTGCCGGAGCGGTGGCCATCGAACTTTTGGGATACCATGCACATGACCCGAAAGGAGAACCCCAAAGGTCGCACCAGATCAATCTCGCGGGACGAACCATGCAACGCATCCTTAGGGAAGCCCACCTGGAGCTCAGAAGGCGAGGCGGCACCGTCCACCCTCGGATCCTCCGGCGGAGGAGGGGGTTCGACGATCAACATCTCCACCCTGCACCAGAACCGACCAACCTCCAAAGACTCGCAGAAGACCAGGCCACTCGCGCCATCGATAAAACCTTTGTTGCACTCCAACAGCACACGAGTGACATCAGGAGCCGAACTGGGTGTTAACCCATCATCGATCACCGCGAGCACCGAACCTCGTCGCTGGAGAACCCTCCTCAAGCAGCGAACCGTCCTGGAGAGGAAGGGAACCCCACGAACCTCCGCCACGTAAACTTCGACATCCGTAATCGTCCCGTCCGCAAAGCGAAGATGCCGCCAAACAATATCGTCCATCCCTTCATTTTGTATCAAACGTTCTCTCTGCAGCCTGGAGAGATCACGAGCACAGCAACACCGAGAATCAAGAGGAACGACGTCCCCCAAGAACTGCGAACCAAGGAAAGTATACAGGTGGCCCTTCACAGCCTCCACGGAAAGGCATAACCAATCACAGCATGGGTGCCGTCATCAGGCACGCCAACTTTCCCACCCGCCAGACAGACAAAAGCCGTACCTTCAACCACACCAATCGCCGCCTTCGAGGGTCTCGCAACCTTCGGAGCAACCTTCACTTTGGCATCACTTGCACCCTTCGGAGCACCCGCAACCATAGCTGCGAACGTATGTTGCCCCCGTCGATTATCGATCCCATAGGACACCCCTCTTCTGACTTGGCCAACATCACCACGCACAGCTCCACATCGGAATGACGAGCGACACCAAACCAGCAGAAGGCCTTACGGTGGCCCAACCTTCCGCAAGCGAAACATCTCGGATGAACATTACAGAGCGATGCAACATGTCCCTGAACCCCACACCGGAAGCACCTCTTCTCCGGTTTCTTGTGGGAGACATGCACCCACTTCCCGCCAACCCATCACCATGCACCTCGGTACCACCCCCATGCACCGCGGTATCAACTTCAACCCGCCACCCTTCGCCTTCCCTGCAAGCCACCCCCTCCCCTTCGCGCCTTCCTCATCACTGAAGCGTTCGCTTCCAACCCCTGCCGAGACCCCTCCGCCGACGACAACCCCAAGGCCTACCTCCCCATGCAGAGGCACACCCCTACGCTCATCGCCTTTCCCTCCCCGGAGCAACGGGAGCCCCCACAGAGAAGGACCTTCCGACTTCGACGAGCCCTCTTGCACTTCCGAACTCCGCACTTCCGCACCTCGCACTCTCCACCAACGCTCCATCTCCGTTTTTGATGTTGTCTTATTACAAGTAACTAAGTTGGAGTCAATCACAAATGTGGCGTGGCAGTCCTTTAGTGCGGGATCGGTGTCAGATTTTAGTACAATCGGAGCGGTTAGCTCTATCGACGAGGTTCTTGTAGCTTGGAAGGGTTCGACTTTCGCTCTACGGGCGGAGTTGAGACACTCATGTCCTCACAGTTCTTTTGGAGTGCCTTCACTCGGGTACAACAGTTTCTCTCTCATGTGTTTATGGACCGTGTCAGGCATCAGCGCGTCATCAACTGTGGGTTGATCTGAGAGCCACTAGGGATGCTTTCCGGGGCAACCCTTGGTTGGTGGGTGGGGACTTTAATGTTACGATGCTCTCTACGGATAGGCCGCGATTGAGCGAAGGTCAAGACCCCAGCTATGAGGACTTCGTGGAGGTGGTGGATTCCTTGGAGCTGGAGGTTATGGATGCAGCAGACACAAAATATACCTGGAGAAACGCTGGCTCTAATGACAGACCACTGACTGAGGATGAATTAAGGCAGAGAGCAAAGGCTCAGAGGAAGATACTCGACGAGGACAAGAAGAGTCACCGAGTGGAAGTAGAGATCCAGGCACAGGTGGCTCAGAGAGGGTGATGCGAACATGACCTTCTTTCACGGAGTTGCTAGTGGGAGGCGTCGGGGAAACACCATCAGGTCAATGGTCATTCGTGGGGTAAGAGTGAATGGCAACATGGAGATGGGGAGAGCGATTGCAGACCATCTTCAGGAGGTCTCCACGAGAGGTGCAGTCAGGCATTGGAGGTGGACTGGTTTAGGCGTCGCACAGTTGTCGGACGCTCACGCATCTTGCTTGACTCAGACGGTGACCATGGAGGAGCTGAAGGCGACAGTGTGGGATCTCAATGGGGATGGCACACCGGGGCCGGATGGTTTCCCCGTTTCTTTCTACAGAGAGTTCTGGGATTTTTTTTGAAGTCTAAAAGGTAGGGGGAAACACTCGATGGTGTCCGCCCCAAAATTATTTATTCATAACAAAAAAGATAGAAACCAGGAAAAAAACAGAAACACACTACAACCAGAACGCTATAGGGCCCAATCCTCAACCATGCGTTTAGCGAACACCCCCACATTTTTTTTGTAAAAATGATCACCCGAGAACAGCAAGTCGTTTCTCCCCCGCCACACCGCCCATAGGATGGCCATGGGATACATGCGCTCTCCCCTAGATCTGTTCAGATTCTCATAGATCGAGTTCCAGAAGGCTTGAAAGTCGTCTGTACGGCACCAATCAGAGCCCAACTCCTGCCAAAGTTGAGAGACCATGGGGCATAAGAAAAACAGATGTTCCACCGATTCGATCGCAGCATTATAGATCAAGCACATGTCCGAAGGAACGCCAAGAAGCCTGACACACCGGTCCCGCGTCATCAACCTCTTTCTCCTGAGCAACCAAAGGAAGACACCAATTCTCTCAGGAAGCCCGAGAGTCCAGATAGCTGCACAGTCTCTACGAAGCAGATCCGAGTTGGCCGGCGGCGGCCTGGAGATGACACCATAGGCCCCCCTGACGGAGAACGGCCTCTCCCTCCACACCAGTGGTCCCGCCCCCCACTAGGAGGCCCCACCTCCCGCACGGCCTCCAGCAAGGCCAAGAACTCCTCAAATCGCTGGTCGGAGAGGTTAGCGGACAAGATTGGGCACCATAGACCATCAACTCAACAATCCGCAACCGAGCAGAACTTCTCCCCAGCCAGCGCATACAAGCTGGGGAAACGGGAGCACAATGCCCCACCCCCCGACCAATCGTCCGCCCAAAAAGAGGAGCCCCCCTCCCAAGAACCGGTCTGAAAAAGGCGATGTTGCTCATGAAAGTCTTCACCACACCACGCCAGAAGGGGGTCAGGGTGGCGATGGCAGATAAAGAAGGCGACGCCCCCCTCACGTCGTAGATCTTGCGGATCACCGAGAAAACAAGATCATCTCCCAGCCCCCAAATCCTGCTAGCCCACTTAAGTAACAACGCATCATTCATTTGCTCCAGCGATTTCACCCCCAAGCCCCCGTTGATCTTATGCTGCGTGATATCCTCCCACCCCACCAGATGGATCCCCCTGTTCCCGTCCGCATTGTTGCCCCACAAGAAAGAGCGCATCCGCTTCTCCAGCCGCTCCCGAATCTCCTTAGGCATTTTGCGGTTTGATAGAAAGAAGATGGGGACGGAGGAGAGGACGGCCATCAAAAGGACCAATCTGCCACCCCTTGAGAGGACAGTGGCCTTCCAACCAGACAGCCTTGCTTCGACCATCTCCACCACCCTCAGGCAATCGCAGATCCTAGTCCTTCCCAGCGTCAGAGGCGTGCCCAAATAATCAAGAAGTAATGAGGCACGCCCCGAGCCCAAGACCCTCTCGAGGCTATCAGCAAGCTGCTCTGCGTGCCCAAAGGGAACGAACATAGACTTCGCATCATTCTTGAACAACCCCGATAATTCAACAAAGATCTCTAAGGCCACCGTCATGCCGTTAGCCTCCTCAATACCCCTTTCGATGAGGAAGAGGGTATTGTCAGCGTACTGGATGATCGGAACCATTAGCCCCTCCTCGAGAAGCTGCGAGAGAGGCCACGACTAACGACACAGTCCGCAATATCGGACAGAACATCGACCGCAAGAATGAAGAGCATAGGCACTAGGGGGCACCCCTGGCGCACCCCCCTCCGAGGATGGACCAAGCCCCCCTCCGGCCGACCGTTGACCAAGATCGAAAGAGACACCATAGTGACACAACACCTCATCCAAGAAATCCATTTGTCGGGGAAGCCCTTCCTCCGCAGCACAGACCAAAGGAACCTCCAGTCAAGACTATCGTACGCCTTTGCAAAATCCACCTTCCAGAGGACGTCGCTCGTACCCCTCCGCCGCCAATCCGTAATAATCTCATAAGCAAGCGTGATGCAATCGGGTATCTAACGCCCGAGGATGAACGCAGATTAGGCCGGCGAAATCAAGTTCCCAAGGAGGACGTTCAGTCTAACCGCCAGGACCTTCGCCGTGATCAAGTATAGGGCATTCGAAATGGCGATAGGATGAAAATCCCCGATAGAAGAGGCCACCGAAGACTTCGGAAGCAAGACGACGAGCGCGCGGTTGATCCGATCAAAACCCAAATTCCCCGGACAGAATTCCAAAACCACCTCAAGCACCTCCTGCCCAGCAACGTCCCAAAAGTCTTTGTAGAACGAAATCGGGAAGCCATCGGGACCAGGCGCAGCGTCGTCGTTGAGTCCCAGATAGCGTTTTTCAGTTCCTCCAAAGTAACCTCATGGAGTAGGTCCCCCCACGCGGATCTCGTCACGGTCCTGCTACACCGGCCCAACCATTTCCACCTCCGAGGGATGGTAGTCGAGGAAACGCCCCTGAAGTGTGTTGCAATAGCAAGACCCATCTCCTCATTACCATCCATGCAGACCCCATCGATGATAATGGAGCGCAAGGCATTGGTTCTACGTCTCCCATTTGCAATACAGTGGAAGAAGGACGTATTAGCGTCCCCCTCCCGAAGCCAGTTAGTTCTCGACCTCTGTCTCCACTCCGTAATGCGCTTCTTCTCCTCCACGAGAAGTTTCTTTTGAGCCGCCGCACGAGCCTCGATCTCCACCGCCGTGAGCTCCCTGAGGTCCTCCATCGCATTAAACTTCTGAATGGTCTCCTCCACAACCCTCTTAGCAGCAGCCTTGGTCGCCCTCGACTCCCTCTTGAAAGCGCAAGACGCACTCTCAAGGAAGACAGCTTTTGAACAAACCTATAAGCAGCGGAGCCCGAGACCACCACCTCCGCCCAGTGTGAAGACACAATCTCCCAGAAGTTGTCCCCCAATAACCATCATTTCTCGAATCTGAAAAGGCCTCGCGCCACCAGGGCTTCGCCCGAACACCACACGATAAGATTGTGGTCAGAACACGAACGAGGTTTGGCCTCCACCGAAGCTAGAAGGAACGCCTCCAAAGCCTCACCAGAAACGAGAAAACGATCTAGGCGCGAGCGAGCTTTAGAATTTCTCCAGGTATAACTGACGTCCCCAGCATCCATCACCTCTAGGCCAAGCAAATCAATGGTGTCCGCAAAGGTGACAGACCCCGGGTCTTGGCCCCCCTACCACCGGGTCTGTCCGTAGTGAGTAGAGTGACGTTGAAGTCCCCCCCACCATCCAAGGGGTCCTACCGACGCAACGCCCAGCCTCCAGGAAGTCCTCCCAAAGCTCTCCTCGTAAACCAGCATCATAGGGACCATACACGCAGGAGACAGACAACTGAAAAGAGGAGGTCGTACTGGCCAAGACCACCATCAAGATGTGTCTCCCCCGAGCCATGGAGATGAATGACCACTTCGAAGAGCGCCAAGCCACAAGCAGCCCCCCCCCCCCCCCCCCGAGGATCCCGTCCCATCCAAAGATCTGAACTGGTCCATGCCACCTGCTCCGAAGCACCTCCACTCGCCCTCCGTCAAAGAAAGGAGCTTTGTTTCCTGGAGCAAGATGATGTCGCCTCCCCAGTTACTGAATCTAGCACCCACCATTCTCCGCTTATCCGGATCCCCCAGGCCCCGAACGTTCCAAGAAACGATTTTCATTTGGATTCTTCAGTAGACCCCTGAATTTGGGCCACACCGGCGGCCTCCGCCACAAGAAGTTTGAACGGAGGGAATGGATGTGACACCGGTCTCGACGCCCTTGCTCTGTTTCTTCTTCTGTATCTTTTGCCACTTCTTCTGTCGCTAGGTCCCGCATCAGAGACGCTATCAGTGAGGCCCCCATCCGTGGATGCCCCCCCAGGATGAGCTCTGGGATTGGAGCAACCGAGTCTGGGGGAGGTAGGGGCCGAGTCCTCTCCTCCGCGAAGATGGAGTGGAATATCGGAACAGGAGCCACGTGAGGAGCAGCAGACCAAGCACCAAGAAAGTTCCAGAAGGACTGAACCGAGATGATGAACCCGAGATGGAGAAGGCCGGGACCAGCTCTACGAGCCCTGTAGATCCCTACCGACAACCGGGTCCGCAAAGGCCCACGAGCCCGCCCTAGAAACACTTGACGAACCCGGATCCGCTATCGGATCCGCTTCCAAGGCCGTAGAAAACGTGCCCACATCCACATCATCAAGAAAAAGCGTTGATGTCGTAGCCGCAGACATATTTCCTACGTCACTATGCAAAAGGAATGAACTTGATGACAGGTACATCATTTGAGGCAAGTTTATGAAATGTCGCGTGCCAAGATTCAGTCGCGTCCTTTCAACGAAAGGTCCCCTCGGGAACCCAATTGCCCCTGCATCGCCCGAAGCGCCCCCCGACCTTTCGACTGCCACCGGCCTCGAAACCTTCGGCGGAGGAGGGGGAACGTCGATCACCGGCTCAATCGGGAAGGAGAAGCCACCCACACGCATCTCCGCAAAAGTACTTCGATCACCGACCTTGTCGAGGAAGCTTTTTGTGCACTCGATCAGAATCGTCGTATCCTTCACAGGAGATGCCGGTCTTAAGCCATCGCCGACCACTTCTCTAACAATTCCCCACTGCTGCAAGGCTCTCTGCAAGCAACCAACTGACTGCGAGAGGAAGGGGACGCCCTTCACCCGAGCCATGCAGACTTCCACCTCCTCGCAGGACCCGTCTGCGAAGCGCAACCTCCTCCAGCAGACGTTGCCGACATCCCCATTGCATAATAAGCGCTCCTTCTGAAACTCTGTTAAACCACGAACGCAGCACCTACGAGCATCCAAACTCACAACGTCCCCCGCGAACTACGAGCCAAGGAACCCACTCAAATGCGCTGATAGCACTTCCAAATCGATAACACCCCCTAAACCCTAAACCGATAATAAGAGAGTTCTGGGATTTGGTCGGCAGGGAGGTGCTCGAAGTGGTGGTAGAATGTTGCCGCTGCAATGTAGGTTTTGAGCGAATAAGGCTCTGGTGGTACTCCTTCCTAAGAGGGAGGGTGCTGAAAGGATTGAAGAGTTTCGTCCTATTGCAATCTCCAGCACTGTACTAGATTATAGCTAAAGTCTTCGCAACTAGATTGAGTAAGGTGCTTGAACACATTATTTCCCCTTTTCAGTTGGCCTTCGTATCGGGGAGGCAAATCGCAGAACGCTTGGTTATGGCATCTAAGATTATTGCTGATTGGACGAGGAGAGGGAAGAAGGCGTTACTTTGGAAAGTGGATTTTGCAAAGGCTTATGACACAGTGGACTGGTATTTCCTCTGGGCGGCAATGCATAGGAGAGGCTTTCCGGTGATCTAGATATCATGGATGAAGCGATGCGTAATCACCGCGTCTATGACCATCCTCGTGAATGGGTGCCCGGAGGGAGGATTCTTCCAGCCGCAGAGAGGAGTGAGGCAGGGATGCCCTCTGGCACCCTTGCTCTTTATCATTGCTGCGGACGTTCTAACTTGTGTGGTAGACCGGGTACAACATAGTATGATCACTAATGGCTCCTCGAGAGATGGGTTGAGAATCCCTCTGCTTCAGTATGTTGATGACACTATTTTCTTCATTGAGGGGGGCATGGAGAGACGAGTGGCATGGAAACTACACTCGAGCTTTTTAGTGAGATGTCGGGATTAGTCCAAAATGTCAGTAAGTCCAAGGTTGTTCCGTTCTCTTTAATAAACGAGGAGACATGTCTCTGTGGGCAAGTGCTGGGAACGACGTGCGCCAGTCTTCCTATTCACTACCTGGGAATTCCTCTGGCCACTGGCAAATCAAAGTTGGCGGATTGGCTGCCGCTCGTCGAGAAGCTAGAGAAGAGGCTCGTGGGGTGGAAGGTCACGATCCTCTTTAAGGGAGGGCGCCTGGTTCTCCTGAAGGCGGTGCTCTCAGCTATACCAGTTTACTTCCCCTCCATGAGACTCATGTTGACTAGTATTAGAAGGAGGTTAGAAGGAGTGATACGACAATTTCTTTGGGGTAGGATCGGTCAGAGTTCCGCTGGCATTCACCTTGTCAATTGGGAGACAATCACGCTCTAGAAGTGCGAGGGTGGTCTTGGGATCGGAAGTCTGGACGCGCTGAACGAAGCCCTCTTGCTAAAGTGGCTAGGCAGGATCTGGGGGAGCGGTGAGGATCTTTGCATCACTCTTATTCGTCGGATTTACGCAATATCTGGTGATGCGCCGGTAGTCGATAGCCAGGGGCTAAAGCCCTCACCTTTTTGGAAGGGCATTTTGGCAATCATCCCCAACATTCAGACTTTGTTCAAGCCAGTTCTGAGAAACGAGGCGAACTTTGCTTTCTGGAAGGATGACTGGACAGATGGAGGAGCTTTATACGAACGCTTCCCACGTTTGTTTGCTTTGGCGGCGGACCTGGAGGTACGTGTTGCTTCCTGCTGGACAGAGGGGAACTAGATGCCACTGTTTCGTTCCAATTTTTCGGATCAGCGCATGGAGGAGTTTATGCTATTGCTTGACTCACTTAGGGGGGTGAGAGGCCCTTCCAAGGAGCGGGATCATTGGATGTGGCGTGGGAGTTTTTTTCTCGGTAAGAAAGGCATATATGGCGATTTGCAGACCCCCACCCTCTCTTTCGGCCGAACTGGTGAGAAACTGCGGTTTCTTCTGGGGACTGGGCCTTCCCGAGAGGATTGATTTTTTCTTGTGGTTGTTCAGTAACCGTTGTGCAAGGCTACTTGGGACGGTCTCTGACAGATGCCTTTTGTGTGGGGTAGGGATTGAGACGGTGGAGCATCTCTTCTTTTCTTGTCAGGAGCAGGTGCCTATTTGGGATGACTCTGAGCTGGGTTGATTCAGCACAGAGAGCCTTGTATCTTTCTGTGTGAGCTTGGTTGCGGCCAGACATCGTCTGAGGAGGGAGCTGATTCGCCATGTTGCTGTTGTCTAGGCCATTTGGCTAGCTAGGAATGCTCTTTTGTTCTCTGGACAAAGGTTTTATAGGGAGAATGTTTGTACCCATGTGTCAGGATTGTTAAACTTGTGGTTATTCTAGAACGTCTCTATGTAACTGATACTTTTTATCTCTTATTATTAATGCATCTATGGGGTGGACACCTATGAGTGTTTCCCCCTTGTTTGGCTTCAAAAAAAAGGAGAACGAGGAGAGTTGAGGCTCAAGTTGGGGTTGCTAGATTGGACGGGTTAAATAATATGAGAGGACTGGTTGATTGTGAATTCAAGGAGAGGCAGGAGCTTCTTGAGGTACTACTGCTTGAAGATAGAAAAGAGGAGATTGAATGGCAACAAAGATCCAGATAGAAATGGCTGAAAGAAGGGGACGCCAACACGAGATTCTTCCATTTTGTGGCCTCTGGACGGCGAAGACGGAACTACTTTCATGACATCATTGAGGGTGGCGTTCGTACCTCGGGAGAGGCGACGCTAAGGAGTGCTTTGAGGGGTCATTTCGTTCAGGCAACATGAATGAGGAAAGGGGATGGGTGGGGGTGGTTGGGGTCTGGTGTGGAGTCCTTGTCAAATGCACAGGTTGAGAGCCTTCTGACAGCTTTCTCGGAGGAAGAAGCGCGGCAAGCTCTTTGGAGCTTGAATGCGGAGGGGACTCCTAGCCCGGATGGCTTCCCAGTTCTCTTTTACCGTGAGTTCTGGGATCTGGTGAAGGATGAGGTGCTGGATGTCACGAATGAGTTCAGAGAGGGGAATAGAGGCTTGAGAAGATTACCCGAGCGCTATGTTCCTGTTGCCAAAGAAGGAGAATCCCCTGTATGTGGAAGACTTCAGAACTATTGCGTTGTCCAACGCAATCTACCTCATTGTTGCAAAGATCTTGGCGAACAGATTAAAGGAGGTCTTAGACTCGATGGTGCTCCAAGGTCATTCCGCTTTCATCCCGAGGAGGTAAATGGCATGTAGTCTTGTGATGGCGGCGGAGATCTGTCTCGATTGGAAACGGATGAAGGCGAGAGGTACCTTGTGGAAGATTGACTAGTCCAAGTCTTATGATTGTGTCAACTAGAGTTTCTTGTGGCTCTCCCTAAGGAGAAGATGCTTCCTTGAGTTATGGATCGACTGGATGAAGCGATGCGACACCACGTCTCCTTCGTTGTCCTGGTAAACGGCAAACCGAAGAGCCTTTAGGGCTCAACGAGGAGCGTCGCACAATCGCGAGGATTACATAGTGCTACTTGGGGGAACACCCCATTCCGTACTTGGGGCTCCCGCTGGTTGGTGGGAGATTGAGGAGCGCTGATTGGGATGAGGTTGTTAGGCGGATGGAGCAGAGGTTGGCTGGTTGGAAGGCGGTCATCTTATCTAGAGGGGGGGAAGTTGATCCTCCTGAAGCATGTGCGTTTAGCGATATCTATCTTTTTCTTCTCTACTAGACTGATGCCGATGTAGGTTAGAAGAAAGGTGGAATCTTTGATGCGGAGATTCTTTTGGTCTGATGGGAAGCAACATGGACAAGGTATGCACCTGGTTAACTGGGAGAAGGTCACGGGGGACCGCAATGAGGGTGGTCTTGGCATCAGGGACGTGGAATGTATGAATAGAGCGCTCATAGCCAAATGGGCAATCCGCATATGGGGTCCGTCTTCATCATTAGCTGCTAGATTACTAAGGAGGATCTATGGAGTTAAAGGTGAACTACTGGCGAAAAGGATGCGCTTTGAATCCCCACTTTGGGTCGGGATCTGGGAGATTCTACCATTATTGACGATGTGTCTCAGACCGAAATTGGGAGATGGTCTCTTTTTTCGGTTCTAGTGGGATGACTGGATGGGAGAGGGCATTTTGGAGGGCAGACATCCACGCATGTTCCCTCGAGCGGTTTTGAAGGATGCCATGCTCTTACAGATTGCGGTTGAGGGAACTTGGTACCGCTCTTTCTGATCGATCTATTAGATCGATCAACGTTCAGAGGACTACTTAAGCATGTTGGCAGAACTTCCACCACCGGGTGACTTCTCGCAAGGTCGTGATCATTTTCAGTGGATGGATAACAAGTTCTCTGTAAAGCGAGTCTATAAAGAACTGAGGTTGCGGGTTGAGATCCAGGATGGTGAAGTGTTAGGATATGAAAATTGTGTGGGCGGCAAAGATCCCGAATAGAGTAAAGATCTTCCTATGGTGCATGAGACGGGGACGGCAATTGTGACAAAGCGAGGAGGGGACGACTGTTAGGTCTAGAGGACACCCGGTGTGATAGATGCGGGGAAGCGGAGGAGGATTCAGATCATGTCTTCTTCAGCTGCCCCGACTCTCAACGTGTCTGGGGTAAGTTGGGAATGGCTTGGGTGGTAAGTGAGGCGTCATCGGTCTTTTGGACATCCATCCGGTCGATGGGCGCAAACACTACGGATGACTGTTCGAAGGCTTTCATGGCTCTTTGGGCTATTTGGTTGGGGCGGAATGATTTAATATTTAAAAATCAGAGGTTTACTTTGAAAACGTGGTGGCTCATTGTAATGTACTGTACAATTTCTGGCTCCTGCGCTAATGTTCGGCCTTGTACTTTAATTTTTTATTAATGAATCTCCCTTGGTGGTGACCCCCAAAAGAGGGGGTTCACCCGTACTTTTTTCAAAAAAAATCTTTATATAAGAACACAAGAAAACCATCAAGACCAGGTGCACCCTCCGTATTTCGACTCCAGACTGTTGCTTTTACTTCTTCCTCTATGAAACTCAAGATCAAGCTGTCAACATGCTCCCTAGAAGTATGGCTCGCACCCAAGCATGTCCACCTCCATTGTCTGCCCTCTAACCTTCTTGAAAATCCCGGAAATGATCTGCAATTGCTTGTTCCATCTCCCGATCTCCTTCCACTCTTCTGTCGTTCGCTTCAATAGCTTTTATTAAATTTTGGTGGCATCTTCCACTAGTCACTCCATGGAAATACGTTGTTTTAGCATCTCCCTCCTTGAGCCAAGAGTTACCTGATCGTTGCCTCCATTCTACTACCACTTTTTAATCTTCTACAGTGATGATACCTTGTGATGCCACTCTTTCTCTGAGTTCCTCCGTTGTAAGATCTCTTTCATCTTTACACCCATCAAGTCTACAAACTTCTTGTTCTATCGTGGTTCGACGTGCTCTCCTTTCCTCTCTAACTTCCTTCTTGAATTGGCACAGCCTGGTACATATGGAAGTCAGCTTCTGTGTTATGTGTGTAACCGCAGATCCTGCACATTCTGTATTGGCCCAATAGTTTGATATTAAATCTCTAAAGTTATCTTCTTGTACCCATGCCCATTCGAACTTTAAAAAACTCATGGGAATGCATTTTAGCATCATTGAATGCAGTAATGTAAGCACAACTTCTCAACAAGATGATGACCCCTGGAAGTTGATTTCCTATCATCCATATCAGATCAAAAATTCGAATCAATGTATCACAAGACTTGAAGATTACTATGTCTATAAACCAAGACATAGTTTGAGTTCATTTATACTTGAAAAGGTTTCTGTGTTTATTGTAATTATTGTTCGCCATAGCAAGATTGGTAAAGTTTAACCACTCTCACTAAATGGCAGATTGTTGGCCTTTTTTACACATCATGGCATACATAAAGCTTCGCAGCCGATACATAAGGGCATTCAACCATAGTCTTCTTATCCTCAACACTTTAGGTGCCATCCCTTTACATAGGTTAACGTCAAGTCTCATAGGAAGGAAGCCTTTCTTGGAGTTGTAAATGTAGAATCTTTACAAGATCTTATTGATGAATCCTGGTTGTAATAATTCCAATACCTTTTTTTCTATGTTTACGAACAACTTCAAACCTAAGCTATAGAGGTAATTCCGAGATCTTTCATTTCAAAAGAATGGGACAACCAGATCTTGACATCGGTCATCATCCCAACATCATTCTCAATGAGTAGGATGTCATCTACATAATGCATGAGGAACACAATAGCATTCCCATTAAGCTTCTTATATACACCTGGTTCATTAGGATTTTGAACAAAATCATGCTCTTTATGGTTTCATTGAATTGGATGTTCAAACTACAAGAAGCTTGCTTATTGCTATAGATAGACTTCTTCAGCTAGCGCATCTTACCTTCCTCTCATATGAAGTCTTGGAGTTGTGCTATATATAGATATCCTCATTGAGATATCCATTGAGGAATGTAGTTTTAAGGTCTATATGTCATATGTTGTCATTAAGTTATGCAGCTATCATCGACAATCTTATGAATTTAAGCATGATTATACGAGATAATATCTCATTGTAATCGGTTTCTTGCATTTGTACGTAGACCTTGGATAGGAGACGTGATTTAAAGGCCTCTAACTTCACATTAGGTCCCCATTTTCTCTTAACGATCTAATACACCTAATTGGTTTAACCTTTTAGGTGTATATATACACCATTCTTTTGCATGGAGTCTAGTTCAGACTTCTTTCTCAGTATTCATCTTCTCATGTCATGATCTATTATGGCTTCATCAAATGAAGCAAGAAATGAAGCAAGATTATCTCCACTCTTCTGATAAATTGATTCCATTAGTTCCGAACCAAATGCTCATGAGGGTTTTAGGTATGGATTTATTTGGAATCTTATTTAGGACATAATAGTTATCTTTACTATGTCTCTCCAAAAACTAAGAGATAATTGCGCTTTACTCATCATTGATTTCACATAGTCCAACATGGTTAGGTTGTGTCTCTCTGCAACTCCATTGAGTTGAGGGGTCGAGCGAGCAAGATAGTTTCAATGATAAATAAAGATGTATAACTTGTCGATTATTTACCCTTGAACTTCACTAAGGTATTCAGCTAGTCTGCATAATTATGCTTCCAGTGCCTTGGCTTGTTGTGGTGATGACATATATTAGCTTCTTGATGTCAAATGTGTTGAAGTAGTAGAAAATTGTCCAACACCTTCCTTTTTCTGAACTGAATACGTCCGAGATCCTTACTCGTCGTTGCACTTTCCTTCAAGTTGTGCAACCATTGCACAGCTAGAAGGATTCTCCTTTTATATTATGTACTCAACAGACTTCAACATGGAGTAATTCAGCATTTGTAATCTTTAGCTTGTTCATATGGAATAATATTGGAAGTTTGTGAAAGACTTGAAAAGAGACATCAATATGAAGTATGTATACATATCTGCCTCCATCTCAGCTTTAAAGTTTGTAGTTCAGAGATGCATTCGAACATTCTGAGCACATGTTTTCTAGTCGAGATTCCTTCTTGCATCTTGCAGAAAAGCACGCTTTTCATAATCTTGTAGCGATGAGTGTGATTCACATCAACATACATCTTGATATCGCACGCTTTTCATAATCTTGTAGCGATGAGTGTGATTCACATCAACATACATCTTGATATCGTGGGAGGATTCCATATCAATATGTTACTTTTGAAGTACATTGATTAGGATCCAAGAATGTAACAAAGAACAAGCACATGGTCTTCGTCCCACTTCTTAACAATGCAAGCCTTATCTATTTGAGGGTCTTCATACTTAAACACCAGAGGGCACATACCCTATATATTTTCCTGCAAGTATGATATCCAAATTAAGGATCCAATACAAGTGATTTGATTAGTTCAAGTAGTTTGATGAAGAAGTTTGTTAGAAATCAAGAATGTGGAAGGGTAATAACAGAGAAATATAATAAAACACGAAGAACACAGGGATTTTTACGTGGAATCCTACTCCGTGAGGAGTAAGATGAAACCATGGGAGAACGCTTCAAAGGACTTGTTTTTCTATTCACTTTTCTCATATGATACAATGGGTGTGGGGCTCCTTAAATAGCCCCCACTAAGTCTCCAAGTCCTGCAAATAGTAAATGTGGGACTAAATATGAGTGGTTGTGGTAATTTGACCATGGAGGGATCTAATTACCTACACACAATGGACGTGTACTCCAACACTCCCCCTCAAGCTGGAGCATGCAATGCTCAACTTGGACACATAGAAAGAAATCTCAAACTCATGATACAAGGCATTACAAACGATATCAATTCAGTGCATACTCTACTGTTGGTTGTTGTCGAGGATGTTGCTTCTCCTGTCTACTGGTGAGGAGGAACTAAAGGGCTAGAGTATGAGTTGAACTGGATCTCCTCGTCGGAGAATTGTGCTATGTACTGCGCCTGTCAGAGTCACTGAAACTGGAACAAGTCTCCACTTGGAGAACTCTAGCACGCAACTGCTCCATCTCTCTGAAGGGCCAACTAGAAGGAGCCATGGAAACATCGTCGTCGGAGTCCACGGTCGCTGGAGAATGGAGTCTGAAAGTCTCCTCATTAAAGAGTTGGGTCACTCCCATACTTTCTCAGAGAATAGGATCTCTACTCTAGAGTCCTTACGAAACCACATGAAATCCTAGCTCACAATGGCTTAGAGAATGGGATCTCTAATCTAGAGTCCCTATGGATCACATGAAAATCCTGAGCTGGCCATATCAAATATGGGGACCTCACAACTGATGATTGTATACATGTGCGTACCAAACTGAAAACCCTGAAACAATCTGAATGTAGAGTCTAAACTTGAATCTTTGGCTTGGAATCTGGAAAATCTGACTTGGAATGTGAAAAATCTGACATGAGCCATAGAACTCTACACAATACTCCCCATTTCTTCCATATTTGTCGGAAAACAATGACATAGACAAAGTTGGGAGAAGACATGAAAAGATAAGAAAAAAAGAATAAATGACATAAATCTTTCTTTAAAAAAATCGGCTTTTTATCGTTTTTTCGACTATTATCTCCTTTTTTAAAAATCATCTCATTCTTTTTTTTCTTTTCTTGCGTACTGGCTTTTTGTATACACCTTTTTTGAGCCGTTCATTTTTCATTTTTTATCGGCTTTTCCCTTTTTCTTGTGAAACACAACCCAACTTGAGCCCAAAATACAACTTAGTCCGATTGGGATCAAAGAAGGATCACACGAGGAGAGTTCTTGAGGTACCGATGTTTCCACTTCCTCTTGTTGTTGGTTTCCACGTGATTTTAATCCTATATGTTTGAATATACATAGAGTTAGTGAGTTCTAGGGTCATATTGTGGAAACAATTGGGGTTTCTTGTCTAACGTGATCATATCTATCAAATCTCTCTTTATTTAAACGATCTTGATAGATTTTTTTTTGAAAACTGCAAGGTAGGGGGAAGCACTCGGAGGTGCCCGCCCCATCAAAATATATTTATAACAAAACCAGAAGAAAGGTTACAAAGTACCGATTACCACCCAACAAACAAAAAGAATACAAGTGGCTCAACGCAACACATACTCGTCCACCAGCCTCCTTGAATAGTACTGCACATTTTCTTTGTAAAACCTCTGTCCCGAGAACATCAAATCATTTCTGCTACGCCAAATCGCCTACAGAATAGCCATCGGGTGAAGTCGTTCACTTCTCGACCTCGTCCTATTTTCATACATCGCATTCCAGAAAGCAAGGAAGTCGTCGGACCGGCACCACAGAATCCCCGCATCCAGCCATATCTGCGATACCACAGGGCATGTAAAAAATAGATGGCCCACCGATTCAATAGCGTTGTCACAAATCAAGCACTTATTGGAAATGATGCCCAGGAGTTTCACGCACCGATCACGCGTCATCAGCCTCTTGCGCCTCAGAAGCCACAAGAAAATCCCCACACGCTCCGGAAGATTGAGGCCCCGAATAATAGAATAGTCCATGTTTAGGTCCTTCGATGCCGCAGGCGGCGGCCTAGATATGGCCCCGTACGCGCCCCTAACCGAGAAGCAGCCCTCCTTCCAGAGCCAGTGATCTCTACCCCCATCAGGGGCACCCACATCCCCACATCGTCCAGCAAGGCCAAGAACTCCTCAAAGCGTCGGTCAGAGAAAATGGTGGAGAACGCGGGCCACCAAGAACCATTAACCCAGCAGTCCTCCACCGAACATAGTTTATTATCCGCCAGCGCGAATAACCTCGAAAAGCGAGAGCAAAGAGGACCCGCTCCCGACCAGTCGTCAGCCCAGAAAGCAAAGGAGTTCCCCCTACCAAGCACCGGTCTGAAGAGGTTGAGATTTCTGACGAACGTTTGCATGACACCCCTCCAGAAAGGCGTCATAGCCACCATGTTGGGCCCCTGCAACCAGGGCGCGCCCGTCACCCCATATATGCTCCGAAGCACCAAGCAAACCAAGTCATCACCTGGACCCCATACCTTACTCGTCCACTTCAACAACAGTGCCTCATTCATCTGCTGAAGAGATCTCACCCCCAAACCTCCCCAACTCTTCTTCCGCGTGGCATCCTCCCATCCAACAAGATGGACCCCTGCGCGCCCAGTAGAGGCATTTCCCCACAGGAAAGTGTGCATCTTCCTCTCCAGCCTCTCCAGGATCCCCTTTAGGAGCTTGCGGCACGAAAGAAAATAAATAGGAATGGACGACAATATCGCCTTGACCAGAACCAACCTACCACCCCTCGAAAGGAGTGAGTCCTTCCAACCCGCCAACCTCAAATCCACCTTCTCCACCACCCTCAACCAATCACCTAGCCTCGCCCTCCCCAGACCCAGAGGTATGCCGAGATAGTCCATAGGGAGGGGGGCACGCACCGAAGCCAACGAAGTGGCCAAGACGCCAGCAAGACCCTCCACCTGCCCGAAAGGGATAAAAGAGGACTTATAGTTGTTCTTCAATAAACCAGAAAGCTCCGAGAAGACATCCAGAGCTGTGGCCATGGTCGTGGCCTCCTCGACCCCTCCCTCCATGAGGAAAAGAGTATCGTCCGCGTACTGCAAGATCGGCACCTGAACCTCTCCCCTCGAGAAGCCGCTACATAGGCCATGGCCGACCACGCCCTTCGCCATGTCCCCCAGCACATCAACCGCAATGATGAAAAGCAGAGGAGCGAGTGGGCACCCTGAAGGATATGGTTAGATCCTCAAGCGCATCACAGAAGCGTGAGCGTCGCATCAAATACGACGAAGAACGACTAGTCGCACTAATTGTTCTATGCAGCAGAAATTAAAAATTTTCATGTGACGAAACCACATGATCCAAGAACACTTCTCGAATCGTTTCGTCTAAACCAAAAACAAGTATTAGGTTTACCTCTTGAAGCGTGGTTGCGATCAAGTCTCTAAACGAAGAGACCTCCTGTCTCAAGTCCGATCCGTCAGAGGAGACGCTTGCGAGCGCGGGGATGAACCGCGTGCTTCTCGCAATCCATGTTGATGATCCAAGCGGTGGATCTCCTGATCTCGACACACGAGATCCGACGTCTTCTTCACGAGCAAGGCATGCCGAAGTAGACAGAGTTCCACGATCAAAACATCGGGCAGCATAACGACGGTGCCGCGGCGATGGAGAGCCTCTCTAGGGCATCCATGGTGGACGTCCATGAGAGGGAGAGAAAGAGAAAGAAAGAGAGAGAGAGAGACTTGTTGTCTCACTTATGTGCCAAGAAGAGCAATGGGGTGCCTCTCCTTTTATAGGGTTTTGGGATCCATGGATCTCAATCCATGTGTCAACACAAATCCAATGGTCCACATTAATTTGTGTTTCTTTCAATGGTCATGATTTGTTGCTAAAAACACAACAACAATTAATTTAATAAAAATCAAATATATATTAAACATAATTTGATTTATATCAAATCAATCTCCATTGGAGAGATAGGAAAGGAGGCAAGCCTCCTTCCATAAGGAGGGTGGACGGCCACCAATTCCACATGGGAATTGTGGCCGTCCCCTCTCCTCATTAGGAAGGGAGCTTCCTTTTTCCTATTACATGAGATTACATTATCTCATGATTCTCTCCAATATTTGCAACAACTTTTGTTGCAAATTATTTCACAAAAATAAATCCAATTTATTTTGTGAACATTGCAATCATGCCATTGGAAATTTGTGAATCACATTCACAACCCAAAACAAAATGTAAATTACATTTTCAATTTAATGTCCAATGTGAATCCAATTCACATTAACATTTAATTAACAAATGTAAATTACAAACATCTCTCTCTTATATATTATAAATCACATTTATAATATATTTGATTAATATGAATATTGCTATCCACATTATTCATATCCATGATAATTAAATCATATTTAATCATCTTGGATCTCTATTCTCTTGTGTCCAAATAATATGAATCACATTCACATTATTTACATCTTTGATAATTAAATCACATTTAATTATCTTAGATAACTCTCTTTATAATATGAATCAAATTCATATTATTCATGATAATTAAATCAAATTTAATTATCCATTTTCTCAATGCTCGGATACATATATCAACAATAGAATTATCCATGAACTCCTTCAAGGATAATGCGCTTTCTCCGCGAATACTTGGAGATAAGGACAGGGCGATTGTATTGTTCAACGTATAGTGACATGGATATTGAGATCGTATCTCAAATCCAGATCGCGGGCCTCCCATAGATGCTTGATTAAATCAAGACCGTAAATCTAATCTTCTCATTGTATCTGAATCACATTCAGATCAATGTCCAACACTTGGACCAAGATCAGATCACTTCTCTACTGAGAGGAGTCACTAAAATCCAGACCCGTTTCATCACTCCCTAAGAATGGAAGCGTCATGGTTATACAATCGTTTATGATCACATCACCCTCAGGTATTCCCAATACCTGTACATCCTGCATACCGGAAGACTCAGACTAAACCCGAAGTATTGGATCAACTTTATACTCTACTTCATGGTTTTATCAGTAAATTTCTCATTCGATCATTGGGAGTTGGTATCAATCATACACTTTCCAAAAGCGTATATCATACCTAGGTCTTGATCATATACTTTCCAAAAGTATATATCAAACCTACAAATTCAGTCAAGCTTCCAAAGCGAGACGACCGTGCGCACGGAATTTGATTCTTCCCAATATCTCATGAGTGAGCTCATGTCTTCCGGTTCAGTAACTGAACCTGTATGATCCCTTTGACAGATCGTATTACTCATATGCCCTTATATGCACACCAGCGCGCCGGTGTATAGACCTTGATTAGGTCATCAACCTATTGGTCTGCCAAATGTACATACTTAGACATATAGCAACACATCTGTCTCCGGTCAGAGGATGCGTGCCTATATCATGACAGCATATGATATAGGACTTTGGTTATCTCGATCTCGTTAAGTCAACTCTTTGACCTAACTAATCTGACACCTCCGAATCTCTATTCCTATGCAGAGGACCTGCATCAAGAGGTCGGTCAGATATCAGCCTTCAGAGATAAGGATTGCCATCTCCTACTCAGGCTGGAGATCATCTCTTAACAATCATTTGACGGTGCTTGATGAGTCCTCAATCTAACTCTTTAGATATTCATCCAAGCACCAGCCTTTATGATTCAATAGTTGAATCAACAGTTGTATGATCATCAAGATGGCCATGGTACATAACCCTAATTGTACTAAGGGATCAATTATGCAAATTATGTATTCTTCATTTCAGATTAAGGAGTGAATTGCAATAACATTTATTGCATAATGGCTCGCCGTGGGCTCGCATTTCCAACAATCTCCCACTAGCCCAAAGAGCCATTAATGGGCTAATCATTTAAACCCGCACTCATGTGACAATCATAGGCTATTTAGAAAATAGCTCGGTAAGCTGATCAGTCACTCTGTTCCCGCGAGACTACGCCAAGTCCTTTTACGACACTTGCATATCCCCAGTAACAGTGCTCGCATCTAATGCGAATGTTGCATCTCATGCAACCAATACTCAACCTTGTTAGTTACAGTGTCCCTGACATCATAACCAATATCCCCATAATCCTTATTAGAATACCTTCATTCCCGGAGATCTCTATCTCCTAAGGTTTCTAAAGTTTAGACCCTTATAGATCACTATCTACATGGTCTTAAACTTTTGAATATAAGACTTTGAGATCACTATCTCTAAGTTTCATCATCTTTGAAGATATTATTATTACTGCAATTAAGTGTTTTATTTCCATAGTAGGATTAGTAACATTTTACTACTCCCACTGCATGGTAGATATCTGGCTTTTGTACACATCTAGCATACACTCAGCTTCTCGTAACTAATGCACAAGTGCAAGTAGTTCTAGCATTTACTTCCTCAACTCTTTGAGGTGCTATCCCTTAAGATAGGTCAGTACCATATCTTAAGGGTTAGAAGCCTTTCTTGGAATTTCTATGAATAGAATATGTCCAAGGTATACTACAAATGTGACAGTCCAATTATCCTCTTCTCTTGGCTTCTGAACAACTTCAGAACTAAGATCTAAGAGGTATCTTTGAAATCATATTTCAAGATATGGAATAACCAGAGAATAAAACACTTATTATTATCCTTATATCATTTTAAATGACCAGGATATCATCTACATTCAGCAAGATGAACACAAAGGCACTCCCACTAAGCTTCACATGGCTCATCAAGATTCTATCTGAAATCATAACAATTATAATTCCATCAAATCTTATAGTCCAACTTCAAGAAGCTTATTTGAGTCCATAGATGGATTCCTTAGTTTGCACTCCTTGCTTTCCTCAACCATGAAGCCGTGGGGCTACTTCATGTGAATATCCTCAAAGAAGTATTCGTAGAGGAATGCAATATTGGCTTACATCTTGAAGATGCAATAGTCAAGTTGTGTAGCTAAGGTTAGCAACATTCTGATGATTTTAAGCATGGTCACCGAAGAGCAAGTCTCATTGCAAGCAATGTCTTCTCTTCCGGTGTGTGGCTCATGTCTACGAACCGTGCTTTGAAGGTCTCTACCTTCTCATCAGATTATCTTTCTCTTGAAGATCCATTTACACCTTTACAGGTTTTACCCATATAGGTGGATCCACGAGGGTCCATATACAACACTTGCATATGAAGTCTACATTAGACTTTTATTGCTAACATCCATCTATCCATGCTATGATCTTCAGAAGCTTCATCACATGAAGTTCAATCATTGTCAGATTTCTCTGACACATGGAATCCATCCTCAAACTCATTTGAAGAGGTATTAGTGTTTCATTTTTTAATTGTCCTCTTAGTTTCCAATTTCAGGAGCCTCATTATCTTTTCAAGATTAAATGAGTACCTACACTTCATTTTCATCTTGATTCTCAAGAGTCTCAACCTCCAAGAATCACATTCTCAGAGATGAGATATTTCAAGAATCTCAAGATCATAAAGTAGGTATCTAATACCATCCTTTATTTTCCTAATGAAGCAGCACTCTCAAGTGCTAGATTCCATCTTGCATGGAACCTTATTAAGGATATACATTGTAGTTTCTACTACACATATATACCTGGAAACTAAGGGATAATTATGCTAAAAATCATCATTGATAAGATCATGTCACACATGATCCAATTGTATCTCCCTATAACTCTATTGAGTTAAGGTGTGTTAGGAGGATTGAGATAGAAATGATATTCATATCTCCATAAGGTATCCTTTGAATTCATCTAACAGGTACATGCTACCTTGATTAGATCAAATTCATTTTATCTTCCTTCAAACTTTGGTTGTAGACCAAAATTATGAAATCTTTGAACATTTCAAAGGTTTCTTCAGGTGAAGAGAAGAAATTTCATATCATACAAAATCATTAATAGATATCATATATCCATAATGTTTACTATGATATAGATGATCCGCATACATCAATATGTATGAGATCCCGAATACCTTATCATCTTACACCATTCCCAAAGAAGGGTGTATTGGACATTTTATTATGAATACAATATTCATAAGCATGTAAGCTTTGAAATTTTAGACATTCTAAAGTTTCATCTCTTACTAGCCTATTGATCAAATCAATAAACAAATATCCAAGGCTTGATGCTAGATCATTGTCAAATGGTCTTCATCCTCCTATTGATCTTAAGGTTTAATTTCAGTATTTAGAAATGTTAATGAACCATTCATTAACTTTCTAATTTAGTGAAGTCCACTAGATTATTAGATTACTATCTGAAATATATACATCATAACTCTTTATGATAGTTCTATCTCAGATTCATGTTTATTTCTAACATTTAGAAACAAACAATGAGTGTATTCTTATATCTAGGTCATAGAGACATTCTCTAAGACTAAGGACTCTCCCACTGAATTAACAAGTCTATCAATCCAACAGAGATTGTTGCAACAATTGCATCAATATCCATGTGGATAACTATAAACCTTTAAGATCAAAATTTTTTTTTAATCTTCTAAAACATATGCAACCTATTGCAAATGTCATCAGAAGATTGAGATACAATTATTTGACTTTATCTTATCAATGATTTATGTAGATTAATCCGATGCTCCATCCGAGTCCTTCTCTAAGGATTCTAGATAGACTTGATAGTCATACTATCAACACATCAACTTATTGCAGTATTGGCATTCATCCAACTCTTCGGATGACATATGGAAGTCATAGATGTATAGTCAACTCTTTGACCATACTTCTTACTCGGGTCCAACCCATGCTTCCACTGCGCTCCCTTTATCTATGAGCAACCATTGCTTAAGACTAAGGATCTCTTACGTTAAATTCAAAAGAATTCAATGTAAGATTATTTCAACATTTATACATGCTTCATTAAATTCATACAATATGAATATTATGAAGCTTCATGAATGACTAGAGTATAGATAGTAGAATAATGACACGCGTCATCTACATCCATCTAAACTCTTAAAATATAAGTTCAGGTAGGTACTCAAACAATTTGAATACATCATCTCTTATAGAGCCACCATTCTGCATGATGCAGTGAACCATCTCATTCATGTTAAATGTCAAGAGCACATATGTATGCCAGAATGTCTTCATTAATTTTATAAGGATCATTTGACAATTGCGATCATCATCGACATGTCACTTCCAAAGTACATCCGATGAGAGATCAAGACTATAGAGACATACAAACCCTAGGGTTGTAGTCCTATTATCTATTTAATTGTCATTCCTCAATATTATGAGGAAACTTGCACATTGCAACCACATACATTATGTGTCCAATTGCAAGTATAATATCTAGATCATGAGTCCAATCCATGATATTTTACTGGTTATTATTGAGTATATCATTGAGTGGGTTTTAATGAAGGATTATCTGAAATAAGAAATTTGCATAAATATATAAATATATATATATTTTACTTTGATTTAGGATTTTTATATCAAAGTTGTCTTGTCTTGTCAACACTGAAAGTTCATTCCCTTAATCACTTTCAATGTAAGAGATATACTTACCATTATATCTCAACAAGATCTGGGATCTCCTTCCTTATCTTTGTTGCATCCCAATAATATGAGAACATACAACTCGGATAAAAAGAAGCGGGAACACATTCCGCCTTGCAAGTCCAACTTGCATCTCCCAATTCGGTCTTTAACACCCGGGCCCACCACCCCTAAGGCGATGTTGACCCGTCATTAATTGAACCAACCGTCAACAGGAATAGTACTCGCTATACGCAATCCAATATCGCCCCAATAATATGAGGATCCGATATTGGGGTCACTACGTATACGGCCTTACTCTTTCGAGAAGCAAAGAGCCCGATCTAGATGCGCTTGCATACAGGAGCTGTCACTTTGGACAGGCGTCTCCTACATACAATCCCTGGCGACGGAACCCTTCGCCTTGACGGGAGACCATGGATGTCACTTACGTGATCCTCCATATCATATTCAAATTCTAATTAATCATTATGAATCATATTCATTATGATTAATTCTTCCAAGGGAAATAACATCTCTATATATAATAGAGTGTCTTAGTTTTAATTGGATTCCAATTAATCTAATCATATTAAATTAATGATCCAATTAATATCCAACAAACATTTTAATAGTTACTTGAATTATGGTATTATCTCAAATACGTATTATTTCGAATTTTAATAATTAGAAATACATCATGATTTCTTAAGCATTATACTAACCCTACCCGCTGTCATGGCCAGTACCGACGAGAGTGGGACGGACCACATACGTTGCAACCCGCAACCCCAATGCTCTCCGACTAGACACCATATCCACCTCGGGAAAGGATAATGCAAAATAGATCATTTTGTACTTGAGATGATCATTGGTTCTTCAACCGAAATTATACCATATAGTAATAATCAAAACAATTTTGATTAACATTATAATGAGATTTGCTAAACAAATCCCAAGTCCTATTCAAGCAACATGTTTGTTGGAATGTTGATCATTTAGATCATGTAACCAATCTTGATCTAGATCACATCTAATCATTTGTTGGTTAGGGCAAAGTCATTTAAGGACATAATTATCATTAAATATTTCACAAATATTTATGCATAATTATTCCAGGAAATTAAACAATTCAATTTCACTAATTAATTAAATGACAATCACTAGGTTCTTGATTAGGAAAGTATTTTCAGCAGTGACCCTCACTTACTAAAAATACCATATCTCAATCAATTTAAATCCAAATTAAGCAAAGTAAATTTCTAAAGTTTGCTAACTTGATTTACAACAGAACCCAAGTGATTTGCACGCATTTCAAGGCGTTTCAAATCCGCAATTAACATCTTAATTACGTCATGATCCGCAGTCCCCGAAACAGTGGATACATGTTCACTAAAATGAGCATATCTAGAGCAAACGGAATCGAAATCACGCAAACTCAGATCCTACGGTTTCCTTATTTAATGGGGAATAAAATCCAAATATTATTTTCGTGTTTAAACAATTTAAACAGTGCCGAAAATAATATCAAAACAGAGATGCGAAAATGAAATGCAAGAAAACTTTCGCAAACCCTAATGAACCCAAGTCGTCCTCGGTTTATGGATTGTATCCAAAACCACCAACCTGGCTCTGATACCACTTGAAGGATATGGTTAGATCCTCAAGCGCATCACGGAAGCGTGAGCGTCGCATCGAATACGACGAAGAACGACTAGTCGCACTAGTTGTTCTATGCAGCGGAAATTAAAAATTTTCATGTGACGAAACCACATGATCCAAGAACACTTCTCGGATCGTTTCGTCTAAACCACAAACAAGTATTAGGTTTACCTCTTGAAGCGTGGTTGCGATCAAGTCTCTAAACGAAGAGACCTCCTGTCTCAAGTCCGATCTGTCGGAGGAGACGCTTGCGAGCGCGGGGATGAACCGCGTGCTTCTCGCAATCCATGTTGATGATCCAAGCGGTGGATCTCCTGATCTCGACACACGAGATCCGACGTCTTCTTCACGAGCAAGGCATGCCGAAGTAGACGGAGTTCAACGAGCAAAACATTGGGCAGCATAACGACGGTGCTGCGGCGATGGAGAGCCTCCCTAGGGCATCCATGGTGGACGGCCATGAGAGGGAGAGAAAGAGAAAGAAAGAGAGAGAGAGACTTGTTGTCTCACTTATGTGCCAAGAAGAGCAATGGGGTGCCTCTCCTTTTATAGGGTTTTGGGATCCATGGATCTCAATCCATGTGTCAACACAAATCCAATGGTCCACATTAATTTGTGTTTCTTTCAATGGTCATGATTTATTGCTAAAAACACAACAACAATTAATTTAATAAAAATCAAATATATATTAAACATAATTTGATTTATATCAAATCAATCTCCATTGGAGAGATAGGAAAGGAGGCAAGCCTCCTTCCATAAGGAGGGTGGACGGCCACCAATTCCTCATGGGAATTGTGGCCGTCCCCTCTCCTCATTAGGAAGGGAGCTTCCTTTTTCCTATTACATGAGATTACATTATCTCATGATTCTCTCCAATATTTGCAACAACTTTTGTTGCAAATTATTTCAAAAAAATAAATCCAATTTATTTTGTGAACATTGCAATCATGCCATTGGAAATTTGTGAATCACATTCACAACCCAAAACAAAATGTAAATTACATTTTCAATTTAATGTCCAATGTGAATCCAATTCACATTAACATTTAATTAACAAATGTAAATTACAAACATCTCTCTCTTATATATTATAAATCACATTTATAATATATTTGATTAATATGAATATTGCTATCCACATTATTCATATCCATGATAATTAAATCATATTTAATCATCTTGGATCTCTATTCTCTTGTGTCCAAATAATATGAATCACATTCACATTATTTACATCTTTGATAATTAAATCACATTTAATTATCTTAGATAACTCTCTTTATAATATGAATCAAATTCATATTATTCATGATAATTAAATCAAATTTGATTATCCATTTTCTCAATGCTCGGATACATATATCAACAATAGAATTATCCATGAACTCCTTCAAGGATAATGCGCTTTCTCCGCGAATACTTGGAGATAAGGACAGGGCGATTGTATTGTTCCACGTATAGTGACATGGATATTGAGATCGTATCTCAAATCCAGATCGCGGGCCTCCCATAGATGCTTCATTAAATCAAGACCGTAAATCTAATCTTCTCATTGTATCTGAATCACATTCAGATCAATGTCCAACACTTGGACCAAGATCAGATCACTTCTCTACTGAGAGGAGTCACTAAAATCCAGACACGTTTCATCACTCCCTAGGAATGGAAGCGTCATGGTTATACAATCGTTTATGATCACATCACCCTCAGGTGTTCCCAATACCTGTACATCCTACATACTGGAAGACTCAGACTAAACCCGAAGTATTGGATCAACTTTATACTCTACTTCATGGTTTTATCAGTAAGTTTCTCATTCGATCATTGGGAGTTGGTATCAATCATACACTTTCCAAAAGCGTATATCATACCTAGGTCTTGATCATATACTTTCCAAAAGTATATATCAAACCTACAAATTCAGTCAAGCTTCCAAAGCGAGACGACCGTGCGCACGGAATTTGATTCTTCCCAATATCTCATGAGTGAGCTCATGTCTTCCGGTTCAGTAACTGAACCTGTATGATCCCTTTGAGAGATCGTATTACTCATATGCCCTTATATGCACACCAGCGCGCCGGTGTATAGACCTTGATTAGGTCATCAACCTATTGGTCTGCCAAATGTACATACTTAGACATATAGCAACACATCTGTCTCCGGTCAGAGGATGCATGCCTATATCATGACAGCATATGATATAGGACTTTGGTTATCTCGATCTCGTTAAGTCAACTCTTTGACCTAACTAATCTGACACCTCCGAATCTCTATTCCTATGCAGAGGACCTGCATCAAGAGGTCGGTCAGATATCAGCCTTCAGAGATAAGGATTGTCATCTCCTACTCAGGCTGGAGATCATCTCTTAACAATCATTTGACGGTGCTTGATGAGTCCTCAATCTAACTCTTTAGATATTCATCCAAGCACCAGCCTTTATGATTCAATAGTTGAATCAACAGCTGTATGATCATCAAGATGGCCATGGTACATAACCCTAATTGTACTAAGGGACCTATTATGCAAATTATGTATTCTTCATTTCAGATTAAGGAGTGAATTGCAATAACATTTATTGCATAATGGCTCGCCGTGGGCTCGCATTTCCAACACACCCTTGTCGCACCCCCCTACGGGGATGAATCCACCCCCCTTCCGGCTTGCCATTGATCAACACCGAGAAAGATGTTGTGGTGATACACCGCCGCATCTAAGAAATCCACCGCTCCGGGAAGCAAAGTCTCCTCAACACGGACCACATGAATTTCCAATCAAGGCTATCATAAGCCTTTGCAAAGTCGACTTTCCATAAAATACCACTCGTGCCCCTCCTCCTCCAATCGGCAATGACCTCGGAAGCAATCGTCGTGCAATCAGAGATCTGACTGCCCGGAACGAACGCGGATTGCGCTGGGGAAATCAAGCTACCGAGGATGCCAACCAACCTCCTTGCCAGCACCTTGTCCGTGGTCAGATATATGGCTTTAGAGACAGCGATAGGGCGATAGTCATCAATGGAAGTCGGCGGCGAACGCTTAGGAAGCAGAACAATAAGCGCCCTATTGATACGGTCAAAACCCCTATTCCCATAGCAGAATTCCCGAACCACATCAAGCACCTCATGACCAATAAGGTCCCAGAAATCCTTGTAGAAAGAAATCAGGAACCCATCGGAGCCAGGCGCAACGTCGTCGTTAAGGTCCCACACAACATCCCTGAGCTCCTCCAGAGTGACGTCACCCACCAGCGCCTCGCAAGCAGACGGCTCCACCAACCTACAATCACGGCCTAACTATCTCCACCGTCGAGAGATGACATCAGCGGATACAACCCTGAAATGATTCACAGTAACCAAGCCCATGCTTTTATTCCCCTCCACTGTGACCCCACCAGCAGTAATTGAACTCAAGACATTTGCCCTGCGTCTCCCACTTGCGACACGGTGAAAGTACGCCGTATTCGCGTCCCCCTCCTTCAACCAGGTGCTTCTCGACCGCTGCCTCCATTCAGCCACCCGCTTCTTATCTTCCAGAGCAACCGTCTTCTGAGCCTTCAACCGCGACTCCATCTCAGCCGGAACAAGCGGCCTCACATCTTCAATCGCGTCCAGATCCCTGATGATTTCCTCAGCGGCCCTTCTAGCCACGCATCTCGTGGCCCTCGTATCCCTTTTGAAACACGCAAGCCTTGTCCTCAAAGACTCAAGCTTTTGAACAAATTTTGACGTGGCAGATCCCAAGGGCTTCGTCTCAGCCCAGTGCACCGCAACAAGGTCCCTGAAGCCGTCCTCAAGCAACCAGCAATTCTCGTATCTAAAAAGCCCCCTATGCTCCGGGATGGCCCCAGAGCAGAACATCAGCGGGGTATGATCGGACCAGGACCTAGGCTTGGGTCCCACCGAGGCCAAGGGAAACATATCCAGCAGCTCATTTGAAACGAAGAACCGATCCAGCCGTGACCGCGATTTAGAGTTTCTCCAAGTATAGGCGACGCCTTCCGCGTCTAACACCTCAAGGCCAAGCGAGTCAATAGTCTCAGCGAAATCCACGGAGCCCAAGTCTTGGTCCCCTCTCCCACCAGGCCTATCGGAAGATAACAGAGTTACGTTGAAATCCCCGCCCACCACCCACGGGGCCCCCCCACCGCCCTCCCAGCCTCCACCAGATCCTCCCACAACTCCCCCCTCCGGTCACCATCACAAGGTCCATACACACAGGACACCACCAAAAGCTCCGCAGAGGAAGTACCAACCAGGAACACCGCTAGCACATGCCTACCCAGGATCTCCGAGGCACACTCGATAGATTCATGCCTTTCAGTCTATTATTGCAAGATATGTAATGTAACATAAACATATTTTTGAACTTTGAAGCACACTTCAATTAGTTTTTATGGATATGGAAGGTTTAACATATTCACGAACCATAAGTTTCACTCAAAGTCGTTTTTCTTTGGGAAGTATGTTGTTGCATAGGAATTTATTAGATCCAGAAAAAAAGATATCCTTTTTTTGCTATACTTTAATGATACGAACCCATTGGGAGAAAGATGTTATTTGCATGCCCAAAATCAATTATTAAAGTTGTATAGTGTCCATTGGGATATAGTTTTCTTTCATGTTTTTTATGTTTTATTTGTTTCCATTGTATTCTTTATGTAATTCGCCTAACAGGTTACTCTCCTATATAAGAGAATCCTCCGGCTTCATGAATAATTAATTTTCATTCTTTTCTCTTCACATGCTATTAGAGCGACAATCCTAGCCCAAAGTTCGAATACCCATACGTGCCCTAACCCTCACCCTCCAGCCTCCACATGCATGCGGCTCCTCCAACGCTGTTGCAGGGTTGCCGCTGTCGTCAAGACCCCCGCAGGGCCATCGCAACAGCCTCTTGCGACTTCTCTCAACCCCCACTTTGGGCCCCTTTCGATCCCTTTAGGTCATGTATGATCCCTAGCGGCCTCTCGCAACCCCTCCCGACTTAGCGCAACCAATTTATTTCCTGTTCGACGTCGACCTACAATCTGAATCAGTCTGATTTTGTGCGGACAATGTGATTTTAGACCTATATTGTGTTTTTCAGTCCTAGCATGAATCGGGGATTGAAGATGATGGTTGTATGAGTCTACATGTACAACCAATCCTCCATATGATTGTGTAGACTCATTCAAATCGGTCTACTTCCCCAGTCGAGTTCCGTTCAAACCTTTTTTATCATGTCATAAAACAAGGGTGATATATTTTCTTCGTCTAGTGCCTTCAAGGATCCGGCTCCCATCGTGAATATGGATGGGACCAACTCTGAGTTGTAGTCCATGAAATATCTAACCCTCATGCAGTATAACAACAAGGAGCACATTCTGACAAAACCCGAGCCAACAGACAAGACTGGGGACAATGCTTCGCTGAAGCAAGATGATGTGTATGCGTGTATTTGGCTCTCTAGGACCCTCAACATAGAGATAATCAATGATATTGTGAACCATCCCACCGCCAAAGCAATGTGGGATATTCTAGCATCCACTTATCAAGTGAAGAATGTGGCCAAGACTCTTCAACTTCAGTTTGATATATACAGGGTAAAGCAGAGTGATCGTCCACTGCACATTCTACTCCTCGCTACGTGGCATGTTCGAGAAGCTTCACAGCTTTATGCCAATTACGACCTCTGCGGAAAGACGTGGAACAAAAAGTTGTATTCATCGTAGCCCTAGTGCTCTCTTATATAGGGGAAAAGCTCGAAGAGAAAATTACATAAAGTAGACAGAAGAAATAGAAAAATATAAATAAAGACAAAGAGATATAAGTATCTCAACACTCTCCCTCAAGCTAGAGCATATATGTCCATCACGCTCAACTTGGAACATCAACGGTAAAAAAGACCCCGCATAAGAGCTTTGGTAAACATATATACATCTGATCGCCTGAAGCAATGTGAGAAGTGGAAATAAGCCCCTTCTGGATCAAATTATGGGTATAATGACGGTCTACTTCAATGTGCTTTGTTCTATCATGGAAGGTTGTATTATTAGCTATGAATAAAGCTGCTTGATTATCACAATTAAGATGCATAGAAAGAGGCACCTCAAGAGTTAGGTCAGTCAGGACGGACTTGACCCATATCATTTCCGTGCTCCCTTAGGCCATGGCCCTATATTCTGATTCAGCGCTAGATCGAGCTACGATTGTTTCTTACTCTTCCATGAAACCATCGAGCTGCCAACAAACACACTGAAACCTAAAGTGGACTTTCTGTTCTTGGGGCACCCAGCATAATCGTATCTGCACATTTAGTAACTGTGAGAGACGTATCTCTTCTTAATAGAAGGCCTGCACCTGGAGAAGACTTCAGATACCTCAAGATCAAGCTAATTGCATCCATGTGAGCCTGTCTGGGTTGCTCTATAAACTGGCTGACTCTGGTCACAACAAATGATATATTAGGCCCACTAATAGTAACATATAACAGTTTCCCTACTAGCTCTTTGTACCGTCTCTTATGCACCTCCTCAGAGTCATCATCATAGAGCCTAGCATTGGGATCCATTGGTGTAGTGACAGGTCTACATCCTGTCATGCATGTCTTAGATAGAAGATCAATAACATACTTTCTTTGTGTACCCTGATAATTTCTTGTAAACTCTAGGCCAAGGAAGTAATGCAGCTTGCCAAGGTCCTTAGTCACAAACTGTCGTCCAAGGAAATCCTTAGCTTCCTGAATGTCCTGTTCATCGTTGCCAGTAACAATGATGTCATCAACATAAACCAGAATAGCAACGATAGCTCTCTGAGTTCTCTTAACAAAAAGAGAAAGATCTGCGGTAGATCTGACAAACAAAAAGAGAAAGATCTGCGATAGATCTGACAAACCTCATCTGTTCAATCAACTTTGAGAGCTTCTGAAACTAAGCCTTCGAACTCTGCTTAAGTCCATACATGGCCTTGTGAAGTCAGCTCACCATATTGGACTCCCGCTCAGCAGCAAACCCGAGTGGATGCTGCATGTAGACTTCCTTCTGCAGATCTCCATACAAGAATTCATTCTTGACATCTAATTGGAAAAGTGGTGAGTCACGTACCACAATGACTACAAGAATCCTCAACGTAGAATGACGTGTAATAGGAGAAAAGGTATCTTGGTAATCTACCCCATAGATTGGGTGAAGCCACGAGCAACCAATCTGGCCTTATATATGTCCACAGTACAATTAACTCGATGTTTCACAGTAAATACCCATTTGCTGCCAACAACAGATGCACCTGGAGGAGCCTGGACAACGCTCTACGTACCCCAAGACTATAAGGCCGCCATCTCCTCCTCCATCGCTAGACGCCACTAACTACTCTGCAACACCTCCTGATAGGAGCGTTGTATCTCCACGGCCGACAGTCCTACAATAAACCTCTTAAAATCCTCAGAGAGTCGTGCCAGGGAGACAAGGGAAGCAAGAGGATACATAGTGCATGCACGCCTCTGCTTCCTAAGAGCAATAGGCACATTCAGATCCACAACATCCTCAAAGGGTGCATCCTCCAAGACATCTTGCACCTCAAGCTGCACAAGCAAATCACCAGTACCATTAGAAGAACTCAAATGCTCATAACATACCATGGGCATACTGGATAAAGGAGGCACATGAGCACGAGGCCGGTGTCCTGGTAACATCCAAAGATGACAGTGTTTTCGTTCGACCACCCCATTCTGTTGAGAAGTATACGCACAAGAAGTCCGATGCACAATACTATAGGATCTAAGAAATTGAGAAAGTTGAGTACTGCAAAATTGTAGCGCATTATATGACCGTATAACCTTGACATTTGTAGAAAAAACATTCCTTATTTCATTAATAAATGACTGAATAACATGACCATCATCAGATTTGTTCTTAAAAAGAAAAATCCAAGACAATCTTGAAAACCATCGATAGCAACAAGATAAAACATGTGCCCTTGATGATCTAGGGCACGACCTGAACCCCAAATGTCAAAATGATTTAATTCAAAAAGATTGATTACTTCGACCTTGACGACTCTGAAAAGTGGACTGATGATGCTTCCCAAGTTGTCAGGCCTCCCACTGAAAAGTAAAGCGAGGGGAAATATGTGGAAGAACGTGACATAGCTTTTGCAGAGGAAGATGATCAAATCAAAGATGCCACACATAGGGAGAAATAGATCCGGTGCGAAAGGAAGAAGCACCATCATAAGGAGATTGTACCAGTCTGTAGAGACCTCCTTGCTCACGGCCAGATCCAATCACCCTGCATGTTAGAACGTTCTGAAACAAAATAGCAGAAGGGTCAAATATGACACGACAATGTAAATCCTTGGTGATGTGACTAATGGATAGTAAATTCATAGAAAATTCATGAGCGTAAAGAACATTCTGAAGATGCATTGCAGGGGTTAATTGCATCTCCCCCTATCCAGTAATGGGAGAGTGTGCCCCATCAGCTATCACAATAGCTCTCCCTGATTGAGTAGGACTAAAAGTACTAAATTGTCCTTTGTCACCACAGAGATATTGGGATGCTCCTGAATCCATAATCCACTCTGACAAATCTGCCTTGTAACATCTAGTAAAGGCACATGCTATACTTGATGTGGATGCTGATGCTGAGGAAATTACCTTTGAGGATCCTATAGAAGAGATGGTTGATCCAGAAGCAGGCATAATCTTCCTGAGATGCGCTACGAGTTCTTAAAATCTCTGATCAGATACAAATGATGAACTCTCAACCTGTTGAGTATGCTCTGCAACGCGTGATGAAGCAAGAAACCCATACTTGGAGTAGCATGTTTCCTCAGAATGACCTGACCTGTGGCAGTAGGTGCACAATTGATGGGGTCAACTACCCCCTCCCCTGCCACGGTTCGAGCTCCCCCTACCACGATACTGAGTAGCGCCCCCCTTACCACGAGATGCAGCCATAGTTGAAGAAGTTTGAGACTGCAAGATACCACCAGAGGATATAGAGCCTGGTCAATCTACGATATGCCTCCTTCATTGAAGGTATTGTGGCATCAGTGAGAATCTGGGCACGAGAAGTGTCATACTCAGGATCAAGAGCTACTAAAAAAACCCCAGTCATAACATAGTCTCTATATACCTTGAGTTGCTCAGGCGTAGCAATCAAGGGAATGTAACCATGTAGTTTCTCAAACATACCCCTCAGAGAAGTGTAGAGGGTATGGAGAGAACGACTATTCTACTTCGATGTGAAGATATCGTACTGGAGCAGCAGTATCTTCGATTCATTTTTCGTCGGATGGTATGTGGCAGTGAAACTGACCCACATAGCCTTTACAATAGGCTGACTCGGTATATCATTAGCTATCTATGTTGACACAGTCCCAGATAGCCATACTCGTGCATATGCATCCTCTACCTCCCATGAGGCATCTACCACGGTCTTGTCGCTCGGCTCCTTATTCGTAAGGATGTGCTTCTTGCCATTGCACTGCATTATACTCATGAACTGTATGGACCTCAATTCATAGTTTGTTCCATCCATTTTGACGATGGGTGTTGGACCTTTTGTAGTCTGACATGATGACAACTATCTCCAAGACTGTTTCTGCAACAAGTAAGATCTGTGTCTACATTGACATATGGGAAGATGGTTGTGGGTGTAGACTCATACCACAACCTTTTCTATTCAATAGAAGCTCCTTTGGGTAACTAGGGTGTTTTAGATGATCATGTCGCACCCTAAAAATCTAAAAATGGTCTTAATCGACAGCGACAACCGGCAGCGGTGGCGAGCAGTACGGCCGAAAACGGCAACGGACCAGCAGCAACAGCCGGCGACGAGAGGCGAAGAGCGGCTGTTGGTGGCTGGTAGCAGCAGCGGCTGCGGCTGCTGCTAGGCGGCGATCGATGGCCACCCAAGAGATGAACGGTGGTGGTAGCCACTCAAGAGATGGGTGGCGACAACGACGGCCGGTTGCGTGCGGGGGTCGCGCTAGGGTTTTTGGTGGGGTAGGCCTATAGAGCGCGGGCTCTAGTTTAGGACCGTCGCTCTGATACTATGTGGAAAGATGTGGAACAAAAAGTTGTATTCATTGTAGCCCTAGAACTCCCTTATATAGGAGAAAAGCTTTGAGAAAAATTACATAAAGTAAACTGAAGAAATAGAAAAATATAAATAAAGCTAAGGAAATATAAGTATCACGACAATCTCCACAAAGCAGCAGAGGGCATATAAGAACTCCACGGAGTTCTCTTGGCTGCGCTTGGCCCAGAGTATGAGATAGCATGAGCATAACTCCTTATTGGGACAACCATACCTCCCATAGAGGAGGCTTACAGTCATCTCAACGAGCTTTTTATTCCACCTGTTGCCACCACACAGTCTTCCCCAGCGATGGTTGCTTCTCGATGCAGAGAAGGTTCTACTCTGTCAGAGGGCGTAATCCTCGTGGCAGAGGTGGTGGACGTCAACGTGACCCCCACACCTATTGTCCATGACACTCTGAGGACACATGCTATCAGAAGCATACGCCACATTTGCTCACATGGCAGAGCAGATTGAGCCTTTAAACACTACAGTTCCTCAGGCAGATCCACGCCTTGATGGCATTGTCTATAGTATACGAAAGATCATGACTCCAATGGTCGACACTACCACTACAAGATCCACAGATATCCCAGCTGCAACTCGAGCCTCTTTGAGCTCTTCATGTATTGCATGCGCTTTTACTGGTTGTAGCAGTGCAGATATGACTATGGAACATGGACTCTGGTGTTTCTCACCATTTGTGTGGAGACAGAGCCTTGTTCAGGTCCTACAGGTCTATACCCCATGGTAGATGAATCGTTATTGCAAATAAGGTTCACTTGCGCATCACAGGACAGAGGGAGGTGCATTTGACGCTATCCATGCACCTGCAGAGTAGTTTATATGCTCCTGATTTTCAGATAAATTTGCTTTCTATTAGTCATATTATAAAGGATCTGCATCGTCGTGCCATTATTGACCCCTCTTCTCTTGTACATCGGGACATAATCATGGGTAGGATGATTGGATGTGGCTGTGAGCAGTGGAGGCTCTATAGATTGATCCAACCTCCTCATGTTGGTGCCTCTACTATTCCTATCGGACCCGTCTCACTGTATTTGTGGCACCTTCGTTTCGGCCACCTTCCTCTACAGAAGTTGTGTCATGTCCTCCCACAGATCTCCACGTGATCTTCCTTCCAGTGCGAGGTTTGCCATCTTGGGAAGCATCACTGTTCTTCGTATCCATCTCGTAAGAGTCGGAGCAGTTCTCAGTTGTTTGAGCTCCTTCACTTACATATTTGTGATCCGAGTCGTATCCCTGATCACCAGGGACATTGTTTTTATATGATTGTTATAAATGACTATTCTAGACTTTCTTGGATTTTTCTTGTTAAAGAATAAGTATGAAGTTGGGTCTGTCATTAAATTATTTATTAATGATATAAAAAATATTTTTATGCTACTGTCAAGTATTTGCATTCTGATAATGCCTTATAATTTCACACTTTATAGCTATCTGAGTTTCTCGAGTCTCTTGGAATCATACACCAGACCTCATATGCACATACATCTCAGGTTCGATGTTGTCGAGCGCAATCATCATCATTTACTCGATGTGACTAGGACCCTTTTGATTCAGAGTTGCGCTCCTCACTCTTATTAGGGTGATATATTTCTCATTGCATGCTACTTAGTGAATTGTATGGCATCTTCTATTTTGAAAGAAAAGGTTCTTTTCTCGATTGTGTTTCCCTAGATGGATTTATTTTCCCTTACACCTCGTGTGTTTGGATCTATGGCCTTTGTTCACAATCTTTCACATGGTCGTGACAAGCTCTCCCTCAGAGCTGTCAAGTACGTCTTCGTTGGCTACTCTCGGACCCAGAAAGGGTACCGTTGCTTTGATCCTCTTCGACAGAAATACCTTGTCAGTGCTGATGTTACATTCTTTAAGTCTGTTAAGTATGTCTCCCCTACAAGTGACAGATGGCCCCATCTGACTCTGATGAGGAGGCCTATATACCTCCACCTCCTACATCTCTACTACCTCCTGCACCTACTCTACCACCTCCATCACATCCTTCACCACCACCATAACCACTACCAGCTCCACCAGCACCTCCTATACCTACACCTACACCTGCTCCTGTGGATGCCCGTGGACCGTCACCCACCTTGATTCAATTTTTCTACGTGCATTTACTCGCAGGTCTCACTCTTTTCCCCATGCTTACAGGTCTGCCCCATCATCCAGCATACCTCAGGTATGGAATGAGCACGTTGTTTCTACTGATGGCACTACTGAGTTGTCTATACGGCAGGATTCCTAACAAGATGAGCATGTACCCTTTCAAGAGAGAAACTTACAGATTCAAAAGATGGCAGATGATCTCGATGTGCCTATTGCTCTATGAAAGCAGAGACATACTTGTACTTCATATCCTCTTGCAGCTCAAGTGTCTTTGAGCAGACTTTCAGAGGATTTTATGAGATTTACCGTGGCACTATCAGCTGTGGAGATACCACAGACGTATCAAGAGGCCATCCAAAACAATTAGTGGTTCCTTGCCATGGAGGAGATGATCGCGCTACAGAAGTGCGGTACTTAGTGCCTTGTTTCAGTTCCAATTGACGCATCCGTTGTTGGGTCTAAGTGGGTGTTCACGGTGAAGTACCGACTGGAAAGCAATGTAGAGTAGATTGCTACAGGGTGAAACTTGTGGCACGTGGGTTCACCCATATATATGGGGTTCACTATCAGGATACATTCTCTCCAGTGGCCAGGCATTCTACTCTGCATATACTTCTATGATTCTATCAGTTGCAGTGACATGAGATTGACCCCTTTATCAGCTTGATGTGAAGAATGTATTTCTCTATGGTGACCTACAGGAGGAGGTTTACATGCAACAGCCACTTGGGTTTGCTACTGAAGGGGAGTGTCAGAAGGTTTACAGGCTTCACAAAGCCATCTACGGACTTAAGAAAAGTCCAAGAGCATGGTTACAGAAGCTCTCAGATTTGATAGAGCAACAATGGTTTGCAAGATCGACTACCGACCATTCACTTTTTGTCTAGAGGACTAAGAGAAGTACAGTTGCCATACTTATTTATGTTGATGATATCATTGTTACAAGGTATGACAAGCGGGGTATCGAGGCTATTAAGGATTTTCTAGGTCAACAGTTTGTGACCAAGGACCTTTGTAGCGTACTCTACTTCCTTAGACTGGAGTTTTTCAAGAACCAGCAAGGTCTTGTGATGACCCAGAGGAAATATGTTACAGATCTTCTCTCTGAGACAGACATATGACAGATCACAGGTATGCCACTACTCCTATGGACCCGAGCATGGAGCTCTATGATGACACTGAGGAGGTCGACAAGAGGAGGTACGGGGAGCTTGTTGGGAAGCTTCTTTATGTGACTATCACCATGCCAAATATATCCTTTGCAGTGAGCAAAGTGAGTCGGTTTATGGAGCAGCCTAGATAGGCATATATGGATGCAGTTCATAAGATTCTGAGGTATCTGAAGGTCTCACCTGGCATTGGTCTTCTATTTAGCAGAAGTACATCCCTTGCAGTTACAACATATGCAGATGCAGATTATGCGGAGTATACCAAGGACATGAAGTCTGCTTCTGGCTTTGCAGTGTTCATATGAAGTTCCTCGGTGTCATGGAAGAGCAAGAAGACTGTAGTTGTCAGATCTAGTGTATAATTCCAATAAAGGGCCATGACATAAGCTAGTACAGAGATGATGTGGATCAGATATGTTCTTACTGACCTGACTATTGAAGTTCCTCTTCCCATGCACCTCCAATGTAACAACCAGGTTGCTCTCTTCATTACAAACAACCCAACCTTCCATGAGAGGACCAAGCACATCGAGGTGAACTGTCACTACACTCGTGACATGATACATAAGGGTCTCATGTCCCTTACTTATGTCAACTCTAGAGATCAGACGACATATGTACTTACCAAGACCCTAGCCAGAGGACCTTACCAGAGATGTTGCTCCAAGTTGAGCATGATAGATATCTACGCTCCATCTTGAGGGGGACTGTTGAGATATTAATTATCTTTCATGACTTTTATGCACAATTTGTTTCCTCTATCTTCTTTATGTAATTTTCCTAATATGTTACTCTCCTATAAAAGAGAGCCCTCGAGCTTCATAAATAAATAATTTTCATTCTTTTCTCTCCACGGTGTCGTTTCTCGAGTTGTATATTTATTTGATTGGATCTCAATGTTTTCTGGTTGTATTTTGTATGGTTTTCCGGTTTGAAAAAGGATGAGATGCTCGGTCTAATGTTCTATTTTCTTGTCTGAGTTGCATTAGTTGTGGTAATCAGCGATAATAAGAGGAAGATTCATCTCATACTATGACACACTGAATTTCGAGATGTGTAGTTGGGCAGTTGGTGAGTATTTTGGTGCAATAGATATGGTAAATGGGTAAATATGTGATTCGGATACTTGTTTGATGCCTGATTTTGATTGTGCAACATCAATTCTGGTAAGGTCGAGTGCTTTAGAATTTTGTCAGCAAAGTTGACTTTGCAGTAACCACGGGAACATTCTTCAGCTAGCTAGAACTTCTTGCTAATGTGGAAATGACACTGCTGATAAGCGTAGACCGAATGTAGATTTATACCCACAGCCGATCCATGAAACATTTGGTTTCTTGGGTAACTGCAAACGTGCATGCATGAGTCACAATGATGGATATTTTGACTACTGCTTGAATAGAATTCATTTCTGATCCTCATAGATAGAAAGCTTTTGGATTTTTCTCGGTGATGGTCTTGCTAACAGGTTCAGTCTGTACTTAACAGCATCTATAATCTTAGCAGGAGAAATCCGAGAAGCGTGTCTGAATTAATTTTTCAAGCTAGGATACAGTGGTTTGAAAGCATGCTAGCTGTCAATTTGGTTTGGAAAATATCAGAATTACCATTTAAGCTCAAAAGTTACTTGGTATGAAGCAATAGTATTTGAGGAGGCTGGCCTATTGTGCTGACATTATTTTACAAGACGCAACCTACGTAGGATGTGGTTGTCACTCTCAACTACCTGAGTTGTATGGGTGAAGGATATGGTTTAGATCCTCAAGCGCATCACGGAAGCGTGAGCGTTGTATCGAATACGACGAAGAACGACTAGTCGCACTAGTTGTTCTATGCAGCGGAAATTAAAAAAAATTTAATGCGACGAAACCACATGATCCAAGAACACTTCTCAGATCGTTTCGTCTAAACCACAAACAAGTAATAGGATTACCTCTTGAAGCGTGGTTGCGATCGAGTCTCTAAACGAAGAGACCTCCTGTCTCAAGTCCGATCCGTCGGAGGAAACGCTTGCGAGCGCGGGGATGAACCGCGTGCTTCTCGCAATTCATGTTGATGATCCAAGTGGTGGATCTCCTGATCTCGACACACGAGATCCATCGTCTTCTTCACGAGCGAGGCGCACCGAAGGAGATGGAGATCCACGAGCAAACGATCGGACAGCATAACGACGACGCTGCGGCGATGGAGAACCTCTCTAGGGCATCCATGGTGGACGGTCATGAGAGGGAGATAGAGAGGGCTGACGTGTAGAGAAAAGAGAGACAGAGAGATATGCTTCTCAAGCATTGTGTAAAGAAGAGCAATGGGGTGCCTCTCCTTTTATAACATTTTGGGATCCATGGATCTCAATCCATGGGACAACACAAATCCAATGGTCCTCACTGATTGTGTTTCTTTTAATGGCTAAGATTTGTGTTGGTAAAAACCAACAACAATTAATTTAATAAAAATCAAATATATATTGAATATAATTTGATTTATATCAAATCAATCTCCATTGAAGAAATAGGAAAGGAGGCAAGCCTCCTTCCATGAAGGGAGTGGACGGCCACCACATTCCATGTAGGAAATGTGGTCGTCCACCCTCCATACAAGGAAGGTGGCTTCTTCTCCTTTTATTCCATGAGATACATTATCCCATTAATTTCTCCAATATTTGCAACAACTTTTGTTGCAAATTATTTCACAAAAATAAATCCAATTTATTTTGTGAACATTGCAATCATGCCATTGAAAAATTGTGAACAACATTCACAACCCAAAATAAAATATAAATTACATTTTCAATTTAATATCCAATGTGAATCCAATTCACATTAACATTTAATTAACAAATGTAAATTACAAACATCTCTCTCTTATATATTATAAATCACATTTATAATATATTTGATTAATATGGATATTGCTATCCACATTATTCATATCCATGATAATTAAATCACATTTAATCATCTTGGATCTCTATTCTCTTGTGTCCAAATAATATGAATCACATTCACATTATTTATGTCTTTGATAATTAAATCACATTTAATTATCTAAGACAACTCTCTTTATAATATGAATCGAATTCATATTAATCATGATAATTAAATCACATTTAATTATCCATTTTCTCAGTGCACGGATATATATATCAACAATAGAATTATCCATTAACTCCTTCAAGGATAATGCGCTTTCTCCGCGAATACTTGGAGATAAGGACAGGGTGATTGTATTGTTCCACGTATATTGACTTGGACATTGAGATCGTATCTCAAATCCAGATCGCGGGCCTCCCATAGATGCTTGATTAAATCAAGACCGCAAATTTAATCTTCTCATTGCATCTGAATCACATTCAGATCAATGTCCAACATTTGGACCAAGATCAGATTACTTCTCTACTGAGAGGAGTCACTAAAATCCAGACCCATTTCATCACTCCCTAGGAATGGAAGCGTCATGGTTATAGAACGTTTATGATTACATCACCCTCAGGTATTCCCAATACCTATACATCTTGCATACTGGAAGACTCAGAATAAACCCGATGTATTAGATCAACTTTATACTGTCTACTTCAGGGTTCTATCAGTAAGTTTCTCATTTGATCATTGGGAGTTGGTATCGATCATACACTTTCCAAAGTGTATATCATACCTAGGTCTTGATCATATACTTTCCAAAAGTATATATCAAACCTACAAATTCAGTCAAGCTTCCAAAGAGAGATGATCGTGCGCACGGAATTTGATTCATCCCAATATCTCATGAGTGAGCTCATGCCTTCCGGTTCAATAAATGAACCTGTATGATCCTTTTGAGAGATCGTATTACTCATATGCCCTTATATGCACACCAGCGCGCCGGTGTATAGACCTTGGTTAGGTCATCAACCTATTGGTCTACCAAATGTACATACTTAGACATATAGTAACACATCTGTCTCCGATCAGAGGATGCGTGCCTGTATCGTGACAACATACGATATAGGACTTTTGGTTATCTCGATCTCGTTAAGTCAACTCTTTGATCTAACTAATCTGACACCTCCGAATCTCTATTCCTATGCAGAGGACCTGCATCAAGAGGTCGGTCAGATATCAGCCTAAATGAGAAAAGATTGCCATCTCCTACTCAGGCTGGAGATCATCTCTTAACAATCATTTGACGGTGCTTGATGAGTCCTCAATCTAACTCTTTAGATATTCATCCAAGCACCAGCCTCTATGATTCAACAGTTGAATCAACAGTTGTATAATCATCAAGATGGCCATGATACATAACCCTAATTGTACTAAGGGACCTATTATGCAAATTATTCATTCTTCATTTCAGATCAGGGAATGATATATGCAATAATATTTATTGCATAATGGCTCATCGTGGGCTCGCATGTCCAACAATGGGTTCCATTGATAGATCGATTTGCCTCTTTCATCAAACTGTGGGCTTCGATGACTACAGAAATTTTGAATATGATGGAGAGAATGTAGCGATTAGTTGGTTGAAAATGCGCAAAACAACATTCATATGTTTTAGATTATTGTTACATATACTAACACTGATGTGTTGCCATCAATGAGACATAATGACAAGGGACTGGCCGATGCTCTGTTCATGAAACATGGAAGAAGTCTGCGAATGAATACGATATTATATTTCGTTTCTTTTTTTGTTGTTAATAATGCAGGAGTTCCGTAAAATACTAGATTTTGCTCACTACAAACGATCATTACACAAAAGAACCTCTTTTGGAGGAGTTTTTCAAATATATTGTCGTTGAATGAATGGATGAGATTGCACATTGTTAGGGTAGATGAAGTAGGCGCTTCAAGAGATTGGGCATGCACCCTTGGGGTACCAGGTAGAAATTTAGACATCATGAACCCAACAGTTGAGTTGATTGGGGGACATGTTGCTTGGCACACCGAGGAGTCACCACATGGTGTTCAACCTCCTTTAGCCCAGTGCTTCGAGAGCAGGTCAACTAGTCATGGTTGATAGTCTAACGTTTCGGTTGTTTACTTAGCATTAACACTCGTGTACTGGCTGGTGTACGCCATATTGGTTGGTATTCAAGGTAGGAACACTAGGAGGGGAGTTCTTGGAAATGTGGTTAATGAAGTTGGGAGTGAAATACATGTCTCATGTACATAAGGAGGACTGGGATAGCCGTGTGGACTTCAACTATGGTATGAATGAACTCAGTATATGTGCCTTGACTCGTGTCCTACACCACCGTGGACTCTGACACGTGGGTAGTGAACTTGAGCAGTTCGTGAAGATTCGCTGGTTGGAATTTTTGAGAATCGGAGCTACGGTTTGATAAATGGAGCTAAGTGGATGTGTTAGGAACTTAGTTAGGATGCATTGTACTCCACCGCATGCCTATGGAGGCACCCCGACCCTAAGATCTCCTCAGTGCCTCAAAGTCATAGTGTGAGGTCCCACACGAACCAAGACTACAGATTATCCACGAATCTTAGCTATTCATATCTAATGAGAATGATTAGAATTTATTTCTCTATAAGAACGATTTACCCAGTTGTTTCTTTGCACACTTCTTAATACTTTGTTGAAATTTTTATATCGTATTGGGCAACTTTGCTCATATTTACAAGTAGACAATTTATTATTAGACTAAAATTTATGAACTAGCAAAGGATTCCTCAACAAAAGATTCTCAACGAAAGAGCAAAGAGTTCCTCAACAGTAGATGTTGAGATATTAGTTGTCTTTTATCACTTTTATGTATTATCTTTTCTCTCTGTCTATATTATGTAACTTGTCCAACAAGTTTCTTCTCTATATAAGAGAACCTTAGAGCCTCATGAATAAGCAACTTTTATTTCTCTTTACATGGTATCAGTGCAGCGGTCCTAAACTGAAGTTCTCGTACTCTGTGCCCTATCCCTACCCACCGCCCCATCTCTGTAACCCCGCACATTGTCGAGGACCTTCCCCATGTCGTGTGTTGTTGGGTTGTTGTGCAGCCACCGGTCTCTAAAGCTGGTTGTACAGCTGCCTAGCCATCCTCAAGCCACCATCGCTATTGCATGACCCTGCTGGGCCATCGTACATTGTTGTGGGACCACCCTAGGGCCCTACGCTCACGAAAGCGTGAGGATCGCATCATATGCGATCGGGAGCGACTAGTCGCACTAGTTGCTCCGGGCAGCAGAATTTACAAATTTTTTAATGATGAAACCACATGATCGAAGAACACTTCTTGGATCGTTTCATCTAAACCACAAATAGGTATTAGGTGTACCTTTTGAAGCGTGGTTGCGATCAAGTCTCTAAACCAAGACATCCTGTCTCAATTCCGATCCAACGATGGAGACGCTTGCGAGCACGTTGATGAGACGTGTACTCCTTGCAATCCATATTGATGATCCAAGCAGCGGATCTTGATCTCGTCACACGAGATCCAACATCTTCTTCACGAGTGAGGCGCACCAAAGGAAATGGAGATCCATGAGTAGATGATCCGGCAGCATAACGATGATGCTGCGGTGATGACGACTCTCCTTGGGCTCCATGGTGGATGGCCACAATGGGAGAGAGAGAGAGAGCACCTTTGGCGTGTAGAGAGAGAGAGAGAGAGCTTATGGATTGATCATGTGACTTGAAGAGCAAGGGGTGCCTCTTCTTAAATAGTGTTTTGGGATCCAATGATCTCAATCCATGGACAACACAAAATCAATGGATGAGACTGATTTGTGCTTCTTTCAATGGCTATGATTTTATTGTGAAAATACAACAATAATTAATTTAATTTAAATTAATATATATTGATAAATCAATATATTTAAATTCAAATTAAATCAATTAATTATCATTGGAGATAATGTGGAGATAAACCACATCCCCTTAAAAGGGGGGACGGCTACCAACATCTCATGAGATCTCATTATCTCATTAGATCTCATTATCTCATGAGATACCATTATCTTATGATAGCTTCAGGATTTACAACAACAATTGTTGTAAATTATTTCACAAAAATAATTCATAATTATCGTGTGAAATATTGCAATCATGCCATTGGAAAAATGTGAATCACATTCACATCCCAAAATAAAATGTAAATTATATTTTAATTAATCATCCAATGTGAATCCAACTCACATCAATAATTAATTAATAAATATAAATCACAATATGTTCTCTCTAATATAATATAAATCACAATTATAATATATATGATTAATATGGATAGTGTTATCCACATTATTAATATCCATGATAATTAAATCATATTTAATCATCTTCAATCTCTATTCTCATGTGCCCAAATAAGAATCACATTCACATTATTCACATCTTTGATAATTAAATCACATTTAATTATCTTTTTTTTGAAGCTCAAAAGAGGGGGAAACACTCGACGGTGATCACCCCAAATTATTAATTAAAAAGAAAACAGTTTTTACAGAGAAAGTAGAGAAGTAAAACAAAAAGGACTACCCGATAGGGTAGCCACAAGCAATGGATCCCCCAAACAACCACAGTGGCCTATCCCTGGGACCAATCCTCCAGAAGACGCTTAGCACGCAACGAATGTTCTCCCTGTAGAACCTCTGTCCCGCAAATAATGCCTCGTTCCGCCCAAGCCAAATACTCCACAGCCTTGCGATCGGATCAAGTAAAAGCTTCCTTTCCCTGCCCCTAGAGTTTACCAAACTCTCGCAGAAGGCAGGAAAAGAGACGGCGTTAACCCAAGGAAGATCATCCCAAAGAGTACAAACAGGGCCGCACTCGAAAAATAGATGAGAAATTGTTTCCCGCTCCGCATCACAGAGGCCGCACATCGATCCAACGTTCGGAAAAAAAGTTGCGCACCGATCACGAGTTAATAGGCTTCCCCTACGAAGAAGCCATAAGAAAATGCCAATGCGCTCAGGTAATTTGAGGCCCCACAAGAATCTACAGTCACGCACCAAGATATCGTCATCGGCATTAGGGGTAAGAGCGAGAGCTGAGTACGCCTTATGTGAAGAGAAAGATCCATCCTTCCAGGTCCAGTGGTCACGCCCAACATTCGGTTGAGGAGCATCAAGTAGCTGAGTCATTAACGATAGAAAATCATCCAACCGATGATCCGATAAGTTCGCAGCGATCCGAGGGCTCCAGCAGTCGTTCGCCCAACACGAAGTCACTGACGCCTCCTTATCCTCGACCAATGCAAAAAGACGCGGGAACATCACGTTAATAACACCCCTTCCAGACCAGTCATCGGTCCAAAAGCGAAAGGAACAACCGTTGCCCAGCACTGGCTTAAAAAACGAGCAATTTTGCCTAAAAACATTCGTCACTCCACGCCAGAAAGGAGATAGGCGGCAAATCGAATCGCCCCTAACGCTGCCAAGCAAATCCGCGCCCAGCAATTCCCGCAGGACATTAATCATAAAATTCTCCTCATTCCCCCACACATGAGAAGCCCACTTAAGCAATAAAGCTTCATTAACCAAGTCCAGCCGCCTGACCCCCAAGCCCCCCAACTTCTTGGGTCGAGAAACCACCTCCCACCCCACGAGGTGAACCCCCCTTCTCCCTTCCCCCTTTCGTCCCCACAGGAACCCACGCATACACCTCTCCAACCGCAAACGAATCCCCTTGGGCATACCACGAACCGAGAAAAAATAAATAGGAATAGAGGATAGCACCGCTTTTAGAAGAACCAGCCGCCCACCCCTGGATAACAAAACCGCTCGCCATCCCGCGAGTCGGGCCTCCATCTTCTCCACCACAACCTTCCAATCGCAGAGTCGAGTACGGCCGATAGCTAAGGGTAAGCCAAGATAGTCAAACGGGAGAGTAGAGGGGCTGGTCCCCAGGAGCTGAGCGCATTCCATAACCTCTGCCTGTGACATTCCGAAAGGAACCACCTTAGACTTCGACGTATTAATCAATAATCCCGAGGCCTCACTGAAAAGTTGTAGAGTAGTGGCCATACCGGACACCTCAGTGGGACCCCCCTCAATAAAGCATAAAGTGTCGTCAGCGAACTGAATAGGTGGAACATGGAGCTCACCAATATAACAACCCCGGGTCAAGCCCGCCGCAGCTACACCTTCAATCATTCGAGGCAGAACATCAGCCGCCAACATAAAGAGAAGAGGGGCGAGAGGACACCCCTGTCGCACCCCCCTCCTTGGATGGAAGAAACCCCCCACCGGGCAGCCGTTCAGCAAAATGGAGAGTGAGACTGTGGATACACATCGTCGCATCCACGATATCCACGTCGCAGGGAAGCCCCTCCGCCTCAAGACCGACCACAAAAAATGCCAGTAAAGGCAATCATACGCCTTAGCAAAGTCAATCTTCCAAAGGATCCCCTTAGCATTTGACCTCCGCCACGCCGCAACCAGCTCCGAAGCCACTACGAAACAATCGGAAATATGTCGGCCACGGATAAAGGCCACCTGCATAGGCGAGACAAGCGATGCCAGAAGGGGAGCAAGTCTCCTGGCCAAGACCTTAGCAATTATTAAATATCCCATTCGAGATAGAGATCGGACGAAAGTCCTCAATGCGAGTTGCTGGATGAGCCTTGGGGATCAACACTATAAGGGCCTTATTTATCTTGTCGAACCCACGATTGCTGGTGCAGAACTCGCGTGCAACCTCCAAAACATCACCAGCCACCAGGTCCCAAAAATCACGGTAGAAAGCCACAGAAAACCCATCAGGTCCCGGCGCGGCGTCGTCATTAAGGTCCCAAACTGCGTCTTTAAGCTCCGCCAAAGAGAAGGGCCTGACCAAAGTCAAGGCGTCAGAGTCAGGAATAGAAGGAGCCCCCCGGCCCAACCATCGCCACCGTCGAGGCGACCTGCTACCAAAGGCATTCTTGAAATGGCCCACAAAGGCGTCGCCTATCTCCTTGTCCCCAGTTATGAGGGAGCCATTCACCAGAATAGAGCGGATGGAGTTGATACGTCGTCTACCACTAGCCACCCGGTGAAAGTAAGCGGTGTTAGCATCCCCCTCCTTTATCCATCGCAATCGAGAGCGTTGCCGCCATTCGATTGTGCATTTTTTGTCCTCCGCTTTGACCACATCAAGGGCAGCGGCACGTTCCAGGAGTTCCTCCGACAACAAATCGCGCTCATTCTCCATGCCATCCAGCCGCACAATAGTATCCTCCGCCGTCTTCCTAGCCGCCATACGGGCAAGGCGCGTATCCTTCTTGAAAGAGGCCAACAGCCTTCTCAGCGAGGCAAGTTTGTTATCCAGCCGACGAGCAGCGGAGCCCTCAAACGAGACCTGGGTCCAGTGATTCCTGACCAACTCTTTGAACCCTGGCTCCAATAACCAGCACCTTTCATAGCGGAAAAGACCCCGGGGATGAAGCTCATCCCCAGAATCCCAAATAATTGGACCATGATCCGACAATGAGCGCAGCCGAGAAGCCACCCAGCACAAAGAAAAGAGTTCCATGATCTTGCCATTCGCCAAGAACCTGTCAATTCTCGAACGCGAAGCGTTGTTTCTCCATGTATATGAAATATCAATGGGCACCATCCCCTCCAAGGCCAAATCCGAGATGAAGTCGATAAAGTCACCTGATCCAGGATCCTGCCCCCCGCGGCCACGCGGTCGATCCGAAGAGAGAGCAGTAACAATGAAGTCCCCTCCCAACAGCCATGGAATATCTGCAAAATCAGAGGTCATCTCCCTCAGCTCCTCCCAAAGTTCCCTCTGCAAGTGGCAGGTAGGACCATAAATAGCCGAGAAAGCAATAGATACATTGGAGTCGATGCGATTCAAAACCACAGTCAACGAGTGCCTCCCCACGCGCGCATGGAGGAGTAAGAAAAAATCCCCGAACGCCAAGCCAGAATAATGCCACCCGATGCCCCGATGGCATCAACAGATCGAAAGTCGTCCACCGCATGAGCACCTAAAGATCTCCACAAGGAATCATCGACCCCTGAGAGTTTCGATTCCTGAATAAAAGCAATATCGCACTCCCACTCGGAGAAACGCATCCCCAAGGCACGCCTCTTGTCAGGATCCCCGAGTCCCCTAACGTTCCATGAAAGGACCTTCATTAAAAACCAAGGGAGCGTCCCCCGATAAGAGAGAGGCCAGCCGCCTCCGCCACCGAGTCTCGCAGTGTCGAGCAGGAAGAAACCATGGGAGCGCCTAGGCGAGAATGAATTCGCCTACTATAGCTTTTGCCGAATCTTGAAAAGGTTGAGGCCTCCTCCGCAGAAGGGGCACCCCCTGCCCTTGTAGCGACATCGACCCCCGCAGGCTCAGCGAGCGCAGAGACGTCAGCCTCACCAAGAAACGAAATAGCCGAAGGAGCCGAAGCAGGAGGAGGTGAAGGAGCCTGAGCCAACACAACAGAGGAGTCGAATTCCTCGAGAAGGATCCGCCTAGTCCACACCGTCGAAACATCGGGCCCCATAGGGAGACAGACCATGGGATCCGGAAGCATAAGCGGATCAACTGAAACCCACATCCGAGGCCACGACCCGAAACGCACGGATCCGATAGGGGAGAGCTTTGAATGATTGCTTACATGCCCCGAAATAGAGACATGCTTGCAGTTAGTCGACAGAAGAGGCGGTTGCAGGGAATGCGAATCGACCTCGAGAGAGCCCAAGGAAAAGAAGTTGCGCCTATTAGGATCCGCACACGTCTTCCGAGATTCAAGAAAAGTGGGCCAGGGGAGATACACATAGCAGGCGACCCCTCGGAAACCCCTCCAAGAAAAGACACGTGTCCTCCAGGAGATGAACCGTCCACCCCCACGCCCGGGGTCTGTGCCTCGACAATGATCGCCGGAGACGTCGGCGCGGCCGCCGGCGCCGCGTAGGTGATAGAAAGGAGAACTCCAACTTAAAAGTCCAACGTCCAATCTTCAAGGATTCGAAGAGAACCTTATCAACCGCAAAGGCCAGGAAGGACGAGGAGCATTCCAGCAGAAAATTAGTACACGTCCAATCCGCTCCCGGCGATAAACCGTCATCGAGGACTGCCAGAACCTCCCCCCAAGCTCCGACCACCCTCGAGAGAGCCGGAACCGTGCGAGAGAGGAAAGGCACTCCCCGCACATCCGCCACACAAACCTCCATGCCACGTCGCCGTCACCATCAAAAGAAAGGAGAGGCAAAAGATACACCGTCAGCGACCCTGAAGCGCCTCCACGCCACGTCGCCGTCACCGTCAAAAGAGAAGAGCCTTTCCCGCTGCTCTGGGGAAAGGCCACGAACGCAACACCGGGTGGAGTCTAGCACAACGAAATCCCCGCCGAAGAGAGGCCCCAAGATCTCCAAAGTGCTGGCTTGAACCAAATCCCAAGACATGCCAGGCCGCTGCAGGACCCCCACCGCTGCAAGGGAGCCAACAACAGCTTGAAAGCTCCGCTTATCGCCACCCACCTGAACTGGCGCACCGCTTATCGCCACCCCATGCACCACCTCCCCATGCGGAGGCACCACATGCACCGCCTCCCCAAGCAGAGGCGCCACAAGCAAAGGCTCCCCCCGACCGGCCCACCATTCCGTCCCATCGACGCATATGGAGATTCTTCCACAGCGCCATCCAAACCCCCGACAACACCATCTCGCACCACCTGCGCAAAGGTCCTCGAACCTCCACCGCCGACGATCACACCAAGGCTTCCATGCACCCCTGGCGCATGCGATTGCGTCGGCTTCACGCTCCTAGTGCAACCACGAAGACCCCCAACACCTCTGCATGAGCTCATGCGATGGCCCACACCTCTGCACGCATAACATCGCGGAGGCAGGCGACAGGAGGACGCCAGATGACCATGCACACCGCAGCGGAAACACCTCTTCCCCAACTTCTTACGCGACACCTTCACCCAGCCGCCTTCCCCGTCGTCCCGCGCCGCTCTAGACCCTTCAACCCGCTTCTCATCTTCGGCACCAACCCGCTTCTCATCCCCCCAACAGCCCCCCCCGCCCTTGACGAACTCGCCTATTCATCGCCCTTCGCACGCCAGAGAGTCTTCACTCGCCTCTCCATCTTCTTCATACCCACATTTAATTATCTTAGATAGCTCTTCTTATATGGATAAATAATACGAATCAAATTCATATAATATTTTACGATTAAATCACATTTAATCATCCATATCTCAATGCTTGGATATATAAATCAACAAAGGAATCACTCTTGAACTCTTTCAAGGATAATTCGCTTTCCCCATGGATACTTGGAGATAAGGACAGGGCGACTGTATTGTTCCACGTATAGTGACTTGGATATTGAGATAACATCTCAAATCCAGATCTTGCGGACCTCCCATAGATGCTTGATTAAATCAAGACCACAAATCTAATCTTCTCATTGCATCTGAATCACATTCAGATTAATGTTCAACATTTGGACTAAGATCGTATCACTTCTCTACTGAGAGGAGTCACTAAAATCCAGATCCGTTTCATCACTCCCTAGGAATGGAAGCGCCATGGTTATACAATCGTCTATGATCACATCACCCTCAGATATTCCTTATACCTGTACATCTTGCATACTGGAAGACCTAAATTAAATCCGAAGTTTTAGATCTCTTTTAGACTGTCTCCTTCAGGGTTTTATCATTAAGTTTCTCATTCGATCAATGGGAGTCGGTATCGATCATGTACTTTCCAAAAGCACATATCATACCTAGGTGTTGATCATATACTTTCCAAAAACATATATCAAGCCTACAAATTCAGTCAAACTTCCAAAGCGAGACGACCGTGTACGAAATTCGATTCTTCCCAATATCTCATGAGTGAGCTCATGTCTTCTGGTTCAGTAAATGAACCTGTATGATCCCTTTGAGAGATCGTATACTCATATGCCCTTATATGCACACCAGCTCGCCGGTATATAGACCTTGATTAGGCCATCAACCTATCGGTCTACCAAATGTACATACTCAGACATATAGTAACACATCTGTCTCCGGTCAGGGGATGTGTGTTTATACTGTGACAGCATATGACATAGATCTTTGGTTATCTCGATCTCGCTAAGTCAACTCTTTGACATAACTAATCGGACACCTCCGAATCTCTATTCCTATGCAGAGGACCTGCATTAAGAGGTCGGTCAGATATCAGCCTTTAGAGATAAGGATCGACATCTCCTACTCAGGGTGGAGATCACATCTTAGCAATCATTTGATGGTGCTTGATGTGTCCTCATTCTAACTCTTTACATATTCATCCAAGCACCAGCCTCTATGATTCAATAATTGAATCAACAGTTGTATGGCCATTAAAATAGTCATGGTACATAACCCTAATTGTACTAAGGGACCTATTATATAAATTAGTTATTCTTCATTTCAGATTAAGGAATGAATTGCAATAACATTTATTGCATAATGGCTCGTTGTGGGCTCGCATGTCCAACAATCTCCCACTAGCCCAAAGAGCCATTAATGGGCAAATCATTAAACCCACACTCATGTGACAATCATAGGCTACTTAATATAGCCAGGTAAGCTGATCAGTCACTTTGTTCCCGAGATACTATACCAAGTCCTTTTACGGCACTTGCATATTCCGCAGTAACCGTGCTCGCATCCAATACGAATGTTGCATCTTTTGCAACCAATACTCAATATTGAGGCAGTCATAATGTCTTTGACACTACAACTCAACAATCGTTATAACCAGTGTGTAATTTCAATTATCCTTATCAGAATACCCTTATTCCCAGAGATCTCTATCTCTTAAGGTATCTGCACTTGAGACCTTTTAGATCACTATCTATAAAGTCTTAGGTTCTGGATGATGAGACTTTGAGATCATTATCTCTAAGTCTTATCCTCTTTGAAGATATTTTTTATTTTTAATTTTTTTGAAATCCAGAAGCAAGGGGGATACACTCGACGGTGCACGCCCTAAAAATTTATTCAACATAAACAGGGAAAAGAGAGGGGAAAGAAATAGTCACACTACATAACCATTACAATGCCCAATCCCCCACCAGGTGTTTAGCAAAAATCCCCACATTCTCCTTATAGTTACTTTGGCCCGAGAAGAGCAACTCATTCCTTCCCCGCCATATCGCCCACAGCACGGCCAACGGATAAAGCACCTCCTTCACCGGCCTCCCCTTATTAGCCTGAAGCGAAGACCAGAACGAGTGGAGGTCACTAGTGCAACACCAATCCAAACTAGCCCCCTGCCACACCTCAATCACCTAGGGGCATAAAAAGAAGAGATGCTCCACGGATTCAATCGCCGCATTGCAAAGCAGGCACCCGTCAGATATGATACCTAAAAGCCTGGCATAACGGTCTCTCGTCATCAGCCTCTACCTCCGTAGCAGCCACAAGAAGAAGCCAACCCGCTCAGGAAGCTTAAGAGCCCAGAGAAAGGCACAATCTCGAATAACACCCTCCGACTATGACGGCAGCGGCCGAGAGATAGCCCCGAAGGCCTTCTTGGCCGTGAACGGGGTCTCCTGTCAGCACCAGTGATCGCGCCCCCCCGTAGGGCGCCCTACCTCCCTCACAGCCTTGAGTAAAGCCAAGAAATCTTCCAATCTTTGATCAGAGAAGTTCACGGAAAACCTTGGGCATCAATTCCCATCCATCCAGCAGGACGGAACCGAACACGATTTATCGTCGGCCAAAGCAAATAACCGCGGGAAGCGAGAGCAAAGGGCTCCCCCTCCCGCACAATCGTCCGTCAAGAAGGAGAGGGACTCCCCCCACCACCACCAAGGACTGGACGGAAAAGCGCGATATTCTTCAAAAATACCTCCACAACCCCCCTTCAAAACATGGTGGGGGAGGCAACACGGGAAATTTGCGAGGGCAGGCTGACCCCCACATCATATATCCTTCGCACCAATTTGCAACTAAGTGTTTTATTAATGCAACTAAGTGTTTCATCAGATATTTTTTTATTAATGCAACTAAGTGTTTTATCTCCATAGTAGGATTAGCAACAGTTTACTACTCCCACTGCATGGTAGGCATATGGCTTTTCGTACATATCTAGCACATACCAGGCTTCTAGCAACCGATGCACAAAGGCAAGCAGTTTTAGCATCATCAACACTTGATATGCTATCCCTTCAGATTGGTCAGTACCAAATCTTAAGGGAAAGGAGCCTTCCTTGGATAGAATATATCCATGATGTACCAATAATGTGACAATCACAATTCTCTCTCTTCTCTTTGCTTCTGAACAACATCAGAACTAAGATCTAAGAGGTATCCTTGAGATCATATCTCAAGGTATGAAATAGCCAGATCATAAAACACTTATTATTATCCTTATATCATTCTAAATGATTAGGATATTATCTACATTTAGCACGATGAACACATTGGTACTCCCACAAAGCTTCACATGGTTCATCAAGATTCTATTTGAAATCATAACATTTATAATTTCATCAAATCTTATGTTCCAACTACAAGAAGCTTATTTGAGTCCATAGATGGAGTTATTCAACTTTCACACCTTGCTTTCCTCAACCATGAAGCCCTGGGGCTACTACTTATGAATATCCTCGGAGAGGTATACATAGAGGAATGCAATCTTGACTTTCATCTCGAAGATGTCAAAGTCAAGTTGTGCATCTATAATTAACAATATTCTGATGGGTTTATGCATGGTCACTGAAGGAGAAGTTTCATCGCAAGCGATGTCTTTCCTTCGTGTGTATCTTGTGGATACGAGCCGTCCTTTGAAGGTCTTTACCTTCTCATCAGGTTCGCTCATTCTCTTGAAAATCCATTTACATCTTAACGGGTCTTACCCTTAGGGTCTTACCCTTATAGGTGGATCCTCGAGGGTTCATATACAACACTTGTATATGACGTCTACATTTAGACTTTACTGCTAACATCCATCTCTCCATGTAATGATCTTCAGAAGCTTCATCATATGAAGCCAGATCATTGTCAGACTTAACTGGCACATGGAATACATCCTCAAACTTATTTGAAGAAATATGAGTGTTTCATCTTTAATTGTTCTTTTAGTTTCCGATTTTAGGAGCCTCATTATCTTCTCAAGATTAAATGAGATCCTTCACTTCATTTTCATCTTGATTCTCAAGAGAGTTATACTCTAAGAATCACATTCTCAAAGATGAGATCTTTTAAGAATCTCAAGGTCATAAAGTAGGTATCCAATACCATCCTTTATTTTCCTAATGAAGTAGCACTCTCGGATGCTAGATTCCATCTTACTTGCATGAAACCTTATTAAGGATATATATATATATATTGTAGTCTCTACTACATATGTACTTGGAAACTAAGAGGTAATTATGTTAATATTTATCATTGACAATGTCATGTTATACATGATCCAATTGCTCCCTACAATTCCATTGAGTTTAGGTGTATTAGGAGGAGTGAGATAGGAATGATGTTCATATCTCCATAGGGTATTCCGAATTCACCTAATAGGTACTGACTACCTAGATTAGATCAAATTCATTTTCATCTTCCTTCAAACTTTGATTCTAAACCAAAATTGTGAAATCTTTGAACATTTCAACGGTTTCTAAGGTGAAGGGAAGAAATCTCGTATCACAAATAATCATTAATAGATATCACATATCCATAATGTTTATTCTGATATAGATAATCTACATACATCAATACGTATGAAATCTTAAATACCTCAGCATCTAACACCATTCCTACAGAAGGGTGTATTGGAAATTTTATTTTGAATATAATATTCACAAGTATGTAAGATATGAAATTTCAGACATTTTAAAGTTTCATGTCTTACTAGTCTATTGATCAAATCAACAGACAAATGTCCAAGGCTTGATGCTAGATCATTGTCAAATGATCTTCATCCTCCTATTGATGTTATAAGGTTTAATTTTCAGTATTAGAAGTCTTAATGAACCATTCATTAATTTTTTCTAATTTAGTAGAGTTCACTAGATGTTAGATTACTATCTGAAATATATCCATCATAACTCTTTATGATAGGTCTATTCCAGAATTCATGTTTATTTCTAACACTTAGGAATAAACTATGAGTGTATTCTAATATCCAGATCATAGAGACATTCTTTAAGACTAAGGACCCTCCCACTGAAAATATGAAGTCTATCTATCCAATAGACATTGTTGCAACAATTGCATCAACTTCCAGGTGGATGACTATTAAACCTTAAGATCAAGTTTCTAGTCTTCTAAAACATGTGCAACCAATTGTAAGTGTTATTAGAAGAATGAGATACAATTATTAGACTTTGATATTATCAAATAAGAAAGTCAATTTCAATGATTATATGTAGATGTATATTATTTCGATGCATTATTTGGGTCCTTCTCTAAAGATCCTAGATAGACTAGATAGTCACACTATCAATACATCGGCTTATTACAATATTGGCATTCATCCAACTCTTTGGATGTCATATGTACATAAATCATAGAAGTACAGTCAACTCTTTGACTTTTCTTCTAACTTGGGTCCAACCCATGCTTCCACTGCGCTCTCTTCATCTATAAACAACAATGTCTTAAGACGAAGGATCTCTCATATTGAATTCAAAAGATTTCAATATAAGAGTATTTCAACATTTATACATACTTCATTCAATTCATAGAATATGAATATTACGAAGCTTCATGAATGATTAGAGTATAGATAGTAGAATGATGACACTCATCGTATCTACATACATCTTAACTCTTATAATCATTGGTTCAGGTAGGTACTCAAACATTTTGAATACATTTTCTCCTATAGAGCCACCATTCTGCATAATGCAGAGAACCATGTCATTCGTGATTAAACGTCGAGAGCACATATGTATGCCAGAACATCTTCTAAGATTTTATAAGGATTATTTGACAATTGCGATCATCATCGACATGTCACATCCAAAGTACATTCGATGAGATCAAGACTATAGAGACACAGAAACCCTAGGGATGTATTCCTATTGTCTATTCAATTGTTATTCCTCATTATGAGGAAACTTGCACATTTCAACCACATACATTATGTGTCCAACTGTAAGTATAATATCTTGATTATGGAACCAATCCATGATATTATACTGATTATTATTGAGTATAGTATTGAGTGGGTTTAATGAAGAATTATTTGAAATAAGAAATTTGCATAAGTGTGTATATATTTTATATATACATATTTTACTTTGATTCAGGAGTTTTTATATCAAAGTTGTCTTGCCTTGTCATCAATGAAAGTTCATTCCCTTAATCACTTTCAATGTAAGAGATATACTTACCATTATATCTCAAGCAAGATCTGGGATCTCCTTCCTTATCTTTGTCACAACCCAATAATATGAGAACTTGTGACCCCGATAAAAAGAAGCAGGAACACATTCCGCTTTGCAAGTCCAACTTGCATTTCCCAATTCGGTCTTTAACACCCGAGTGGCCATACCCACCACCCATAAGGCGATGTTGACCCGTTGTTAATTGAACCAACCGTCAACAGGAATAGTACTCGCTATGTGCAATCCAATATCACCCCAATAATATGAGGACCCGATATTGGGATCACTACGCATAGGGCCTTACTCTTTCGAGAAGCAAAGAGCCCGATCCAGAATGCGCCTGCATACAGGAGCTATCATTTTGGACAGGCGTCTCCTACAAACAATCCCTGACGACGGAACCCTTCGCCTTGACGGGAGATCATGGATGTCACTTATGTGATCCTCCACCTCATATTCAAATTTAATTAATTATCATGAATCACATTCATATAATTAATTCTCCCAAGGAAAATACACATCTATCATAAGTGTATTATTGGATATAATTAATTTAATCTCATTAAATCAATTATCAATCAATTCAATCATCAAACTTGATTGTTACTTGAAATAATGGTATTATCTCAAAGTACGTATTATTCGAATTTTAATAATTAGAAAATACATCCTGATTTCCCAAGAATCATTCATTCCTTACCCGCTGTCATGGCCAGTACCGACGGGAGTGGGACAGACCACACACGGTGCAACCTGTTACCCCAACGCACCTCGACTAGACACCATATCCGCCTCGGGAAAAAATAATGCCAAGTCAATCACCTTGTACTTGAGATGATCATCGGTTTTTAAACCGAAATTATACCATATAGTAATAATAAAAATCATTTTTGATTATAAGTAAATTAGCTAGATAAATTCCCAAAATCTATTCAAGTAACAAGTTTCATGAAAGTATATCAAGTAACCAATTGATGATCTAGATCTAATCTAATCATTCATTGGTTGAGGTAATATCATTAAAGGGAACAGTTATTGTTCTAATATTTCCCAAATATTATTCATAGTTATTCCAGAAAATTAACCATTAATTTCACAAGATTCTTAAATGACAATCACAAGGTTCATGGTTGAGTATGTAATTTTCAGCAGTGACCCTGACCAATCAAAATTAGCATATCTCTTTCATTTTAAATCCAAATTAAGAAAAATCAATTTCCAGAGTTTGATAATTTGATTTAAATGTGATTAGCACGCATTTCCAAGTGTTTTGAAAGAGTAGTTAACATGTTAATTACGTCACTAACTGCCATCCCCGAAACAGTGGACATAAGGTCATTAAAACGATTATAACTTGAGCAAACAAAATCCAAATTACGCAAACTCAGATTCCACATTATCCATGTTTAACGGGGAATATAATCAATGTGACAAATTCATGTTTAAACATTTTAAACAAGGCCGAAAAAATATCACAAAACAGGGCTGCGAAAATTGAAATGCGATAAAAATTTTCACGAACCCCAACAAGCCCAAATCTTCGTAGGTTCATGGATCGTATCCAAAACCTTCGACCTATGGCTCTGATACCACTTGAAGGATATGCGTAAAATCCTCAAACGCATCACGGAAGCGTGAGGATCGCATCGTATGCGATCGGGAGCGACTAGTCACAGTAGTTGCTCCGGGCAGCTGAATTTAAAATTTTTAAATGATGAAACCACATGATCCAAGAACACTTCTTGGATCGCTTCATCTAAGCCACAAATAGGTACTAGGGTTACCTCTTGAAGCGTAGTTGCGATCGAGTCTCTAAACCAAGAGACCTCCTGTCTCAAGTCCGATCCAACGGAGGAGACGCTTGCGAGCACGTTGACGAGACATGTACTCCTCGCAATCCATGTTGATGATCCAAGCAGCGGATCTCCTGATCTCGTCACACGAGATCCAACATCTTCTTCACGAGCGAGGCGTACCGAAGGAGATGGAGATCCATGAGTAGATGATCCGGCAACATAACAACGATGCTTCGGTGATGACGACTCTCTCTTGGGCTCCATGGCAGACGGCCACAATGGGAGAGTGGGAGAGCACCTTTGGCGTGTAGAGAGAGAGAGCTTATGGATTGATCATGTGACTTGAAGAGGAAAGGGTGCCTCTTCTTAAATAGTGTTTTGGATCCATGGATCTCAATCCAAGGACAACACAAAATCAATGGATGAGATTGATTTGTGTTTCTTTCAATGGCCATGATTTTGTTGTGAAAACACAACAATAATTAATTTAAATTAAATTAATATATATCGATAACTCAATATATTTAAATTCAAATTAAATCAATTAATTATCATTGGAAATAATGTGGAGATAAACCACATCCCCTTAAAAGGGGGGACGGCTACCAACAACTCACGAGATCTCATTATTTCAAGAGATTTCATTATCTCATGAGATATCATTATCTCATGATATCTCCAGGATTTACAACAACAATTGTTGTAAATTATTTCACAAAAATAATTCATAATTATCTTGTGAAATATTGAAATCATGCCAGTGGAAAATGTGAATCACATTCACATCCATAAACAAAATGTAAAATATATTTTAATTAATCATCCAATGTGAATCCAACTCACATCAATAATTAATTAATAAATATAAATCACAATATGCTCTCTCTAATCTATTATAAGTCACATTTATAATATATATGATTAATATGGATAGTGCTATCCACATTATTCATATCCATGATAACTAAATCATATTTAATCATCTTGAATATCCATTCTCATGTGCCCAAATAATATGAATCACATTCACATTATTCGTATCTTTGTTAATTAAATCATGTTTAATTATCTTAGATAGCTCTTCTTACATGGATAAATAATACGAATCAAATTCATATAATATTTTACGATTAAATCACATTTAATCATCCATATCTCAATACTTGGATATATATATATATATCAACAATGGAATCATTCTTGAACTCTTTTAAGGATAATATGCTTTCTCCGTGGATACTTGGAGATAAGGACAGGGTGATTGTATTGTTCCACGTATAGTGACTTGGATATTGAGATCACATCTCAAATACAGATCTTGCGGACTTCCCATAGATGCTTGATTAAATCAAGACTACAAATCTAATCTTCTCATTACAACCGAATCACATTCAGATTAATGTCCAACATTTGGAACAAGATCAGATCACTTCTCTACTGAGATGAGTAACTAAAATCCAGACCCGTTTCGTTACTCCCTAGGAATGGAAGCATCATGGTTATACAATCGTTTATGATCACATCACACTCAGGTATTCCTGATACCTGTACATCCTATATACTGGAAGACCTAGATTAAACCCGAAGTTTTAGATCTCTTTTAGATTGTCTCCTTCAGGGTTTTATCATTAAGTTTCTCATTCGATCAATGGGAGTTGGTATCGATCATGTACTTTCCAAAAGCACATATCATACCTAGGTGTTGATCATATACTTTCCAAAAGCATATATCAAGCCTACAAATTTAGTCAAGCTTCCAAAGCGAGACGACCGTGCACGGAATTTGATTCTTCCCAATATCTCATGATTCTTCCCAACTCGTCGGTATCTAGACCTTGATTAGGCCATCAACCTATCGGTCTACCAAATGTACATACTCAGACATCTAGTAACACATCTGTCTCCGGTCAGAGGATGCGTGCCAATACCGTGACAGCATACGACATAGATCTTTGGTTATCTCGATCTCGTTAAGTCAACTCTTTGACCTAACTAATATGACACCTCCAAATCTCTATTCCTATGCAGAGGACATGCATCAAGAGGTCGGTCAGATATCAGCCTTTAGAGATAAGGATTGCCAACTCATACTCAAACTGGAGATCACATCTTAACAATCATTTGACAGTGCTTGATAGTCCTCAATCTAACTCTTTAGATATTCATCCAAGCACCAGCCTCTATGATTCAATAATTGAATCAACAGTTGTATGATCATTAAGATGGCCATGGTACATAACCCTAATTGTACTAAGAGACCTATTATGCATATTAGTTATTCTTCATTTCAGATTAAGGAGTGAATTGCAGTAACATTTATTGCATAATGGCTCATCGTGGGCTCGCATGTCCAACAGTAGGCCCCTGCTGGGACATCTAGCATCGACTTAGGGTCATCCTAGACCCGTCCTTGGCACTGCCTAGCCTACTTTCAGGCAGCTGCACCTCCGCAGCCCCTTACGACGCATCTTAGTCGTCGATAGGTCCCTGAGGGTCCTTCTTATCCTCTTTGAAGCTGCCCAGATTTGCTGAACAGACTGATTTTAGTCGGAAAAGGTGATTTCGGACCTCTAAATCACCTTTTTCGATCCTAGTGTGGATCGAGGATAGACGAGGATGGTTGTATGAGTCTATGCGTACAACCAGTCCTCTATATGATCTTATAGACTCGCTTGGATCAGTCTACTATCCCAGTCGAGTTTCGTTTCATCCTTTTTATTATATCAGAAAATAAGGGTGGCGTCGTCTCTTCGTCCAATGCCTTCAGCTCCCATCGTGAAGATGGATGGGACCAATTATAAGTTGTGGTCCATGCAGTTCTTGACCCCCATGCAGTGCAATAACTGTTAGAGTATATGGTAGTGTGCCTATTGAGTTGTAGCAGGGTAAATGGATCCTGGAGAAGATCCATTTACCCCATCCAGTGTTTAGTCCCACATGGACCAGTGGTGGGACTTGGAGGCTCTGGGAAGGCTATATAAGGAGCCCCAGACCTCCTGTACTCATTGAGAAAAAGCAATGAAGCATATGCCCCTTTGAGGGCTTCTCCCGTGGTTTCATCCCGCTCCTCACGGAGTAGGGTTCCACGTAAATCCCGCTGTTCTTATTCTTGTTTATCTTGTTCCATGTTCGCTTCCGTATTCTTCATATTTTATAACATGGTATCAGAGCGGTTTGATCCTCGAGGTTTTCTTTTTATTTCTGTTCGAGATTCGAGTTTGAGAATTATTTGTAAAGATTAATTCTGTATCCAAGAGGTCATGTTTTATCAATGAAGTTCTTCAGTTTGTTCCTTAGGGTTTCGTTGGACGAAACCCTAATCATGCATCACGAGCCCAGGCGAGCCCTAGCACGAGCAATGGCGCCTCGTCCTTCAGATCCAAGGCCCGTGCCCCAGACGGCACCGCCCAGCAAAGGTTTCGTGGGAAACCCTAGATCCAGCATCCAGCATCCAGGCTCCTGCACCAAGAAGCCCTAATCCGAGGCTCCATTTAATGCGCATCATGCGCAGGCGATGGTGGTACCATGCGCCGCCCTTCCCTCGCGCAGCCGCACTCACCTTGGAGCGCACCTACAGGCGGCGCCCCACGCATTGAAGCTCCAAGCCCCAGTCCCGTATCACCTCCTGGCGGCGCAAGCTTTCTTGTCTCGACGCTAGAGCGCCTCCGACCAGGCGAAACCACCTCTCGTCCGGCCAGGCGGCACAGCAACCCCCTTTGTTGGCGCACGGCACCCTCCCATTGTGCGCAGATGCCCTTGCGCACTCTCCAGCCGAGCAGGCGGCGGCCCTTCATGTTTAGACCTCTCCCCCCCCCCCCCCCGCGAGTCCCAGGCGCAGGCATCACGCACCTCTTCCGCAGCGGCAGCAGGCGACAACCGTGCTCCTCCCAGCAGCCACGAGCCCCAGCAGGGGTCGATCATTCATCTCCAAGCCCTTGCGGGAGGGGCGGCAGCATCAAAAGTTGCGATAGGGTTCCTATTCTTCGAATATGAAAACGGGGGGGGGGGGGGGGGTCCGATAACCCTTTAATGGGCCCCTTTTAGCCTACGGTAAAAAATTTGAGAGGGCTATTCGAGCCCAAAAGAAAAAAAAGGGAGTTTGCAGTTTAAAAAAAAAAGAGGGAGAGATGCCGTGAGATGAAAAAAAATTGAGAGGGAGAGAGATTAGGTCCACATTTGGACCGAGATTCAAGTTTAAAAAAATGTTGTTTGAAAAAAAAAAGAGGCGCGTACACGACAAAAGAAAAAGCCGTACGCTGTTAAAAAAAGAGCCGCGTACAAAGAAAAGTCGTACGCAATTTCAAAAAAAATTGCAAAAGCCGATAAAAAAAAAGAGGTCAAGCGGCTTATAAAAAAATATTGGAAAAAAATGAATGTTTTGAAAAGCCGATAAAAAAAAAGAGTAAAGCGGCTTATAAAGTTTCTCCCAACAAAGTTGTGATCGGCTAAGTGTTTGTTTTTGTCCCCATCATTGTTGTCTTCTCCCAACTTGGTCGACATCCATGTTCTCCGACAAGTATGGGAGAAAGGGGGAGTATATATGTAGAGTCACAGGTCTATTCATGATTCAGATTCCAGATGCCAGTCTCCAGACCAGCCAGATGATCAGACTCTACAGTTCGGTTTCAGACTCGACGATTGTCTTCCGAGTCCAGTTTCAGACACGCACAAGTGTGCGGTCATTGTCAGATGAGCATATGTTGCCATCATTGTCAGAGGTCCCCATCATTCTTCTTGTTGTCAGGCCAGAGTTTTCATGTGAGCCATAGGGACTCCAGAGCAGAGGACCATTCCCTATGCCATATGTTAGCAAGGGTTTTCATGTGGTATCATCATAGGTACACCAGAGTAATGCACCATTCTCTGAGCCAGATAGGAGAGACCCAGTTCTCCGACGAGGAGACTTCAGGCGCAGTTTCAGACTCGATGGTCAGATTCCGAGTCTTCAGTTGACTCACACTCCCAGCCCGTTCGTCCTCCTCACCTGCACGGCATGAGAAGCAACGTCCTCGACTGCAGCATGTGCGCGTTGGGTTGATATTGTCCGTAGTGTCATGTAGCGTGAGTTGAGTTTCTTTCTGTTTGTTTGTCCAAGCTGAGCATTGCATGCTCCAGCTTGAGGGGGAGTGTTAGAGTATATGGTAGTGCGCCTATTGAGTTGTAGCAGGGTAAATGGATCCTGGAGAAGATCCATTTACCCCATCCAGTGTTTAGTCCCACATGGACCAATGGTGGGACTTGGAGGCTCTGGGAAGGCTATATAAGGAGCCCCAGACCTCCTGTACTCATTGAGAAAAAGCAATGAAGCATATGCCCCTTTGAGGGCTTCTCCCGTGGTTTCATCCCGCTCCTCACGGAGTAGGGTTCCACGTAATCCCGCTGTTCTTATTCTTGTTTATCTTGTTCCATGTTCGCTTCCGCATTCTTCATATTTTATAACAATAACAAAGAGCAAATTCTTACACGGCCAAAGTTGACAGATAAGACTGGTGGAATGCTTCGTGGAAGCAAGATAATGTATACACGTGTATTTGGCTCTCAGGTACTCTTGCCACATAGATTGCCAATGGCATTGTAAACCAACTCACCGCCAAGGCGATGTGGGATATCCTGACAGGGACATATGACCATGCGAAGAATGAGATCAAGATTCTTCAGCTACAGTTCGATATCTACACGACCAAGTAAAATGGTCGTCCTATACATACATTATAGGATAATTTACATATTAGGTCCCCATCTATGAGTCCAATCCCAATATAGGTCCCCATCTTTTAAATGCAATAAAAGAGGTCCCAGCTCCATTTTCTAAATGGAAGATTGTGTCATCATTGGAAACAAATGAGAGATGGACTAAAATATCCCCCTCACTAAATTGGAAAAACTCGTCGACATCTTTTCCCCCAAAATACCCTCACGCCACATACCCATCCTCCCGGAGAGACTAACCCATTCTCCTGTTCCAGCAGCGCCGACAATCCGACCTCCCTTTCCCCACCAGTGACAGCAGCACAGTCATGTTCTCCTTTGGTTAGGCGGTGCAACCGCCATTCCTGGTCTCCTCCTCCAACAGTGTCAACCCCCTGACTATCCCTCCTCCATCGACGTGGACCCCGACCTCCCTTTCTCGTGTGATGGCGGCACAACCGCCACACCATTCTCCTTTTGTATTTCTTCGAACTAAGTTGGAGGATACCGCAAGAGGCCGAGACAACTAGAGGTGGACTTTATGGGTAGTTGCGCTTAATTTCTAGATGATATCCATTCATGCATATGTTTGTTGGAAAAAATTTCATCGGGGGATTTTAGTGCATATAATTTTGTATAGTAAGGTCCGAAACTATTACTTTATCATGTGCGTGACTGCACTTCATATTGTAAAAACTCCATCCATTCACTTTGCTCGCACCATATTTGTTGTGACAGAGAAGGCTGAGATTTAATTTAGTATTAAGAGTTCATGTCTGATACCATGGTTTGATATTGTTCATGTAGACCTAATCAATGGGAATATAATGATATGGAGGATTGAGCTCAGAATCAAAGCGTTGCTTTCTAATTTAGGTGCTTTGTTGTTTCAATGTGATTCGACATTACATATAGATTAGATTGAGTGAAGTTGAATTGCATTTGGTTGCAGGAAGGATGAATTGTGACCTTTTCGATTTAAGATATATGTTAGAGTTATTATATTTACATTTATTTTTGTAATCCTTCGGGTTCCATAACCTCCCGTGACCTTTCGTGTTTCGTAACCCCCTGTGACCCTTCGAGTTCCGTAACCCCTTTGTGACCCTTCGAGATATGTAACCCTTCTACTCTCTAGGGTTTTCTCTCTACATAAGAGACCCTACCTCTATGGAATAAACATCTCATTTGTTCCTCTTCTCAACATGGTATCAGAGCGACGGTCTTAGACCGGAGCTTAATACTAAATCCGCCACCACCACCAACCCTCTCTCGGTCGACAAGGAGAGAGGGTTGGACCTCCTGCGTCGCTCATGGATTCGATGGTCCCGCGCAAGGCAGTTCGAGTCCCCACTAGCTGCTACCTCCAGCGACACTTGAAGCGTCACCCGAGACTCCAGCAGCTCCAGCCGCACCTCCTACGTCGTCAGCACCACCTGGAGTCCCCCCTCCTCAACAGCCACTACTTCACCGCGACTTGTTTCTCCCAACTTGATGTTCCATACTCTTTGTTCTATCAAGTATGGGAGAAAGGCGGAGTCATAGATGATTCTGCAGGACATCTACTACCCTACTACGACTAACAGATTGACACTCCCTACTACTACTTAGATCATCCGTCTTCACCGAGCATCAACTTCTTCGTCAGGGCGTATACTTCTTCTTTTACGACCCGACTACTACTGCGCGTTGGACTTCTTCTACAACGATTCTTCTCCAGGTACGACAGAGATATGTTTCGGTGACCTGATATCGCAGCAACTCTACAGGAATGGCAGAGATAAGTTCCGGTGACCTGAAAGCCGCAGACCCATCCTCGAGCGAGGTCTTCTACCAGCAACGGACATATGTTCTTATGATGCATCGTGTGAAGATGTGGTGTATACGTTTTCTTTCTTTTACAAGCTGCAGCTTTCTCAGCTCCATCTTGAGGGGGGGTGTTAGAGTTATTATATTTACATTTATGTTTATAATCCTTCAGGTTCTGTAACCTCCCGTCACCTTTCGAGTTCTGTAACTCTTGTAGTCTCTAGGGTTTTCTCTCCACATAAGAGACCTTAGCTCTATGGAATAAACATCTCATTTGTTCCTCTTCTCAATAATATACACCTATAGTGAGGTCTGAAACAGTACAAATCGAGACAGCCGTATTCAACCTACAAGTGCTCTCACGGATGGGAGCGTCGGCGATTCACTCCTTTGCCTTGATCATTATTTTCATCGACGTTGGGGGATCCCTCTCTGAGTAGCAGACCTCTGTCCTGATCTAAAGCAGTATTGCCACCTTTATTCATGTGCAGCAGAATGACGACACGTAGGGCTGATTGAAGACACATGGGTGTGGCGGTTGTGGTGCAGTCGTAAGAGAAGATCGGAGGTCCAGATCCGCATTGCTGGAGGAGAAGAATGGGCGGTCAGGGAGTAGGCACTTCTGGAGTAGGAGATCGGAAGTGGCGGTTGCATCGCCTCGCCCAAGCAGAACGTGACCGTGTTACAATCACAGGAGGAGACAGGGAGGTCAGATTGTCATTGCCGTTGGAAGAGGAGAATGGGGGAGTCTTTATGAGAGGTTGGGTACGTGGAGGGGGGTCAAGGGTTTGGGGGTAAAGATGTGGACGTGTTTTTCCAATTTAGTGAGGGGGTATTTTAGTCCACCTCTCATTTGTTTCCAACGGTAGCACTTTCTGTCGTTTAGAAAACAGAGTTGGGACTTTGTTGCATTTAAAAGATGGGGACTTATATTGAGATTGGACACATAGATTGAGACCTAATATGTAAATTACCCTACATTATACTCTTCGTTTCATGGCATGTTCGAGAAGCTTCAAAGCTTCATGCTCGTCACCCCATCAACTGAGCGGCAGATGGCATACATGAACTCCATGGTGGTTGGCGTTTCCTTAGTTGCTCTTGATCTTGAGTATGCAGCAACATGCGCAAAGCTTCTTATAGATGCAGCCATTCCTCCCATGGAGGAAGTATACAGTCGACTCATCAGGATTTTTGTATCACCTTCGGTCACCACATAAACCTCCTTGGCAGTGGTTGCATCTTGCAGCAGGGGTGGTTCTACTCAGTTCAAGAGCATGGTCCCCATGGCAGAGGATGCGGACGTCAACGTGGACCTTGCACCTATTGCCATCGCTCGGGACAACTTGAGGATACATGCTATCAGAAGCATGGATACCCTACCTCTACTCGTGTAGCTGAGCAGATTGAGCCTTCTGATAGTTCGATCCCTCGTATGAAATTGTGTCTTGATGACATTGTCTCTCGTGATTCCTGTTGTCGGCACTACTACCGGTTCCCCATATGTTGCAGTTGCTGCTAGAGTCCTTTCGAGCTCTTCGGGTATAGCATATGCTTTTACTAGTTGTAACAGGATAGATATGACAGAGTGAATTATAAACTCCGGTGCTTCCCACCATCTGTGTGGAGGCAGAGCATAGCTCATATAGCTCTATACCCCCTAGTAAATGGGTCGTCATTGCAAACAGGGTTCATTTACTCATTACAATACATGGGGAGATTCATTTGGCATCATCCATGCACCTGTAAAATGTACTATATGCACCTGATTTTCGGAAGAATTTACTTTATATTATTAAGTTCGCTAAGGATCTGCATTGTCGTGTTTATTTTTACTCTTCTTCTCTTGTGTTTCAGGACATGCTAGCTGGCAGGGTGATTAAATATGGTTGTGTGCAGCAAGGGCTCTATAGACTGGTCTAGTCTCCTGGTGTTAGTGCCTCTACAGTTCCTATTGGATTAGTCTCACCACACTTGTAGCATCTTCATTTTGGTCATCTTCCTCTGCAGAAGTTGTGTCATCTACTCACGTAGGTCTCCAAGCGTTCTACCATGATACCATCTAGTGGGAGCCTTGCCAACTAGAGAAGCATCACCACTCTTCTTTTCATGGTTGTCAGAGTCGCAGTAGTAGTCATTTATTTGAGCTTGTTCATCTTGACATTTGGGGTCCCAGGAAGTCGTGTTCCTGACTATCACGAATACCGTTTTTATCTAGTTGTTGTGGATGATTATTCTAGACTTTCTTAGATTTTTTGTAGAAAAACAAGTCTGAAGTTGGGCATGTATTAAATCTTTATTGATGAAATAAAGTATATTTTCTCTACTAATGCCAAGTTTATTCGCTTTGACAATGCCTTAGAGTTCTGCACGTTACAGCTATCTGAGTGCTTCAAGTCTCTTGACATCGTACACCAGACCGCACTTCTCAGCAGAACGATGTTATTGGATGCAAACACCACCACTTAATTGATATAACCATGACACTTTTGATCCAGAGTCGTGCTCCTCATTCTTCATGGGTGATGCAGTCCTCACTGCTTGCTACTTGGTAAAACGCATGTCATCTTCTGTCTTAGGGGAGAAGGTCCATTTCTCGATTGTGTTTCCCGAGAAAAACATGTCCTCTCTTACACCACGTGTTTGTCTATGTTGCCTTTATTCATTATATGATGCATGGTCGTGACAAGCTCTCCCTTAAAGTTGTCAAGTGTGTCTTTGTAGGTTGATGTCGTACTCGTACCCATAAGGGGTACCGCTTCTTAGATCCAGTTCAATGAAAGTACTATGCTAGTGTTGAAGTCACTTTCTTTGAGTTTGTTATGTATCTCTCCACATGTGACAGGTTGAAACTGGCTGACTCTGAAGAGGAGGTATATGTGCCTCTTCCCATGGCACTACCACCTATGATACCTACACCACCTTCATCACCACCACCTCCACCACATCCACCACCTGCTTCTGTGGCTACCCCTACACCATCGTCCAGTACTTTAGCCCAACTATTGGCACATTTCTATGTTTGCAAACCTCACACAGCTCCTGCTCATGGGCCTTCCCCGTCATCCAGCACACCACACTAGTGATTTGTCCATGTAACATGATTATTTACATAATGAGCAGGTGCCCTCTCAGGATGATTGTGACACCCCCAGCGATCCAGATACTCAGCAAATACACATCCACACATACGATTCTACATTCGAAATACCAAGCTATACCAAACTTGCAGGAGAAAAGTAAAGAAAGAAACACTGTATTTTTTCATTCCATTTTCATTACATTCATACATCATGTCCACAAAAAGATTATACAATGTCAAAGAAATGTAGCAACATGGATGGATACATCATCTTGTCTCTCAAAAATAACTACATGTACAAAAACTCCTTCATATTGTACCACAAAAGAGCGTTGCAACAAGTCAACTACAGCCGCTTACTGCTGCGGCCGCTGCTCCTGTAAACCTGCCAAATTCACGCAATAGGCTTATGAGCAAAGCGCCCAATACAGATATAAAATAACAACTAGAAAGGTGAACAATAAGTGTACAACAAGACGGTTATGAGAACCCACAACTATAAACAACTTCCACGTTACCATTATCCACTAAGAAATGTCACTTTACCAAGAGTAGTCATCCCACACAAAGCAGCTTTTAGCAACTCGTCTTATAGTTCCAATCAAATTACAAATGTGAATGTACACTATTTCTAACTTATAAGAGAGTAGGACCACTATAGGAATACACCCCAAGTTCATATTCCATTGCTAGAGTTCATGACAGAAGGGCACGATCTTATTCGATGCATTTGATCTTGGAATTTATCGTTACTTATAACATAATTTATGATTTTATTTATTTAATTAACTCGGTATCTTTCCTCACAAAGGTGCATCCGGATACGTATACGTGGGGCCAACACCTATAAGTACCTAAAAGTCACGTTGGTAAGGAAAGGTGAGCTTGGACTGTAGTTTAATGCTGCTTAAGATCACCACTCACACCCCACGTTAGTAACACACTTTTTCAAGAGGAGTCACATAAAGCCCGTAGGCCTCATCGCCAGGCGGAGAACACACAGAACCCAATGCGCAGCACAAAGCACAAGGCGCAAACCACTCGACGCCATGGCGGAAAAATCACTAAGACGCCAAAAGGAGCGCTAAGCAGCGCACACAACACACGGTGAGCTAAAGCAACATTAATATCTTGACCGGGTTCTTACGGTTTGTCCAAGGCTCTATCCGAGTTTCCAAGGAGGCATGCTTCTCCTTAGGGTATATGTTTCATTATCAATAAGCTTAATTACTCGAATTGATTCATATAAGGTCACTTAGCACTAAGCCACATAAATTACCCATATGGTCTAACTCAGACACTCAGCCATAATTGGTCGAATATAAACAATAATCTTCTCATATATATGGTATTTGACAGTGTTGGATAAGGTTAATGTTAACATGACTTATAGTGACTTGCTAAGGGTGTTTTCCTTGATAGATGTTGTAACTGGGATCTATTATACATTTTAAAGGAATAATCAGCATCATGTCAAGTAGTAAAACCTGAGGCTTTCAAGCATGAAAACCATATTTTATTCTCATATACAACCATGTATGATGTGCAGTACATAGAACAAAGGTAGAATCTTTACGTGGTATACTTATGGCGATCAAGATCCCTAACATATATAAATATAACAACACAGTTAAAATGATAACCCTAAGTGGGATTTAACTTGGTGTTGGCTACAGTTTTCACCTTTAAAATCCATAACGAGGTGCTAAGATTCCAAATTTTTTCAGGAAATGCAATAACGTAGCAATAGATTTTAGAGAAAAATATGTACATCATTAGTAATTTAATCTCATAGGAAAATGTGATTTTTGACTTCAAGAGAAGTACAACAAGGATTATGGCCGTTGGGGATGAGACTACCTCGAACCGAATATGATGGTACATGGACTGCTTTTCATAACCATCGATCCTGCACAAGTGGCAGGATGACTCTGGTAGATTGCTTCACTGCATCATAAATAATACCTTCCCAGATGTGATGCATGTTTTGAATGCCGACTTCTAAGATAGTAATCAAAAGATATTATTTGGCATTCACTTTAACAATAGTAACTATGTATTTAGTTGTTTTTGGAGCAGTTCTCACCAATTTTATCAGAGAACCCCCTGCGCACCCAATGATCTATTGAGATCTGCCACTGAAAACTTTAAACCAAGATGGAAAAATTTATACTACCAGATGAAAGTTTGAACCATCTCATTGGCAATCTTTCTTTCTTTTGTTTTAAATCGGAGAATGTTAAGGGAGCCCAGGATGATGCAAAAAATCCTACAGTGATGAAAAAGAAATAAATAGAAGCAACAAAAACTTATTCAGGATTTAATGACCATGCTTTGATCAAATCCTATAAATAAGCAGAACGAAGAGGGGTTTGTTTAACCTTTAACTATTTCCACACATGGGTTTCTATTACGAGTAAAAATTTCTTTAACCTAAGAAAAATTGATGATATTTTCACCACTTAGATGGCAAATGGGTCTCACATCCCAAATTTCATACCTACACATTACTCCATCTTGCCACTTTTTCTTTTGTTTATTTTTGGACGAATGTCACATACAAGTATTCACCTAGGCAGATTTTGTCATGAGAAAAATACCGTAGTTTCGATGCTACATACGGATTCGGTTCCTCAAACGGATCCTGTAGAGATAGTTAGTTTCTATTATTATTATATGTTTATGTACCCTGTTTATATTTATCTCTTCTATCTAGACATCCATGTAATTTACCCCTACGGCCTCTCCCTATATAAGAGAGCCTAGGGTTTTCTTATTATCATAACGAAGACTCCTCTCATCCAACATGGTATCAGAGCCGCCTTAGGGCTCTTTCCCTTCCCCACCTGCCGCCCTTTCTCCCTTCGCTCTCTCTCATCTCGCCGCCGCCCCATCTGCGGCTCCCGGCGCTCCTCCGCAACCCTTCTCGCGGCTCCAGCTGCACAGCAGCCCACCGCCGCACCTCTCCAGCGGCTCACAGCCGCACAGCAGCGGCCTCCTGCGCCTACCAGCGGCGTCCTAGCCTCAGCGGCAAACCCCCCTCTACCGCCAACAGCCACCGGAGCCCTAGCGGCACCCCTCCCTGCCGCCACAGCGGCACCCGTACCCCCAGCGGCACCCCCCAACTGCCGCTGTAGGGGTCCGGTGGTCTCCAGCACTCCATAGGCGTTGTTCTCGAGACGATTCAAGGGCTGTAAGCTTCCTTGGCGGCGTGCCCTAGACCCCCCTTCCTACGGTTTATGGATTTGAGTGCGTGAAAGTCTACACACGTACTCAAATCTGATGCAGTTGGTGTAGACATTCATCACATTGTCTATTCTCCCTTCGTCTTCTTCCTGCAGCAGTATGTCAGAATCGAAAGTCGATTTGCCCTCCACCGACGCATTCAAAGGTCCGGCGCCGATAGTAAAGATGGACGGGTCTAACTATGAGTTATGGGCCATGCAGTTCATGAGCCTCATGAAATCAAATGGTAAGAAACACATTCTTACCGAGGATGAGCCTGCGGAGAAGACAGGGATCTATGCCTCATGGGAGGCCGATGATGCTTACGCAAAAGTATGGTTGTCTGGCACGTTGACCATGGAGATAGCGAATGATGTCCTCCATCAGCCCACTGCTAAGGCGATGTGGGACATTCTTGCTGCTACATATTCGCAGGTGCGAAATGAGACAAAGATGTTGCAGCTTCAGCATGACATCTTTACTATGAAGCAGGCCGGCAGACCTCTCCACTCTCCATACACATCCCTAAGAGGGATGTTCGAGAAGCTCTACAGTACCATTCCTCTGACTGCTACTCCAGAGCAGCAGAAGACGTTCCGGAACGCCACCATGGTGGGTGTCCTACTTGCTGCCCTCGATCCTGAGTATGATGCTGCACGGTCACAGATCTTAGCAGATGCAGTTATTCCTCCGGTGGAGGATGTCTACAGGAGGCTCAGTCGTATCCCAGTTTCTTCCAGCTCATCTACTCCACCCCCATCTGCGATGGCAGTTTCGCGTGGGAGAGGTGGACCACCTTCTTGGCGTGGTCGTGGACGTGGCCGTGGCTCTCATGGAAGAGGCGGTCGAGTCAGTCAGACATGCTCATATTGTCACAGATCTGGACACTCGGAGGAGACATGCTACTCAAAGCATGGGTTCCCAGCATCGGCACGGGTTGCAGAGCACTCACAGTCTCCATTACCGTCTACTGCAGATCATAGATTTGACGAACTCGTGGCTCGCCTTCGTGATATTATGCCACAGTCTTCTGGTGATTCATCTGGCGGCTCGTCAGATATTGCTGCCACAGCCTCAGCCAGTTCATCTGCTGCAGCCAGTTCCTCAGGTAGATCTTCAGCCTTCATATCTTCACATGATATATCTGACTGGGTTATAGATTCCGGAGCTACACATCATCTGTGTCGAGATAGAGGAAGACTACAGGCCTACAGGGCCATTCCTCCAGGTCGCTCAGTACAGATAGCAGATGGTTCCTACTCACCCCTTGTTGGCCAGGGGGAGGTTTCCTTATCCTCCACTATGCAGCTACAGAATGTTTTATATGCCCCTGAGTTCTCGCTGAATTTATTATCTATTAGTCAGATTACAAAGGACTTGAATTGTCGACTATATTTGACCCGTCTTCTCTCATTTTTCAGGACATACTCACGGGCAAGGTGATTGGTTGTGGCTCTGAGCAGAACGGTCTATATCGGCTGGTCCGGGATTCCTATGCTGGCATCTCCACTCACTCTGCTGGACCAGTTTCACCATACATTTGGCATCTTCGTTTTGGTCACCTTCCGCTCCAGAAGATGCGCCATCTTCTGCCCCAGATCTCCCCAAGTTCGTCGTTTCGTTGTGAAACATGTCAGTTAGGAAAGCATCACAGGTCGAGCTTTCCAGGTCGTCAGAGTCGGAGCAGTAGCTCCCCTTTTGAGTTGTTACATATAGATATATGGGGTCCGAGTCGTGTGCCCGATCATCAGGGGCACAGGTTCTATCTTGTGGTAGTAGATGACTTTTCCCGTGTCTCTTGGGTTTTTCTTCTGAAGAATAAGTCTGAAGCAGGAGATGTTATTAAAAATTTGATTAATGAAGTGCAAAATGTTTTTTCGTCTTCAGTAAAATATGTTCGGACTGATAATGCCCTGGAATTTTGTACACGTTCTCTTTCTCAATTTCTGTCATCAAAGGGTATTATTCATCAAACCACCTGCGCATATACATCCCAACAAAATGGGGTGGCGGAAAGAAAGCATCGCCATCTATTGGATATCACTCGTACCTTATTGATTCAAAGTTGTGCTCCTATTTCTTTCTGGGGGGATGCTGTCCTTACTGCATGCTATCTGGTCAATAGAATGCCATCCTCTGTCCTTGGAGAGAAGATCCACATTTCTCTTATTTTTCCTGACAAGGAGCTATTCTCACTACCACCTCGTGTTTTTGGTGCAGTGGCTTTTGTCCATCATCTTTCTCCTGGACTTGACAAGCTCTCTCCAAGAGCAGTCAAGTGTGTCTTTGTTGGGTATTCCAGAACACAGAAGGGATACCGGTGTTATGATCCTACTACCAACAGGTACTTTGTTAGTGCGGATGTCACTTTCTTCGAGTCGGTCATGTACTTCTCGCCAGCTGGGGACAGAATGGTACCATCCACCAACGCTGATGATATTTTGGTTCCACCACCACCTACTTGTCTTTTACCTGACTCATCTCCTGTGTCCATTCCTATGCCAGCACCACCACCGCCACCTCCACCTCCACCACCACCTCCACCTCCATCCGGTCCACGGCGAATCGTTTCACCATTTCCTAACCACTATACGCGTCGGTCAGGTCCTGCTCAGCCGACAGCTCAACCAATCACTAAGCCTCAGGTATGTTCAGATAATGTTACTACTGACGGGTCAGGTTCGGTACATATGCAGGATGACTCCTTACAGGTGGACACAGATGGTGATCTGGATGTTCCGATTGCTATTCGGAAACCGAGACGACAGTGTGCATCCTATCCACTTGCTTCACAGGTTTCCTTTCACCGACTCACAGGTGATTTCCAGCAGTTTGCCACAGCTTTGTCTTCTGTGGACATACCACGGACATACCAGGAAGCCTTGAAGAGTGAATGCTGGAGACGAGCTATGGAAGAAGAAATGGGGGCCCTGCAGTCCCGTGGCACATGGTCTTTGGTCCCTGCACCACCTGATGCATCAGTTGTCAGCTGCAAATGGGTCTTCACAGCCAAATATCATGCAGATGGCACATTGGATAGGTACAAAGCACGCCTGGTTGCCCGAGGATTTACACAGACATATGGCGTTGATTACATGGATACATTCTCTCCAGTTGCGAGATACTCGACTCTCCGTATCCTCCTGTCTGTTGCAGTGGTTCGTGACTGGAGCATTTATCAGCTAGACGTCAAGAATGCCTTTCTGTACGGGGACTTACAGGAGGAAGTCTACATGCAGCAGCCACCCGGGTTTACTGCTGAGGGGGAGAAGCATATGGTATGTAGACTTCACAAGGCAATATATGGACTTAAACAGAGTCCACGAGCGTGGTTTCAGAAACTGTCCAACCTAATTGAGCACCAGGGATTTAAGAGGTCCAATGCTGACCATTCGTTATTTGTCCAGAAATCCTCGGCAGGTACGGTTGTCATAATGGTCTATGTGGATGATATTCTTGTTACAGGAGATGATACTCAGGGCATAGCAAAGGCAAAGGCATTCCTAGGTCGTCAGTTTGTTACAAAGGATCTTGGAACCCTAAGATATTTTCTGGGGTTGGAATTTGCAAGGAATGCACATGGTCTGGTGATGACACAACGGAAGTACATTACTGACTTCCTGGTTGAGACTGGTATGGATGGGTGCAAACCATCTAGCATCCCCATGGATCCCAGCATGAAGATATATGATGACGATACTGATGAAGTGGATAAGAGGAGATATAGAGAGATGGTGGGAAAACTCCTCTACATCACCATAACTCGCCCAGACATTCAGTTTGCAGTTAGCAGGGTGAGTCAGTTTATGGAGCAGCCAAGACAGGTTCACATGGATGCTATACACATGATACTGAGGTATCTAAAGACTTCTCCAGGTTCAGGGCTGCTATTTAGAAAGGGCACGGACTTATCTGTCTCAGCATGTGCAGATGCAGATTATGCAGGATGTCCTAAGGACCGAAAATCAACCTCAGGGTTTGCAGTATTTGTTGGCGGCTCCTTGGTTTCTTGGAAAAGCAAGAAACAAACTGTTGTGGCCAGGTCCAGTGCTGAATCCGAGTATAGGGCCATGGCTCAAGCTAGTACGAAAATGATGTGGGTTCGCTCAGTACTAGAAGATCTACATGTAGCCGTATCTCTACCTATGAAGCTTCAGTGTGACAATCAGGCAGCGTTGTTCATTGCCAACAATCCAGCCTTCCATGAGAGGACCAAGCATATTGAAGTTGACTGCCATTATACCAGGGACCTAATCCAGAGAGGATTGATATCTACGGCCCATGTTAGCTCAGGGGATCAGACTGCCGATGTATTCACCAAGCCATTGCTCAGAGGACCTTTCCAGAGATGTTCATCCAAGCTGAGCATGATCGACATCTATGCTCCACCTTGAGGGGGAGTGTAGAGATAGTTAGTTTCTATTATTATTATATGTTTATGTACCCTGTTTATATTTATCTCTTCTATTTAGACATCCATGTAATTTACCCCTACGGCCTCTCCCTATATAAGAGAGCCTAGGGTTTTCTTATTATCATAACGAAGACTCCTCTCATCCAACAGATCCAGCCTTGGGCCATGCGCACCACGCGCAACTGGCGTAATCACCGCCCTATGCACACATTCACATATTCTGCCTATTCGTTCTCACGCATCTATGTACTACACATCCAACTCCTAAAATCGAGATTTTCCACAAGTGATCTCCTAGTATAATCCTCAAGGATGATTTCCACAACATCACATCTAAAACTGTTGGAGCTCTTCCTACCAACAATAGCCATCACTAAACCAAAGTTAGACTATAAATACATGAAAGGAATGAGAGTAATCTTCTAATCAGATGTCCAGAAGAGTGTACTGTTAAGGCTTTAAGTTCCAAACAATTCAAAACATTCCAACTACAGACATGCCCCAGACTTCATTTTCATCAATAAGTCAAAGCTATGATTTCAACCCAATTTGTGAAACAAAAAAAATACAAAATGTAACACCTGACCGAAATCGATCCTGATCAATACCAACCATTCAACATGCAGTTTCGTGGTGTCAAAATTTACAGCACAAGTTATAGAATATAGATTCATGCGAGCTGAACCAAATTGGATCCCGTCAATTTTTTAAGATCATGCGAGCTGAACATCATAATCGGTCATCCAATGAGTTCAGATCGCTATACAATTACGACCTATAACCGAGGGGTTTATTCTAAGGAATACCACGAGCCAATCGAGATAGTGAATCTGGAGGCACGACTCAGATCACAAAATTTCGCAACTCAGATCACAAAATTTCGCAACGAAACATATAACCAATCTCAAGGTCACTTGACAATCATATGATGATCGACGTCAGTAACCTAGTTCATAAAGGGAACCAACCCAAAGGAGAGGTAAACCCATACCCGTGCATATATGCGCGATGCTTAGGTATCTGACTGATCACGGCAACACCCCCATGTTTGCATGCACACCGTTCTCCCCAAATCAGACATGATTTGACCAAGAAGCCTAAACATGCACATATGTATGCAGTCCATATGATTCTGAGGTATCTGAAGACCTCACCTAGCAATGATCTTTTATTTAGCAGAGGTACATCCGTTGTCATTACAGCTTGCATAGGTGCAGATTATGCAGGATGCACCAACAAGATGTCTACCTCTGGCTTTGCAATGTTCACAAAAAGTTCCTTGGTATCATGGAAGAGTAAGAAGCAAATTGTGGTCATCAGATATAGTGCAGAATCAGAGTACAGAGCCATCGTATAAGGGAGTATAGAGATGATGTGGATCAGATCAGTTCTTCCTGACCTAATTGTCAAGGTGCCTCGTCCTATGCACCTCTCATGCCACAAATATGTTGCTCCTTTCATTACAAATAACTAGCCTTCCATAATAGGACCAAGCATATCGAGGTAGGCTGCCACTATACTCGAAACATGATTCAGAAGGGATTCATCTCCACCTCTCATTTCAGATCACGAGATCAGACAATAGACGTGTTCACCAAGGCCCTAACCAGAGGGCTATTCCAGAGATATTGTTTCAAGCTGAGCATGATTGATATCTATGTTCCAGCTTGAGGGGGAGTATTGAGATATTAGTTACCTTTTATCACTTTTATGTATTCTTTTCTTTTCTTTCTATCTACATTATGTAATTTTCCCAACAGGTTAGTTCTGATCTCATGAATAATAAACTCTTTATTTTTTCTCCATAGTAGATAAAAATATAACAAGAGTTACCACATTGAGAACTAAAGAGGGAACCTTATTGATGAGGAGGTACTAATTAGAACGGCATCCCGAAGTAGGTTTTGGGAAACTTCATGTGAGTAAGCAAGGTACAGGAAATCTCCAGAAAGTAATTTAGTTTCTGTTTTGTTACCCTAATCTTCTATAAGGTATATGGATAGGAAGTCCGATAAAGAGTTCCCTGAGTAGAAAAGAAAGATATCAAAACCTGTTGAGTGAACTCAAGAGTATTGTCAGACCTGATAGTATGGATACAAGTGGAGAAAGTTGTTTAAATAAATTGAAAGGACTCGACAATTTTATTAAAATCTGATTGTTTCTTTATTTAATAGAACCAAGAAGTTGTGCTTTAATCATCGACAAATGTAACAAAACATTTGTGGTTGCCGATAGTACAAACCGAATAAGGTCCCCAGTCACAATTGACTAAAGAAAACGGCGATGATCGGTGCAGCTCAACTCTAGGTGAGAAAAGGGCATGGTGATGTTTACCGAACCGGCAGGCTTCACACTCAAACGGCTTCAGAGATGGCAATCTATGAAACATTTAGCAAAGAGGTCTAACAGAGTGATGGCCAAGTCGCAAATGCGACAACAACATGTCAGCCGAAACGGAGACAGTAGAGGTAGAATCAGCAAGGATATCAGGGTAGTAAATGGCATTCTCCTCATGTTCAACAACAACAAAGCCTTTTTCCCACATCAAGTAGGGTCGACGACATGGATTCTTTGTCTCCATTCAGATTTATCTTGGGCCATTATCGGGCTTAGATCCAAAAAACTAAGATCCCTTTCAGATAGTCTCATTCCAACACTTCTTGGGTCTTCCTCGTCCTCTCTTAGCCAGCTCAACATCCCAAAACTCGCATCCCCTAACCACTACATCAATCGACCTCCTTTGAAATGGTCAAATCACCTTAAACAATTTTCTCACATCTTATCCCCGATCGGAGCTACACCAACTTTCCTTTTGATTGCATTATTTTGAATCCAATTTTTACATGTATTTCCACACATCCACCTTAGCATTTTCATTTCTGATATTGTCATTCTATGCACATGTCTATGATTCACAGATCAACATATAAATCCATAAAGTATAGCAGGTCTTACAGCTACTTTGTAAAACTTTCCTTTGATTTTCAAAGGAGTTTTCTTATCACATACAACAGTAAAGGCTCCTCTTCACTTTAGCCAACTTGCATTTATTTTCTGAGTAACAACTCCATTGATTTCCATATCATGTTGCAAAATAGATTCCAAGTATCTAAAAGAATCTTTCTTCTGATTGTTATCATCAACAATCTTCACCTCGATTCCTTTACCATTGCTTCCATCAAAGTGCACTCCATATATTCAATATTTACGCCTACTTATACGAAATCTTTTTGTCTCTAATGCAAGTCTCCGAACCTCAAGCTTCTCATTTACTCCATCTCTAGTCTCAACAATAAACACAATATCATCAGTGAATAACATACACCAAGGTATGTCATCCTAAATGTGACTAGTCAACTTGTCCATAATCAAAGTTAAAAGGAATGGACTCAAAGCTGAACTTTGATGCAGATTAATGTTGATGTCAAAACAGTCAATCTTCCTAGACTGGATCATTACACAAGATAAAGCCTTATCATATATGTCCTTTACGAGGTAAATGTATATGACAGGTATTTATCTCTTCTCCAAAAATCTCCACATTATCTCCCGTGGGACAGAATCAGAAGTCTTTTCCAAATCAATAAAAATCATATAGAGGTTCTTCCTTTTAACTCTATAAATCTCCATTATTCTCCTCAGCAAGTGGATGGCTTCAATAGTTAAGCGACATGGCATGAATCTCAGTTGATTTTCTTTTACTTTGAAAACCTGCATCAACCTTCTTTCGATCACATGTTCTCAAATTTTCATAGTATGACTCATCAGCTTGACACCTCTGTAATTGGAACAATTTTGAAGGTCTTCTTTATTTTATAAAGAGGCACCATGATGCTTCTCCTCCATTCTCAGGCACTTTCTTGCTTCGTCAAATAATATTGAATAAATTTGTAAGCCAAGTCAAACCGCGCTCACCTAGAACTATCCATACTTTTATAGGAATGTCATCAGATCCTATACCTTTCCTGAGTTTCATAACCTTCAAAGCCAGATCCTAAAGGCTTGCCAAAATCACCACGACCAAGTCTGTATGCTGGAAGCTCGTCCCTGGTAATTTCATCTTGTACATCCACTGGATAAAATCTTTCCATGCACTCCTTAAACCCTCTCCTCACCACAACATCCGGATCACCATGACACTCGGTGTAGAAGAAAAATGGATTCAAGTAATAAGCCGCTAGATGCAATGGAGTATCGAGCCTCCCTTTGGTCTTGGAGGTAACAGCATCCACAAAAAAATTGTAAGATGACTCCACGCCATTGAATGATGCAATTATCTGTCGTTTGGCATCTTCAAGCCCTCCGTACACAAAGCCCATGGATGGACGTCGATCTACATCAACAACACGCAATAAACGAACCAATGGAGTGAAAACTCGGACGGCGTGTGCAATGTGGTTCCAAAATGTAAGGCTGAATACAATAGAACTCGCTGCTTCTCCCTTCTTGGTCTTGTACCATTTGCAATTCCGTCACTCTTCTGAGGAAAACATCAATCTAAACTTGTCTTTCTTCTCATTCAGGCTCTCAAGAGTAAGAAAGGTTGATGCAAATCTTGTTTGCCCAGGCCTTGCAATGTCTCTCTTGTTGGTGAACTTGCGCATCAAGCTTAGAGTTTTGGTGTGAGAGTATATAAACACCGTAAGCTTCTTAGCCTTTGTGATTGCACTCCTCACCTTCGTCTCTTTGCTTAACTCCTCCAAAGCAAGATCAAGGGAGTGTGCGGCGCATGGAGTCCACCAAATCCGTGGATATTTGGTGAGCAGCAATCTTCCCGCTGCTACATTGGCAGATGCATTATCCGCCACAATCTGAACCACATTATCTATGCCCACTTCATTAAGATACTCATCCACCAGCTTGAAGATGTATTCCGCAGTGTGTGCCTCATTTGAGGCATCTATGGATTTCAAAAATGAAGTCCCCAAGGTGCAATTAACACAAAAATTGATGATGCTTCTTCCACGCATGTCCGTCCATGCATCAGTCATCAAAGAGCATCCTGTCGACTTCCACGTATCACGATGACAATGCAAGTCATCATGCATTTTCTTCACCGCATCCTTCAGAAGTGGACCACTAAGCTCATACCTCGTCGGAGTCTTTAGTCCAGGCCCATACTTCCCAATCGCCTCCACCATCTGCATGAATGGCTTCGTCGTCAGTGCATTAAAAGGAATCGCCGATGTATATGCCCAGTTGGCTATATACGGGGTGACCCTATCACGATGCTCTTTGGAGAATGCATCTTTTATGGTCATCTGACGTGATGGTCCTTTCAATGCGACATTCTGCTCCAACGAGTCGGATACTCGTGATCTCTTCGCCGAACCCGCATCTCCAGTGATATCAACATCCTCTCTCAGCTCCTGAACATCATCGGCTTTTTGGCTCTTCTTCCTTGCAACGTCATCAAGATATGCGATCATCTTCATATCTACATCCACCTTGGGACATGCAGCCATGTTGCCTCTACGGTGTGCTACATGTTGCTTGAACCGATACGCACCTCCCTTGACAACCTTCTTGCACAATCTGCAAGTAACTCTATTCGAATCTGTACGGTTCGAAAGATAGCCATATTGCCATGCAGGCTCAGTTGATCCCGGTGGCACGTAAAAAGATGAGTCGCTACCAGAAGCGACGTTCGCGGGAGGTGTATCCATCTACATAGTCACAAACTCACAAATTACTAATTATCAAACACAAAGCTAACCAAACTTAGAAGAGAAAATATATCCTAACAATAAAATCTAAGATCATCTTAAGCAAATCTAAGCAATAACATGTTATTAACATCTAAGATCAACCTAAGAAAAAACAAAAAAAATTGAAGAAAACCTTGACATAAAAACATCTAAGTACAACAATAACATTAATCTTATTTGCTAACAATAACATTGACATAAAAACATCTAAGTACAACATCAACCTAAGAAAATCTAAGCAATAACATATTAACATCTAAGATCAACCTAAGCAAAAACAAAAAAATTTGAAAAAAAACCTAGCTAACAATAACATATTAACATCTAAGTTCAACATCATTAACCTAAGAAAATCAAAGCTATAAGCTTATAACATCTAAGATAACCTAAGAAAAAACAAAAAAATTTGAAGAAAACATACATAACCTAACATTGTTGTTTGCTAACAATAACATATTAACATATCAACCTAAAAACAAGAGGAAATAAAAGGCAAACCTAACCTTTACCTGCTGGAGCTGAGAACGAGGGGGTGGCACCGGAGGCGGCGAGGCTGGGAGCGGTGAGGCACTGGGGGCGGCACCGGCGAGGGGGGCGCATCGACGAGGCGGCGAGGCTGAGGTATCGCGCACAGGAGCCGCGGGGGGGGGGGGGGGGTCGAAACGTTCTGTCTTGCGTGAAGGGTTACTGTCTAACAGTAACCCTATATTTCAAAACCCGGATCCCAGCTCGGATCGTCTATGTAGAAATCGCCCGCCTAAGCGGCCGACTAGACCGACTAAGCGCCCGACTAATCGGGTTCAACCGACCATAGCCCGATTTACTCTATTCGAATCCGCCACCCCACCCAAAAAATTTGCATCATGTGGATATCTTGAAAATAGCAATAGAACTCATAAAAGAATAGCCGGCAATTAAACTCAATGTATGGTTTATTCAAAGGAAAATCAGGAGCGCAATAAATGGCAGAGAAACTAAGCTTGGAGGAAAAATCAGTAGTCTCAATTGTACTAAAATGAGAATGGGCATTATTGGCTAGCCGAATCGAATTCACATTGGAAGAGGGTTGAGATAAGGTCTGTTGATGTCATGCGAGGTCGAGAGAGGAGAGAGAAGGGGTTGGTGGGTGGCAAAAGGGTCTTGGGTACGAGCCCTAGTCTAAGATTGTTTCTTTGATATCATGTGGAGAAACAATTGTAAATGAATAGAATGATTTATTGAAGGGCTACGGTGTTTCCTATATACCGTGACCCTACGACCCAAGAGAAGATAATTACATAAGAGACCCCGAAGGATTACAGGACTCAATAAATAAAATAAAGAAAAGATAAGCAAATAGCTTCAACAATAAGCATTTAATATGGAAGCCTCGGATATTTAATTCGAATTATATAATACCAATATTTTATTCTATAAATGAAATGGGTTGGGCAATTTATTCTCATTTTTTTCCACTGAATGAATGGTATGTCAACATTGTGGATACAAGGGAATATTAAGGGTGATCATAGAGTGCCCCATGTCAATATGGAAGTACCAAGGCAGACCAGTTTGGCCAACTCGGGTCTTTATGGGTTCGGGTTGGGCTCGATCAGAGCTCGAAATTTTAGAAATATAAGGACTCGAGCCCAACCAATATATACATTAGATGCAAGACAAACCCATGTTTCGATGGGTAGGGTCGAGGCTGGGTCTGAAATGCCTTAACCCAATGCTCCGCCCTAGAGAAGGGCGAGGTGAGGGGCTTTTTTATACGCAGATTGATGTTGAGTTTAATTCCTCATGACACATTGTTGGAATAAAGTTATAGAAGGAAATTAAGTATGGCTATCAAATTTTATGGAATCATTTTTTGATCAAAGGATGTTGGGTTTTATTATCTTATTGACTCCGTTAGAGGGAGTAACCCCTAAACTAAGGGTGAAAGATGCTTGGAAGTGAAAGGATGATGAATTCATGATTAAGGTAGCTTATGACACCTTCACGGACCACCATCTATGTAAGGATCACAATTGCACACTGAAGTGTCAGTTGTTGGGAGAACAAAAACCCTTGAATTGTGTATATATGTTGGTCACTACAGAGGAAGCAATTGATACCAAAGGTATACATATGTAGGTGGAAGGAGATTAATGTATCATGTTTGCTTTATGGCAAGGGTCACAAGGATACGGATCACTTGTCCTCCCATTTTCCTTTTACGAGACAACTTTGGGAGGTGATTGGCATTAATTAGGTGGATTCATAGTGAGTCAAGAAATGGGATTAGCATAGAGAGGGAGCCATGATCAATCACTTCCATCAATAATCCTATGGTCAATGAGGCTTTAAAAAATGTTACGGTATTAGAAAATTATTATGAAGAGTGTTAGAAAATAATATTGTGAAAGCTAAATCAGAGAAAAGATAAAGAAATTCAGGGACACCGGGATTTGAACGTGGACCCCTACTCCCTAAGGAGCGGGATGAAACCACAGAGAAGGCCTCAAAGGGCCATATGCTTCATTGATTTTCTCAATGGATACAGGAGGTTTGGGGCTCCTTATATAGCCTCCATAGAGCCTCCAAGTCCCATCTCTGGTAGATGTGGGACTAAACACATGGATGTGGTAAATGGATCCTGGAGTGATCCATTTACCCATCTACAGCTCAAGTGGCACACAACATATATACTCCAACACTCCCCCTCAAGTTGGCGCATGCAATGCTCAGCTTGGACAAACAAAAAGAGATCTCAAACTCATGTTACAGGACACTGCGGACAATATCAACTCAACGCACACAACTGTCAGCTGCTGTTGAGGACATTGCTTCTCATGTCGTGCAGGTGAGGATGACGAATGGGCTAGAGTGTGAGTCAATTAAGTGTGCTCTGGACTGTGCCTGTCAGAGCCATTGAAACTGGATGAGTTTCCACCTGGAGAACTCTGGCCCGCCACAACCTGCGGACACCTGCTCCATCTCTGAAAGGGTTGAACTGAAAAGGCCATGGAGTGCAATCCTCATCAGAGTCCACGATTGTTGGAGAATGGAGTCGGAAAAAGTCTCCTCGTCGGAGAACTGGGTCTCTCCATCTGGCTCAAAGAATGGGATCTCTACTTTGGAGTTCCTATAAAACCACGCGAAAACCGTGGCCAACATGGCATAGGGAATGGGATCTCTACACTGGAGTCCCTATGGAACACATGAAAACACTGGCTGAATAAACAAGAATGATGGGGACCACGACAAAAGATGGCACACATGTGCACATCTAAAAAGACCGCACACATGTGTCTGTCTATAACTGAGGACTCAGAAATATCTGACGTCGAGTCTGAATATCTGATCATTGTAGAGTCTGAACATCTGGTTGGTCTGCAATCTCTGAATCCGACATAGAATCTGAAGCATGGCCTGTGACACTACATGACACTCCCCCTTTCTCCCATACTAGTCGGAATACATGGCATCGACTATGTTGGGAGAAGACACTAAAATGGGGAAACAAAACATCAATAAACCGATCACAATGTTTTCTCATCTTTTCAAACATTCATTTTTTTAAAACATTTTTCATCAGTTTTTTCTCGGCTATTTAATCCTCTCCTTTTTCTAATAGCCGTCACACTAAGCCGTTCATTTTTTACGGCTTTTCTCAATCAAAATCATCATCAATTTTTTTAGAAAACTTTTCTGTACAGCTTTTTATTGTACACACCTTTTTTGTAACTATAAGCCTCCTTTTTTTAAATAACCATTTTTTCTGACAGCTCACTTCCCTCTTTTTTACTTTTTTTTTCTGACCCACGGACTAGGACTCGTCTCACTTTTTTCCAATTTTCAGATCACTTGGGCCAAATCACAACAAGGTTTGAGATTTTGATTTCGTTTCGGTCACCCTTAATACCGAAATTTCAGTGAGATTTCGAGAAATTTCGACCGTTTCGGAGGAAATGTCAAGAATGACTCAAAACATCATTTTTCGATCATTTTTTGCAAATTAAGATCTTTCAATTTATTTATAACAATAAATAGCTCACAAATATACAATTTTATCATACATATTGCTCAAATATGCCCCCTTATATCTCGCATATCGGTTATATCGATCACATCGATCATTTCGATATTAAGGTTGTTTATTGATTGATACATATTAGAAATGGATATCATCAAATCCAAGGTCTTAAAACAACAATAGCTAACAAATGCGTACTTATATCACCAAGGTTGTAAAAGTCGGTAGTCGGTACTCGGTCGGTTGAGTCACTGACTAAGGATTAATCGGCAGTCGGGCGACTAGTCGGATTTAGTCAGACTTTAATCGGCTTTAAATTTTACGATTATTTTAAATATATAACTCATTTTTATGCATATATTTACATAGATTTTGTACATTTTTATACTATCACAATAAAATAAAACAAGTAATTGAATTTAAGTAAAATATTAAGCATATTATAATAAGTCTGCTTATAAAAACATCAAAACATAAAAAACGTGGTATCTCCAAAGCAAATATTTGTCGACTAGTGTATCTAGTCGAAATTAGTCGATACTCGGTCGACCACCCCACTGATTAGACTAGTCGGACCTACTAGTCGGGCGACTTTTACAACACTGTATATCATATCTCTCATCCTTACACCCCTTATAATGCACATATAGGTCATATCGATCATTTCGTTGTTAAGGCTGATTATTGATTGATACATATTGGAAATGGATATCGTTAAATCCAAGTTCTTAAAACAACAATAGCTAACAAATGCGTACTTATATCACACATATCTCTCATCCATATGCCTTATATCGCACATACGGTCGGTCATAACGATCATTCCACTGTTAAGGTTGATTATTGATTGATACATATTAGAAATGGATATCATTAAATCCAAGTTCTTAAAACAATAATAGCTAACAAATGCACACTTATATCACACATATCTCACATCCATATGCCTTATATCGCACATATCGGGGCATATCATTGAGCTAACTAATAGATATCATACAGTTCTAGTGAATTACATAATTAATTACAAACTTACAGTAAAGATGATATATTTTACAAGGATAAATGACAAAAGGAATGAAGCAAAGAAGCTATAGCGGATCTCTAGAATCTATAGAGTTGTTTCATCTCCATTACCCAAACAAGGGAGGTGAAGCTCCTACGTTGAAGAAACATTGTATGCATCCCCATGTTGCACCATACCCTATCAGAACGGGGGTCTCGCTGACCGGTCAAGGAGCCTGGGGGTTGGAGGGGCCCAGGTTAACCGCCCCGTGAGGGGTGCGGGGGCAGCGCCTCTGACCCGAAACAAAATATATAAATCATGATGTGTTTTGATAAAGAGAATTGGTAAATAGTTAGCAAAATGACTAAAATTAAGATTGTTGTAGGAAATGAAAGACTTGTTTATTCCAGAGAACCCTAAGCTCTCTTATATAGAGAAAGCCTATGGGTAAATTACATAAGAAGGAACAATAAATATAAGCGTGACACTTAAGTACATAAATACTAGAAATATCTCTACACTCCCCCTCAAGATGGAGCATAGATGTCAATCATGCTCAGCTTGGAAGTACATTTCTGAAACTGCCCTCTGAGCAACGGCTTGGTGAAAATATATGCAGTCTGTTCACCTGAACTCACATGAGAAGTGGAAATTAGCCCTTTTTGAATCATGTCCCTGGTATAGTGGCAGTCTACCTCAATATGCTTCATCCTTTCATGAAATGCAGGATTATTAGCAATGAATAATGCGGCTTGATTATCACACTTTAGCTGCATGGGTAACGATACATCTAGGCCTCAAATTTCAGCGAAATTCGGTCGAATTTCTGTCGAATATCGATATCCAGTCGAAATCGAAATTCGACCGAAATGACCAAAATATGGGGGTCCTAGTACAAAAAATGACCGAAATGACCGAAATTTCGGTCGAAATTCCATCGAAATTCTGTTTTGATCGATACCGAAATGGTGACCCAAACCGACATTTAAGGCCTTGCATCTATATGCAGATCTATTAATACGGCTCGAACCCACATCAATTCCGTACTAGCCTGCGCCATGACCCTGTACTCAGATTCCTCACTAGATCTAGCCACCACTGTCTGTTTCTTGCTCTTCCAAGAGACTAAGGAACTGCCAATGAATACCGCAAATCCTGAGGTAGATTTTCGATCTCTAGGGCATCCAGCATAGTCCGCATCAGCACATGCAGAGATTGAAAGATTTGTTTCTTCCTAAACAACAATCCTGCACCTGGAGACGACTTTAGATATCTCAGTATCATATATACAGCATCCATGTGTACTTGTCTGGGTTGCTCCATGAATTGACTCACCCTACTCACTGCAAAAGCAATGTCAGGTCTGGTGATGGTAATATAGAGAAGTTTTTCCACCATTTCTCTATATCTTCTTGTATCAACTTCCTCTGTGTCATCTCCATATAGTTTCATACTAGGGTCCATGGGAGTAGCAGAGGGTCGACACCCACTCATGCCTATCTCAACAAGCATATCTGTAATATATTTCCTTTGGGTCGTCACAAGACCCTGCGCATTCCTTGCAAACTCCAGTCCTAGAAAGTACCGTAAGGTACCAAGATCCTTCGTCACAAACTGACTACCTAGAAATGCTTTTGCTATCTTTATCCCATGCATGTCATCTCCCGTAACAAGTATATCATCAACATATACTATAATAACAACAGTACCTCTGAGAGTCTTCTGGACAAACAAAGAATGGTCAGCATTCGATCTTATGAAGCCTTACGTATGGATGAGATCTGAAAGCTTCTGAAACCATGCTCGCGGACTTTGTTTAAGACCATATATGGCCTTGTGCAGTCTACACACCAATGACACTCCCCCTCAGCAACAAACCCCGGAGGCTACTGCATATAGACTTCTTCTTGTAGATCTCCATACAAAAAGGCATTTTTGACATCAAGCTGAAACAAGGGCCAATCACGTACCACTGCAACGGAGAGGAGAATACGTAGTGTGGAATGACGTGCCATCGGAGAGAAGGTGTCCATATAGTCCACCCCATACGTCTGAGTGAACCCACGAGCTACTAGTCTTGCCTTGTAGCGATCAAGGCTGCCATCCGCATTATATTTGACAGTAAAGATCCATTTACAACTGACCACAGACATGCCTGGAGGAGCAGTAACTAAGCTCCATGTACCACGGGAGCGCAAGGCAGCCATTTCTTCTTCCATTGCCAACCTCCAGCAGCTATCTTTCAACGCATCGTGATAGTTCCGTGGTATCTCCACGGTAGAAAGAGCAATGGCAAATCTCTAAAAATCACCAGTGAGGCGATGGAAGGAGACCTGGGAAGCAAGTGAGTAAGACGCACATGTCCTCTTGGACTTCCTTAGGGCAATAGGAACATCCAAATCATCAGCAGTGTCCACCTGTACATCAGTATCCTGCACTTGTGCATTGTCAGTCCCATCAGTACTCATATCACCTGGACATACCTGGGGCATGGTAGATGAATGACGGCCTCCATGAGCAGTTTTTGGACGACGATTGTAGAATTTTGGTAAAGGTTGCACTGGTGGTTGGGTAGGTGGTGGTGGTGGTAGTGGTGGTGTTGGTGACACGGGAGGAGTAGGTATGGGATCAGGCTGACGTATAGGAGGAGGTGGCACATAAACGTCAATAGCAGTATCGAAAGGCATTAGCCTATCACCTGTAGGCGAGAAATACATGACATTTTCAAAGAAAGTGACATCTGCACTGACATAATATCTGTTATTCACAGGGTCATAGCAACAGTAGCCCTTTTGAGTACGAGAGTACCCCAAAAAGACACACTTGACAGCCCTAGGTGAGAGCTTGTCAACCCCTGGCGCAAGTTGATGGACGAAAGCCACGGAACCAAAAACACGAGGAGGTAAAGCAAACAATTCCTTGTCAGGAAAAATAATAGAAAGAGGAACTCGCTCCCCCAACACTCAAGATGGCATACGATTAATTAGATAACTTGCCATAAGCACCGCATCACCCCAAAACGACAGAGGAGCACTACTATGAATGAGTAAAGTCCGAGCCACATCAAGAAGATGACGATGTTTCCTTTCAGCAACACTGTTCTGTTGAGACGTATATGCACAGGTTGTTTGGTGAATAATGCCACAAGATGAGAAGAAATGAGAAAGAGCACGGTTGCAAAATTCTAATGCATTATCAGTACGAACAATCTTCACATTAGAAGGAAAAAACATTCCGAATTTCATTAATAAGATGCTTGATTACATCCCCCGCTTCAGATTTATTTTTCAATAAAAAGACCTAAGACAATCTAGAGAAATCATCTACGACCACTAGGTAAAACCTGTGTCCCTGGTGATCAGGTATACGACTCGGACCCCAAATGTCAACATGCAATAACTCAAAAGGGGAGTGACTGCTCCGAGACTCACGAGTAGGGAAAATAGACTTGTGATGCTTTCTCAACTGACAAGCGTCACACTGAAAGGAATACTTGGATGAAATCTGGGGCATGATATGACGTAGCTTCTGAAGGGAGATGGCCAAAACGCAGATGCTAGATAAAAGGAGAAGTAGATCCATTGGACTAAGATGAGACACCGGCATAGGATGGAGGGACCAACCGATAAAGTCCATCCTGCTCACGGCCACAGCCAATCACCTTGCCCGTAAGAATGTCCTGAAAGATAAGAGAGGATGGGTCAAATATAGCTCGACAATGCAAATCCTTCGAAAGCTGGCTAATAGAAAGCAAGTTCATAGAAAAATCTGGAGCATGCAAAACATTCAGCAGACGGATGAAAGATGTCAAACTGATCTCCCCCTGACCAATGATGGGGGAATGAGTGCCATCAGCAATCACAACCGATCGCCCTTGAGAGACTTCTCTGTAGGATGTGAACTTATCTCTGTCTCGACAGAGATGATGTGTCTCCCCAGAGTCCAATATCCATTCTGAAATATCCGGACTATGACATGAAGTAAATGCGTAAACGCTACCTGAAGAGCTCACCGAGGCAGATGTGCTAGCAGAGGCTGAGGCTGCGATGTCCGAGTGACCTCCTGTCGTATCAGTAGAGGCAGGAGGCATGATATCTCGTAGTCTAGCAACGAGGTCGTCAAACCTCTGGTCGGAAGTAGATGGTGGGGTAGAGACAACATGCTCAGCTACACGTGCAGAGGCAGGAAAACCATGCTTGGAATAGCATGTGTCTTCCGTATGACTCGAGCGATGACAGAAGGAACATGGTGGACGAAAGCGACCGCCTTGACCGCGAGGTCCACGGCCACGAAAGGAGTATGCACCTCTGCTACGTGAGGCAGCCATTGTCGAGGGAGGTGGTGTAGACCCAGAAGAAGGAACCAAGATTCGGCTTAGTCGCCGATACACCTCCTCCATTAGAGGAATAGTCGCATCTGCCAATATCTGTGAGCGGGCCGCATCATATTCCGGGTCTAGGGCCGCAAGTAAGACCCCCACCGTGTAGCATTTCGAAACGTCTTCTGCTGCTCAGGGGTCGCTGTCAAAGGAATGATGTTGTAGAGCTTCTCAAACATCCCCCGTAGGGATGTATACAACGAATGCAACGGGCGGCTATTCTGTTTGACCGTAAAGATATCATGATGCAGTTGAAGAATCTTCATCTCGTTCTTCATTTATGAGTACGTAGCTGCAAGAATATCCCACATGGCCTTAGCCGTGGGCTGATGTAGAACATCATTGGCTATCTCCATTGTCAGAGTGCCAGAAAGCCAGACCTTGGCATACGAGTCATTGGCCTCCCATGAGGCGTCTTCTCAACCGGCTCATCTTCGGTAAGAATGTGCTTCTTACCATTGGACTTCATCAGGCTCATGAACTGCATTGCCCAGAGCTCGTAATTCGTCCCATCCATTTTGATGATAGGCGTTGGACCCTTGAATGCGCCAATGGAGGCCATGTCAACCTTATTGTCAGACATATTGCTGGAGAAGAAGATCTAGGGTTTGTAGACTAATGAAGAAATGTCTACAGAAACATGAAGGGTTATGAGTGCATATGTAGACTTATGCACTCAAACCCATGCACAGAAGAAGAGGCGGGAGCCGGCGGTGGAGAGGAGGGGCCGGCGGAGAGGAGGGGCCGGCGGTGGAGAGGAAGGGCGGCGGTGGAGCGGAGGGGCTCACGATAGAGAGAGGCCGGCTGCGGAGAGGAGACCGGCGGTGGAGAGAGAGGCCGGCGGCGGTGGAGAGAGGGGCGGCGGTGGCGGGTGGAGTTCTAGGGTTTAGGGAGGGGCGGCGGCGGATGGGAGGGCTAGGGTTTAGGGTGGCTCTGATACCATGTTGTAGGAAATGAAAGATGTTTTTATTCCAGAGAACCCTAGGCTCTCTTATATAGAGAAAGCCTATGGGTAAATTACATAAGAAGGAACAATAAATATAAGTGTGACACTTAAGTACATAAATACTAGAAATATATCTACAAAGATCACATGATTAATATCGTTGATTTACATAGATATCAATGAAATTTCGCCCATATCGATCGAAATCCGAGAAATTTTGAACTGAAAACATGAATTTCGACAGATATGAGTTGAAATGTCGAAATATCACCAATATTTCGGCCCATTTCGGTCGAAATCCAAGAAATCGACATATATATGTGTTTTGAAAGACCCTCCCTGTCGAAACCAAAATTTCGGCGAAATTTCGCCGAAATCGCGAAATTTAAATCTCAATTCACAGCAAAATATTTTTTTAAAAATAAAGGGCAATCAGGCCCCCTTTATTTCTTGTGCCACTAGGGTTTCCAAGCTGGGAACCCTCGTTCTCAATGCCACTACCCCTGATGGGGGGGTCCTGCTCATGTCGTCGCCTGTTTCTGGAGGAGAGCTCCGCCTTGGATGCGACAAACTTGAAGGGCGGCACCGCTGGGAGGACACGTCGCCAGATGGAATGCGGTTTCGCCAAGAAGATGGCACAAAGGGGGTTCGAGATGGGGTTGTTTGCGGGTTCTCCACCTAGAGATCTAGATCCATGAAACCACGAGCTAGGGTTGCACCTGGAAATCCCGTGAGAACCGTAGCCTATAGGAAAGGGCGGCACCGCCACTGAAATCGAGAGGAGGAAGGAGATGTGTGCATCGCCATGCATGCGGAGGCTGAAACGACTGGAGTTGCTTGCGCAAGCCAACGTCTGTGCGAGCCAACATCTCTGACGAGGCCTTCTTCTCTTGTCTACAGTTGTCGGGGAGGGGGTTCGATGCTAGAGTGCCGCCTGCGCGCTTGGACCATTGCCGAAGGCATTCTGGAGAGAGACTGAGAGTTGTACTTGGAGATAGTGGCAGGTTACCTAGGGTAGCACTTGGAGTAGCTTTGTAGGTGCCTATGGTTCCCTCGATGAGAATATGAAGTGTCGGGGTGTGAACTGGTTCTGCCTGGAGATAGCGACAGCTTGCCGCTTCTAATGGCCTGTTGGTAGCCGTTGCCCGTGCCAGGTAGATATCGCAGCTGGAGGCCTACTCATGTTTAGTCCTGCATCTACTAATATGGGGCCCGGTTTGAATGTGAGTCTGTGAGGCTATATAAGGAGCCCCCCCCCCCCACTCATTGACAGATTCAATAGAATATCCGACCCTTCGAGGCAATCTCCTATGGTTTCATCCCGCTCCTTCAGGAGTAGGGTTCCAAGTAAAATCTTAAGTGTTCAATGTTTAATATTTCTTTATTTTGTTCGTTCTTGTTCTGATTATGCTTCTGCATTTATATTTCGACATGGTATCAAAGCTATTCGATTTTGCTTTCATCCTTAAAGATTTATTTTATTCATGATTCCTCCAAGTTCAAGAGTTTTAGGGTTTATGATGAAACCCTAATTTTTACATGGCAGCAAGAATCTCCAGCAAGGTATGTTCTTCATATTTGTTTTTCATTGACGTTGCAATCTCTATTCGAATCCCTATTCGAGAACGATCATCTCCAGAACGATCACCAATGCCTCTGTTATGCGATGCCACCCTTGTAAAGGATGCATCATCTTTGTTGTTGCTCCCTCCAAGCACAGTCAAGACAATCTTTAGCACATTATCTCCCCACTGGAAATTATGGTGGGACTTGAAGTACAACCCTCTATCTCTCGGCCAAAATTCTCGAAGAAGGAAGAAGAAAAGGCATCATAACCCTACTCGCATATAAGATGATGCTCAGCTTTGTACAGCACCTCTGAAATGGACCTCTAGCAAGTGCCTTGGTAAAGATATCTGCAGTCTGATCTCCAATAGAAACATGTGATATAGATATGAGACCTTTCTGAATCATGTCTCTAGTGTAATGACAATCTACCTCTATGTGTTTGGTCCGTTCATGAAATGCTGGATTGTTGGCAATAAATAAAGCCGCTTGATTATCGTATAAAAGTTGCATGGGAAGAGATAGTAAGATCAGTTAATACATATCCCACCCACATCATCTCTATGCTTCCATGTGCCATGGCTTTGTACTCAGATTATGCACTAGATCTGGCCACCATTGTCTGCTTCTTGCTTTTCTATGAAACAAGAAAACTGCCAACAAAAATAGCAAAGCCATAAGTACACTTCCTGCCTCCGGGGCAACCTGTATAGTGTGCATCTGCACAAGCTATCACCTCAAGAGATGTACCCCTGTTGAATATGAGATCAGAACCATGTGAAGTCTTCAAATATCTCAAGATCATACACACCGCATCCATATGCACCTTCTTGGTTTGCTCCATGGGTCATCACAAGACCACGTTGGTTCCTGGCAAACTCTAATCCAAGGAATCGAAGTGTACCAAGGTCCTTAGTCATAAACTCCTGACTTAGGAACTCCTTAGCAGCCTGAATGCCATGTTCATCATCCCCTGTGACAATAATATCATCAACATAGACAAGAATAGCAACAATATCTCTCTGTCTCCTCTGAACAAACAATGAGTGATCCGTTGTAGACCTCACAAAACCATGTTGATCTATCAACTCCGATAGCTTCTGGTACCAAGCTCTTGGACTCTGCTTCAGGCCATAAATTGCTTTATGAAGCCTGCACACTTTCTATGACTCCCTCTCAGCAGCGAGCACTGATGGATGTTGCATATGCACCTCATCCTGTAGACATCGTATAAAAATGCATTCTTTACATCAAGCTGGTAAAGTGTCCAGTCCCGTGAAACAGCAATTGATAAAAGAATGCGAAGTGTCGAGTGTCTGGCCACTGTTGAAAATGTATCCTGATAGTCCACCCCTTAGGTTAGGGTGAACCCATGTGCCACAAGCCTTGCCTTGTAGCGATCCACACTGCCATCTGCCCTTTGCTTTACTGTAAATATCCATTTGCAGCCCATAATAGATGCACCTGGAGGAGCAGAAACAACGCTTCATGTGCCACGCGACTGTAAAGATGTGCTTGTCATCTCTTCCTCCATTGCAAGACGCCACCTACTATCCTGTATAGCCTCCTGATATGTTTGTGGGATAGAAACAGCATAGAGTCCCACAACAAACTTCTTGTATTCCTCTGAAAGATGGTCTAATGAAACATGCGCAGCAAGAGGATAAGTTGCACATTGACGACGAGGCTTTCACAAAGCAATAGGTATGTCCAGGTCATCATCCACTTTGTACTCCGGTATCACCTCATCATGTGTAACATTCAATACACCAGTACCATTATATGAAACAATGTGCTCATTACATACCTGAGGTGTGATGGATGATGGGAGGGCACATGAGAAGCGGGGCGAGTAGAAGACTTGTGTGTATAAACATGCGGTAGAAACTGTGTCTGAGGTAAGGGATGCAGAGACGATGGAGGTGGTGGAGGTGGTGAAGACTGAGACTCAACATTGGGTGTACAAGGTGGATAAGATGGAGGTGGAGGAACAACCACATCCTCACCAGAAGTAGCATGAGATAACCTGTCACCTGTAGGAGAAAATTACATAATAGACTCAAAGAATGTGACATCAGCACCCACATAATATTTTATTCCTACAGGATCAAAACATTGATACCCCTTTTGGGTACGAGAAGACGGGCAAGTAGAAGACTTGTGCGTGTAAACATGCGGTAGAAACTGTGTCTGAGGTAAGGGAGGCAGAGACGGTAGAGGTGGTGGAGGTGGTGAAGATTGAGACTCAACATTGGGTGTACAAGACGGATAAGATGGAGGTGGAGGAACAACCACATCCTCACCAGAAGTAGCATGAGATAACCTGTCACCTGTAGGAGAAAATTACATAATAGACTCAAAGAATGTGACATCTGCACTCATATAATATTTTCTTCCTACATGATTAAAACATCGATACCCCTTTTGGGTACGAGAATAACCAACAAAAATACATATGACAGCTCTGGGTGAGAGCTTGTCACGGCCTGGGGTGAAATTGTGGACAAAGATCACAGATCCAAAAACTCTGGGAGTCAAAGAGAACAGGTCCTTCTCGGGAAACGCAATTGAGAACGAGGCCTTTTCTCCAAGCATGGTAGATGGCATGCGGTTCACCAAATAGCAAGTAGTGAGAACCGCATCTCCCCAGAACGAATGAGGAGCACGACTCTGAATCAGAAGGGTCCTCGTGACATCAAGAAGGTGTCGATGTTTTCATTCAGCAACACCATTCTGCTAAAATGTATAGGCACAAGAGGTCTGATGAACAATAACTAGAGATCTGAGAAATTCTGATAATTGTAATGTGGAAAACTCCAAGGCATTATCCGTACGAATAAATTTGACATTAGTAGAGAAGACATTTTTTACTTCAATAAGAAAAGATTTAATGATAAGACATGCTTCAGACTTATGTTTTAGCAAGAATACCCAAGACAGTATAGAGTACTCATCCACAACAACAATATAAAAACACTGTCCCTGATGGTCAGGGACACGACTAGGATCCCAAATGTCAAAATGAAATAACTCAAAAGACTAACTACTACAATGACCCTAACGACTCGAAAAAAAAGACCGATGATGCTTCCCAAGCTGACAGGCTTCGCAGTCCAAGGTAGTGCGAGTAGATATCAGTGGTAGAACATGATATATCTCCTGGAGAAGGAGATGTCCAAAACGTAGATGCCATATGAATGTGAAAACAATGCATGAAGAAATAGTAGCGACTCCAACAAAAGGTGGAATGGCAACCTTGTACAATCCTCTCTGCTCACGGCCACATCCAATCACCATGCCTGTTAGAATGTCCTGAAACACAAGAGAAGAGGGATCAAATATGTCACGACAATGTAACTCCTTTGTAATTTGACTAATTAACGAAAGATTCATCTGAAAGTCTGGAGCATATAAAAGGTTCTGCAAATGCATAGGACTTAGAACAATCTCCACTTAACCAACAATGGGAAGATGTACTCTCTTAGCAATCACCACGGATCTACCAGGCAGGATAGACCTGTAAGAACTAAATTGTGTCTGATCTCCACACATATGGTATGATGTGTCCAAATTCATAATCCAATCAGTCAAATCTGAACTGCTACAACTGGTAAGTGCATAATTAATACCTGATGGGCTAGACGAAGCTCTGGCAGTAGTTGCGGCATCTGAAGAACTTGCAGCTGGAATAACAGGAGTTGACATCATCTCGCGAAGTCTAGAAACAATATCATCTAGACGTGTGTCCTGTGTAAGAGCAGAAGTAGGCGCAATCCGCTCAAAAACTTGCTCAGAAACCCTCACCGACGTAGGATATCCATTCTTTTGAAAGGATGTCTACTCAGAATGCGGGACGGTGGCAATGAAAACATGGGCCACGCTGACGTCCTCCTCCACGACCACGAGGTCCACGCCCTTGAAATTGACAATTCCCCCCTCTGCCACGAGACACTGCCATAGCTGAGGGAGTATGTACCACGGTAGTAGATGGGGTAGTAATCATGCTCAATCGCTTGTACACCTCTTCCATCAGGGGTATCGTCTCTCCAATAAAGAGTTGAGTACGTGTTGCATCGTACTCATAGTCAAGAGATGATAGAAAAACTCATGTCATAGTGGTATTCCGATACTGTAGAGACTTATTTATGTTGTGTACTGTTTCACATTTTCTATTTATCTATTGTACGTCTCTGTAATTTACCCAAGGGTTCTCTCCCTATATAAGAGACCCGAGGGCTCTATGGAATAATCATCAGAGTATCGTTTTACTCTAACATGGTATCAGAGCCCTAACCCTAACCTAGGGTTCTCTCCACCGCCGCCCCCCCCTTCCGCCGCCGGCCTCTCCAGCCTCTCCCGCCGCCGCCGCCGCCCGCAGGACCTCCAAGGTCCCGCCGCCCCTCCATCGGACCTCCACTCGCCGCCGCCCAGCCCCCCAGCGCCGCCCAGCCCCCCCTGCCGTAGCCGGGACCCACCCAGCGACCCGGCCTCCAGCCCCCCGCCGGCCTCCAGCTTGCCGCCGGGACCTCCCTAGCCGCCGTTTCTACGTGGTAGAGGCCTTCAGAGCCTCTACTCGTCACCGGGGTGCCGCTTCTTCACTCGGTCTCGGATAGATGTTGGATTCAAGTGCATAACGTCTACATATGCACTTGAATCCTAAAAGGTCTTGGTACACAACATTTTCTTGGTCTATCAGTGGTTGTTCTTCTCCGGCATTATGTCAGAACAAAAGCTCGACATGCCCGCCATAGGTGCTTTCAAAGGTTCGGCACCAATCGTCAAAATGGACGGGACAAACTACGAACTGTGGGCGATGCAGTTCCTTAGTCTCATGAAGTCGTGTGGTAAGAAGCATATTCTTACCGAGGATGAACCGCCGGAGAAGACAGGGATCTATGCCTCGTGGGAGGCTGATGATGCGTACGCCAAGGTTTGGCTCTCAGGTACGCTCACGTCGGAGATAGCGAATGATGTCCTTCACCAGCCCACCGCCAAGGCGATGTGGGATATTTTGGCCATGACGTACTCACAGGTACGCAACGAGACGAAGATGCTCCAGTTGCAGCACGATATATTTACCACGAAGCAAAATGGGAAGCATCTTCATTCCCTGTACACGTCGCTTCGTGGAATGTTCGAGAAGCTCTATAGCACCATTCCGCTCACAGCCACGCCGGAACAGCAGAAGACGTTCCGCAACGCCACTACGGTTGGCGTATTACTCGCTGCCCTTGACCCGGAGTACGAGGCAGCACGATCTCAGATCCTAGCAGATGCCACCATCCCGCCGATAGAAGAGGTATACAGGAGGCTCAGTCGAGTCCCTGTTCCATCCAGTACAGCGAATACATCTCCATCAGCAATGGCAGTTTCCAGGGGACGTGGTGCTTCGTCCTCATTTCGTGGCAGAGGAAGTGGTGGACGTGGTCGTGGAGGTCGCATTCGTTCTACGTGCACTTTCTGTCGCCGTACGGGTCATTCGGAGGATACATGCTATTCTAAGCATGGCTTCCCTCCTTCTGCACGTGTAGCTGATCATACTCAGGGTCCATCTGCATCTACTCCAGATCACAGGTTCGAGGAGTTGGTGGCACGACTTCGTGATATCATGCCACAATCGTCGTCAGAGGGTGCTGAGGTTTCTGATGTTGCGGCTTCAGCTTCAGCTAGTTCATCTGCCTCAGCCAGTGCCTCAGGTAGTTCTTCAGTCTCATTTACTAGTCATGATCTCACAGGATGGATTGTCGACTCCGGAGCTACCCATCATCTATGCCGTGAGAGAGATATTCTGCAGTCCTACAGAGCTGTTCAGCCTGGTCGCTCTGTACTCATTGCTGATGGCACTCATTCCCCTATCATTGGTCAGGGGGAGACGGCTTTGCTTCCCTCTATGCACTTACAGAATGTGCTACATGCTCCAGAATTCTCTATGAATCTCTTGTCGATTAGCCAGATTACACGTGATTTGCACTGTCGTGATATTTTTGATTCATCGTCTGTTATTTTTCAGGATATACTAACGGGCAGGGTGATTGGCTGTGGCTCTGAGCACAATGGCCTCTATCGTCTCGTTCGTACCTCTTACGCTGGCGTCTCACTGCATTCCCAAGGCTCCGTATCTCCGTACACCTGGCATCTTCGGTTCGGTCATCTACCGCTGCAGAAAATGAGTCATCTCCTGCCTCAGATCTCTCCGAGTTCCTCTTTTCGTTGTGAAACGTGTCAGTTAGGGAAGCATCATAGGTCTAGCTTCCCCAGTCGTCAGAGTCGGAGCAGTAGCTCCCCGTTTGAATTATTTCATATAGACATTTGGGGTCCAAGTCGTGTCCCGGACCATCAGGGGCACAGGTTCTATTTGGTTGTGGTTGATGATTTTTCTAGAGTTTCCTGGACTTTTCTTCTGAAAAATAAATCTGAAGCAGGAAATGTTCTTCAAAATCTTATTAATGAAGTCCAGAATGTTTTTTCATCTGCTGTTAAGTATGTGCGTACTGACAATGCCTTAGAATTCTGCACTCGCTCTCTTGCTAGCTTTCTTTCTTCTAAAGGCATCATTCACCAAACAACATGTGCTTGCACCTCTCAACAAAATGGGGTTGTTGAACGAAAACATCGACATTTTCTTGATATTGCTCGCACATTACTGATTCAGAGTTGTGCTCCATTATCATTTTGGGGAGATGCCATACTTACAGCATGCTATCTGGTCAACCGAATGCCTACAACTGTTCTTGGGGAAAAGTCCCCGATCTCTGTTCTTTTTCCCGACAGAGACTTGTTTAACCTTACACCTCGGGTCTTCGGCACTGTTGCGTTTGTCCACCGCTTATCTCCAGGACTTGATAAGCTCTCTCCTAGGGCTATCAAGTGTGTTTTTGTGGGTTACTCCAGAACACAAAAAGGATACCGTTGCTATGACCCTGTCCATAACAAATACTATGTGAGCGCAGATGTTACATTTTTCGAACCTGTCATGTACTTCTCCCCTGCAGGTGACAGATTGGTCTCCTCCACATCACCAGATTCCAGTGTCTATGTTCCTCCACCTCCAAGTCTGGGTCAATCCTCTACTCCACCGACACCACCACCACCACCCCCGCCACCACCTCCAGTTGTCCCTTTCACTAAGTTCTATTCGAGACGGACAGGCCCTGCTCAAGCTACATGTCAACCATCCAACACGCCTCAGGTATGTTCTGATGTTAACACTAATGATGGGTTAGATAATGCACCTGTGCAGGAGCCTTTACTACAGGAGGAAGATCAACCAGTTAGCACGGTCCTGGATGATTTGGACCGCCCCATTGCTCACATGAAGCAGCGGAGACAGTGTGCCTCCTATCCCCTTGCCTCTTACGTCTCCTTTCATCGTCTCACTGGGGATTTCCAGAGGTTTGCAGCTGTCGTATCGTCAGTAGAGATTCCACGGACATATCAGGATGCCATGAAGACTGAATGCTGGCGTTTAGCAATGGAAGAAGAGATGTGTGCCTTGCGATCTAGAGGGACTTGGTCTCTTGTCCCCATTCCTCCAGGTGCATCCGTGGTGAGTTGCAAATGGGTATTTACGGTAAAATATCATGCGGATGGTCGTCTAGACAGATACAAGGCAAGGCTCGTGGCACGAGGATTTACTCAGACATATGGGGTTGATTATTTGGATACTTTCTCACCGGTGGCGAGACACTCTACTCTACGCATCCTTATGTTTGTTGCTGTGGTACGTAACTGGCCTATTTTCCAGCTTGATGTCAAGAATGCTTTCTTGTATGGTGACCTACAGGAGGAAGTCTACATGCAGCAGCCACCCGGGTTTGCTGCTGAGGGGGAGACTCAGATGGTGTGTAGACTTCATAAGGCTATCTATGGCCTTAAACAGAGTCCTCGGGCATGGTTCCAGAAGCTCTCCCAGCTTATGGAACAACAGGGGTTCAGAAGATCAAATGCGGACCACTCACTGTTCGTCCTGAAGACCCCTAGAGGTACTATTGTCGTTATGATATACGTTGATGACATATTGGTCACAGGAGATGATGCTCAGGGGATTGAGAGAACCAAGTCCATGTTGGGGAGCCAGTTCATTACAAAGGATCTAGGCACAATACGTTATTTTCTGGGGATAGAGTTTGCAAGAAATGCACAAGGAATGGTGATGACTCAAAGAAAATATGTCACAGATTTGCTAGTTGAAACAGGAATGACTGGATGCAGACCTTCAAGTACACCTATGGACTCGAGCATGAAGCTGTACGATGAGGATACCGAGGAGGTGGACAAGAGAAGGTACAGAGAAATGGTGGGTAAGCTCTTATACATTACCATAACTCGACCGGATATTGCCTTTGCAGTAAACCAGGTGAGTCAATTCATGGAGCAGCCGAGGCAAGTTCATATGGATGCCGTGCATATGATATTGAGATATCTGAAGTCTTCCCCAGGCACAGGGTTGCTATTTAAGAAAGATACAGATCTGTCTATTTCAGCCTGTGCAGATGCAGATTATGCAGGATGTCCAAGGGATCGTAAGTCTACTTCTGGATTTGCTATCTTCATAGGAAGCTCTTTAGTCTCTTGGAAAAGCAAGAAGCAGACGGTTGTGGCGAGATCCAGTGCCGAATCCGAGTACAGAGCCATGGCTCAGGCAACCACGGAGATGATGTGGGTTAAAGCAGTCTTAGAAGATCTGAATGTTGATGTCCCCTTTCCTATGAACCTTAATTGTGATAATCAGGCAGCATTATTTATTGCCAACAATCCAGCCTTCCATGAGAGAACAAAGCACATCGAGGTGGATTGTAATTATACTAGGGACATGATTCAGAAGGGCTTCATTTCCACGTCTCATGTCAGTTCAGAGGACCAGACTGCTGACATATTCACTAAGCCATTGCTCAGAGGACCTTTCCAGAGATGTTCGTCCAAGCTGAGCAAGATAGATATCTATGCTCCATCTTGAGGGGGAGTGTAGAGACTTATTTATGTTGTGTACTGTTTCACATTTTCTATTTATCTATTGTACGTCTCTGTAATTTACCCAAGGGTTCTCTCCCTATATAAGAGACCCGAGGGCTCTATGGAATAATCATCAGAGTATCGTTTTACTCTAACAGATACTGTTGTTTCTGCTCAATATTGGTAGTAGTAGGCATGAAGCTGTGCAGTCACTCAAACATGCCTTTAAGATGAGAGAAGTGTGCATGGAGTGGTCGACCATTCTGTTTGGTCGAGAAAATGTCAAATTGCAAATGAAGAATCTTGCTCCCATTCTTTTCATGCCCATATGTGGCCACTAAGATGTCCCACATAGCCTTTGTTGTGGGTTAGTTGATGATATCGTTGGCAATCTCCGCGATGAGCGGTCCCGAAGAGCCAAATGTGAGCATATGCATCATCTTGCTTCCACGAAGCATTAGCCCCAGTTTTGTCTGCTGGTTCTGATTCCGTCAGAATGTGCTCCTTGTTATGGCACTACATAAGACTACGAAACTGCATGGACCACAACTTGTAGTTGGTCTCATCCATCTTCACGATAGGAGCCGGAACCTTGAAGGAACCAGAAAAAGAAGAAATGTCACTCTTGTTTTCTAACATCGTACCAATAAGTAGAACCACGGACAACTGAGGATTAGAGCGATCCGAAAGCGTCTATACAATCATAAAGAGGAGTGGTTGTATCTGTAGACTCATACAACCATCTTCATTGATTCATGGAGGTCTAGTTTCGTAAGATGTGATTTATAAGTCAAAAATCACAATCTCCGAACAAAACCAAACCTCCGGGCCACAGAACATAGGAACGCGGACGGCTCCCAGGCTACAGAGGCACAGTCGCGACATGCATGGGGAGTTGGGTTCACCAGTTCAACACGGTCAGGAGGTCAGAGATGCCCCGCGGGGGGGTGGTGGGGTCTTGAGGGAGCTAGGAAGGGCGGGCAGTGCCCTGCGGTCGGGTGGTTGGGCCCTAACGGTGTCTGCGGCTGGTGGCTGGGCCTCGGCAGCACTGGGAAGAGCGGCCCGCGGCACCTCGCGGCTGGAAAGAGGTTGGAGAGGCCCCGGTGACTGGGTGGGGGAGGGGGGACGTGTACGGTTGGGGTTTTTGGGTGGGATACGGGAACCCCGATCTAGGATTGTTGCTCTGATACCATGTTGGAAAAAACAAACATATCTTAGAAGAGACCCTAAGGCTCTCTTATATAGGAGAAAAGCCCTGGGTTAATTACAGAGAAGTACATAAAGGAAATATAAATAAGAAAAACATAACTAGAGATACAATTATCTCAACAGTAGTAGATGGGTTCCCCTTTGTGATGGCATAAAACCCATGAGAAGAGAAATAAGAAGAGGCATTGGAACCCATATCATGTGCAAGGCAGCGCACCGCCGAAGTGGATCCTCCACCACCAACACCTTTCATGTTCCCTTCTTCGAGCATGGTGGTGATGGTGTTCTGCGTAAAATATGAGATGGTTCCCCCCCGTTGGGAATCATACTCAGATGAAGGAGAAAAGAAGGCGGGGACCTGATACCCTCTCTTATTATTTTTTTTTCTTTAGGCCCTAGTGGCCCTGCATGGCTACTAATTGACAAGGAAATGGATCTACTAGAGAGAGATGTTAACGCATATAGTAGTAGCATCTGTACTTCTCTGTTTTATTTTCTTCATTGTATGCTTTATGCAATTTACCCATAGGCTACTCTCCTATATAAGAGAGCCTAGGGCTTATGGAATAAACAAGCCATTCATTTTTCCCAACATGATATCAGAGCGACGGTCCTAGACCGGAGTTTTCGAAACCCTAACCCTAACCCCACCACACCCGCCGGCCCTCTTCTTCTCGCTACATCGGCGCCGCCCGAACTCGGCGTTGTTCCATCGGCACCGCCTCTCCAGTTGCTGCGCGCCATCGCGTTTAGCACACACGTGTTGTGCGTTCGTGTGTGCCTCCTCCTTGCGCACCTGCGCGTCTCACCGTGAACCTGGGCGCCTCGCCTCGTCTCGTCTCGCCTCCACCGTGCTGTGCGCATCCTTGCGCACCGTGAAGCTGTGCGCGATCATCTGCGCCTCCCTGCAGGCCTAGTGAATCGCCTGTGCGCACCCAGTGCATCACCTGTGCGCCTGTGCGCACCCAGTGCATCGCCTGCGCATCCCTAGTGCGTGTCCAATGCACATATCCCCTGCGCGTGCGCTGTAGCACATGTGCCTGTGCGTGACTCCTGCGTGCGTGTAGGGCTTAGCACACACATCTTCATGGGGATAGTTGCTTGAGGTCTACACATGCAACTAATCTCGTCTATGTTATTGTAGACAAAGCTCATCTTCGGTCAATCGCTCCAGTCTTCCATCTCCAGTATGTTAGAAAGCAAGGCGGATATCCCATCTATTGGCGCCTTTCGTGGTCCAGCGCCTATTGTCAAGATGGATGGTACAAACTATGAACTGTGGGCAATGCAGTTCATGAGTATGATGAAGTCAACAGGTAAGAAGCACATTCTTACCGAACCTGAGCCTGCAGAGAAGACTGGAGTCAATGCCTCTTGGGAGGCTGATGATGCATACGCCAAGGTTCGGCTATCTGGTACGTTGGCAATTGAAATTGCCAATGACATCCTACATCAACCCACAGCCAAGGATATGTGAGATATTCTGGCGGCAACATACTCTCAGGCGAAGAACGAGACGAAGATTCTGCAACTTCAGCATGACATATTTACAATAAAGCAGAATGGTCGCCCTATACATTCTCCCTATACATCACTGAGAGGAATGTTCGAGAAGCTTTATAGCTTCATGCCCCTTACTGCCACGCCAGAACAGCAGAAGACGTACAGAAATGCGACAATGGTGGGTGTGTTCCTGGCTGCACTCGATCCAGAGTAGGAGGCAGCACGATCACAGATTTTGGCTGACTCAACTATTCCTCCCATGGAGGAAGCTTTTCATAGATTGAGTCGGATCACAGTTCCTTCCACAGCCCCTAGTCAGAATTCTTCAGCCATGGCAGCCAACAGAGGTCGTGGATTTCATCAGCAGGGTCGTGGACGTGGAACTCGTGGAAGAGGTGGCCGCACTAGACAGACATGCACCTACTGTCATAGAGTTGGATATAATGAAAACACATGCTACTCAAAGCATGGATTTCCTGCATCCGCACGAGCTGCTGAGCAGATAGAGCCTCCATCTGCTGCTACTTTAGACCAACGGTTCGACGATATAGTTTCCCATCTGAGGGGCATTATTCCACCATCTAGCCCAGCACCGACTACAGAGCCTCAGTCTGATGCCGCTGCTTCCGCCTCCGCTTCTACCAGTACCTCAGGTAGTAAACTTGCACTGAACAGTAGTTGATCAGATACTTTACCATGGATTATGGACTCGGGCGCTACACATCACCTATGTGGCAACCAGAGTCTGCTTTCAGGATACACTCAGATCCCTCCAGGTCGGACAGTAGTGATTGCCAATGGCACTCATTCCCCCATCACTGGTCAGGGGGAGATTAGATTGACACCTTCTATGCAGCTCAAGAATGTGCTACATGCACCTGATTTTTCAATGAATTTATTGTCAATTAGTCAGATTACGAAGTATCTACATTGTCGGGCAATTTTTGATCCATCTTCTTTGATTTTTCAGGACATCCATACGGGCAATGTGATTGGTCGTGGCTATGAGCAAGGAGGCCTCTAACGCCTGAATCAGACTCCTTTTGTTGGATCCTCATCCTCTTCTTCCGGACAAGTATCAACCTTCTTATGGCATCTGCGTTTTGGTCATTTACCGCTTCAGAAGTTGCGTCAAGTTTTACCCTATGGTCTCCCTCACACACCTATTCAGTGTGAGGCGTGTCAGTTGGGAAAGCATCACAGATCGTCCTTTCCCAGTCGTCCAGGTCGGAGTAGTACCTCCAAGTTTGAGTTATTTCATAATTGATGTCTGGGGTCCGAGTCGTGTACCTGATCATCAGGGACACAGATTTGTATAGTATTTGTGGATGATTTCTCTAGAGTGTCATGGGTGTTTCTGATGAAAAATAAATCTGAAGCAGGAAATATCATTATCCATTTTCTGAATGAAATACAAAATGTTTTCTCCACATCTGTGAAGTTTGTGAGAAGTGATAATGCTTTAGAGTTGTGCTCCAATATTCTTGCCAATTATTACTCCTCAAAAGGGATTATTCACCAAACATCTTGTGCTCATACATCTCAACAGAATGGGATTGCTGAAAGAAAACACCGTCACCTTCTTGATGTCACAAGATCACTCCTTATACAGAGTCATGTTCCCTACTCCTACTGGGGTGATGCAGTTCTCACTGCATGTTACCTAATCAACCGTATGCCTTCTTATGTCTTGAATGAACAGATTCTGTTTTCACTCATTCATCCTGGCAAGGATCTGTTCACTCTTACTCCTCGTGTGTTTGGGTCGGTTGCATTTGTCCATCAGTTGTCGCCTGGTACTGACAAGCTCTCTCCTAGGGCTGTCAAGTGTGTCTTTGTTGGGTACTCCAGGACTCAAAAGGGGTACAAGTGCTTTGATCCTCTGCGTCGGCGGTATATGATCAGTGCAGATGTTACATTTTCTGAATCTGTTATGTATTTTTCAGCCTCAGGAGATAAGCAACTAGCACCTATACCTCCTGATGCCATATACATGACACCACCACCACCACCTCATATGCCATCACCACCACCACCTATCTCACCGCTACCGTTCCACTATACCCGCAGGCAGTGTTCAGGAAATCGGCCGAGTATACCGCATACTCGGCCGTATACTCGTATTCGGTAGCCTTGGCGCACCGAGTATGGTCAAATCGGCTTCTAGGCGGGTTAGGCCGCTTACTCGGCCGAGTATACCGTATATGCGGCCGTTTATGCGGCCGATTTTCGAATGAACTTTTTTTAAAACCTTAACCTAAATTCGGACATCCGACTTAACGCTCTTTCAATTGATATTTTTGCTCACTTGACTCTATTATCCCAATAGTTTTGTTCCTTGTACCTTCAATTCTTTATTATTATAATCAAGAATATAATATTTAGAGGATATTAACATGATATTAAAAATTTATTTATATTTTTAATAATAAAAAATACCAAACCGCATAAAACCGCATACTCCCCGCATACTCTCCCGCATACCGCATACTCTCTATGCAGTGACCCCTCCGACTGAATACCGCATACCGCCTTCCTGAACATTGCCCGCAGGCGTCCTCCCACTCATGGTCATGACTCGTCCACTAGCTCGCCTATGGTATGTAATGAAAATATAACTGTTGATGGATCTGACGATATGTCTGAGCAGGATATGGTGCAGGGGCCAGATGAGACTACAGCTGATTTGGATGTTCCCATTGCTCTACGCAAGTCGCAGAGGAGCTGTGCCAAATATCCATTATCAGCATCCGTGTCTTTTGAGAGGCTATCTGGAGATTTCCGGTCATTTGTTGTGGCACTTTCAGCTATTGATATTCCACGGAATCATCATGATGCTCTACAGGATAGCAGATGGCGGCTAGCAATGGAGGAAAAAATGGCCGCACTTCAGTCCAGAGGAACTTGGAGTTTGGTTCCTATACCTCCAGATGTGAACCCGGTAAGCTACAAGTGGGTGTTCACAGTGAAGCACAATGCAGATGGCTCTATTGACAGGTACAAGGCGCATCTGGTTGCACGTGGCTTCACACAGACATATGGGGTGGATTACCTTGACACATTCTCGCCTGTGGCACGTCATTCCACTATACGGATCTTGTTGTCAGTTGCAGTTGCTCGAGACTGGCTGCTTCATCAGTTGGACGTGAAGAATGCATTCCTATATGGAGATTTGCAGGAAGAAGTTTATATGCAACAGCCACCTGGTTTTGCTGTTGAGGGGGAGTGTTCCAAGGTATGCAGGTTACATAAGGCTATCTATGGCCTTAAGCAGAGCCCCAGAGCATGGTTTCAGAAGCTCTCGGATCTCTTCGAGAAACAAGGATAGAAACGCTCCAATGCTGATCATTCCTTGTTTGTACAGAAGACTGCTAGAGGTATCATTGTCATTATGGTTTATGTTGATGACATCTTGATTACAGGAGATGGTGAGCAGGGCATAAAGCAGGCGAAAGAAATGCTGGGTAGTGAATTTGTCACTAAGGATCTTGGTGTCCTTAGATATTTTCTGGGGCTTGAATTTGCTAGGAATTCATATGGACTAGTAATGTCACAAAGGAAATATGTTACAGATCTGTTGAGTGAAACAGGTATGCTTGGGTGTCGACCTGCTACGACACCAATGGATCCCAGCATGAAGCTTTATGAAGATAACACAGAGGAGGTGGACAGGAGAAGATACAGAGAACTGGTAGGCAAACTGTTGTATGTCACGATCACTAGACCAGATATATTATTTGCAGTGAGTCGTGTGAGCCAGTTCATGGAGCAACCACGCCAGGTGCATATGGATGCAATACATATGATTCTTAGATATCTCAAATCTTCTCCAGGTGCAGGTCTGCTATTCAAGAGAGGAAAGGGGATTTCTATCTCAGCATGTGCAGATGCAGACTATGCAGGATGTCCCAAGGATAGGAAGTCCACCTCAGGGTATGTCGTCTATGTTGGAGATGCCCTAGTCTCATGGAGAAGCAAGAAACAAACGGTGGTAGCTAGATCTAGTGCTGAATCCGAATATAGGGCTATGGCCCAGGCTACTACAGAAATGATGTGGGTGAAAGCTGTGCTTACAGATCTATGTTTAGATGTACCACTTCCTATGAACTTGGAATGTGATAATCAGGCTGCCTTGTTCATTGAAAACAACCCAGCATTCCATGAGCGGACCAAGCACATTGAGGTGGACTGTCACTTCATACGTGACATGATTCAGAAAGGATTAATTGCTACGTCTCATGTTACCTCAGAGAATCAGACTGCGGACATATTCACCAAAGCATTGCTACGAGGCCCATTTCAGAAGTGTGCTTCCAAGCTGAGCATGATTGATATCTATGCTCCAGCTTGAGGGGGAGTGTTAACGCATATAGTAGTAGCATCTGTATTTCTTCTCTGTTTTATTTTCTTCATTGTATGCTTTATGCAATATACCCATAGGCTACTCTCCTATATAAGAGAGCCTAGGGCTTATGGAATAAACAAGCCATTCATTTTTCCCAACAAGAGAGGCACAAAAGGGGTTGCTACAGCTTGCTGCTTATCAAAAGAGGTCCCAAAGGAGGGTTGTTGCTGAGCCAAAAAAGGGGGGCCGAATTGGGCCACATTTGCTGAAAGAAAAATAAAAAAGGGATGATGTTGCTTCTTTGAAGAGGAAGAGTGGAGAGGGTTGATGCTCTAATGGGCTTTATCAAGGCCATTCTTTTTTAGTCGTAAATGGTTTGGTTCTTATTGAAAAATAAAGGGAAAACTGCAGTTAAAAAATGACGAAAGGAAGAGCTCTGATTTAAAAAAATGGGTACGATCAAAGAAAAAATTGGTCGATTGGAAAAAAAGGAAAGCCGATGAAAAAAAGAAATAGCTACAAAAATGATTTATGCAAAAAAAGAACAAGAAAAACAATAAGCGCGCAAAAATGCATGTTTTGTTTTGGTTTCTCCCAACTTGAAGATATATACTCTTATTTTTTTGAAAAGAAAAAGGGCCTGCACCATGTAGGTGTGTGCCTAAAAACTTTATCATTTATCACCAAAAAAGAAGTTTACAATTTTATTATATCAAGTATGTAAAAAAGGGGAAGTAAGAAAGGGCACATTCTTCTTCTTGAGATGTAAATACTGGACTTTTTTACTGCCCATCCAAGACTAACAGATTTACATGCCACACTATTACTGCTATCAGTTGTCTTCACCGAGCATCGACTACTTCGTCAAGGTGTCTCTATCCTTGATTATTACTCCGCGCTGGACTTTCTTCCTGTACAGCAATTCTACTCCGGGCATGACATGCTTGTCGTAGCGAGTACTATAGGCATGATTGATCTTTGCAGATGACGTGATCTTCGCAGATCCGCCCTCGAGCGAGATCTTCTACTAGCAGCGATTACTTGGGTGTATCTATCCCCATCTGAGCGGGATGTCTCTAGCAACGTCTCTCTCATATGTATCGAGTTAAGATGTATTGTATATTTTTCTTTTGTTGCAAGCTATAGCTTTCTCAACTCCAGCTTGAGGGGGGTGTTAGAGTATGAAATAGATGGGTAATTGGATCTCTCCAGGATCCTTACCACCCACTCATGTTTAGTCCCACATCTACTATCTGTGAAACTCCGATCTGTGGGCCTATATCCGGAGCCCCACACCCCATGTACTCATTGAGAGATTCAATAGAATACCCGAAACTTTGAGGCATTCTCCCGCGATTTCATCCCGCTCCTTAAGGAGTAGAGTTCCACGTAAAATCTTGAGGCCTTATCCTGTGGTTTCATCCCGCTGATTCGGGAGTAGGGTTCCATGTAAAACCTTGAGAGTTCCAAGTTTATATTTCTTTATTTTGTTCATTCTTGTTTTAATTATACTTCCGCATTTATATTTCAACACACAACATGTATGAGTTGAGTTTATCAACTACCCCATCCTATTCAAGTTGTCATCTCTCAATAGTCACAATCGGCCATGAGTCCCTTGTCCCCCAATCTGAAGAAGAGTGTTCCTCATTTCCATTTAGTAGTCTCCCACAAATGGGATCACATTAGAAAATTCTTATAAGTTGTGCTAAGAAGATTATTTTCGAAACCAGTGATTTCACATTAAAATTTAGATTGAGGGTGATTACCATCATCATCATGTCTATGACAAAGACAAGAAACATTGTGTGATGGATCCATGTGGTGTCTGGATGATGGCATTGCTCTTAGATGTTTGGGGTGGAGAAGGGAAGGATCCTTTGTATAGGAATCACATGTTAAAGATAGGGTCCTTGGAATCAACATTCCTACTTACAATACAAGGGATTAGCTTTCCATGGAAACAAGGCCCTTCCCCATTACTCGGGACATTTGGTTCCACAATGGCTATTTCATTAAGATGGAATGCATATATCTTGGTATTATTCAATATCTATTTTTAGGCCAAAAAAAAATAAAACAAAAAAATTTGCGGTGTGTTATAAATTGTGACCACATTAATCAACCCATCATGAAAACAACATCACGATATCGATTTTACATATCCTGCTGAAACCATATTTCTAACTGTACAAGCATTTTTTGAGACGGAACTTCAAATCCAGATTGACAAGAAAAGATTATTCAAACACTTACCATACAACCAAAAATGTTGTCAAATAATAAGCAGTATTAAACAGCCCATACGATAGCACACCAGCAACACCATATCTTTCCAATTTCTGCTTTAACCTGAAACAGTCAAGAAAATTCCTTTAACACTAAGAACCCATGACATCTTCCGGCTGCCAACATAAATATATCCATCAGAGCAAGTTTTGTTGGTTGGAAAGAAAGACAATAACAGTAAATGTATCTTGACTTTTTTTTTGAAAGAAAAAAACAAGGCTTGCACCATATGGGTGTGTACCAAAAAACTTCACCATTTATCACTGGAAATCATGTAAATGAAACTTTTACCGGAGAACATTGTTGTTTGACTAGAATTCAAATTTTCAAAATATATAGATCCCATTTCAAAACAACAAAGACTCCAAATTTTTACAAGTTTATTCATCATAAAAGGAAAAATGGAAGATCGAATTGAAAATATGTAATGTTGAAATTGTGTGAGACTGAATCCACATGCCATTAGAGACAGCTATAAGATTGTCATGGAATTTAATTCTTATTAAGCACGCCTAAATAACAGCAAACCTTATTACATAAACAATTAACCACAACAGCCTATATTAGAAGAACTGCCAACTATAACAAACTTGATTGGGTTTGTTTGATACTATTGTTCTCCATGCAACCAACACTGCTTTAAATATTTACCAACATGAAACATATGTGCGAGTCATCTAGTTCAAGTTTCTGAATTTTATAAGAATAACAAGTCCATGCCATCTTGTAGGAGGATGACATGACCTCATGAACAAGAAAAGTGCATGTCACCTAAAAGAAATTACACTCTTGACAGCCAGCAACATACCCTCGAAATACAAGTAAATTTAAAAAAAAACATGGTAACACCAATAACATGTGTGAAAACATGAAAAGGCTACCCATATAGTCAGAAGACAATATGTGTGATGACATAAATGTGTCAGTAGTGATTACTCGTTCGTACTGCGAGCTTTTGCTGGAGGGTTCCCTTCAGGAGTGCCATCTGTGGCACCAACAAAAGAATGCATGTCAAATAATTATATTTCAAGTGACGCATAAACTTCGACAAAAAAGGATTACCAGAAGAAGGTGTTTGAGAAAGAACCACTTCACCAGCATGGCTACCCTAAATTAATAGGAGCTTCAGTTCACTCTCTGATTTCAACACTAAAAAAAGGCAATTGCTTGAACTAAAATGCCTTTCACACTTAAAGGGTGTCATTACTGTGGTTACTGCTTCATGGATGTTTATATGCTAAGGTAATTCCAGGAACAATAAGAGCACCCATCAGTTCCTTAAGAAACTTTTGAAGTTTATGGAGTATAAAAAGACGATGAGCAAGCCAATAAGGGGGATCTTTCATCAAATCGACAACATAAAGATTGTCAACAACCAACGGGTGCTGGAAGCATTTTACTGTATAAGATTTCATCTTACGCAGACTGAGAAGAAAGAAAAAGTTGGGCAATCGTGCATGGATGTGTCGGGAAAACTCAAATGGCATACGGCACGCAGATATTGAACTAAATGTAACACAAGATTTGTTAAGGAAATGTTGGAGCCTGTAGAAAGTAATATTCACAACAACGAGAATGTCTGGAGAGAAAAACGGAGAAAATGTTTTTAATGTAAGCATGGGATTGTTCAGCGGTGGCTGTTTTTGGATAGATTATTATAGAAAGAATGAAGCAATTTTCCAGGGAGGGATCCGGTGCTTAGGTAATGAGGGTTGAGGGGATTGGATTGTTCTTAAAAAACGCATGGGGGCACCTGTGGGTGATCGTCGTCGTGAGCGGGGTTCCCACGTGAAGCCAAAGAAGAGGAGGAGAGACGAAGAGGGGGGATTCGAGGTGGTGCTCGTCGGAAGAGTACGAGATTGTGGAGTCTGCAGCCCGAGAATGCAGAGAAGCGGCGATCGGAGAGGAAGATATGGATAGGGGGAGCTGCAGCTGCCGCCGCCGACGACATATACGTATACATGTTATTTTTAATAACGGGTAATGGTACTTTTCCCTCTACTTCTGCTTCTGGAGGCCAAGTATTTTTATAAACTAAAATAGAGTCTTCCGCTTGCCTGGAGTTCTAAGGGTGTTTATTGAGTTGAAGACTCCAGTGACCATGACTCCGACTCGAACTCGATAATCAAACTTGGATTCGAGTTTGGGAGTAATAAACTTCGAGTCTAAGAATTTTAATTCAAACTCATTGAGTTTGAATTTGCTTACGACCTCCTAACGAGCCTTTTGCATGTTGAATTTATATTATTAGTTGGTAAGATTTCTTTATATAAGCAATCGAAATCTTTTTTGATTTTGATACTTTTGGATTCTTAGCACCAGAAAGTTGTCGAGTTTTTGAAGATGAATCCAAAGAGTCATGAGCAGTTAATAAGAAAATTTATTTTTTTGCCATACAATTTATAATAGCAAAAGGTGAAGAAATGTACATGATATCCAAAATTTTTCTTTCCCACCATGATCATGAACTATCAGTATATTAGTATTCCCTATGACGTTATTGTTGTTATTCTCGTCTATCGTTATTGCTCTGCCTTTATTTCTAGAGACCAAGATGGAAATGTTTTCTTCCATTTATCGTTTCTTGATATGCACAAATTAATGTTGATTTGTAATTTTTATATACTCTTTTCATATTCACGTTCTGGCCAAAGAGATACCTCTTTGAATAGTAAGCATGATGCTTTTTATCATCTTTGTGAATGCTTGATTATGTTAACCATGTGAGCCGGGGTTGAATCATTCCTGCAATAAATGTTATTGTAATCTCTGATATATTAATAAAAGTTATTGGCTTATTTTCACTCCTTGTCTGAGAATAAATGAATAAATACACTCATAATATCTCATAGTGCAATTATGGTTATGTAACATAGCCACCTTCATAATCATACAGAAGGCTGGTGTTTGAATGATATCGAAAGAATTAGATTGATGGCTCATTAAGCATTGTCAAATGATTGTTAAGAGATGATCTCCAGCATGAGAAGGAGATGACAATCTATCTAAAGACTGATATATGACCGACCTCTTGATGCAGGTCCTCTCCAAGGAATAAAGATTCAGATGTATCAAGTAAGTTAGGTCAAAAATTAACTTAACAAGATCGAGATAACTGAGACCTATGTCATATGTTGTCACGATATAGGCACACATCCTCTGACCAGAGACAGATGTATTGCTATATGTCTGAGTATGTATATTAGGTAGACCATTAGGTTGATGACCTAATCAAGGTATTTACATCGGCGACCTGGTGTGTATATAAGGGAATATGAGTAATACGATCTCTCAAAGGGATCATACAGCTTCACTATTCAATCGAAAGGCATGAGCACTCATGAGGTATTGGGTCGATCAAATTCCATGCATGGTCATCTTGCTTTGGAAGCATGACAAGAATTTATAGGTATCACATATGCTTTTGAAAAAGCATATGATCGATACCGACTCCCAATGACCCAATGAGAAACATAATGATAAAACCATGAAGAAGACGATCTAAATGTGATATGAAACTTCGGATTTATTGTAGACCTTCAAGTATGCATGATGTATGGGTACTAGGAATATTCAAACGCGGTGTGAGCGTAAGCGATTGTATAACCATGACACATCCATTCCGAGGGAATAATGAAATAGGTTTGGATTTTAGTGACTCCTCTCAATATATTAGTAATCCAATCTTAGTCCAAATATTGGATATTGATCTGAATGTGATTCGGATGTAATGAGAAAATTAGATTCACCATTTGATTTAATCAAACATCTTTAAGAGGTCGTCGAGATCTAGATTTCAGATATGATTTCAATCCAAGTCTCTCTCTCTCTCTCTCTCTCTCTCTATATATATATATATATATATATATATGGAATGTACAATCATCATGTCTTTATCTCCAATTATCTGCGAAGAAAGGGTGTATTATTGAAAGACTTCAAGAATAACTATTTTTTGTAATATCTCTAAGTATTGGGAAATTGATGATTAAATACGATTTCATTATCATAAATAATATGGATATGATTCATATTATTTGGACACATGAGAATATACATCCAAGATAATTAAATATAATTTAATGGTCAAAATTATGATTATCATTATCCATAATAATCATAAATATTATAAATGTGATTTATAATATGTTGGAGAGATTTATTTGTAAATAGTATTTATAAATTAAATGTTTATGTGAATCAAATTTACATTGACATTTAATTGCAAATAAAATTTACATTTCTATTGGATGTATATATATGATTCATAATTGTTAATAATATGAATGAAACAGTCACAAAATAATTTGAAATTATTTTTGTAATAATTTTGCAACAAAAGGTGTTGCACGTGTGAAATATATGTTGAGATATGAGATCTCAACATATCTGAAATGAATGAGCCTCCTTTCTATACAAGGGGGACGACCACCTTGAGCTCTTCAACTTGGTGGGTGTTCACCCTATGTATGGAAATAGGCTTGCTCTCCTTCCAAGTTATTCCATTTTGTGGCTTTGATTTAAATTGAATTATAATGATGTATCTTCAATATATTTAATTTATTTTAAAGCAACTATTTATTGTTGTAAATTTATGCAACAAAACCATGGCCATCGATTGAAAGCACAAAATATCTACACCATTGATTTTGTGTGCACATGGATTGGGTTCCATAGACATCCAATAAGGTATCAAAAAGGGTAACTTTAGCTCTTTCTTCTACAACAAAATTACAAGAGCAATCTCTCTCCCACTATTCTTTACACGCCCCATCTCTCTCTCTCTCTCTCTCTCTCTCTCTCTCAATATCGTGGTCATCCACGTATTGACCTAGAGAGCCTTGTTGTCACCATCGCATCGTTGTGCTGTTGGATCAATTGCTCATAGATTTCCTCCATCTTCGGTGCTTCTTTCTTGTAAAGAAGGCGTCGAATTTTGTAAGATAAAATTAGGAGACTCCTCTCTCAGATCATCAACTTGGATTTGTGGAGGTACATGTCTCCTCCATGTGCCCTCAAGTGCAACATTCGTCAGATCGGGCTTGAGACATGCCTCTTACTTTGGAGACAAGTGATAATAATCACTCTTCAAGAGGTATTCGTATAACTCATTTGTGATATTTATGAAATGATTGATAAGTGTTCTCGAATCATCTGGTTTCATCTATTTAAAACTTTTAAATTCTGCTATCCCAAGTTATTAGTATGACTAGTCGCTCTTGATCGCATGTGATGCGATCTTCACACTTTCGTGATGTGTTAAGGCCCAAACCCTAGCCTTCAGATTAATGTCCATTTTATTATTAGCTTTGTCAATACGAGAACCACATTGTTGTCTCATCAGATTTACATCTATTGTATATGTATATATACAAGGGACATCATAATTTACTGTGATTTATTCACGGTTTTTGTAATTCATTACACCATAAAGTTTTAGATTACAACGATGGTTATGGATCCACAGTTTCTCTTCATAGCATTTTTTGTTTTTAAAATTAAAATAGCAGTCTTTGAATATAGGAATGGATGTTTACATATTTCGATATACACTAGTTGTAACAATATGTCATCAAAAAGGATACCATTGTATATACTGAAATTTAAATGGTTACGCATCTATAATTCACATGGATAAATATATTTCTCAAAAGAAAATTAATATCTGCTGGAATTACTTATGTGATTGTAGTATTAAATATTTGATGATTATTTGATCAATAGTGCAAATATTAGTAGTGCCCATCACCTATCCCCACATTTCGATTGGAGCTCAAGATCCCTTCCTCTGTCACCAGTTGGAGCTCTCATTCCCCCTTTCCTTCACACAACCTACCCTCCAAGGACGAGCGGAGGGGGACAAGGAGGGTCAAATGCCATACCTCAATTTTTGAAAAAAATAATAATACATAATATACATTCTATTTATAATTAAAAAACTTCAACTCCAAATATAGCATCCCCAATTCTTTTCCCTTACTTTCTTCCCAATTCTCTCCCCTCACTTCCTCTCTCTCTCTCTCCCATAATTAGACTCATGCACTCTATTTCTCTCTCTCTCACACATCACCTCTCTCTCTCTCTCTCTCTCTCTCTCTCTCTCTCCAAATGTAGCATACCAATCATCTCCCCTCCCATAATCCTCCTTCTCTCTCATAAATGCACGTTCTCTCTTAAAATACATAAAATACATTCTATTTATAATTAAAAAACTTCAACTCCAAATATAGCATCCTTAATTTTTTCCCCTCACTTTCTCCTCAATTCTCTCCCCTTACATTCTCTTTCTCTCACGTAATTGGACTCGTCCACTCTCTCTCTCTCTCTCACCGCATCTCTCTCTCTCTCCAAATATAGCATACCAATTATCTCCCCTCCCATAACCCTCTCTCTCCCATAAATGCTTATTCTCACTCTCTCCCCCTCCCTCTCAACTGCACCCACTCTCTCTAGCCGACTCTCTCTCCCTCCCTCTCTTGTTACCTCTCTTTCCCTCTCCCTCCCTTCATATCTCTCTTTCTTGTTGACTCTCTCTCTCCACTTCTCTCTCGACGACTATCTCCTCCTTCTCTCTCTCTCTCTTGTCGACTCTCTCCCTCCCTCTCTCTCTCTCTTGTTGACTCTCTCTCTCAATTGCACTCTTCCTCTCTACTGGACACAATTTTGCAGTTATTAAGATTCGAATTCGAGGGAGAGATACTTTCTATTACATAATTTTTCTACTAACATTAATTATTTTTTTGATATATTAGAAAATATGTAACATTGAAAGCATTTTTTGATGGAACAAACTTGATTATTGTTAAAACTATCCCATATAAAAACAGAATTTTGGATTGATTACATATGGATTGATTAAATATGGAACTAACAAACATTGAATCATTTTTGGTACTTTGGACACATTCAGTTTTTTAATAACAAAATATCTAGAGCCTATTAGGACAATCAAATTTTACCCATCCTTAGTTTCCAATTATCTTACCCAATTGACCGATACATTTTCAAGAATGTATGAAATGTACATCATAATTATATACAAAATTTACATTTTGTTAAGTTTGTATTAAAATATATGACCTTATTCGTCCATACTTACAATGGCACGAGTTTTTACATGGAAATATAAGTATTTTGTCTTATTGCAAGTAATTTTACATATAAGTCATGTTATGAAAAAAATACTTTTTTACATACAGAATGGAAAGATATTTCAAATTAGTAGGAAGTTTAGATTCACCAATTTCTCAAAGCAGTAAAGATAAAGGAGTCGAATCAAGTAAATATATGTTTAAAAGCTTGTACAGATTTTGTGGTTGATCCCGGATTGAGACCAATGATATCTTTTTATGATCCTAATGATCGAGATTGTATTAGGAGAGCTTATCGTCAAAAAGGTCTTTGCCTGTCACGACCCGTCCCGCTAACCAGAACGTGCCGCGACAGAGATCTTTCTGCTTCTTTTTCCTCAAGTAAACATGTGGCAATCTCATCAAACATAAGTATTTCAAGTTTACATTTCAAAGAAGTGTCTTACACAAGTTCTATCTATTACAACTCCTTACAAAAACAACAGACAATAAAAAAACAAAACAACGAAAACCAAAAACCACCTCCTCCTAGTGTATAAGCGGTCCTTTCCCCTGCTAGTCGTGATTCTGCTGATCTGTACATAATATAATATAACGGGATGAGTCTAAACCCATTTATGAGCTTAGACCCAGTGAAAGGATCTCAAGCTTTTTACATATAGTTAAAAATTGAAATATGAGCATCATGCCAAAATTTACGCTGATAACTTTGAAGTAGCTTGAAAAAAAACTTTATGACAGTAAACATATAATAACATGCTAGATTTGCAACTGAACACTGAAATCACTTCAAAAGCAAATAAACTGAAACATAATTATCACTATCCAGTTGTTTGTACTAATAACCACTGTGGCTAAGTTATCGGATCATGAACGCTGAAACAAAGCTAAGTCATACGCGCAGACGGTACCAAAGACCAAAAACACCCTGCATACGGTCCAAAGCCTATATGTATACAGAATGCGGACCCAAAGTACTCTTGATACCATATCTAATGGTTTGCCATATCTAATGGCGGTTTCAGGGTCATATCTAATGACATCACCATATCTAATGGCTAGTTCATGATTTGTATAAAAGAGCTACTTTGGTGCTTAACTTCTGATTCTGATTCTTTTCTTGCCACTAATAAACCGTACTTTTGCTAATTTAAGCTCATAATAGCTAGTTCATGAACATAAAATATTCTTGACATAGCATGCATATTCTTGTAACTGGAAACTATTAAGGACTTGAAAACCGATCCATAATGCATAGTAACCGTGCAAAACATAATTCTTCACATAAAGACTCAAATCTAAGTAGTGAAACTTATGCTTTATGTTCCACAACGAATTTTACGCTCGAAACATGCTATCAACATAAAGCACTTGAAATGACAATGGAAATACTTTCTAAATACTTGATTTCATATCTGGTATATGGTACTTGAAATTCCTTCGTAAAAGCTCTAGGAAACACGATTTCATACTTGTTATCATAAACATGCATAAAAGCTAAAGACTAGTGCTTTAAAATAGCGCTTGAGAATCCCTCACCTGATCGATATCTAACTCGTGTCAAGATCTCCTTCTTTAGTGAAATCCCCCTCCTATAGCCTTCTTAGATTGAATACAATGGCTTGGTACGGACAGAACTTCGTTACGGCTTCAAAAACGCTCTCGATCACCGACAGGGCTTCGCCGTGGCTCTTCTCGTGCTCCTCCCGCAACCTCGACGGCCTTGCGGCTCTAATGTGGAGAGATGGGCGTGGGATGAAGTGAGGAGGTGTATGGGGGGTCATGGGTATTTATAGGCCTCCACCCCCTTTACATGTGTGACATGTGTCAACATGTAAGGGAGGCTCATGTGTCTCTTATCCATGTATGAAGACACATGGCATGGCACATGGCTAAATCATAAGAAAACTTGTTGCCCAAGTAAGAGGCTTGGCTTATGCATGAGATAACTTGTTGCCCAAGCAAGCGGCTAGTATTATCAACGAGATAACTTGTTGTCCAAGCAAGCGGCTAGTCTTATCCATGAGATAAGTTGTTTCCCAAGCAAGCGGCTAGTCTTATCCACGAGATAACTTGTTGCCCAAGCAAGAGGCTAGTCTTATCTACGAGATAACTTGTTGTCCGAGCAATCAGCTAGTCTTATCCACGAGATAACTTGTTGCCCAAGCAAGCGGCTTTACCATGACACGTGTTAGACTTAGGATGATGACACATGGCGCTATTGAGTTTTTGACACTTGTCCTGACTATATAACGACACGTGTCCCATGATTTCCTCTCCATATATCCTACTTTTGCTAATGACACTTAATTATCACTAATAACGGTTAATTAGCACTAATCATGCTTAATTAGTCTTAATGATGTGATTATGGCTAATGGGCATAAATCTATAACATTATGGGCCTTATGCTAGTAGTGACTTCTACTACTTATAAGTTACTACCAAAATTCCAGATTACTAGATGTGGTACTATGTTTTGATATCTACACAATTCAGAGAATCTTTTGAAGTTCAAAGTTTATACAAGATGGTCTCTGATATAAACACAACAAGTTTGAATGAAATCATTGCATCAAGGCGAATCTATTGACTATGGTATATGTAAAGTGTGAACACTATCAATCCAATTTTTCCTTGAAATAACACTTGATATCATTCAAAAGCATAGTGTACAAAACGCGTATTACAATTCTCCCCTACTTGCAATAAATTTCGTCCTCGAAATTTAAGTATCTTTGCTAGCTTGAAAATAAGTGGGGATATCGAGATCTCAATTCTTCCTCTCGTTCCCACATGGCTTCTTCTATTGCGTGACTCCTCCATAAAACTTTGACTAAAGGAATCTTCTTTGTACGAAGCTATTGTACTTTATAATCTAGAATTTCCACAGGAACCTCCTCGTATCGCAGATCTTCCTTCAATTGAATATCTTGGGTTTGTATCATACGGGTTGGATCTGGAATAAACTTCCGAAGTGTGGAGACATGAAAGACATCATGTATCCTTGCTAGTTCAGATGGAAGTCGAAGACGATAAGCCACACTTCCAATTCTCTCAATAATCTCGTAAGGGCCAATGTATCTTGGACTTATTTTCCCTTTCTTCCCGAATCTGATTAGGCCTTTCCATGGAGAAACTTTTAGAAACACATGGTCTCCCACTTGAAATTCTAAGTCTCTCCTGCGCTTATCTGCATAACTTTTCTGTCTGCTTTGTGCTGCTTTCAAGCATCTCTTGATTTCCTCAACTTTTTCTATTGTGCTTTGTATTAATTCAGGTTGAACCAATTTCCTTTCTCCAACTTCACTCCAACAGATAGGTGTTCTGCAAGGTCTACCATATAAGGCTTCATATGGTGCCATCCCAATACTAGCATGATAGCTGTTATTGTATGCAAACTCTATAAGCGAGAGATGTTCATCCCAGTTTTCTTTAAAGCTCAGTGCACAGGCTCTAAGCATGTCTTCTAGAGTCTGGATAGTCCGTTCTGATTGGCCATCTGTTTGAGGATGAAAGGCTGTACTAAATGTTAACTTCGTTCCCATAGCTTTATGTAAGCTTGGCCATAGCTTAGAAGTAAATCGTGGATCTCTATCAGATACAATTGACACAGGAGCCCATGATGGCTAATTATCTCATTAACAAAGATCTTTCCCAAGCGGTCTAGATTGTATGTCATGTTAATGGCTAAGAAATGTGCAGACTTAGTTAATCTGTCTACTATGACCCATATTGCATCGTGACCCCGACGGGTCCTTGGAAATCCTGTAACAAAATCCATAGTAATGTGTTCCCATTTCCATTCTGGTATTGGAAGTGGCTGTAAAGTCCCTGCAGGTCTCAAACGCTCTGGTTTAGTTTGTTGGCATATAGGACATCTAGAAACATACTCTGCAATCTCTCTCTTCATGCCAGACCACCAATAGTAGCTTTTAAGTGTTCTATACATCTTAGTACTTCCCGAGTGCATAATATAGATGGACTTATGTGCCTCTTCCAGAATCTCAGTCTTTATATCAGATTTTCTCGAAACACACAATCTTTCTTTAAAGAATAAGACCCCTTGACCATCTATTGTATACCCGGCTTCATCTCCTCCCTTAATCTTCTCAATCATTCTAATGATTTCAGAATCATGGACTTGTGCCTCCTTGATTTTATCATATAATATGGATCTCACTTGTAAGGATGCTAATAGGGCTCCAGAGCTATTTATGGTTAACTTTGCACGTAACTCTTTCAATTGATAATATTCCCCTTTTAAGCGAGATAGATGACCCTTAGACTTTCTACTGAGAGCATCAGCTACGACATTGCTTTCCCCGGGTGATATTCTATGGAACAATCATAATCTTTGATTAGCTCTTTATCTTCTTTATCTTAAATTCAAGTCTTTCTGAGAGAGAAAATATATTTCAAACTCTTATGATCCGTAAAGATTCGACACGTTTCTCCATATAGGTAGTGTCTCCAGATCTTTAAGGCAAATACTATAGCAGCTAACTCAAGGTCATGAGTTGGGTAATTTAACTCATGTTGTTTTAGCTGTCTAGAAGCATAAGCAATCACCTTATCATTCTGCATCAAGACGCATCCCAGCCCTTGTCTTGAGGCATCGCTATAGATTACAAAATTACCCTGTCCTGAAGGAAGGCTAAGTATGGGTGCTGAGGTGAGACGACTCTTGAGTTCCTTAAAACTCTTCTCGCATTCTTCGTCCCAACTACACTTTACATTCTTCCTAGTTAACCTTGTCAATGGTGCAGCAATTCTAGAGAAGTTTTCTATAAATCTTCGATAATACCCAGCTAATCCAAGGAAACTTCGGATTTATGATGCATTTAGCGGTCGTTCCCATCTAAGAACTGCTTCTATCTTTGATGGATCTATTGTTATTCCTTCTCCAGATATGACATGGCCTAGAAATGCAACCTTCTTCAACCAGAACTCACATTTATCAAACTTTGCATATAATCGGTGTTCCTTCAGAGTTTGAAGTACAATTCTCAAGTGTTCTCTATGTTCTTCCTCTGTTTTAGAATATATGAGAATATCATCAATAAATACGATCACGAACTTGTCCAGATATGGATGGAAAACCCTATTCATCAAGTCCATAAAGGCAGCTGGGGCATTTGTCAATCCAAAAGGCATTACTAGAAATTCGTAATGTCCATATCGGGTTCGAAATGCAGTTTTAGAAACATCTTCTCCTCTAATCTTTAACTGATGATAGCCCGATCTCAAATCAATCTTGGAAAATATAGAGGCCCCTTGTAATTGGTCAAATAAATCATCTATTCTGGGTAGAGGATAGTTATTACGGACAATCACTCTGTTTAGTCTCCTGAAATCTATACAAAGACTCATGGAACCATCTTTCTTCTTGACAAATAGAACAGGAGCACCCCAAGGTGACATACTGGACTGTATAAATCTCTTATCTGTCAACTCCTGTAATTGAGTTTTGAGTTCTTTAAGTTCAGCTGGGGCCATTCTGTAAGGAGCTAAGGCAATTGGATTGGTACCCGGAATGAGGTCAATAGTGAATTCAATTTCTCTATCAGGACTGGCAGTTCATAAGGAAATACTTCTGGAAACTCCTTCACCATAGAAATATTTTCTAAACTGATTTCTTTTGCCTTAGAATTAAATACATAAGCAACATAAGAGGAATATCCCTTCCTTATCAACTTATGTGCTAAGAGACATGAGATGACATGGGCAGGATATATCCTTCTTTCTCCATAAAAGGTGAATTCGACCTCACATGATTTCCTAAAAGTAACATGCTTCTTATGACAGTCTAGAAGAGCATGATATGTACTTAAGCAATCCATTCCTATGATATCATCAAATTTCCTTATCTCCATAGGAATCAGACCTACTTCAATATAATTTTCTCCTATCTTTACCAAACAATTTAGTAGGACATCCCTAATAATTTCTGGTTCTCCCTTAGGCAGAGAAATTTGCTAAAGCATGCTTGAGAGTACTTGTTACTTTATCAGCATATATGGAGAACCTTTGTGAAATAAAAGAATGACTTGCTCCAGAATCAATAAGAGTATGTGCACTTTTACTAAAAATAGTAGTGGTACCTGATACAACATCGTCTACAGATATGGCCTCCTCTAAGGTCATAGCAAAAGCTTTTCCCTCTCTTTGGTTTGATTTATTCTGTGTATTATTTTTATTTTGTTCCCTTGCAGGTGGAGGACGACGTACAACAATATCACGATTTTCATTTTGTGCTGGTCTTCCCATAACCCGACGGCCATGGACCAGTACGGGGCAATTCTGACGTATGTGGCCTATCTTGCCACATTGATAACACCCAGTGGCCCCCTTGCGGCAAGTTCCCGGATGATACTTTCCACAGTTTGTACATTGTGGAAAAGAAAGATTCTGTTTTCAGAAGTCCCAACTGTATATCTATTTGTTTGATTCCCTTGTACTCTAGAAGCTGACCTATTATCTTGTCTTGAATTCCCAGCTATTCTTGGTTCTTTGTTCATGTTTCCTCTCCATAGGAGTCTATCTGCAAACCTTTTCTTTCCATGATCATTGCACTTTCTTCTTTCTATCACCACTCGTTCAGCCCTACGAGCAACCTCCACCAATTTTGCATAATCAGTATATCCCGTGGCCGAAACCATTTCTTTTATGTCAATATGCATACCATCTTCTAGACGTCTACACTTTTCTTCCTCTGTTGCAACTAGAGAAGCAGTAAACTTTGAAAGTTCGATGAATTTCTTCTCATATTCATCAAACAAATTGCTCCCCTGAGTAAGGAATAGGAATTCCCTACGTTTCACCTCTTGATAAACCCTTGGGTAATATTTTTCATTGAACTCTTTCTCAAAGATCTCCCATGTAATGTAAGATGGGTTTGGATATTTTATTTTCACCGATGTCCACCAATCATCAGCGCTATCTTTTAGTAAGAATATTGTATACTTCAACTTCTGCTCATCTGTACAGTCCATTAGAGCAAATATTTTCTCCATATTCTTGAACCATTCCCTGGCCTTCTTTGGATCAGTGTCTCCTACAAATGGTTCTCCTCCCAGCTTCTTTACATGTTCAAATGGCAACTGGTGCTCAAATTCGTGTCTTTTAACAGACTGTGCAGCCATGCCTCCTAGAGTTTGAGCTATCAAAGTCAACGTGTCATACACGTTGTTATTGTTGTTATTCTCCTGACTAGGGCCGGTCGCTTGTGGCTGCTCTCCTGCCATTGTTTCCTATAAAAATAAGACCTCAGTTAGATCCTTCATCAACCTAAATCCTCCAATAATGATTCTAGATATCCACAAGACTATAACATCAATTTTTCTTCTAAGTTCAAATCTATTTATGATATCTAAATGATCAACTCCTAATATAATATTTCCTCAAGGTCCTAAAACCTTTGCTCTAATACCACAAGTTGTCACGACCCGTCCCGCTAACCAAAACGTGCCGCGACAGAGATCTTTCTGCTTCTTTTTCCTCAAGTAAACATGTGGCAATCTCATCAAACATAAGTATTTCAAGTTTACATTTCAAAGAAGTGTGTAACACAAGTTCTATCTATTACAACTCCTTACAAAAACAACAGACAATAAAAAAACAAAACAACGAAAACCAAAAGCCACCTCCTCCTAGTGTATAAGCGGTCCTTTCCCCTGCTAGTCGTGATTCTGCTGATCTGTACATAATATAATATAACGGGATGAGACTAAACCCATTTATGAGCTTAGACCCAGTGAAAGGATCTCAAGCTTTTTACATATAGCTAAAAATTGAAATATGAGCAGCATGCCAAAATTTATGCTGATAACTTTGAAATAGCTTGAAAAAAAACTTTATGACAGTAAACATATAATAACATGCTAGATTTGCAACTGAACACTGAAATCACTTCAAAGGCAGATAAACTGAAACATAGTTATCACTATCCAGTTGTTTGTACTAATCACCACTGTGGCTAAGTTATCAGATCATGAACGCTGAAACAAAGCTAAGTCATACGCGCAGACAGTCCCAAAGACCAAAAACACCTTGCATACGGCTCAAAGCCTATATGTATACAGAATGCGGACCCAAAGTCCTCTTGATACCATATCTAATGATTTGCCATATCTAATTGCGGTTTCAGGATCATATCTAATGACATCACCATATCTAATGACTAGTTCATGATTTGTATAAAAGAGCTACTGTGGTGCTTAACTTCTGATTCTGATTCTTTTCTTGCCACTAATAAACCGTACTTTTGCTAATTTAAGATCATAACAGCTAGTTCATGAATATAAAACATTCTTGACATAGCATGCATATTCTTGTAATTGGAAACTATTAAGGACTTGAAAACCGATCCATAATGCAAAGTAACCGTGCAAAACATAATTCTTCACATAAAGACTCAAATCTAAGTAGTGAAACTTATGCTTTCTGTTCCACAACGAATTTTACGCTCGAAAACATGCTATCAACATAAAGCACTTGAAATGACATTAGAAATACTTTCTAAATACTTGATTTCATATCTGGTATATGGTACTTGAAATTCCTTCGTAAAAGCTCTAGGAAACACGCTTTCATACTTGTTATCATAAACATGCATAAAAGCTAAAGACTAGTGCTTTAAAATAACGGTTGAGAATCCCTCACCTGATCGATATCTAACTCGTGTCAAGATCTCCTTCTTTAGTGAAATCCCCCTCCTATAGCCTTCTTAGATTGAATACTATGGCTTGGTGTGGACAGATTTTCGTTACGGCTTCAAAAACGCTCTCGATCACCGACATGGTTTCACTGTGGCTCTTCTCGTGCTCCTCCCGCAACCTCGGCAGCCTTGCGGCTCTAATGTGGAGAGATGGGCGTGGGATGAAGTGAGGAGGTGTATGGGGGGTCATGGGTATTTATAGGCCTCCATCCCCTTTACATGTGTGACATGTGTCAACATGTAAGGGAGGCTCATGTGTCTCTTATCCATGTATGAAGACACATGGCATGGCACATGGCTAAATCATAAGAAAACTTGTTTCCCAAGTAAGAGGCTTGGCTTATGCATGAGATAACTTGTTGCCCAAGCAAGCGGCTAGTATTATCCACGAGATAACTTGTTGTCCAAGCAAGCGGCTAGTCTTATCCATGAGATAAGTTGTTGCCCAAGCAAGCGGCTAGTCTTATCCACGAGATAACTTGTTGTCCGAGCAAGCGGCTAGTCTTATCTACGAGATAACTTGTTGTCCGAGCAAGCGGCTAGTCTTATCCACGAGATAACTTGTTGCCCAAGCAAGCGGCTTCACCATGACACGTGTTAGATTTAGGATGACGACACATGGCGCTATTGAGTTTTTGACACTTGTCCTGACTATATTATGACACGTGTCCCATGATTTCCTCTCCATATATCCTACTTTTGCTAATGACACTTAATTATCACTAATGACGGTTAATTAGCACTAATCATGCTTAATTAGTCTTAATGATGTGATTATGGCTAATGAGCATAAATCTATAACATTATGGGCCTTATGCTAGTAGTGACTTCTACTACTTATAAGTTACTACCAAAATTCCAGAGTACTAGATGTGGTACTATGTTTTGATGTCTACACAATTCAGAGAATCTTTTGAAGTTCAAAGTTTATACAAGATGGTCTCTGATATAAACACAACAAGTTTGAATGAAATCATTGCATCAAGGCGAATCTATTGACTATGGTATCTGTAATGTGTGAACTCTATCAATCCAATTTTTCCTTGAAATAACACTTGATATCATTCAAAAGCATAGTGTACAAAACTTGTATTACATTGCCAACCTCAAGATCATAATTTTCCACAAAGGATGATTGGATATAAATTAAGATGATTCGACAAAGCTTGGTTTACTGAGGATAAGACATGGCTAGAGTACATTATATCAGATAATGATGTATATTGTCTTTATTGTTATTTATTTAGATCAGAATATGATAATCAGAGTAGAGGAGAAATCTTTGTCACAAAAGACTTAGGAATTGGAAAAAGAAGGAGAAATTTGATGAACATGTTGGTGGTACAAGCAATGCTAATAACAAATCAAAACATAATTACATTGCTTTGATGGATCTGAATCAAAGTATACACACTTTCATAGACACGCAAATTGTGCAGATGAAAATGATTGTCGTCTTTGTCTCAATGCAATAATAGATTGTGTTAGATTTCTTTCAAGACAAGGTTTGGCTTATAGAGGGACTATGAATCAAGTATCTCAAGTAATCAAGGTAATTTCTTGAATTATTGAAATTCTTTGGAGATTGTAATGAGGAGATTGGAGATGCTTTATCATAAAATGCTCTGAATAATTTAAAAATTAATTATATCAGAAGTTCAAAAAGATATTGTTAATATGATTGCAACATTAACAACTAAAAGTATCATTATGAAACTTGAATGAACTGTATTTAATTTTAGTTGATGAATCTAGATATATATCAGTCAAATAGCAAATGGTTGTCGTTCTATGCTATATGAACATGCAAGGATGTGTTGTAGAGAGATTCTTATCTATAATCCATGTTCCTGATGCTACAGTTTACTCATTGAAAGGCTCACATGAAGTTTTATTTTCATCACTTGGCTTGAGTTTTGCAAGATTACGTTGTCAATGTTATGATGGTGCAAGCAATATGAGGGGAGATATTCATGGACTTCGAGCATTGATTCAAAAAGAGAACAATTTAGTACATTATGTTCATTGTTTTTGCTCACCAACTTCAATTAGATTTAGTAGTCATTGCTAAAAATAAATTTCAAGTTGCATTGTTATTTAATACTATTCTACTCCGTTGAATACTGTTGGAGCTTCATGTAAACATCGTGATTAGCTAAGAGAAAATCGTGCTCTTCAGATTGCTAAATCTATTGAATTTGGTGAACTTTCAATAGGTAGAAGTTTGAACCAATAAATAAGTATGTCGATCCCAGTGATACTCGATGGAGATTACATTGCAATTCTCTAATTAGAATCACTTTGATGTTTGCATCAATAGTACATGTTCTTGATGTTATTGTACAAGAGGGTTTGAATTGTGAACAACGAACCGAAGCATCTTCTTTATTAGATTCTATACAGCCATTTGATTTTATATTCAGTTGTTACCTTATAAAACTTATTTTGGGTATTACATCTGAATTATTACAATCATTACAATGAAAGGAATGAGATATGTAAACGCTATGACATTGGCCAAGATTTCTTCACAAATATTACAAATTCTAAGAGATAGTGGATGGAACTCGTTGCTCGAAAATGTAACTTGCTTTTGCAAAAAGAAAAATATTGACATTCCTGATGGACAGACCTTGGATGGCACATAGAAGGCCTTAGAGAAGTCTTAATATTACTAATTTGCACTATTATCATGTTGAAATTTTTTATATGGTCATCGACTTACAACTTCAAGAACTGAATTCTCATTTTACAGAAAGGACAACTGAATTGCTTTTATATGTAGCATATCTTAATCCATTAAATTCATTGTCCTTCTTCAATAAAGAGAAGTTAATTTAGATGGCTACATTATATAAATATGATTTTTTAGATGTTGACATGGTAAAGTTAGATAACCAACTTGAAATTTATTTTTTGGATTTGACTTCTGATGAGGAATTTTCCTAGTTGAAAGGAATCATAAATCTTGCACAACAATTGATTAAGAAGAAAAAAGACATGGCATATCCTTTTGTTTAAAAGTTATCAAATTGATACTTATTTTACATGTTGCAACTGATACAGTAGAAAGAGCATTCTCTGCGATGAAACATATAAACAATCGTCTTCGGAACAAGATGGGAGATCAGTGCTTGAATGATAGCTTGGCTACTTATATTGAAATAGATAAGTTTACAAATGTTAGCAATGAAGAAATTATCCAGCGATTTCAAAATATGAAATCTCGTCGGGGACAACTCTAACAAGGTAATTTTTTAAAGAGCGTGATCATTTTTATAATTTCAGAAAGCATACAATCATGGTTTCTATTCACAAGGAAGATATTCAATATGTTAACTAATTTCATTACATGGATAAATACATTTTTATATTATTATTTGTGCCTCGTAAATACCATCCATGTCCATGATACCTTCCGATATATCATGCAACACACCTCTGCACTTCAGATACGAACACAGGTCTGAATCTCTCCCATGTCGCACCACAGACTCTCACCTCAGACTGGATCAATTCTCTCACATAATCTGGATCTCCCATTCACTTCGTGAATAAAACTTGAATAAAAATAGATCTAGACGTTCTATGTTTGGTTGCTGAAATCGTTATCTAGTTAGAAGATTGAAACAAATGTAGTGGGATTCAAATGGCCCTTGCAACTTCATTGATATGGAAAGTTTACCACCTGTAGTGGATTTGGATGGATCTAGAAAACTTAGATATAGATGTTGAGTTCCTGCATGCATATTTCCTTGTAATTCAATGAATCGTTGAATCCATTCTCAAATCCCTTATTTCTTATGCTTTGGAAACATGGAATTATTGTACATTATCGACTTGATACACTAATGTGTAACATGGTATTATCTATGCTCTATGTGCTTATGTTTTGTGTGGAATCGGATTTTTGTATGAGATTCGATTTCACACGTTCCGATTCTATGTGGAATCGAGAAGAGGTTTGAACTCTTGTAGGTATTCACCTGAGATCAGGCGAGCTGAGCGATTCCCTCTACCACGCTCTGACCTCGCGTGGAATGGGGAGTTGGAGATCAATAGCTCCCTGCCACAGGCAACAGGAAGAACATCATCGAAGAACAGACCCAATTCGGAATCACTGCATGACATTTTCCAATCTGAAAGCCTCAATCGTCATCTCCTCGGAATATGAAGGAATAGCAACGCAGAAGAACATGAGGGAAAATAGAATTAGCCACTGCCATACACGTGTTTCCTTTTCCCCCTGGACGACCAAATCTGAACGGTAGGTTAGATCCTTGATATCGAGTCTAAATTGAGGAAAACTATCCTTAATAATATGTTAGTTTCGAGTCTAAATTGATACGTTGATAACCATAAGAAATATTTAAGCTTAGGTTGTTAAGTAGTAATTATCACTATTTATAATACACACACTTCGTGAGTTTTAGATGTGGAACCTAGGATAGAACTAGTATATGTTATTTGAGGGTCATGACCCCTCCTTGATTATTATATCACTTGTGTAATGTTTTAAGTTTTTAATAATGGCCCTTTTTCGATTGTATATCAAATAGAATTGTTAAATAAATGTTGTGAAAACATTTATGGTCAAATGGTATATAGTATGGTTATAATTTTGGAGAACATTGTTCGAATCTTACCTCTCTCAATTTTAATATCTTTTAGGTAATTTATCCAACCACTTCCAAAATGTTGAAAATATAAGTATAATTTGATATAAAATTGAAATTGATTTCATTTATTTGTCCCATTGTTTATAGCGCTCATTGTAAACAAAATAAATTTTATTTTTCCTTTTAGCCGTGGACTTTTTTTGTTTTAAATTTTACTTGATAGGACAGATTTAGAGAGGTTTAAATCATTGGATTTATCAAATTTTAAAAATCATCATATAAAATAATATTATGTTTAAAATTTTAATCTTAATAATAGATTTAAATTGTATAAAAAATGAAAGAGATTCATTTTAAAAATATTGACTCTTTTATAAAAATATAACAACAAAGCATGTTTTCCACATTAAGTAGGTCGGCTATATGGATTCTTTTGCCTCCTTTCAGATCTATCTTGGATTATTCTTGGGTTTAGGATTTAGGATCCTTTTGTATAATCCCATTCAAACACTTCTTGGGCCTTTCTCGCCCTCTCTTAGAATGCTCAACATCCCAAAACTCGCATCTCCTCACCGATGCATCAGCTAGCCTCCTTTACAAGTAGTCAAATCGCCTCAAGCGGTTTTCTCGCAACTCTATTTAGGAATATCATTTTAAAATATAATATTTTTTCATTTTTGATCATGCATAATAGTTGTACACTTGACCCCTTGATAAAACTCATGTTTCCAACCTTTGTACGAGACTATGTTTGGCGATTGGGATGTTATAGAATTGACACACGAACCAAACTCTCTTTGCATATACGACCCAAGACATGGTCTATAATTTGACTGACATGTTGAATTCTGATATGGAGATTTTATTTGGGATTTGATTATTGACTTGATTAGTCAACTTATAGAATCGAGTTTGCAGCTTTCGGATTCAGTTTGGGTTTTATATCACTTTTGAAGTCTTCTGGGCTTATTTGTGTTATCTTTTGATGATTGCTTTTCTTATTCACATTTATCGGTCACACATCACTCTCGCATTTCACTTATTTCTACACATGTCACTCATCACATCTCATTGTTACATTGCACGTATTGTACTTGGACATAATGTATGGTATTTTGAATATCATTGATCTATCTACATCTACTATATAGTAGCATCACCTTAATTTTAGAAACACCCTTTCTTTGTAAAATAAAAATACATAAAAAATATAAAACCAAAAAGCATAGAAAATTACAAACTTGCAAAAACACATAAAATGCAAAAAAGATAAAAAAAACAAAAAATTACTCCACACCATGATTCACCGATCATCTTTGCACAATACTCGCATGATTTCAACCACTTAGCTTTGCACCTCTGATGAACATGGAATCTGCCTCTTTAATAGTCGATAATTATATTATAGGAGGTGAAAAACGATTCAGCAAAAACCACAATCTTCGAATGTTGTGGAGTATTTATAACTTGGTAAGTCTACCAAGGTCAAACACAGGGACATGAGCTACTCTATCTATTTATTGAATTTTGATCAATTAAGAGCATGTGTGAATAATTTCTAAACTCTAAGGTCTTCATGCAAATGCGGAATACAATACAAGTAGATGATGCGTGTATATTTTTTTATTTCATTTTTCAATGCAGGTTTAATGTATGCAATGCATAATGTATTAATAAGTGCAAATGATATGCATACTAAAAATTAATTAGAAAATACCCTACGGAAACTAAGCATAATATAAGAATCGGTTTCAAAATCATTTTGCACATAAAAATATGAGCAGACACCTATTAATGGCAATAACATATGGAGAAAGGACTTCATCTTAACATTAAAAAATCACTTCACTTAAAATGGTGTCCGATGAGAAAATTAAACATGCCATGAAATAAAGGATGAAACAAGGAACAAAACGACACTAAAATCATACAATTTGGATGTATGATGATCAAGATATGAATAAAACAGTGCAAGGGCATAAATGCAATAAAAATGCAGGAAATAAAAGGATAAATATTAAAATAGGTCCCTGGAGGCACCTATTTGCAATAAACAAAAACGGTCTGGGTCCATCTTTAATTTTGCATTGCGTGCATGGACCTTTTTGCAAATGTTAGAAATAGGTTGGACATCCCTGTACAATACCCAAGCGCGCATGTGAGGCACGCGCCTGGGGACCAAACTGTAAATTCCAAAACTTCATAGGTCTTCTATGCAAATTACCAACCTCCATGTGTGTTGCACGTGAGGAGGCCATGCTCAGGAGGCGTCACCAGCTTGGGTCTACGTGGCAGGCATCCGTGGCTTGGTATGAGGCCTTCTCCGAGCCTGGAGTCTAGGCATGAGATTCGGATAAACCATGTGTCCTTATCTGGATCGTCCGATCTAGATGATCGGACAGTACTTGCACTCTCTTCCTCCGTCGCGGTCTACCGAAGGAGGCTGCGCTCCGGTGGATCACCTGTAGCTCCTCCATGCTCCAAGGGTACACCTGATGGTCGAGGAAGATAGATAAGGTCCTAGAGAGAAGCCTGGAGGTGCGGCGAGGCTCCGAGGATTATCAGAGCTAGAGGTCGACAAAACCTCGTTGAAGGAGAATCGCTCGACAGAGCTCCATTGCAAACTCCAACCAATCAAGTTCGTGTAAGCTCAGTGTAGCCAAAGTGTGCGTTTGTGATCGTGTGTGAGTGCTTGGTGAGTGAAATGGAGGTCGTGGAGGCATCAGGAGTGGTGGTCGGGCGCTTCTTCTCCGACGAGACAAAGAAGAAGGGGGGTCATAGTGGAGTGGTTCTAGATAAGGGAGGGGAGGGTCGGCGTGAATGTTGGATGGGTGGTGGAGGTAGTTGGGTGGTCAGGGGTCGGTGTGATTGATTGTAGTAGTCAGGAAAATTTTGAGAAATAAGGGAAGAAGACAGGGGAAGAGCACCTCATAGGAGAGGGGAATCCGGTGGAGGAAGCGACATGTGTTGGGCTTTGATGAAGCCCGAGGTCGTCGCTCTGACTCGGGCAGCAGATCCGAGGAGCTCAGCTACTGCCGGAGAGGTGGAGCTAACATGGCAGGGTACCATGGATCTCACCAGGGCTTTGGGTCGTCATCTCCTCGACTCTGCCCTCCACTGTCATCGGAGGGTTGAGGGAGCTGGGTCGAAGGTCCTTGGATTGGTGGATGGGGTGCTCGGTGGCGGAGGGGGGAGTTTTATAGGAAGAGAGGGTCGGTTACCGGAGTGGGAGTGGAGGTTTTGAATGGTTGTAGTGATGGCGTGGGGTCATGAAGGTGGGATTTATGGGTGTGCGAGGAAGAGGGAGGTAACGTCTATGGGGAGGAGTCATTATGAATCTGAGAGGCAATCAGAAAGGGACTTCAAAAATGGAAGGGCGGTGGGAAATGGAGGTGTAGTGCCCGAAGAAATCTAACAGGAGGTAGGAGATGAGATTCCAGCCTTTGGATCCTGTGATCCAATGGCTCTGATGGAGGCGTGGGTAAGTGGTCAAGATATGATCAGAGATCAGATGGGATGGTTGATAGTGAAGCAGAAGTGAGAGGATATGATGGAGGCAGAGTGAGATTGGACGGTTGGAAATAAAAGGGTGATGTGGCAAGATGAGATCCTTAGGATGGAAGTATGATCGTGTGGTTGGGATTGAGGCGGGAAGGAACGATTAGGATTTTATCTGGAGGATGATCGGGCGGTTGTGAGCAGGCGAATGATGAACGACGCAGATGGAGGTGGGTTTGTGGAGATCGGATGGCTAGGGATAAGGCCGGGTGGCGGAAGGAGAAGGCAACCACGTGAGCAAGCTAGAGGGCACCACGTGACTACACCAGAAAATTTAAAAAAATGAAATTAAAGAAAAATATAAAAGAATTAGTTAGAGGTAAAAATAAGAAAAATTCAAAACATGAAAGTTGTAGATCTCGATGAGAACTACAAGTTTCATGTTGGATGAAAAGCTAAAAGAGGTCATTTATACAAAAAGTATTTTCAGGGGTATTTTTAATGGGTTAAAAACACCGATTTTTGGGCTTTTGATATTTTTTGCGATTTTTGTTCCTTTTAAGGGTCAGGAACTTGTAGACAATTAATCAACTTAATTTTTTAGGGGTTTTTGATAATAAAATAATTACAAATTAAATAATAGTATGTTTATAAACTAATTATAGGTTAATTAAATACAGATTATGTACAATATAATAATGAGGGATTATTGGTTCTTTTTATTAGTTTATTTAAGCTAGGAGAATAAAAAACTGATTTTAACATGATGAATATGAGATTCATCCTACCCTTATACTTAAACTATGCTCGACCTCGAGCATCTAAAGAATGAAGGAATCAGATTAATTCCTGACAGTGCATGTGAAAGATTCAATGCTCAATTTTTCAAAGACCCTCAAGTGATCCTGAAATTCTTGGTTTAAACATGCTCTAGTCAGAAGGAATCCAACTTCTCTAATTATCAGACTCTCTTTTCGTACATATAATATAAGGATATGAAAGTTAGTGTACTGTATTTCATGAGAGTCGAGTTGAGGCATCACTCGAAGTTCCAGTCCAAGAGACTCTCCTCTAGACCTCATCCTCAACACTAGGGAATAAGTCTATTCTTGCTTCAGTCAACCGTCTCATTAGTTCATCAGACTTGAAATGTAGATGGACGGCCAGATGATGGAGGGCATATGATTGTGTCTATTTTTCTCTCCCTCACATTAGAACAAGGGGTCTCTCGAGTGCCTTTTTACTCAACACGTGTATATTTTTAGCTTGTTGATCAGTGTGCCCATCAAGAGAGTTGGAGTTGTCTGCACTTGTTTTTCTGGGAGTACACCGGGGTGTGTCTTTTTTAAGTATCTAAGATACCTTCGACACCCTAACTTGTAGCATTTATAATGCATGGCCCTTTTTTGGTGTCAGCCCGACTCCTTGGTCCTAATTAGCGCTTGGTCCAAGTGGACACTTTGAAAATGTTTGGGCGCGCTCGCCATTGGTGGAAGCTCATTTATAATTTGACTTTGGAGGATAGAGCTTTTCTTTGACATTTCTTTCATTTGTTATCGTTCGTTTGGCTAGCTCCACTACTTTTACCAAAAGTTGGTGCACATTGATCAACAATTCGATTTTGTTTCATCATACCCTGGCACATAGGTAAATATTAAAAGATAGCACATGAACTTGTTCACATAATGGCTAAAGTTTTGCTGACACTCAGGTTTCTTGAAGCCTTCATTAACTTTATCCCATCCTCGAGCATCATTAGATCAAATCCAGACTCAAATCTCTAGTACTAGTTCCTCAAGTGAGAACTCAACACATCTCATCAATCATGCAGTTGTGAAAGTGAAGTGTTGATTATATTCTTTTAGAGGTAGAGATGAAGAGTGCAATATAGCGTTCAAATCTTTCTAACTAGGGAAGTGTGGATTATTAAATTCAAAATCCTAATGGCTAAGGCATGCTGACCATACTCTTAAAATCACAGAAATCAAGTGTCCTAAAAATCCTCAAGCCTTGAGTGATAGTGAATATGTTAGGAATACACCAACTCCTTGGTTAGTGAATTTCTTTTGTGATTTTTATTTTTGCAGATTTTTATGGATTTTAATTTTAATAACTTTTTTTTATTCTCTTGAGAGACTATGACTGGCCCAGACTCAAATGAATAGTTGCATCTACTCTCAGCCAGTATGGGTGTAAGTATGTACCATTAAGGATCCGGTTCCTTAAGGACGAAGCCATATACAATGTCCACCAAACTACCCACTCTGCTAAGGGAGATTGAAGTTCCTTCACTGAAAGTAGCTATTCAGCCTAGTAGTCAACAACTCTATCAAAGAAAGGTTTTTTTTCAAAATTTTACGGAGTTTTTTTTGGAAAAGGGTTATTTATAACAAGTTTAATCCCTCAATTTTAAGAAAATATTTTTACAAGATTTTTACAAAACTCAGTTTATAGGTTTACTTAAACCAAGACGAAAAAGATTTTTCAAAAAAAATTAAGAATATATGAGTTATGGCTAAAGTAAGTATACAGTAATATACGGTATACCACCCTATACTTAACATTTGCTATGTCCTCATAGCACAAATGATATGAAGCTATGGTTCGGTTAAATATAGGGTGATATAACGGAATTGAGGAGGAGGGTCCCCTACACTTAGGCCAAAAATTGATCCAAGTATAAGAAGACAACGTGAGGGAGGGATGAATGAATCGGGTCCCCCCTATACTTAGGCTAAAAATAGCCCAAGTAAAGGATTTGTGTTAGGGGGTGATCTGGGAGGAGTATCTATAAAAAGATATAAGGGAGGGTGTATTTTCACAGACGGGGAAAAGGGGTGAATGTATATGTGCAAGTGTGTGTGTGGGGGGGATAGATCATCTAGCGATCTACTTTTTTCATTTTCCTTTTTTTACAACATGTGAGCCCTCTAATGAGGACTCTTAAAAATGCACATGCAACAAATTTTTTTACAATATGCAAATGCAACAAGAGCGGATAACAGTTCCTTTAATTCTTCGTCAAATCTTTTGTGGCCTCTTCAGCGGGAGCTCCCAACTCCACGCCTCCATGGAAATCAAGCATCCTCTATCTTCATGGGCCCTGCCAAAAAAGAGGAATGTTAGAAAAATAACAAGGAAATTAATCAACAGACATGATGCAAAAATAATGCATGAAAAGAAGACATGTGATTTTTTAAAATATTCAACACAATATATATTAAAATTCAATAAATAAATAAATATGAGTCGTGTCCCCAACAACATCGCCATTTGATGATCGCGGAATCCACCTCTTTAATATTCCATAATTATAGTATAGGAGGCGAAAAACGATTCATCAAAAACAGCAATCTTTGAATGTTGTGGAGTATTTATAACTTGGCAAGTCTACCAAGGTCGAACACAGGGACACAAGCTACTCTATCTATTTATCGAATTTTGGTCAATTAAGAGCATGCATGAATAATTTCTCAATTCCAAGGTCTTCATGCGGATGCGGAATACAATGCAATTAGATTATACATGTATATTTTTTTATTTCATTTTTCAATGCATGTTTAATGTATGCAATGCATAATGTATTAATAGGTGCAAATGATATGCACGCTAAAAATTAATTACAAAAATGCCCTACGAAAACTGAGCATAATATAAGAATCAGTTTCGGAGTCATTTTGCACATAAAAATATGAGCAGTCATATATTAATGGCAAAGACATATGGATCAAGGACATCATCTTAACATTGAAAATGACTTCATTTAAAATGGTCAGATGAGACAATTAAACATGCCATGAAACATAGGACAAAACAAGGAATAAAATGACACTAAAATCATGCAATTTGGACTTATGATGATCAAGATATGAATAACATAGTGAAAGAGCATAAATACAATAAAAATACGGGAAATAAAAGGATAAATATTCAAATAGGTCCCTGGAGGGACCTATTTGCAATAAACAAAAACAATCTGGGCCCATCTATAATTTTACATTGCACGTAGGGACCTTTTTTGCAAATGTTAGAAACCGGCTGGGCATCCCTGTAAAATACCCAGGCATGTACGTGAGGCAGTGCCTGGAGACCAAACTGTAAATTCTAAAACTTCCTGGGTTTTCTATGCAAATTACCAACCTCCATGTACGTTGCACGTGAGGAGGCCAGGCTCGGGAGGCGTCACTGGATCGGGTCTACGTGCCAGGCATTTGTGGCTTGGTATGAGGTTCGGAGAATCCGAGCCTGGTGGCTAGGCGTGAGGTTCGGATAAGCCATGTGTCCTTATATGGACCGTCTGATCCAGATGATCAGACGATACATGTACTCTCTTCCTCCATCGCGGTCTACCGGAGGAGGCTGCGCTCCAACGGATCCCCTGTGGCTCCTCCGTGCTCCAATGGGAACGCCTGTTGGTAGGGGAAGACATATAAGGTCCTGGCGAGAAGCCTGGAGGTGCGGCGATGTAAAACCCCGAAACCTGAACAGGGACTAAATTGCAAAAATTAATGAAGTCTGAGTTTAATTGCAAAATCTGTACTTATACAGAGTTAAAAAAATTCAAATTAGGATTCCATCGTGTAGTGCTCGTCGAGATCTTTCCAACGAGTCCAAGAACGTCCAAATCCGATATCAGACGAGGAAGTTATGCCCAATTTACGACCGTAGGTCAGAAACTGGACCCGGATCCGAACCCGGATCCGTTTATCCGAACTCAGGTATAAAATAGGACTTGGTTTAGGTTAGGTCGACCAAAACCCTATTCCCCACCTCTCAGGCCGCCGGAGCTCCGTCCCGGAGTTCGCCGGAGCCGCCCGAGGTCGCCGGAGTGCCCGATCGTGAAACCAAAGGCACCAACGCGAAGAGCGCGTCGCGGGGGACTCGTTCCTCGCCTCCGCAAGGTACGATCCTCCTTCCTCTTGCGGCGAGATTCACACGATTTTCCCCCTCTTGTACGATGTCCCCTCCTTCTTGCTGTGGTTCCACACGAATTTGGATCATGTATTTCTCCCATTAGTGCCCTAGTTACATCTCCTTTGGATTTATTTGTCTCCGATGGGTTGTAGCAATTATTGCTTCCCAAGGAAATGTTGTGTACACAAATATTCTGTAGTATGTACATGTGATACTCAACATCCTTAGTTCCTCCATTTTGAGTTCATATGGGCATTTGCTTGAAAAGGGAACATGCGATCTGTTCTCCTTGTCGCCTCTCAACCATTGTATAATGTTAATGGAGGTTGTACAACTACTGGACTAAGGTTATCTTTGTATTCTTGAAAAAAATAGTAAATCAGATGATGAGAACAGTGGTGGTTCCAGCTGAATTACAACTGTTGGCTGCTTGCAACCATTGACTGATCACAGTTAACTGTTAGATCACTGTTAGATCAGAGTTAGTGATGTTGTGGGGGAAGACCATTGTCTCAGACAGCTCCACATTAGAAGGATCCTGTGAATGGATTATGATAGGTTGAGTTGATAATGAGATTTCAGCAGAGATCTGTGTGTGGGGGGAGGGGTCTCACTGTGTGGCAATCACCCCATCAGCATATAGTCTTGAATACGTAGTGTATACTTGTCCTTGCCCCAAAAGATTTTCACCTAACAGCTGGGCATAAGTAAATTGCTGCTCTTCCTGCCGCATCACTTGATGTTGGCATCACAACCACCTTGTTCAAATTTGCAATGACACCTTCTACCATCTTTCTCTTAGGATAAGCACCATACACCCTTCGTGCAGCTTCATCAGACATGGAAATAAATATTGCTAACCGAGGGGATAACCAATATAGGAGTGTTGTGAGTACTACCCTTCAAGTGCTGCTTAGGTAGCATCAGCTGCACCAGGTTACTACCCATTGCTGGGTTTGCTCCTTTTTGGGTTGTTGCTGGTTTTCTGTTTCCATTTCCCCCCTTTGAGATCCATGCAACACCTTGTATGCTGGTTTGTATGCCCTGCACACTGTTGACCCTTTGTTATCCTAATTTTTGTGGTTGCTCACATGATAAACACTTCCTCTAATTTCTAGATTCCAAAAAAAATCTATTTGAACTTGGTTGTTGGAGTGTGATCTCACTGCATAATTCGCTAGAACATGTTACTGTCTAATAGGCCAATTGTTGTATTTAGCTTCCCTGGATGTTGGAAACAGGTTACTGTCAAATCCAGCCGTTTATTCAGTTAAACATGTTCCATTTTTCCCCCTTGATAAATTAGTTCATGTTATTTGACCTTCAATTAAGTTAAATCACAATTATTTCTTCGTTCCCTGTGAAGTGCCACTCTTGTTTCCAATCAAGATCCGGTAGCAAATCATCTTGACCTTTGCGAAGGTTGCCATCGGCATTACATTTCATCCTGCTTGTGTAATCATATATCAATTTGGTCGTATAACAATAAGTGCACATTTTGGCATATTCACACATTAGCCAGTGGTCTAGAGTGTTGTAATTTGCATCAGTTAAAATAACATATGTATACGTTGAAATTCCCAAGAATGATCCCTGCTTTGGTTGTCTTGCAACACTATCGGGTATAAGGTCTTATAGTTTTAACTAAACCTTTTAAGTATCCATCTTTTCTCTTTAAAAAGGAGTCCAACGACCATGTTTCATGATTTCACTCTGACTCTTTTCTACTCAAACGAGTAGGATAAAAGCGAAGTTTACAATATACACATTCGCACTTGGTGTCAATTTCGTGCATTGTTGTTCTCACTTAAATTAACCCCTAATAGGTGAAGCAAATATGAAGTACTTTTTAGGGAATAGAACATATTGGCGGGCTCTCTGATACAATGTGATACAGCCAATATATCGGATTTAAGCCATGCTTCAGTTAACACATGAGCAGCAAACATGAAGTAGTTTATCGTGAATAAATCCATGTTTGGGGTTACTCTGATGCAATGCGATATAGCTATATATCTCATCTAAGCTATGCTCAGTTAATGCTATTTTTAAATCTTATCATGTTAGTGAAGGAATGTTCGTTGGTGATCAGGTAGTGGAGTAATTGCCTCCAAGGGAGGGGCATGTACCCTTGAGGTCCCGGGTAGAAGCCTATTTGACCGCAATCCCAACTGCTACTGTAGCTGCGATGGTTGGGGGACATGTTGCTTGGCACACCGAGGTGCTGATCTGACGGTGTTGGCCTCGGCACTTACGTGCTTTAGCCCGGTGCTCGAGCGCGGGCCAAGTAGTCATAGTTGGTCGGCTAGTGTTTCACTTGTCACTTAGAGTTAACACTCGTGTACGGGCCAATGTAGGCCACATTGGTCAGTATTCCGAGTGGGAGCGCTAAGAGGGGAGTTCCGGGAAATGTGGTTAATGAAGTTGGGAATGGGACATGAATCTCCTGTGCATAAGGAGGATTTGATTGTCGCGACGATTCGCGGGTTGGAATCTAAATTTGTGAATCAGAAGTACAATTGCGAAGTGGAGCTAAGTGGACGTGTTGGGAACTTAGTTAGGATGCACTGTACCCCACCGCATGCCTACGGAGACACCCCAACCCTAAGGTATTCTTTTCGCCATAGAGTCATAGTGTGAGGTCTCATCCAGACCAAGACCACAGGCTATCCACGAAGCTTGGTTACTCATATCCATATCCAGATCCTGTAATAATAACAATGATAAAGATGTAATTCTTGTGAGACCAGTTACACAGTTGTTCTTTTGCACACATTTAAATTGTATCATGCTTGTTGTTGTATAGTTTTGTTTAAATCGTATTGGGCAACTTTGCTCATAACGTACCTACGTGTGGATCCGCAGGCCCTCAGCAGTAAACAGCTTGGAGTCACCCTTTTGTGCAGCATCACGCACTTGTTGTAGTACAGTTGTTGTTAGTTTTACTATCCTTCTTTACTTGTATCATTTCTGTTGAGAGACATGACATGTAATATGTATGTTGGGACACATCTTAAGATATGCATACATGTATATTTTGTGGACATGGAGGTACATTGCAAATTGTGGACATCTATATTTATGCTTACATGTAGTTTTTGTGGACATGGAAATGGATAATAGATTGTAATGGAATTGGTGTATAGAAATACACGTGCTTGTGAACAGGTTGAATGCATTGAGAAAAAAAATATTTCCTTTGCATGTTGCTTTTTCTCCTGCTTTTGTGAATGTCAAATATTCGAATGTGGAATTATGTGCGTGGATTGGTTTGCCGAGTACCCGGATCCTAGGGGCGTCACAGGCGAGGCTCCAGGGATGATCGGAGCTGGAGGTCGACGAAGCCTCATTGGAGGAGGATTGCTCGACGGAGCTCCGATGCAAACTCCAGCCAATCAAGTTCCTGCAAGGTCAGTGTAGCCGAAGCATGCATTTGTAATCGTACGTGAGTGCTTGGTGAGTGAAATGGAGGCCGTGGAGGCGGCAGGAGTGGTGGCCAGGCGCTTCTTCTCCGGCGAGACGAAGAAGAAGGGGGTCGGAGCGGAGTGGTTCTGGAGAAGGGAGGGGGTGTCGGTGTGAATGTTGGATGGGTGGGGGAGGTAGTCGGGTGGTCAGGGGTCGGTGTGATTGATTGTAGTTAGGAAAATTTTGAAAAATAAGGGAAGAAGACAAGGGAAGGGCACCTCATCGAAGAGGGGAATCCGGTGGAGGAAGCAGCTTGTGCTGGGCTTCGATGAAGCCTGGGGTCATCGCTCTGACTCAGGCAGGCGCTTCGAGGAGCTTAGCTACCACCGGAGAGGCGGAACTAACATGGCAGGGCGCTATGGATCTTACTGGGGTTTTGGGTCATCATCGCCTCGACTCTGTCCTCCGTTGTCACCGGAGGGCGGAAGGAGATATGTTAAAGGTCCTTGGATTGGTGAATGGAGTGCTCGATGGCGGAGGAGGGGGGGGAGTTTTATAGGAAGAGAGAATCGGTTACTAGAGAGGGAGCGAAGGTTTGGAATGGTTGTAGTGATGGTGTGGGGTCATGAAGGAGGGCTTTGATGGGTGCATGAGGAAGAGGGAGGTAACATCTATGGGGAGGAGTTGTTATGGATCGGAGAGGCAACCGGAAAGGGACTCCAAAAATGGAAGGGGGCGTGGGAAATGGAGATGTAACACTTGGAGCGGTGCTAGCAATAGGTAGGAGATGAGATTCCAGCCGTTGGATCATGTGATCCAACGGCTCTGATGGAGGTATGGGTGAGCAGTCAAGATCTGATCAGAGATCAGCTCGGATGGTTGATGGTGAAGCGGAAGCGGGTGGTTATGATGGAGGCGGGTTGAGATCAGACGGTTGGAAATAAAAGGGTGACGTGGCGATATGAGGTCCTTAGGATGGAAGTCTGATCGTGTGGCTGGGATTGAGACGGGAAGGAGCGGCTAGGATTTTTTTTGGAGGATGATCGGGCAGTTGTGAGCAGGTGAATGATGAACGATGGAGATGGATGCAGGTTTATGGAGATCGAATGGCTAGGGATGTGGTCGGGTGGTAGAAGGAGAAGGAGGCCACATGGGCGGCCCAGAGGGCGCCATGTGGATGCACCCGAAAATTCAAAAAATGTAAAAATAAAGAAAAATATAAAAGAATTAGTTATAGGTAAAATTAGAAAAAAAATCAAAACATGAAAGTTGTAGATCTCGATGAGATCTACAAGTTTCATGTTTGACGAAAAGTCAAAAGAGGTCATTTGTAGAAAAAGTATTTATGAGGGTATTTTTAAAGGGTTAAAAACACTGATTTTTGGGCTTTTGACATTTTTTATGGTTTTTATTTCTTTTAAGGGTCAGAAACTTATAGATAATTAATCAACTTTTTTAGGATTTTTTAACAATAAAATAATTACAAATTAAATAATAGTAAGTATATACACTAATTATAGGTTAATTTAATACATATTATGTACAATACAATAATGGGGAATTATTGGTGTTTTTTATTAGCTGATTTTAACATGATGAATACGAGATTCATCTACCTCCCTGTACTTGATACTCCTACACTTGACCACTATACCACTATTTTTAGGAGTATAAATATGAACATAAAAATCTTTATTTATCACTTGATTTCTAAGTCACTTTGACACTTCTTCTTCCATCTTTGTTTGTTTGATTTTCAACTGGACGTTCGGGTGGGTTATCATTTATCTACAAAGAAAAAAGGAATATATTCTCACATATATGAGGCTGGACCAACTTGAGATCATTGGTTATAGTGACTCCGATTTTGTTGGATGTCAAGATAGCATGGAATCTACATCAGGTTACATCAATCTACTTGGTGGGGATGATATTTCTTGGAAGAGTGCTAAGCAGTCTCTTATAACATCTTCCACCTTGGCACCAGAATTCATGACATGTTACGGGGCATCTAACCTTAGAATTTGATTATGGAGTTTTGTAACAAGGCTGCGTAAAATTGATATCAATTAAGTGGACTAGTTGAAATTTGATATGTTAACATCACATTGCATAATTTTCATGCTACATATACGTGTTCTCTTCCATGTTATTAAGTTGCATTGATATATGTGACAAATAAAGATTGAGTTACTATGGTTGTGACAAATCCATTTTGGTCCTATGATTGATACATCTAATAGACATGATTTGTAGATACACAATAAAGAGACGACAAAGAGGCTATGCTCATTCGAATATTATGTGATTATAATATATAGTCCAAGTGGGAGATTGTTGGAATATTAATCCAACGATGGACTTATATATGTATGTATTTAGAATCAATAATATTGTTAATTTTATTTATTCTCCAATAAAAAAAGTGATCAAATAACATTTAGATCTAGTCTGGGCATAAGTATATTTTTTTATTGACATGAGGCATATTATGTAGAGACCAAAGGATAATTATGGAATCCATGATAAGAAGAATTGGTAATTATTCATTGAGCAAGTTGTTAGATGAGTCGTGGTCCCCAACATGTACCCTCTCCCTATTTGATTCCCCATTCTCGTGTAGGGTAGTTATGGCCAATCTCTCAATTATGTCTTCTGGTGAGAAAGTTCACCAAGAGAGATTAAAAGTTGTATGTGGTTTCTCCTTTGGAAGATCCGGCCTTCCTTTTCAATGGTGGTCACCCAATATGGTTAAAATTCCTTATTATTTTATTATTGTTATTCTCATCTATCATCATTGTCACGCCTTTGTTTATAAAGACCAATATGTAAATGTTTCAATCCACTAATTATGTATTGACATGCATGGAATTAATGTTGATTTGTATTTTGTTTTTGCATATACTTTTTTCACATTCAAGTTATTGCCCAAGAATACCTTTTTGAACATTAAACATGTTGCAAGAATACCTTTTTGAATATTAAACATGTTGCTTTTATCATCTCCTTAATGTTTGATTAGGGGATTTTTTTCTAAATAATTACTAGATTAATCATAATTAATTATATAATCACGAGGTTTCCGAATTCAAACTTATGTGTACCTATCGTCACTTGAGGTGCCGAATTGGGGAGAGAACCCAAAACGGCACCTCAAGTGTCGATTTGGAAGGTAAAAATTACACATGCATCCTACCATTTTGCATGTATATCCATATCAAAAATTAAATATGTAAATAGTTCCCTCTTCTATACTATCAAAGGGTGGCATATTTTATCATAATTTTTCTTGATGCATTGATTTAAATAATCATAATAAAAAATTAACAATTGTCAATTTCACAATTATGATAAGTGAAATTAACGCTTCAAATTTAGACATATATGTTAGCCCTTACCATTGGGACGCAATTGATTGCATATATATCCATATCCTTTCATATCTATTTTTTTATAGATATGGATGTGTTTTGTTCGCTATCAATTTCATACTAAGTTAACATGGATATGTATTTTTATTTTTGATGAATGTGAATATATAATTTTATTTTGACAAATATAATAACATGGGGTTTCAATTTGTAGATACATATATATAAACAGTTACCATTTTCATTTTTTCGATATGGATAAGGATCTAAGTATTAATTTTGGAGATGTTTGTATGTGTGAAACCCTATAATTAACTAGTTTTAATTTAACTGATATAGAAAGAATAGTGCGGTTTCAATTATTTTTACAAATACACATATAGATACAAAACATTCTTTCATTTTTTTGATACATGAATACAAATATGAGTATTAGTTTTACTTTTATTTATGCATGTTAACCCCTCCCATAGTGATGCAACCAGATAATCCCTTTCTATTCGTTATCAAATATATTTTTATACATATTTAGATATATAATTTTATGGATATGGATATGTAAGTTTATTTCGACGGATATAGATGCAGAACGAATATGATGTCAATTGTTTTTGAATATAAATATAAATACAGACATCGTTTTTATTTTTACATCATATTTTATTTACAAAAATAATAATTGAAACATCGTATTCTATCTGCATCTATATCCATCAAAATAAACTTACATATTCATATCTGTAAAATAGAATTATATATTTACATATGCATGAAATATATTTGATAACGAACAAAAACGGATTATCTGGTTGCATCACTTTGATAGGGGTGAACATACATAAATAAAATAAAAACTAATTCTCATATTTGTATCCATGTATCAAAAAAGATGAGGGAGCTATTTATATAAAATATGCCTCCCTTTGATAGTATAGAAGATGAGACTATTTATTTAATTAATTTTTTTGTATGGATATACATGCAAAATGTAGGATACATGTGTAATTTTTCCCTCCCAAATCGGCACTTGAGTGCCGTTTGGGCTTTCTCCCCCAATTCAGCACCTCAAGTGCCAATAGGTACATAAAAGTTTAAATTTGAAAATTGCATGGCTATATAATTAATTATGATTAATTTAGTAATTATTTAGAAAAAAAATCCATTTGATTAGCGTCCCTTTTATTATTAGCTTTGTTAATATGAGAATCACATAATTATCTTGTTATAGTTACATCTTGTGTATGTATAAACAAAAGAGAAATCACATTTTACTATAATTTATTCTCATTTTTTGATTTTTTTATGATAATACACATCAAGTCTTAAGATTACAACAATTGCACCTTGAAGTGATTGGCAACACTCAACGCAAATTTAATTGAAAAGTGAATCTATTGGGTAATAATTCATATGATTCGACACATACCTCAAGAATGCAAGCCATCCGACATGATGGAGTCACAATGCTTCGCACGTGCCTTGTTGGATTTTAATACGATACTGACGGGACAACTCTCATCGTGTTTCTCTCTCTCCCCCTCTTTTTTGGTGAAGGAGAAAGGCTTTTGATATATTAGGTTTTGAAGGCATGTATGTAGAATCATCTATAAATTATTGATGGGCTATTTTATACATTAAGGATAATTGATCTCATCGTATAACTAATTGATTAGTTGGGTTGGAATAATAATTGGTTAATAATTTTAAATATCACCACAATTATTTAACATAATAATTGATATGATTTGTTCATTTTTTTCCTAATCCAAACACAAATCAAGACCCAGAGCGAGGATGTCTATAAGGGGCACGATGGAGTCACGATTCTTTGCACCTACCTTGTGAATTCTAATGCGAAATTGACGAAAGAACTCTCATCGTGTTTCTCTCTCTCTCCCTCCGTGTCTCCTATGGTGAAGAAGAAAGGGTTTTGATATATTAGGGTTTGAAGGTGTGTATCTAGAGTCTTATATAAATTACTATTATTGGGTATTTAATAAACTAAATGTAACACCCCAACCCCAAACATAGTGTCATACCTAAAACTAACCCCAAACATAGTGCCATACCTAAAACTCACGAAGTGCGGGTGTGGTTTATAAGTGGTGGGGAATACTACTTGACAACTTGGGCTTAAGTATTTGGGTGGTTGCCAACGGGTCCATCTGGGCCCGTATCCAACAAGTTGTCAGGGCCAGTTTTCCTCGATAACGGATCGGAGACCTAAGCCCGGTACGTTACACTAAGGATAGTTGATTCAATCTTCTAAGTAGTTGATTAGTTGGGTTGAAATAATAATTGGCTAATCAATTTAGATATCACCACAATTATCTAACATAATAATTCGTGTGACTTATTATTATTTTTCCAATCCACAACACAAATCAACGACCCGTGAGGATGTCTCTGAGGGGGCATGTAAATCCCCTCCATGTCAAGTGTAACACTCTCAAAACAACATCCTATATATGACTCGTATTTGTAGTCGGATGAGTTGATAAAGGAATCCATTACACAGACAGGGCCGAGAGGGGGTTAGGCCCCCAAGTCTCCGAAGAATTCATATAATTTATACTATGCAATAAAAGTTGTACCATTGATTACCTAAAGTTGTGCTAAATCAACCTTTATATATATTTTTTGACGTCAGGACTTTAAAACCAAATAAACTCATCTATAGGGTATGATATTGCACAAAATCAAGAGTGTGAACAGTAGTTGCACTCTACAAAACATCAAAATAAGGAGGTAGATAGTCAGATACAAATAATGATATGCTTGTTTCTGTATCTTTATTTCAGGAGGATCAGATCGGACACTCAAGATGGACACAAGAGAAAGTTGATGGATGATCAAAAAAACCCGCATTTACCTTACCATTCCTTTGCATTTTTATGCATATGCTCCGGTAAAGATTCGCATTGATGCGATTTAGTGATTAGGGTATGGGAATGCTTCCTACAAAAGCTTGGAGCGTGGTTTAAGTAACATTACAGATCATGGTGTTGACACTTCATTCGTCAATTGCTACCCGTGAAAGATAGCTGGAAGGCTAAAGTAGCTCTAGCTATAGCTGACGAATAAGATTCTTTCGAAGACCCCCTTGTTCACATACCTCTCCCATGTGTCGAGTAATTTGGCTTCTCTACCGATCTTGGTAATAAAATATGAATACAGATGCAGGTACTTGCTTGATGGATATGAACAATGCATTACCATATCCATGAAAATGATATGGAAACAAATATAGGTCACATATGAAAAACTCTATAGATTAGTGTAATTATATATGCATTGAATGGCTTATCATGATAAAAATATGCTAAATTTATTTATTTCGTAAAAAGATCATAGCATATATGATGAGAAGCATTATAAAATTTTGTAATCCCATGAAAGGGATATGCAACTATGCAACAAAATTGACCTACTTGTGATAAAGAACAATTCAAATATGTGTCGTCATATCTGCTGACGATAAATATATAAAGCAAATATTATTCGTTGCATAATCATCTTTTGTTTTTCTTAATTTACAATGCATATCATGTGTTGCTAAAGTTTCATATGAAGACGTCGATCCTTTGATTATTTTGTTCAAATTTGTACAAACTCACTGTTAATTTAGCAATTAGTAGAATAAAAAGAGTTAGTGAATATATATTGTTATATGATTCATTACTAGCAATAAAGCGCGAAATATGATATTCTTTGCGATTCTGAAAAATCATGTAATGAATTATCTAATTACAAAAGATATATGACAATGAATACTAAATTATTTGTTGTCGCAAGTAAATTTTATTATATTGTAAACACGGACACATATCTTCGAGTGTCAAATACCTTAGTATATTATAACAGATGGTAACAAATTATATATAAACACTATGACAAAAGGGTCTATAACAATGGTTCTTTTCTATAAAATACATCACTATATCATCATTGTTAAATATATAATGATGAAAATAATTATTACAAAAAATATTATTTATACTTGAATTAGGGACGATGGTCATATATGTTGCTATATTCGTATTAACCATCAACTTAAAATTAGCAACAAATAGCTAAAATGTTGAAAAAATAGCAATGAATAAGTGTTTCTATATATACTATCACCAATGATATAGCAACACATGCCATTTACCGTCAAGTTCTACATAAAAAATCACAACGAATAATATCCTCGATATATATTTAACCACGATTATATAATGATGGATTTTTTAAAAAGGTCTCTATTTTCCCACCATCAACTAGAAAGAGATCCGCAACTGCCACCAAAGAGTAACCTGTTAAGAATGCCGCGTTAGTCAAGTATCGTGGATGTTACTGTTTAAATGTCTTTCTGAATTCGCTACGCGCAACATAGAGGATTATTTCCACGCACGCTGCAGTCAGACATGGATAAAATAACTTTCATGTACATGTATGAATGTTACAAGCCTACAAGCCCCACTTCAATGATCTAGTGGTAGAACGGTAGACTTTTCACTAAAAAGACTAGGTTCAAATCCCCTCTCCTCCATATTTACCTACTCAAAAAAGAATATTAAACCTTATCGCAGAGAAAAAAAAGAACGCAAAGCTTCCTACGTCTCCTCAAATCCATGGAGCTCCGTAGCGAACACAGTCCACGACCCTCCAGAGCCATTCACTCAGTGGAGCATCCTATTCTCCCAAGTGTTGAGAACCTACAGCCCACCTTTCTTCCCACAATATGCACCTAATCCAAACAAACTTCGTATAATGAGCCCAAGCATTATTCTTTCTCTATAATGCAGCTTCAATATTCTTTTATGCATATTTACATCTCCTTCAGCCCTCTTTTTTACTTCAAAAGTCTGGCACAAACAAGCCAATCTTGTTTTAAGCCTAGAGTGCATGCTCCCCGACTTACACAAAGAAGGTGGTTGCCACCACCTTGGCGGTGCTCATCATGCTATCTCCGCCATATTTCGACCGCAAGTCAACTTCACTGATCGAAGTGGAAGCTGAGATAGCCGACCGTACAGTTACCTTTGTTGCTGCCCCTCTTGCTGATCCTGTTGGATGCATCCATCAACTTCAGCTGCTTGTTGGACGGGAGATATACGAGACTAGACCCCTATTAGATCCACCGCATTGGCAGCTCATCCTGTGGCATAGCAACCACGCTGGCAGTGCTAGCTGCCGTTCTCAAGTGGAAGTTGTCCTTCAGGAGCTGAGCATGTATCTACTGCAAGTGTCTCTAACAAGATCTCTACTTGTAAAGGCACCAAGAATATGGTTTTTGGCAAGATTAGAAGTTGACTGGCAATATTGTATTCTTTTTAAATGTATTTCCTTTAAAGACCTACTTAAATGGCCTGGTGGCACCCAAAAGGCCAGGATTCAAATCCCCCTTGTGGGGGTTGTGTTAGGTAGTCGACAGCCGGCGTAAAAAATAGTCGAATCTTTCAACATGAATTTGAGCAGGAATCATGTAGCCAACCCTACTCATAGTGGGAGAAGGCTTACCATTTTATTTCCTTTAAAGAAGCTGTAACTGATAGCATGGGGCAGCTTTGCCAGAGCACATCCAGTATTCATTTCCAGCTAGCTTGAGTCCCACTGCTGATAATAACCCTATATCGTATACCATGATAAATATTTGAACACACAACCTCGGTTTTCAACGTCCTTGCAATGAAACCAAATAACTACTACCATGCAGCATCACAATCACACCATGGCATTAGGTCTGAAGTCCTCATCTAGAATATTCGATGCCACATTTTAAACAATATTCAATTAACATATAGAACGTATATTTGCTTTAGCAAGCATCAGTAGAACAATGTTATCAGTCCAAAAGGACCATCTGTAATGTAAATATACATGTAACAGCTCCTCCCCCAGTTGATCTGAACAAAAATACAAAAGGAGAAAGAGAACGTCTCAGTTACCTATCATGGCATCACCAGTCACTCAAAGCCCTGGTATCTCCATTTTTTCCAATATATTACCACGGGCCCCGATTATTTGCACACGAGCATTTGAATGCCCATTCATAAACACATTGGTGACCTGCAGGAGGAAAATTGATAGAATGAATTGCTATTTTTGTCACAACGGATCATATAAAAGAATACCCAACTCAGGGATTCATTCTCAGAAGAAACAAATTACAAACAATAAGCTGGCAAAAAATGACTGGAGTCGCACAACAATTATTACGTGTGATTGACAATGAAAAAGAAGCAATGTCATCCAAAGAGAAAAAAGAGTATTTGAGATCTGCTGAAACACAAGTTCAAGGAGATAAAGGAAAATGATAATTAACAATCAGAGAAAAAAGATGCCTTCATTATCTCCTTTTAGGGTTTTCTGTGAAAGTGGCACCGCAGCAATCGAAGGTGTAGGTGGGCAAGTTGATCGGAAAAGGAGATCAGATTTAGGGTGTAGATCAGATGTGTGACAACAGTCAGGGGCACGACGGAAGTCAGATGCATGATGGGATCAAGGCATCATCACGGCCAGAAGTATCGAGTTGACGATGGGAAAATTCAGGCTACCTACCAAAGCTATGATAACAAATAAAAACATATAGGAAGCTTTTCAGGGGGCTCCCAGGACACACTTTCTCATTCTTGTGCATCCACTGGAAGAACACCAAGACATATGTTATGTGATCCAACACTGCCCAGAAACAGATGGTTAAATAGAGGTCATTGATCAATGTAGCGGGACACATCTGTGGTGTTTCTGTTATCAGTACCAAAAACAATGGCTAGACATGGTCAACTATTGGTTCAAGGGCATTCAGCTACAAGAGTTACCCTTTGAAGCAATATACGGATATGCTCATCCAGCTCCATTTTCCCATGTTTTGGGCATCATCAGTGCAACCAGTTGGGAAAAATTACAAAGTAGTGATACATGTCGACGGGTTAAAAACTCCATTTGCAGCGTGCACAACAACAAACGAAGTTGCAGGAAGATAAGCATAGGAAGAAACAGGAATTTCAAATAGGGATTGAGTTTACTACAAGTGGGTATATAAATATAGTCTGTAAATCCTACATGGTTAAGCAGCGAGCACATATCTTTTCATAAATGAATGAGAAATTATTGGAAAAGATAAAGGGAAGGAACCTGGGTACATCCGAATAGCTTGAGGGTTTTTAGATGGGTGCAGCTATCAACAATCAACCCCAATGCTTCATCGTTCATAAGTCGGCAAAAGGATAGATCCAAGTTCTGCAGGGTTGAGGAGCAACGAATGGAGATAGCAATCGCAGTATGATGAGACACTTGAAGCACAAAAATGGGGAATAATATATGAAAAAGAAAGGACTTGACATTATGATGAGATACCTAAAGCACACCAAGAGGCATCCTTGCGCAGGGGCCTTGCTAAAATAGTTACAATGTATTTTGCAATTTAAATGTGAGTAAGTGAGATGCCGAAGGGAAATACACCTATATTATGCAAATAGGAAATGTACTAGATGTCTGTTGGTTTTTTCCATTTTTATTTTTTTATTTCTTCATTAGCTTCCTCTTTGTAGCAGGAGATTTATGATTGAGGGATAAGAAATATACATGTATCCTTTACGCTATTCCACCCATCTCGACATGGTGTCGGAACCACTCAGCATCGCCACTAACACCAATATAGTCATTTGCTATCGCTTAAGAAGATCAAGGCCATGCCGCCGATTATAAAAAAAGTTATCTACTATGAGACAACAAAAAAGATTTGGGATAGTAGTCTCCATGATACATATTCAAATAAAAAAAATGTCTCTCATGTCTTAAGAACTTACCATCAGACTGCGATGTTATCATGTTGCAGACCTTAAGCACGAAATACAACTCTCTACGACCTGTTTGCAGTTGCAGACCTTAAACGAGAAATACAACTCTCAACGACATGTTTGCATGTGTCCAACACAGAAAGAGGATCTCCAAGAGAGGATTGTGATGCTTTTCCTCTCATGTCTTGACTCGTCTTATTCTTCTTCTCGTGATCAGCTATTGATGAGTGCATTGTGCTGATATGCCTTGAATCCTAATCATTTGTTAGGCTAGATTGATGAGATGCATGATTTGCCTCAAGTATTATGATTGGCTGATAGCTCTTAAGCAGAATTGCTAAGATGCACGATCGACCTCTTGTATTCCGATTGGCTGATAGTTGTTGGGCTAAATTGTTGTGATGCATGATCCGCCTCCTGTAATCCGATTGGTTGAGAGTTGTTGGACTGGATTGTTGAAATGCCCAATCCTATTCTGATTGGTTGAAAGCTGTTGCGCCAGATTGATGAGATGGGTGATCCATCCCATGTATTCTAATTTCTAATTGGTTGAGAGCTATGGGCTAAAATTGATGAGATGCATGATCTGCCTATGTATTCTGATTGGCTGGATTGTTGGATTGGATTGCTAAATAAAATTGGTATTCTTTTGTTGCAGTATAAAAGTGTCATTGAGGTCACTACATAGTGTATCCTTATCATCATCACATCAGTATTTCTTTTCAGTATCCTTTGTATCCTCTTTAGACCGCCATCCAAGGATGTAGCCCGGTTACAGGTGAACCTTGTAAATTCATGTATCTTCATGCTTGCATGCTTAATCATGGTTGTGTGTGTTCCGCTTCCGCGATTCGCAACAAACTGGTATCATAGCATCGGGTTCCATCAAGATCATCAAGCAAGATGACGCCGCACAATCTAAAGATCGAGAAGTTCACAGGAAGGAACATGTTCAGTCTATGGCAGATTAAGATGCGTACTCTTCTGAAGCAGCAGGGCATCGTGGCACCGTTGGACCAGGAGCGGACAAAGGCTTTTGAGCCCTCTGAGTTGATGATGCAGGAAGAGAATGCGCACTTGACAACCATATTGTGTTTAACGGATGAGATTATTACGGAGGTGTTGATGAGGATTTTCTGCAATCGATCTGTGGTTGAGACTTAAAAGTCTATGCATGACAATGTTTCAGATCAACAAGTTTCAACTGTGGAGTATAGCAGTGGTTAATTCCGTTGTATGAATTCAACTCATGGTGGAGCATAGTTGTGATTAACTCTGCCATATGAGTGTTCAACTCATGGTAGAATACATCAGTGGTTAATTCTACTATATGAGAATACAATTCAAGGTGAAGTCAAGTAATGATTTTTCTGCTATCTAAAAATTCAACCATGAAGAACTCTACCAGTGGTTAATTCTGCTATACGAGGATTCAATTCAAGGTGGAAATTGTTAATATGCCTTGAATCCTAATCATTTGTTGGGTTGATTGCTGAAATGCCTGATTTGCTGCATATATTCTAATTGGTTAAGATGTTGGACTGGATTGTTGAGATGCATAATTCACCTTATGTATTCTGATTGGCTGAGAGCTATTGAGTTGGACAGCTGAGATGTCTAATCTGCATCTTGTATTTTGATTGGTTGTGAGCTATTGGGCTGGATTGCTAAGATGCCTGCTCAAGGATATAAATATCGGTTTCGGATATCGTATCGATACCCTATCGATACGATATTTCGTCGAAATTTTGACGACATTTTGCCCATATCGACCACTATTTGTGAAGAAACGACCAAAAACTGCCCTCATATCGCCATTTCGCTCAAGATTTTGATCCCTTGTCGAAACCGAAATTTCGCCGAAATTTTGCGAAATTTGAAACATTGTCAGCCTGATCCACCTCCTATATTCTGATTAATTAACTGAGAGTTGTTGGGTTGGATTGCTGGATAAATTGGTATTCTTTTGTTGCAGCATAAAAGGAGCCTTGGGGCCACCACATACGGTATCCCCATCCTCATTAAATCATTATATCTTCTAAGTATCCTCTATATCCTCTCTACATCATATGTATTCTTATCCACCAAATAGTGAAAATCTATTGTTACAGCTCAAGAACGTAATCCCGTTACAAGTGAACCTTGTAAATCTATGTGTCTTCATGCTTTTGCAATTGATCGTGTTTGTGCGCGTTCTGCTTCCGTGATTCGCAACGCATTGCTATCCACGTTGAAAGAGGCATGCAGAGAACTTAGTCAACTCATTATATCATCTCCAGTTGAGATGGCAACCGTTCAATCTATAGCATTGACGATATCCTCTAAATATGGCAGATGAGATTTTTTTTACCTTTTCTCGAGGGAGGTGACATGGAAGAGGAATCATGAGACATGACCATGATGTTCAGTGCACTTATTGAAGGAAGAATGGTCATGTTGAGGCCTCATATTGGATGAAGCATTGGAGGATGCGTGTTGCCCATACCATAACTACAAAATGAGAACACTTCAACACAAATCGAATCCCAAGATTGAGGAAATGCTTCAAGAGTTAACTCAAAATGTGCCCAATACATCTAGACTTGACACTGTTATAGTTGCAACATCATCAGGTGTACAAGATTCCACTATTTAAGAAAGGGGTTGATGGGGCTGCCCCGCTCCATTTTGGGGCAAATTTTTTTATTTTTTTTTGAAAAATATCGTCATGTATATTCATCTCTATATCCCTCCTATATGCTATTCGAATTTCGTCAGAAACAGACTCCTACGGCCTCCATCCAAACAGAGTCGATTTAAAAAATCCTGCGACCGTTAAAAAATGACGTCTGGATGGAGGCTGTAGGAGTCTCTGTTTCTGACGAAATTCGAATGACATATAGAAGGGATACAAGGATGAATATACATGTTGATATTTTTCCAAGAAAATAAAATTTTTTACGAAAAATAGGGTGGGGGCAGCCATGTTGGCTACCCCTAGGGGGCAGCCCCATTTTTCCCTTTAAGAAATATAGATAGATCGGTTAGTTGATTATAGGGCCTCTCGAAGCCTATAAGAAGATAAACAACAATTGCACAAAATACAATATGTGCCTCTAGGTAAACCTGTACAGGTGGTTTATGTACGGTTATCTCCTATTTAAGGACTTAGGGAGATCTTTGCGATTCCTAATTTACCTCTAACTGATGTCTTGTGCGTCCCAAAGTTTCATATAAGTTTGCTATGTTAGTCAAATATGCAAACAAGGAATTGCCGAGTAATCTTTGATGTTGTATCTGAAACTTTTCAGGACATCCTTACAAGGAATATGATTGGTAGACGTCGTGAAGAAGTATATCATCTTCTCCAGTCTCCTATAGTCATCATTGTCTTTGTTGTTGTTTCTCTTCATAATCTAGAGAATTTATTCCACTACGGGCACCAAAGCTATAGCCATCCATCTAGCTAAACCCTCATTGGATTTTCCCTCAACTTCTACCCACCACTACCACTCAATATGAAATCCATCATCTTGGAAAAGATCACTGGAGTTCTTTTCTAATAATTTTTCTTTTGATATTTTTTAGCACTAAAGATGATGTAGAGTGATCAAGTGAGGAGTGTCGAACTTAGGGAAGCATGAAGCTAAGTGAATAGATTCCTATGTCTATCCGACATCCGTGCAACTGTGGTCGATTCTTAGTGCGTGAAGTGTAGGGAAGCAAGAAGCTAATGTCTATCCGACATCCATGCAACTGTGGTCGATTCTTAGTGCGTGAAGTGCATTTTTTCTTATGCTTCTTTACGTGATTTTTGTGTTTGTATTTTTTAGAGGTTTTCTATTTTCATAGTTTTATAGATTCTAAGTTTTGAAACGATGGAGAATTTAGAAATAAAGTGATACTATATTGTATATATGACTAGACCAATGACAGACATGATACCATATAGTATATCCAAATGAGTGACATTGATTGATACATTAATGTGCTATGTAATGCAAATGCGTGAACATGTAGTATGTGTAGCATTGTACGAGTGAGAAGGTGAAAGTGACAGTGTATCTGAGTTAATGTGAAAGAGTGCTCAAATAGTGAACAAATGAATGATGAACACTTCACAAATCTTCATTCTGAAAGATTGGATCAAATCCGAATCAAAACCAAATTCAACAAAATAAATCTGGAAAGTTTGGTATTCAAGTCAAGAATCAAGGTCCAGAAGATCTTCAAGAAATTCAGTACAGAAACCACTCAAATGCTGATATTAGTCTAAGGGCATAACTTGTGAGAAAGACGGCCCACGTCCCACTTCATTCACATTCATGCGGCGGAGCAATTTGTAAATAAAAGAAAGTTCTATTCTCTCAGAAATATAAAAAATAAGCACGGGCATTAACACAAACTCCCAATGATTCAAAGTGACTGATTCACAAGTGTGGTTAAGCTGCTTTGACTTTGACGCTAATTCGATTTTTTTTCCAAGGGTATACTTGCAAAAAACTCACACCAATTAGGTTAATGCTTGTGATTACATCTTCAAAGCCATTGGGTTTGTTCGTTGCTCATACTCGTGTCAGGCATCTACTCTGCTTGGGGATCTTTGATGTTATTCCATATTTGATGTTCTCCAGGCAGTGACAAGGCAGAGCAGGGTGGAGGTTAAGACCTCAGCTCACCACCCAACAAGGTTGCAGAGGTCGGTAGTTAGTAACTTAGTACTCGATCGGCGGGGTCACTGACTAAGGATTAATCTATAGTCGGGCGACTAATCAGATTTAGTTGGCTTTAGTTAGTTTGAATATTTTAATTATTTTAAATATATAAATCAATTTTTACGCATATATTCTTATATACTTGCATAGATTTAAACATTTTCAATAATATAATATATTCATACAAACATAACAAGAATACTACACCTATTAAAAAATTTAACATTCATAAAAATGAATAGATAAATATACCAACCAATAGATGCATAACATAAAAATAAATGAGCCCGATGTAGATATTTATAGTAAGCAATATCAATTAAACTATTGTTATACCTTGAATCGTAATCATATTATGTCCCTCCTGTGCCACCATATACCCTACCAACAGTGGTATAAATGCCTTAAATCATGCATGGATGACTTCTACAACCTTGAGAAAGAAGATAAACTAAGAAGACAAACTGTCAGGAGGGACTATTTGCTGACTAGACCTAGTCGAGTTGACTACCCCTCAACTCGACTAATCGAGCCAGTTAGTCGGACGATTTTTACAACAATACCCACCGATGATGAACATGTGCAGAAGGAACCTTTGTCTCAATTCTAAAGAACCAGGCATCAACAAAAAACACAGGATATTAGTTCTGATTAGGATTCCTTATTCTCGCATGTAGCTTTTGGTCTCGATAACATGAAAATCCTCCAATCTTCTCCGTTATCTGCACTAAATCTAAGGAAACTCTGGGGAAATTCGTTAGGTTATCTAAAGGATGGTGAACCAACAAATTCGTCTATGGCTGCAGGAATTGAAGCTTAAAATATAGAATGATGGTGATAGATTGAGGATCAAGTAGCAAAATAGAGGCTGAACAAACGGATGGGGAAGAAAACAATTGATGAACCAGAGTCAGATCTTGGCATTTGGACTCTGATCTGAACTGCGTAAAATGTGGAGAAAAGCGACTGGTTGTTGATGTTGTGCATTGTATGCATGAATGTAATTAAGTGCATGGGTGATGTGTATGTGAAGAGCATCAGCTGTTGTACATGGTGGAATGTGAAGAGCAGCACTAGCTTAGTTGTCGTGTATGGGATGTGCTGCAGTGTAACGATGGAGGGTTGTTGTAGAGAGAACGAAAGTGTATGGAGTTGGGTTCACTAGGAGGTTAAAGAGGATTGGGTGGAGATGTTGTATCTACAAGGAAACAGTTGGGAGGTTGCGAAGTCCACGTGGATGAAATGAAGATGCATTGGTGGAGCTTCGGATGGTCAGTGGAGAGAAAGGGAGAAGGTGTTGATCGAGCGGTTAACACTATCAAGGGTTGAGAACTAATGGGCTTCAAGCCCAGTTGTCGAGTGGATCAAGTCAATAGAGTTGACCAAGGTATACATACATATATACATATGAAAATACATTATATGTAAAATTTTAGTAGAATTTATAATAAAACTGATATCCATATGCACATCTATTTTATATTTTTTTTATTTACAACATAATTCATTATATATAAATATATTTTTTAGTATAATTTTAGGACTTTGTTTACAAGTACAAATAAATACAAATTTGTACATTATATGCATATTTTACCTATATTTTATGTATTTGATTTTATTCTAGTTTATTGAAAGCATTGTATTTTTTAGTACTGTTTTACATAGTATACAATAGGTACACCAATGTAGAAATACAAGTAGGAGGAAATCACAATAAATACAGAAATAAAAATAGCTAAACATCATTGTACATATGCCATATAGATCACCAAAAATTCATTTTGCGTAGTAACACCGTTTTTTTGTGAAACCACGTTTATTGGATAGAGAATTTTCTAACTTAATTTTTGAAATTTTGAAAGTAGATGTTGATATGCCTTGAAACCTATGCCTGCAGACAAAGTCTTATTTGATTTGGGATTTGTTTACTTTAAGATTTGAAGTCCTATTTGTTTTGGGATTCGAAATCCTATTTGCTTTAGGATTTGAAGTCATATTTGTTTTAGGATTTATTTGTGTGGGAGGATGTACTAAATAAACCTCCATAGGATTAGTGTTTTAAATCATCCTCTGTACTTTTTTCTTTCTCACCATAGTGAAAACCGATCACCACCACCCAAGGATGTAGCCCGGTTATGGATGAACCTTGTAAATACATGTCTTCATGCCCGCTTGATTGATCGTTTGTGCATATTCCGCATCCGTTATTCGCAACATACTAGTATCAGAATATCGGGTTCCAACAGTATCATCAAGCAAGATGACATCGTACAATTTGAAGATAGAGAAGTTCACAGGGAAGAGCAAATTCAACCTATGGTAGATCAAGATGTGTGCCCTTCTGAAGCAACATGGTACATAGGCGTGGTTGGACCAAAAAAAAGGCACTCAAACCATCTGAGTTTTTTTAAGAACAGAGTGGCACCCCAATTGGGACCCACCATCGTAACTCTTTGTATTAATAAAAGAAAAGGGAAAAAAACAAGGAAAATGTTATATCATATCAAGCGTGCCATGAATTATACAATACCCTACAATGCCCCATTATGTTTATAGGATGGAACCCCATCCCCTTAAAAATGACCTTGTTCCTCGCACCAAATGGACCACACCAACGCAATCAGGTATGAGTTGTCTTCATGTTCGAACCCGCAGACTGAGCGGAGATTCCTCGAGAAGGCGGCGCAATCGCTCCATGCCAGCCATGAGATGTTAGCCTTCCTCCAGATCTCCTCAGAAAGCGGGCAAGAGAAGAAACAAATGGTCTGCATCCTTCCTTGATCCCCCGCATCTACTACATGCAATATTCTCTACTCCCAGAATCCAGTGTTGTAAAAGTTGTCCGACTAGTAGGTCCGACTAGTCTACTCAGTAGGGTGGTCGACCGAATACCGACTAATTCCGACCAGGTACACTAGTCAACCAATTTTTGCTTGGAGATAACATTTTTTATGTTTTGTTTTTTATAGGTAGATTTGTTATAATATGGTTAATGTTTTCTTTAAATTCATTTAATTCTTTATTTTATTATGATAGTATAAAAATGTACAAAATCTAAGTAAATATATGTATAAAAATGAAACATATATTTAAAATAATCATAAAATTCAAAGCCGATTAAAGTCCGACTAAATCCGATTAGTCGCCCGATTGTCGATTAATCCTTAGTCGATTACCCAGCCGACCAAGTACCGACTACCGACTTTTGTAGCATTGCCAGAATCTGCCCCTGACGAACCTTGGTAAGCAACCTCCCAAGCCTGGATAACCATAAGAAAACCTTGATTATGTTGGGAATCTTACAGCGCCATATCAAATCCATGTCTACGCGAAGCTCCTCCTGCACTTCCTTCTCTCCGTCCTTCAGCAGAAAGCGACAGGCCTTTCGAGTTGATGGTGCACAAAGAGAAAGCACACTCAATGGTCAAGTTGTGTTTGGTGGATGAGATTATCGCAGAAGTCATCAATGAGGATCACGCAACCAACTTATGGTTGAAACTCGAGAGTATGTATATGATGAAATCTTTAACTAACAAGCTATTAAAGAAATGTTTGTTCTCTCTTCGTATGCAGAAAGGTGCATCTCCTAAAGAACATCTACATCGTTAGATACATTGTTGACGAATTTAAGAAACATATATTATAAATTGAAGATAAGGATGATGCTTTGATTTTGTTGATTTCTCTTCTCTTATCGTATGAGAATTTTTTTCAATCATTTGTAGTGCAACAACAACAACAGAGCCTTTTCCCACAATTAAGTAGGGTCGGCTAGCCTCCATTCAGATTTATCTTGAGTCAATCTCGAGCTTATATCCAAAAAACTAAGATCCTTTCGTATAGTTTCAATCATTTGTAATGAGAGGAGAAAAATTAATCCTAGAGGAAGTTCATGTGAAAATGTCAACTTCGCCATATGACTAAGTTTGGTTATGACTCAAAAAAAGTCATGATGGTTATGGTTACGTGAAGCATAAGTTCATAACAAAATAACAATTCTAGGGACATATGTGATTACTACAACCTGGACATTGTAAGAAAGACTGCTCAAAGAAGACCACAATTACTGCAGTGGTTGAGTAAGGGAGGCGGAGATTCCAAAGATGATTCTATCCACACCATCTCATATCAGAATCGACAACCCATGGATTCTTGATTCATGATGTTCTTACGATATGACTACCAATAAAAATTGATTCTGCACCCATGTGAAGATAGATAGTGGAAACAACGTCATGGGAAATAATGCAACATGCAAGATTGTAGGAATTGACTCTGTAAATATTAAGATGCATGATGGAGTCGTGAGGACGATGATACAAGTTCGACATATTCTTGATCTAAGAAAGAATCCGATATCTTTTGGAGTCTTGGACTCTAAAAGATTAAAGCATAACGTTGAATGTAGAGTTATGCAGGTTGTCAAAGCTGGGGTAGTCGTCATCAAGGGCAACAAGCAAAAGACCATGTTAGTCACACATGGGTCTAGAGTTTCTGGGAGTAAATTCAAACATTATTTGGACTTGCTTAATGTCAATAATAAGCAGTAGCCCCAAAGAAGAGCTGATGGCAGCATGACGAAAGTTGGCAAAGCTTTTCAGAGGATTCAATTCAAGTTGAATCCTATTTCAGCATGCATACAAAGTCCTATTTGATTTGGGATTCAAAGTCATGTTTGCTTTAATATTTGAAATCTTATTTGTTTTGAGATTCAAAGTCATGTCTATTTAGGATTGAAGTTCTATTTATTTCAGGATTTATTTATGTGGGAGGACTATATAAACCTCCATAAGGTTAGTATTTTGAATCATCATCTATACTTTCTTCTTTCTCTACATAGTGAAAACTAATCGTCACAACCCAAGGATGTAGCCCCAGTTATGGGTGAAACTTATAAATATGTGCCTTAGTGCTTACTTGATTGATCGTTTGTATGTGCTCCACTTTTGCGATTCACAACAGTAAGTTCACCCAAATTGGGGTTCATATAGAGCGGAAAATTAGACGGGAAGTTGATCTTTACATATTCTTTGGTTTAAGATCCATAGGTATTTATTCATAGTGAAAATTTTAACATTTTTTATATTTTCTTTATAATTTATATACATGTTACAAAAAGAATTAAGTTAATCCGAATCAGTAAAATTTCTATACAAAACGTCGAAGTTTGTACAAAATATACAAGGTGATTTGTTCTTTTCTTTTTCTTTCTTTATTATTTTATTGTCTAAATTAATGAGGAAAGCACATTTTCATTCGTAAGCTTTATTTTATCATAAGTCGGTGTTTAATGGACATTTATGAGTGTTATACCTCAAATTTTAGACAAAACTAAAGAGTAAAAGAGATGAATCACGGATGAATCAAGAACTTTGATTGAAAGACGCTAGAAATCATAAATTCATGTAATGAATTGCCTTTTTACGTTAGAGGGTGTATATATTTCTAGCTTCAATTGAGCTGTGCACTTTCTAGCCTGTAAACATTAGCGGATTACTCAAAAGTAGATCAGACCACATGGCATTGGTACTTGGCATGATGTTCGAAAAAAGACTTGCTATTGCCTTCATATGTCTAGGTTGAGTGCTCCTAGCTTCTAGAATTGGGGTTCAGTGAGTGGGTAGCAAAAAGTTGGAGTGACAGTGTGCGGGAAGATTCAGCCACGCGACATGCTTGGCTTCCAAACTCAAGCACTTAAGGGATGATCCAAAGGTTTATCATGGGTTCATTTGATGACAAAGGTGTTGTCGACTGCAAGATGTGCATAGCGATATAGAGCGAACATATTTGCTAGAAGAATCAGCCCTTTAAATATGAGGAGATTGAGAATATGCAGTAACAAAATGCTAGGTAGAAGAAAAATAAGCAGGATTTGGACTGGAAGGAATGATCCAGAGTCATGTGAATAAAAGAGGGCGATTCAAATATGAGTTCTTTCCATGTTGTGGCAAGTGGAAGACAAAGAAAAAACCTTATGGGACAGTTAAAAGTAAGAGAGGTAGTAGGGCTCAAGTGAAAACGGTCAGGAAAAGAAACTTCTAGAATCTTTAAGCAAGTATCAAAAGAACTTACTAAGGAATTTTCAAAACGGGAAGTATTTAGAGCAATGATGGAACAGAATGAGAACTATTTGCCGTGGCTGGAGAGTTACCCGGCATTCTTATTTACAAAGTTTTCGTGCAACAAACTGAAAGCATCAGACACATGTTTCTAAGCATAGTCATGCAACCCTGTTTCAGCGTAGGGCAAGTACATGAATTGAGGACACTACATCATTAAGGGTAACAACATCACAAGAATAAGTAAAACAGGTTAGGAGCACGAAGAACAAATGCAAAATCCGAATGACGGATCAGGGGAAAATGAAATTATACAGAGGGTTCTACTTTCAGCATGTTATATGACGCGTGGGAAGAGTGAGTTGCTGGACTGCGAGTTTCAGGAGGCCGCTTAGGAACCAACAATATGGCGTCTTTCAGGCAAATTTTGATGGCAAACTCTCCTCTTTCCTGTTCTTTTTCTTTGTTTTATAAAGAGAGAAAAATAAACGTTCTTTTCAATGCATAACCAAAGGAGAGGTCTTCAACAGCCCTCTAATTCGATGTCAAATGGTAGCCAGGTTGATACAAAGCTTCAGCATTTTTTTTAAGCCAAGAAAGGGGGAGACACTCGTAGGTGTTCACCCCTTAGAATTTATTAATAAAATGTAAAGGGAAAACCAAATACAAAGAGACATGCTAAGCGACCCAAGAGCTCAACAAACTCGACACCTGGAAACAAACATTTTCTATATAAAATCTCAGCCCCGAGAACAACATCGCGTTCCTGGCCAGCCAAATGGCCCAAATCGTCGCGAGCAACCTCAGCAACTCCCTACCCGCCCACTGCTTGGCTACAACTAAGCCACCACAGAAAGCCCCAACGCCCGCTCTGTTGACCCACCCCAGTACTGGGTCACCCCAAAGGGGCGCCACCCCCTAACAGGAGAAAAATAGGTGCTCCGTCTCGATCTATACTTCACAAATAAGGCATCTGTCAGAGACCACCCCCAGCAGTCTAGCGCATTTGTCACGAATCATCAGCCTCTTCCTCCTGAATACCAAAAAAAAAGAAACCAATCCTCTCTGGAAGACCCAACCCCCAGAGGAACGCACAGTCACGCGCCATCTCAACCGAGAGAGAGGGTGGGGGCTGGAAATCGGGAAGTACGCCTTCCGAACGGAAAAAGCACTGTCGCGCCAAATCCAGTGGTCACGCTCCGAAGAAGGGCCCTTCACCCCCCCCTGAGCTCATCAAGAAGCCGTAAGAACTCTTCCATGTGCTGATCTGAGAAGTTCGAACAAAACGACGGCATCCAGATGCCATCGGACCAGTAAGCGACAACCCGTGTCCTGATCCTCTGCCAGAGCAAACAAATGAGGGAAGCGCGAGGAAAGAGCCCCCCCTCCTCGTCTGTCTAATTGCCCCTCCAAAATGCAAAACTTTCGCCATTCCCCAGCATCGGCCTAAACAACTCCTGAAAGTTATGCGTAACCGTCAGAATGCCTTTCCAAAATGGCTAGGGCCTCATCGCCCCCCCCCCAGAAATGGCCGTCGGCGTCGCCCCATTGATCAAGTAGATCCGCCGAACAAGAATGGTGCAGAGATCGTCGCTACTACCCCAAATCCTAGCCACCCACTTTAATAACAGTGCCTCATTTAGCGCTCCCAGCCGACGCACCCCAAGCCCGCCGTCGCACTTCTGTAGCGTAATATCATCCCAGCTGACGAGGTGCATACCAGACGATCCCTGACCGCTTTTGCTCCACAAAAATCGCCTCATCAACCCCTCAAGCTTCTTCCTAACGCCAGTCGGCACGGCCTCGTACATGAGTAGTACACAGGGATAGCAGAGAGCACCGCCTTCAGGAGCACCAAGCGGCCACCATTAGAAAGGATCGCCGCCTTCCACCCCGCCAGTCTCCCCTCAACCTTCTCCACTAACGGCAACCAATTCGCCAATCTCGATCTTCCCATGGTCAACAGCAGCCCCAGACAGTGAATAGGCAAACTAGCACAATCGGTCCCCAAAGCCGAACTACAAAGGTCCGTCTCATCGTCACTCAGAGAGAACGGCACAATCTTGGATTTACTAGCATTTTGCAACAACCCGGACATCTCGCTAAAAAGCTCGAGCATCGCAACCATCCCTCTACCCTCCTCAATCCCCCTTCAATGAAGAAAATAGTGTCGTAAGCGTATTGGAGCAGCGGGATCCTCAACTCCTCCCCTCGAGTAGTCGTGTGTGAACCCCCTTAGTTGCACCATGTCGACCATACAAGCCAGAACGTCTGCGACGATGATGAATAGCAAGGGGGCAACCCTGTCTCACCCCCTCTGTGGCTGGAAAAATCCCCCCTCCAGGCTTCCATTGACGAGGACAACCATAGATGTTGTCGTCACGCATCTCCTCATCCAAGTAATCCATACCTCCGAGAAACCTCTCCTGTGCAGCGCCGCCAAGAGGAAGCACCAGTCCAAAGTGTCAAACTCCTTGGAGAAGTCCACCTTCCAGAGCAAGGACTTCCTTCCGCATCTCTTCCAGTCAGCCACAATCTCAACTGTCGTAACCAAAGAATCCGCAATCTGCCTCCCGAGACGAAAGCCGATTGAAAAGGGGAAATAAAGTGCTCCAGCACTCTACTCAGTCTAGTCGCGAAGACCTTCAAAACAATTAAATATTGGAGATAGCGATAGGCCGAAAATCTTCAATCTTGTCCTGTCAGCACCGTCTCTCTTTGGCAGCAGCACCACCAGCGCCACCACCGGAAAGCTTCAGCCTTTTATAAGCTTCTAGATGTATACTAAGACTTAAAATTTTAATTATCACACATTCCGAGATATGAGGTTCTCAAAAAAACTAGAAAACATTATAAAGATATGCAACCGGTGTTAGACAAAAGGATACAATCTTCACTAATCGAATGCATCATCACTTCCAACCTTGATAAAACATGGAGAATAACTCTCTAAATACCCTAGAGCAAAAAATAAACTTCAAAGTTCATGTCTTGGCATGTCCATTACGCACCTTTGCAAGGTTATTCAGTGAGAGTTCTACCAAAGAGTTTCCAGATGCCTCCAGAAATGCTGCAATTGCCTCATCACTGTCAATGAAGAGAAAATATATAAATTTCTAAAAGATAGAATTAGCATACAACTAGAATAAAATACAACTTTTAAATATGCTATCAAAAATATCAGCCCAGTTAATAAAGTTCTACTAAGTTCAGCATAAAGAAAACTCAAGAGAAGAAAAAATGGATGAGTACAAAAAATTACCAACTCTTCCCAAAATGTGTCAAGATGGACAAAATATGAACAGAAGTAACATGCAGTAACAATTGCAATTGAGGCAGGATAAATGGATGTAAATAATCATCAGCTTATTTGTAATCTACCACAAAAATAATTTCTATGGCCATTTTAAAAGTATCCTGACAAGTCAACACTAAACAACAGGATTCTTGCAAAGGGACCATTGCTAACTATAAAAGGACCTGCAGTCATTGCGCTGAAGTAGGAGCCTTTGAATTGATGGGCAACCACTTGCTAGATATGCAATAGCCTTGTCGTTAAGCTTGAGAATGTTACGGAGATCGATGGTATGCAGCTGTGGACATATTTCCCCAATTATCTTTGTTGATGTGGAAGAAACTTTTCTGCATCAAATTTAAAACAAATCACAAAGGCGAAATGCAAAAGGTAAACAGATATCATCAGCAGAAAATGTGGGAAAACTGAAAAGCACGTGGTGCTTCCCATAATTTAATTACAACTGAAAATCCAAAAAATAGAATATTGGTGATATCTATGTAAGAGAAGGCACTCACAGGCAGCCAGCTAGACCAAGCTCTTCCAAATTTGCACAAGCCGAAACTAATGAACTGACAAATTATTATTGACATCTTGCAATCGAGCCACTGATATAGCTTGTAATTCCTTCATTTTTTTCAATGCAGGAATAATCATAATGCCACTGACATTTTGACAATCATCTAATATCAATTTCTTCACTCCTTCCAACTTCTCCAACATCTTAATTATACCAGTTGACGTTATCAAAGAGCACTAGCTCAAATTTATGGAGTGCAGCATTGGTGCAGCACGAGCAAGCAACATTAGACCTTCGTCAGAAAGCCGGTAATTTCCAACCAAAGAAATAGAAAGCAATTTTGGCAAACTATTTGGAGCACGGGCCAAGGTAAAAGACAAAATATAATCAGGTAGGCATCTCCCACACAAGTCAAGCTGCAGCATCTGTATGGGAAAACAAAGGTAGAGTGGAATTTTTAGCTAACACTAGATAATAGATCACAAAGAGATAAACAGGTGTTATCAGCTTTCATAGCCAACCAAGGCAATTGGATACAAAAAACTCATGAATTCTACTTATCATTCCTTCTACTAACACATCAAGGCATAGTCTTCATGCTGATTTAGGTGTTTTTGTTTAGTAGAGTTTCAATTGCCTAAGCATCTTTTCCAATGAGGATGCACGTTCCATGCTTATTATAAAACGTAAAGCTCCTTTTCTCGCATCAGTCAACGCATGGAAAAATGTTAATTGAATGTTTCTGTGCAGATGCAAAGGTATATTCAGCCACTAACAACTCAACCCCATTCCGAGTAAAACAATTAAGGCAAAGCACATCAGAAATGGGCTAAAATAATGCGTTTTAATTAGATAAAAAATTAGGAGATCAGTGGCTTATCTCCAAGCTTCATAAATGAATGTGATTATGTACTAAGTCTACCATATTTATACATTCAGCAACATATTCTTGCTGAAAGCACAGCATTTAGTTGCGTAAAAGAGTATGCATCCTTCTAAAAAAACTGCAATAATTACCACTTACTAATTACCTACAATTTAGCCCCCTGGCTATTGGTATTTGTCGATTTTCATAAAAACAAAGATACAGCTGGCATTTCATAATAAAACAAATCCACAGATCAAAATCAACCAAACTTGTGTACTTACAGCCTGACTTTAGGTTGAGCGGTTCAGGAGGTTCAAAAACAAGAAGTCAGGTGCAATATATAAACCATAAAATGGTGAAGCCTTCTCCCACTATAAGTAGGGTCAGCTACATGGATTCTTGCTCAAATCCATTTGAAAGATTTGACTATTTTTTACGCTGGTTGTCGACAACCTAACGCAACCCCACAAGGGGGGATTTAAATTTTAAACCCTAGTCTTTTGGATGGTAGGCACACTGCACTACCCAATGTTGTTAAAGCGCGCGCCTAGGCGCCCCAGGCCGTGCGCCTAGAAAGCATGCCTTGCTTTCATAAAAAATGACGCACGCCTTAGGTCGCATGGGCGTCAAGGCGCGCCTGTGCGCCGCCTAGGCGACTTTTTTTATACGTATTACACATATATCGAATTTTCAAAATGCGATATACATAACTCATTTACAAAATGCGATATACATAACGTATTTTCAAATTGCGATATACATGTCGCATATTGGAATGTGATGTACCCGTTTAACCCTGCATTACCCCACCGCATTCGACTCGACCCTCATTCGACCCTGTTTAGCAGAGAAACCCCTTGCATCGTCCTTGTCTCCTCTGCAGCCGCCTCCCTACCTCCTCCGGCGGGCTCCCTCCTCCGCCGACGACCTCCATCCTCCTCCGGCGTCCTCCCTACCTCCTCCAACAGACGCCCTCTTCCTCCAGCGGCCTCCTTCCTCCTCCAGCGGCCTCCCTACCTCTTGCTCTCCTATTGTAGTTAGAATGACTTCAATGGAATCCTTGGATGGGGATGCCATTCCTAATCCTACTACACCAACCCCATCTACTGTGCAAAGGCTTGGGGAAATTGATCCTCGCTTCACCGACAAGATGAATGATCCGTGCTTGAAAGCGGCGTCGAAGGATCCCGGTTGGAAGTACTCTTTTTGGCTGAATACACTAGACAAGAATGAGGTGCAATGTGCATTGTGCGGCCACATTACTAATGGTGGCATCAAAAGGCAGAAGGAACACTTGATTGGTGGTTATCGGGATGTATCTATGTGTCCAAAAGCCACTGTAGAGATTAAGAAAGAGATGGCTGACTTTAAAAATCGTAACAAGAAGAGAAAGATAGTTGTTGATTACAGATAATAGTGGAGCCGATTCAAACATTCCAGGATGCAGATGATGGTGATCATGGTGAGCATATAGTCATCTTGGATGACTCACAACCTACGGCTACAACAGGTAAAAACGTTAAATCTGGTTCTGGTTCATGTTCTGCAAATAGGCCACCTGTACGGAAGGATCCACGCGGCAAAGGTCCTATGGACTCGTTTAGTTCTGCTAGCCCATGGAGGTTGTGGCACAAAGGAAGGCAGCAAGGGCTTGTGGTGAAGCACAACAAACTACAATTGAGGTTTGCTTTAAAAAAGGATGCTACACAGGTGACATATGATGCCATAGCCGAGCTATTCTATACAGGTGGCATCCCTTTTTAATGTTGCACAACGAGAAGCATTTGAGGTGGCAGTGGAGACTATTGTCCAAGCTGGGAGAGGATTTGTTCTCCATCTTATCACCAACTGCGAAGCCCCTACTTGAAAGATTATATGCAAGGACCAAAGATTTGCAGGTGAAGCATGAAAGCCATTGGAGGACATATGGATGCACGATTATGTGTGATGCATGGACTGATAAACGACAACGAAGTCTGATAAACTTCCTTGTTAATTCTCCAGAAGGGTCATTTTTTATTTATGCAAAGAATGCAACATCCGATGTACATACTGGGGAGTATGTGTTCAATTGATAGACGAGGCTGTGAAGATGGTGGGTGAGGAGAACGTTGTACAAGTTGTCACCTACAATGCAAGCAATTTTGTTTTAGCAGGAAAGTTACTGATGGAGAAGAGGAAAAACCTCTTTTGGACTCCATGTGTTGCACACTGCTTGGATCTGATGCTTGAGGATATTTCCAAGTTACAAAAAATTGATGGAATTATCAAGAGGGTCAGAAAAGTTAACAACGTATATTTACCAGCATATTCGGTTGCACGATGCGTTTCTACAATTCAGTGAGGATCACCAAGAGCTGTCTAGAAGCGGAGTTACCCGCTTTGCTACCAACTACTTGACCCTTACTAGTTTGCTAAAGCAAAGGAAAGCGTTGGCATCTTTGTTTATTTCTGAGGTGTGGAACACTAGTTCTTGGTCGAAGACACATGATGGAAAATATGTCTATGAAACTGTGATGGCGAATGCTTTTTGGGAAAAAAATTGAAGATTATCTTAGAGTTGTGCAACCCATTGTTACTGTGTTGCGTTTAGTGGATGCTGACGAGAAGCCACCCATGGGATATATTGCTAGGGCTTTTGACACTGCAAAGAAAATGATTATTGAAAACTTTGACAGGAAGGAAACAGATTACATGCCTATTCTACAAATTATTGATTCTCGCTGGGATAATCAGATGGCTCGTCCTTTGTATGGTGCAGGATGTTTCTTGAATCCTGCATTTTATTATAAAGTGAAGGACAACAATGAGGCATTGATGGGAAGGTATGAAGGTGATTTCATATTTTGCCTTGAGAGAATGGTTGATGATCCCGATCAACAAGATGTGATATGCTCTGAAATGGAGGTATACAAAGGAGCTCGTGGTATATTTGGCAGGGCAATTGCTATTAGACAAAGGGAAAAAACCTCCATGTAAGTTATTTTTGGTATATTTATATTGAATGATTTAATGGTAAGATGTGTTTACATTGTATACTTATTGTGTAGTGGAATGGTGGGATACTTATGGAAGTCTCACCTCCGCTCTGAAGCGGGTGGCAAAGCGTATTTGGGACTATGTTACACATCTTCCTCTTGTGAACGCAATTGGAGTGCTTTTGACTTCGTATGTATCAAAAACACTTTATAATTTTACAAATATAAATGCCAACTTTATACTTGTAAATTACATAATACTTGAATGAATGTGCAGATCAACACAAAGAGGAGGGAATAAGTTGGAGGTTGATAGACTTTCCAAGCTTGTTTACATCCAATACAACAAGCAACTTGAGGAGAGATTCAAAAATAGGAGGCTGGGGAACTTAGCAAAAGATTTTGATCCAATTGCTCTTTCAGAGTTAGATTGGTCAAGTGAATGGATGACAGGTCTTTACGTGTAACCAGAGGTTGTACCGGGGCTTACACTTAGGGTCATTGATGAAGCATTATGTGCTTCTCAAGTATATCAAGGTTCTCGTCCTAGAAGGATTCAACCACAAGCACAACCAAGCACTTCAGCATGTGGTGGTCTTCGTGACCGTGGTCGTCGTGGTACTCGTCGTTCACATGTGATTAGGCGACAATATGTACCTCCTCATGTTCCGGACGATGACGTGGAAGAAGACGAGGAAGATGATTAGATGGATCTAAATGATGATGGCCAAGAGCAAGATGAAGGACATGAAGAAGAAACTAACATTGTGTGATGATGATGATGAAGCATTAGATTATTGTCTTTCAGTCTTTGAAATGTTGTGTTATGCCAAACAATTTGTCTGTATTTTTAGTACATTTTCCCCCTTTTTTGACATGGCGGCAAGGCAGAGGGTGTGCGGCCCACGGGCTGACTAGGGGCTTCTCGAAGGAGGGGCTGGAGGTCCCGATTGCGCAATACGCTGATGATACGCTTTTCTTCATCGAGGGGGGCATCGAGAAGGCTACCGGCATGGCAATGACGCTCGAGATTTTCTCGGAATTATCGGCCCTAACGAAGAACAACTCGAAGTCGGTTTTCATTCCCCTTTGGGCAGGCAGAGCTTGTTCGGTTAACCTGGAGGCGGTGTTGGGTTCGGGCAGATCCTCTCTTCCCTTTGATTACCTTGGCACCCCTCTATCGCTGGGGCGTACGCGGATTCGGAACTGGTTGCGGGTGGTGGAAAAGATCGAGGCGAAGCTCGCAGGTTGGAAGGTTGCGGTCCTCTCGAGGGGGGGTCGGCTGGTGCTCTTGAAGTCCGTCCTCTCCTCCATTCCTATCTTCCTCCTCTCCAATCGTAAGATGCCTAAAGTCTGCGGGCGCGACTGGAGAAACGGATGCGGGCTTTCTTATGGGCCAGCGGTACGACCGGCTCTATGGGATTCATTTGGTGGATTGGAAGGAGATCTTGCGCCAGAAGGTTGACGGGGGCTTGGGGGTAAAATCCCTTGAGCAAATGAACGAAGCTCTTTTGCTAAAGTGGGCTAGCAGAATTTGGGGTCCGGGGAATGACCTGGCGTGCACTACGATTCGGAATATCTACAACGTCTCCGATGCCCCTCCTCCGATGGTTTTCGCCAACGGCTCCCCCACCCCTTTTTGGCGCAACGTGGTGAAGGCCTTTGTGAGCAACCTCGCCCTCTTTAGGTCTGTTCTCGGTCGGGGGGACTCCTTCGCATTTTGGTCTGATGATTGGTCGGGGGTGGGAGCTGCGCCCTCGCTTTCCCAGGCTGTTGCGATTGCAGATGATAAGACTTGCTCGGTTGGCTCTTGCTGGAGCGACGGCCTCTGGTGCCCCATCTTCGCGGCTTCCCTCTCTGATCAAAGGTTCGACGAATTCTTGGTGTTGTTGGATTCCATTCGGGAGGTGTGTCCGCCTGGCGAAGGCAGGGACCACTAGGCGTGGAAGGATGGTAGCTTCTCCGTGAGAGGGACCTATGGTGCAATCTATAGACCTCCCCCGGCTGGGCTCGGAGCTGCTCTCCAGGGACTGCTCGCTGATTTGGGGTCTCAAGCTTCCGGAGCGGATTGGCTTTTTTTGTGGCTCCTTAGGCGTAAGCGTCTGATGAACAAGGGATAGATGCATGAGGCTGCTGGGGGTTATTTCGGATAGGTGTCTTCTTTGCAACGCGGCGATTGAATCGATTGAGCACTTGTTTTTTCGTGCCCCATGGTTTCTCAGATCTGGCTGGAGTTGGGACCGCCTTGGTGCAACAGGGATGACTTCCAATCTTTTTGGGATTCGGCACACGCGAACATTCATAGACCGCGGGGGGAGCGGATCACCCCCATGGCCATTCTCTGGGCGGTATGGCGGGGAAGAAATGACCTCCTTTTTTCGGGTCAACATTTTTACAAAGAAAATGTGTGTGTGCATGTTAATCGATTACTCCTCGATTGGAATCTGTAACGGGTGGTTTGCGGTGTTGTTTTTGACCCGTCTGTTCCTGTCTTTTTTCTCTTTTGGTTTTTAATATATTTTGGGGCGGACACCACTGAGTGTTTCCCCCTCCCTTTTAGACTTCAAAAAAAATCCCCCTTTTTTGTTTGTGCCAAACAATTTGTCTGTATGCCAAACATAGCTTGTTTAATTATCTATGTTCTGATTCCTTTAAGTGTTGTGATTCTTCATTCTTGTGATTAATCTCTAATGTTTGTTTAAATGATATTTATTATTCTAGCACTCTAGTTACTATGTAATTATAAATACAAAAGTTCTTAACAAAAAAATAAATCCAATACTTACTGTAAATTTTTTTAAAAAAATATATTAGTTGATGTCGCATCTCCGAAATGCGACATGCGTTTAAAAAAATAAAAAATGATCGAATTTGAGACATGCGACATCCATTTGCTTTAAATATTATATGTCGCATGTCTCAAATGCGATATGTAGGTCACATTTGGGTAGACGCCTAGGAGCGCCTAGGCGTGCCTAGGCATCCAGGCGCCCAGGCTAAACGCCTTGTCGCCTTGTCGCATTGCCGCCTTAATAACCATGGCACTACCATACCATTTAAGTGGGTAGGCAGCATATAAATCAAACAAAAATGAAAATAAATTTTTGATGGGAAACATAATTATGTTAGTGCAAGAATTAGTGATCAAATGTATATTAATATCAAACAAATCATTTAGCCAATTAAATAATTGACCTGTCAACTATAGCAAACACAATATGCATCTCATCATGTTCTCTGTGATAACCTCTTTTAATGAACAAATAATGCTATGTCCCAGCTTATAATAACCGGTTTTTAACAAGCTAATGCGGTTGGGCAAGGGCAATGGGGAGGCATATGTATACTAATTTTACATTATCACCTGTAAGAATTCAGTGCTGCATCTACTAAAGATCTCCTCAAATTTATCTTCCTCCACCCACGAGCAATCCGGCACATAAATTTCCCTCGCCTCCCCTTTCACCAGCATGCTCAAATATCCATAACTCATCTTCCTTGACCCGCACATGATGGTAGAAATCCATTTAACAACCGTCTCAGGAATACCATCAAGTGATTCGATTTCATCGGCATTCGCAGCCAGAACCTTCAGAGACAGCTCCAACAAGGAAGGCGGGACGAGATGAAGCCGTCCCTTCCTCGTCAGTTTCCACGTAATATCCACCTTCGGAGCCTCAGCAGCCGTGCCCCGTGCCTTCAGCCGCTCCTCCCACTCACGGATGAGCTTCATTGCAGTGGAGAATGGCCCCGGCCAGTCTTCCTCGCCTCCACCACTCTCAACCTCGTCCTTCTCATCCCCTTCATCTAATTCGTTAGGATCCTCCGCTTCTTTCGGTTTGAAGTAGGCAAACCGCGGCGCTACCTTGAGTGCCACGGCACAGTCCCGCTCCCTCCGGTCGGTCACAGGTGAAATCTCCACCTGATCAACAACAGCATCAATCCGCACTCCATCCACCTCTGCCGTCGCAATCTCGACGGCCTCCTCCGGAACTTCCTCCTCCTCCCCGTCGGAGGCTGGGGCGGCTTCTTCGTCGTCGACAACCACTGCTTTCCCTTTGTCATCGTGGGAGGTCCGCCGCCGCTTCTCGGCGGCAGCAGAGAGGGAGAGGCAGAGGCTGCGGCGGCGAACGGGAGGGGAAGGTGAAGGGGAGCGGCGACGCCGGGAGGAGGATGGGGGGGGGGGGGGGTGGACGGGGCCATGACCGGGGGTTGGGAGGGGTCGGAGGGGTTTTGCGGGGAAGGGAGGGAACGACGCAGGAACGGAGGACCGGCATTTTTGTATATATGTGGAGTGGGGAATGGCAGAGCCTGGAGAGTGTGATCACGGAGGGGTGTGGACTGTGGAAGGGAATTGGTCTTCTTGGGGGGAAAGGGGGAGGAAGAAATGGAGTGGCATTGACGCCTCGCTTTTCCCGCGCATTGGAGACGGCTTGTTGCCCTGCAGAGGAACGGGGATCTGGGGTTGTGGACGCAAGAGATGCCTCCCGCTCGGGGGAAGCGGATCTGGTGCAATGCAGGGATTAGCGTCTCCCATCTGGTGCAACAACCAGCAATATTTGAGAAAGGTTCTGAAATCTTCCCTCCCTCCCTCCACCGACATTCTCCTCGTCTCCCATCTGCCTGCACCTTCACTTCGTCTCCATCCCCTTCAAGTCGGAGGATGGAAGTAGCTCCGACATGACTTCTCCTTCTCCTATCCCAAAATCATGCACAACGGAAGATGAACAGAAGTTGATGCACGACGGAGGCGATAGGCACGACAAGGAGGTTGCGTGGCAAAGCGTGGAGGCATGACGAGGACATCGGATGGGGGGCGAGGAGGATTTGGGGAGGGAGGGTTTGATTCCCTCCGTCGCGCATCCACCTCCTCGCGCCTTCCACATCCATTACACGTCCTCCTTTTGGGATCACCAAAAGCCCACTTCTCTCCATCAGCAGAAGAGGAGAAAGAAGAGGAGACGAATATTCCCATTGTGAAGTGGTTCTTCCCTAGTACATAGTAGAGAAGAGGATGTTTGTATGCATATGAATGTTTTTGTATATTGCAGTGAATTCTTGTACATATTTTAGATAAGTTTGTATTATATGACATTAGTTTGTATTTGAAGTATTATTGTCTACAAGTGAACAATTTTGTATTATAAGGTCAAATTTTGTATAGATGTACCTTCTTTTGCATATCTGAGTGTAAGTTGGTACGAATCGTTCTTCTTGTATATACATGTTAGAGGAGGGGATGTTTGTATAGAGATTGAACATTTTCGTATATCAGAGTAAGTCATTGTATCGATTCCTCCTATGTTGCATACTTGAGATAAACGTTGTATTAAGCAACATTCCTTTGTATTGGATGTATTATTGTCTGCAAGTGAATGATTTGTATTATAAAGTTGAGTTTTGTATAGTTGTGTCTTCTTCTGCATATCTGAGTGGAAATTGATATGAATTTTTCCTCTGTTGTATATGCTGTGGAGAAGCGAATGTTTGTATGGAAATGAACATTTTTATAGGTAAACGAAGATTTTGTATAATGAAGTGAATTCTGGTATAAATGTCTTCTCTGCTGCATATTTGAGAGAGTATTTGTATGTTTCCTCTCATGAACGCCCTCAAGAGTTGTCGAGCGAAAATTGATGCCTATTTCAATGTGGGAAAATGAGCCTCGATCAGTTGAACAAGCTCTTTCCTCTTCTTCAAATGAAGTGGGACAGACTACATATGAAGCATACATACGAAGGCAATACAAAACTTCTCTTAGATATACAATACATAAGAAAATTATACAGAACTCATTTATTAAGCGATGGATGCACACATGTATGCTCTTTGTAGGGAAAAGAAAAGTTTCGTATTATGGAGCAAGCTCTTTGTATGTTTCTTTTCATGAATGCGTACACCTTGTATGATTATTTCAAAGGACCCCTTTGTAGGAAAAAAGGGAAGTTTTGTATAATAAAGGAACTTTTGGTATGGTCGTTCACTTTATTGCATAATGGAGATATACTTTATATGATTATTCCAAAGGACCTCTTTGTAGGAAAATATGGATTTTTGTATATTAAAGGATCTTTTGGTATGATTGTTCACTCTGTTGCATAATGGACATAAGTTTTGTATGTTCAATATCTAACATCCCTTTTGTAGGATAACAATGACTTTTGTATAATCAAGAAGCTTTTTATATGAGACTTTACTCTGTTGTATAATGGGAATAATTCTTGTATCTTCTTTTCTTAACAACCCTTTGTAGGAAAATGGGGGATTTTAGTATATTAAAGGTGAACTTGGTATGGTCGTTCGCTCTACTGCATAATGGAGACTATTTTTTGTATGGTCGTTCACTCTGCTGTGTAATAGAGATAATTCTTGTATTTTTATTATAAATGATCTTTTGGTAGGGAAACAATTCTTTTTGTATACTCAAGAATAGTAGTAATCGTCAACAACTAATTGCATATTAAAAATTCAACTTTATGATACGATTGCAAACATAATAAGAGAGGTTCATACGAAATTTCACTTTAATATACAATCGAGATGGAATGCCTACAAGAACTCAGTCTGATATATTAAAACTTTCATTTTTATAAAAAGAATATCTTCTCCACACTACATACGAAAGAAGAAAGCTCCACACACAATTCAACTTTGTTATAGAACAGAGAAGGAATACACTTCGTAGGATAAAGGGACTTTTTGTATATCGGTGCATGGTTTGGTATGGAAGCGCCCTCTGTTGTAGAATAGTAGAGGGCTCTAGTATTTTTCTTCTCAAAACGCACTTCGTAGGATAAAGGATTTTTTTGTACATCTGTGTGTGTTTTGGTATGTTAGCACCCTTTGTAGTATAATAGTAGAGGGCTCTAGTACGTTTCTTCACAACACGCACTTCGTAGGATAAAAGGTCTTTTTGTATATGGGTGCGTATTTTGGTATGCAAGCGCCCTCTGTTGTAGAATAGTAGATGGCTCTAGTATTTCTTCTCAAAACGCACTTCGTAGGATAAACGAGTTTTTTGTATATCTCTGCATGTTTTTGTATGGAAGTGCCCTCTGTTGTATAATAGTAGAGGGCTCTAGTACGTTTCTTCTCAAAATGCACTTAGTAGGATAAAGGGACTTTTTGTATATATGTGCGTGTTTTGGTATGTTAGCATCTTATGTAGTATAATAGTAGAGGGCTCTAATAGCTTTCTTCACAACACGCACCTCGTAGGATAAATGGTCTTTTTGTATATGGATGTGTGTTTTGGTATGGAAGCGCCCTCTGTTGTAGAATAGTAGATGGCTCTAGTATTTCTTTTCAAAACACACTTCGTAGGATAAACGGGCTTTTTGTGTATCTGTGCTTGTTTTGGTATGGAAGTTCCCTCTGTTGTATAATAGTAGAAGGCTCTAGTACATTTCTTTTCAAAACGCACTTCGTAGGATAAAGGGACTTTTTGTATATATGTGCGTGTTTTGGTATGTTAGCGCCCTCTGTAGTATAATAGTAGAGGGCTCTAGTAGGTTTCTTCACAACACGCACTTCGTAGGATAAAAGGGTCTTTTTGCATTTCCGTATGTGTTTTGGTAGGGATGCGCCTCTCTTGTAGAATATAGAAGGCTCTAGTAGGCATCTGTGCGTGTTTTGTAAGAAAGTTTGTGTTTTTGAACTTTCTTTCGTGTTCATAACCATCTCACCGTCAGGATACGACTGTGTTGGTTCCAATTTATTGCTTGTGTTTTCTTCAAGTTTTTGAGTTTTTGTGTTTATAGATCACTGTTCTTGGAATTCTGTTCTAGTGGTATTTCAACTGCATATTGGGGAACATAGATCAGTGTTCTTGGACTAATAGATATGAACTCATGTATGAACTCAAAGATAAATCTTTTGAACTCAAAGATTCACATGTATGAACTCGGGGGGAGGCAAGGCGACGAAGCGACGAGAGGCGAGGGCGAGAGGGCTTGAGGTCAGGGGAGAGGGTCGGGGACGAGAGGGGGCTCGAGGTCAGGGGAGAGGGTGGCGATAAGGCGGCGAAAGGCAGAGCGGTGAAGCGGTGAGAGGCGGGGGGTGAGAGGGATTGAGGTCGGGGATGAGAGAGGTAGGGACTCGAGTGAGGAGAGGAGTCGGGGAAGGGGTGGAGCAGCCGTTGGATTTTTGCAAGACACGTGGCTTTCATCTGTGAATCGCAACAGAGTCTGCTGCAATTCACTTACAGCAGACGATCCAGACCCCCGCTAGGGACCGGGGATATGGTCCACGTCAACTAAAATAAGCCCTCAATTTCCTCTTTACCTGGACTCGACATATACAAGATGGTGAGATTGTTAGTCTCAAGTTCAACCATTAATTTTATCGTCATGAAACATGCGTGGATTTAAATAGACTAATGAGTAGATTGTGTATTTCAAATTTTATATAAAAACTCCTAACATGTTCATCTTGATTGGGAGATTTCAACCATTCTAAGACCGTGGAAATTTGAAATAATGCTACGGTGATACATTGTGATCTAAATCCTCCAAGGTTTCGTTTCGTCAATGATGGTAAAATGAGTGGTTGAGATTGTCAATCCACCATCTCATATATACCCCCATCTCGCAGGATTACTCCTTTGTTAGTACAATAACCAAATGCAGCATGTAAACTCGACTATTGTTTATTTATTTCTTAAATCATTATGACTATGTCAATCAATTAATAAATTTTATTGTCTATCTATTTTTCTAAAAAATCATTACATTAATCTCAATAAATTAATAAATTCACCATTAATTATTTCCATTGAATTCTTATGCATATGACGATTGCTTTTAAAATTGTTGGTCAGTATCAAGGTTTGAAAAATCAATCGAATGTTTTTATCGATCTTTGTTGTTTTTTATTTGATCTGGTTAAACAAGTTGTCTGAATTGGTTGAACCAATAATGATACAGTTATGTCATCAGCTTCCATATAGACAGATACATAATGGAACCGTTCATATTTTGAAGGTTAAATCTGTTGGACGGAATTTATAAATAAAAAAAATCAGATTTAAACTTTTGAAGTGGATTGAAGTTTTCATTTTATTCGTGAAATACTTCAATCATATATGTGATGATTTTGTGACTATTGAGATCATCAATTATTGATCCTTAGAGATACTTTTTTCAAATAAATGATGAGTTAGATATGAATGTTCTTGTACACTGCACAATTGCATTAATTTAAATAAAGATACATAATGTTATATATAAATAGAATGCTTTATTAATTCATACACAAGGCTTTAGGAAAATGTAATTGATACATATAATAAAAATAATTCATCTAAAATCGATGATATAGTTTCATAAAACAAGTATAAAGTTATCATCTAAAGTTCAAAGTTGTGTTGACATAACTCAATCCCAAGTTCTTCTAGTCTCAAACTTTCACATCTTATCATGTCTTCCAAAATCAAAATGCGTGCAATATATGAATAAAAATATGAAATTGTAATAGTTATGAAATAACAGCTAATAAAAATGATTTTCATCTTCTACCATTTTATTTTATTAGGACGGCCGTCAATGTTGATATAGAATCATCAGGGTCATCAACCAAGCATCTATTGCATTCATAGTAACTCTATCAATATTGGGTTATTTCATCCAATCTACATATAGATCCATATCTTGTAGCGAATTAAGCCTGATATTACATTACTTGCATTTTTCTCATGAGAAAAAAAGATTATTACTTGAAGAATAGATAATTTTATATGTAACTAGCTACTATATCATCTTTTTTGAAGTAGATCAAAGTTAAACATGAGACGTCGATTGACATTGATGAAAACCAACCCATTCAATCTTTTTATGGCTCAAATTATTTCTTCTTAGAAATATCTTTATGGTTGGAGATCTCTACCTCCTTAGGCTAAGACAAAGTCTTAAGTCTTTTAAGGTATTTGAAGACTTTGAGAGCATTATCTCTATAGTATTAAGTCCTCGAAGATATTTTATTAATGTAATTAAGTGTTTTATCTCCACAATATGATTGACAACAATTACCACTCCCCCTGAATGGCAAATATCCGATTTTTGTACGCATCAAGGCATACACAAGGTTTCTTATAACTGATGCATAAGTGCATGCAGCTATAGCATTCACACCCTCAACACTTTGAGGTGCAGTTCCTTTAGATAAGTTAGTACCATATCTCAAGGAAATGAAGTCTTCCTTGGAATTTTTCATATGGGATCTATCCAAGATGTACCCTTGATGTGATGATCCCAATGTCTTCTTTTCTTTGCTTCTGAACAGTTTCAAAACTAAGACCTGAGAGGCATCCTTGAGACCTTTGATCTTAGAGGTATGGGACAATTGGATTTTAAACACTTTCATCATCCTTATATCATTCCAAACGATCAAGACTTCATCTACACTTAGCATGATGAACACATGGAACTCCCACTAAGATTCACATGGTTCTTCAAAATTCTGTCTAAAATCACAAGCTTTATGATTTCACCAAATCTGATGTTCCAGCTACAAGAAGCTTGTTTGAGGTCATAGATGGAGTATTCAACTTGCATACTTTGCCTTCCTTAATTATAAAGCTCTAGTGCTACTTTATGTGAAAATCCTTGTTGAGGTACCCATTAAGGAATGTAATATTAACTTCCACGTACTTGATATCATAGTCAAGATGTGCATGTATAGTTAGAAGTGTCATGATTGGTATGGTCGTGGGATAACACGTCTCATCGTAACCATGTCTTCTATCTGTGTGTAGCCCTAGGATAAGAGCCATGCTTTGAAGGCCTTTACCTTCCCAATGGGTTCCCTCTTTCTCTTGAAGATCAATTTACACTCAATGGGTCTAACCCCTTAGGTGGATCCTCAAGGGTCCATACACAACACATGTTCATGAAGTCTATCTTAGACTTTATCGCTAATATCCATCTATACATGTCATGATCCCCAGAGGCTTCATTATACAAAGTCCGATCATTTTCAGATTTCTCTTAACATATGGATGACATACCCTTTAGGTGGTTTTACCACCATTAAAATGATTTTGAAGAGGTATGAGTTTCATCTTTATTATCCTTCTAGTTTCCAATATTATGAATCTCGTTATCATTATAGGATTTGATGAGTCTCTTTACTTAATTCTTATGTTGACTCTTAATGAAGCCATCCTCTAAGAATCATATTCTCAGAGATAAAATCTTGAAGAATCTTAGGGTCATAAAGTAGATATCAAATACCATCCTTTACATTCCAAATGAAGTGGTACTCTATAGTACTAATTGCTGGACATGTGAGCTCACGTCGAGTTGTTATGCAATAAATATTATTACAATATCATTCCCTGATCTGAAATAAAGAATAATTAATTTGCATAATAGGTCCATTAGTACAATTAGGGTTATGTACCATGGTCATCTTGATGATCATACAATTGTTGATTCAATTGTAAAATCATAGATAATGGTGCTTGGATGAATATCTAAAGAGTTAGATTGAGGACTCATTAAGCACCGTCAAATAATTATTAAGAGATGATCTCCAGCCTGAGTAGGAGATGACAATTCTTTCTGTCATGGACTGATATCTAACCGGCCTCTTGATGCAGGTCCTCTACATAGGAATAGAGATTCGGAGGTGTTAGATAATTTAGGTCGAAGAGTTGACTTAGCAAGATCGAGATAACCAATACCTATGTCGTATGTTGTCATGATATAGGCACGCATCCTCTGATCGGAGATGGACGTGCTACTATGTGTCTGAGGATGTACATTTTGCAGACCGATAGGTAGATGTCCTAATCAAGGTCTATACATTGGCACTGGTGTGCATACAAGGACATATGAGCAATATGACCTCTCGAAGGGATCATGTAGGTTCATTATTGAACCGGAAGACATGAGCTCACTCGTAAGATATTGGGAAACAAATTCTGTGAACAGTCGTCTCACTTTGGAAGCTTGATTGAATTTATTTGTTTGATATATGCTTTTAGAAAGTATATGATTAATACTTGGGTATGATATATTCGATCAGATCAAGTCTTGACCTTCTCTCGAGGTTTGGATCAGCCTGTATCTATTACATATATACATTCTTCTTTTTTTCTTTTCTTTATTTTTATTTTCTTTCTTTATTTATTTATTTTAGGTTAAAATAATAATAAATGTATAATATTTATATACAGATGAAATTTAGTAAGAATATGGAGTTAGTATTATATACATGTGTTTTATAAGGGATTTTAAGTTAAAATAAATGAATAAAGATGATGAAATGCAGATTCATCATACGAGTATTAGGAATACTCCAGGGTAATGTGATCATAAACGATTGTATAACCATGATGCTTCCATTATGAGGGAACGACGAAACATGTCTAGATTTTAGTGACTCTTCTCACTAGAGAAGTAATATGTCTTGGTACAGGTATTGGACAACGATCTGAATGTGATTTAGATACAATGAGATGATTAGATTTTCGGCTTTGATTTAATCAAACATTTGTGGGAGGTCCCCAAGATCTAAATTTGAGATATAATCTTAATATCCAAGTCACTATACGTGGAAAATACAATCACCATGTTCTTATCTCCAAGTATCCATGGAGAAAGTACGTTATTCTTGAAAGAGTTCAAGGATAATGTCATTGTTGATAATGTGTTTGAGCATTTAGGAAAATTGATAGTTAAATACGATTTAATTATCATAAATATTTTAAATTTGATTCATATTATTTGGTCATATAAGAGAGTTATCTAAGATAATTAAATGTGATTTAATTATCAAAGATGTGAATAATATGAATCTGATTCATGTTATTTGGGTACATGAGAATAGAGATCCAAGATAATTAAATATGATCTAATTATCAAGGATATCGGTAATATGGATAGTACTATACATATTATTTGCATATATATATTATAAATGTGATTTATAATGTATTAAGAGAGCTTATTATAAATAGTATCTTCACATTAATTATTGATGTGAACTGGATTCACATTAAAAAATTAATTGGAAATACAATTTACATTTTATGTTGTGTTGTGAATATGATTCACAATTATTTAATGGCATGATTGAAATATTCACAAAATTAATTTGAAATTATTGTTGTGGATAATTTACAGCAAAAGCTGTTGTAAATATATATGGAGATTAGAGGAGTCAACATCCTATTTAATGGATGGTGGACGACCACCCTTCGACTTGTTCTCAAGGGTGGTCGTCCCTCCCCTTTTTTAGGAAGGTGGGTGGCCTCATGTTAATCCTTCCATGCTAATTGATTTAGTTCAAATTAAATTATGTTGATTATTCAATATACATTTAATGTAATCTAAATTATTTTTTGTTGTATTTTTTACAATAAAATCATGTCCATCGAATAGAAACACAAATCAATCTCATTGATTTTGTGTTTCAAACGGTTTGGAATCCAAGGACTCCCAAAATACTATAAAAGAAGAGGCACCCTAGCTCTTCTTTCAACACGTAACAACGACATGCTCTCTCCCTTTTCTCTCTCTACATAACCTCTCTCCCTCTCTCTTCTTAGAGTGGTCGTCCACCCTAAACCCCAGAGAGGATCGTTGTCGTCACCGCACCGTTGTATCGCCACTTCGACCGCTCGCGGATCTCTGTCTCCTTTGGTGCATATTTCTCGTGAATAAGATGTCAGATCTCGTGAGATGAGATTTGGAGATTCACCACTTGGATCATCAACATGGATTGCGATGAGCATGCGTTTCATCAACACCTCACAAGCGTCTCCTCCGTTGGATCAGACTTGAGACATGATGTCTCTTCATTTAGAAACTTGATCGCAACCACGCTTTAAGAGGTAATGCATGTGGTTTAGATGAAACGATCTGAGAAGTGTTCTCGGATCATGTGGTTTCATCATTTTTAAATTTTAAATTACGTTGCCCGGAGCCACTAATGCAACTAGTCGCTCCCGATCACATACGATGCAATCATCATGCTTCCATGATGCACATAAGGATCTTTTCATATCTTTCAAGTGATATTAGAGCCAAGTTGAGGTCTTGGATATGATCCAAAATTCTTGGTGAATAAGGATCAGTAATCGGATGCGCATGACTCATTATTTTTGCATTGGATGCAAGATTTAAATCGATTTTTCGTAAAAAATGTACTATTTGTGCACTGTTTGGACATATTTTTTATTAATAAGATATATTTATAATTTCTATATATGTTCAAAACAGTGGTCTAATGCTGCTACCAAAAGTGCATGAAAATGATTCGAGTCCCACTGTGAAAGTTATTTTGTATGAGTTCACATATATGTAAGAAAATTATTTTTGCTTACTATTTTACCGTCATAAAACATGAAATAAACATTTAGATTAAGTAGATAACTAAATCATAAAACTGCTCGAATTTATTTTGCGTGATTCTGACTCTGTTTTCCCTAAATATCCCATAGTTAGCTGAGATGGGTCAGAAGATGATTATATCATCAAACCTCTTTACTTGGCGTGTTTATAATCCAATGGAAATAATGAAAATTATGAAGTTGCCTTGAGTAAATATGATACCTAATAATTATAAAAATAATTGATTAATCATCATAGGCCATTAAATGAATGTTTCACGAAAACCATATTTTATCCTACAATATATTGTAGGATAATATATACATGCAAAATATTGTTACTTGAGTGGGATCAGGGATTTGTTTAGCAAATCTACTTATAATATTAATCAAAATGATTTTTATAAATATTATATGATATAACTTCAGTTGAAAGTCCGAGTATCATCTCAAATACGATTTGATCATATCACATTATCCCGACCTGAGGCGGATATGGTGTCTAGTCGGAGATCATTGGGGTAGCAGGTTGCTCCATGAGCGGTTTGTCCCACATCATGTGCGTACTGTCAATGAAAACGGGTAAGGAAATGATAATGCTTGAAATGATCATGAGGTATTTTTCTAATTATTAAAATTTGAATAATACATATTTTGATATTATACCATCCTTCAAGTAACAATCAAGATTGTTTGTTGGTTATTTGAATTGGATTGATAATTGATTTAATATGATTAAATAATTATATCTTATTAAACTCACTATTATGAATAAAGTAATGTTTTCTTTAGAAGAATTAATTATGTGAATATGGTTCGTAGTAATTAATTAGACTTTGAAAATGATATGGAGGATCACATAAGTGACATCCATTGTCTTCTGTCAAGGCAAATGGTTCCGTCGCTAGGGATTGTATGTAGGAGACGCCTGTCCAAAGTGACAGATCCTACATACAAGCACTTCTGGATCGGGCTCTTTACGTCTCAAATAGTAAGTTCGTATGCGTAGTGACACCAATGTTGATTCCTCGTATTATTGGGGCGATATTGGATTGTGCATAGCGAGTTCTAATCCCGTTGATAGTTGGTTCAATTAATGACAGGTCAACATTGCCTTACTGGTGGTAGGCTAGGGTGTTAACGACCAAATTGAAAAATACAAGTTGGAGTTGCAAGGCAAGATTAGTTTCCACTTCTTTTTATCCAAGTTACAGTTTCTCATACTATTGGATGTAACAAATATAACAAAGGAGATCCCATATCTTGCTTTAGATATAATGGTAAGTATATCTCTTACTTTGAAAGTGAATAAGGGAATGAATTTTCAAAGTGGAAGAGGCAAAACTTTGATATAGAAATCCTAAATAAAAGTAAAATATGTATTTATGCAAATTATCTTATTTCATATATCCTTCATTAAACCCACTCAAAACTATACTCAATAATAAGCAGTAAAATATCATGGATTGGTGATCAAGATATTGTACTTGCGATTGGGTACATAATTATATGGTTGCAATGTGCAAGTTTCCTCACAATGATGAGGAATAACAATTAATAGACAATAGGACAACAACCTAAGGTTTGTATGTCTCTATAGTCTTGATCTCTCATAGAATGTGCTTTGGAAGTATCATGTCGATGGTAATTGTAATTATAAAAAATCCTTATAAATTTAAGAAGATGTTAAGGCATATGTGCTCTCGATATTTAATCATTAATGACATGGTTCACTGCATTATGCAGAATGGTAGCTAGATAAGAGATGGTGTACTCAAAATGATTGAGTACCTGCTTGAACCAAAGTCTTTAAGAGTTAAGATGGATGTAGATATGATGAGTGTCATCATTCTACTGACTATACTCAAGGCATTCATGAAGGTTCATAATATTCATTTTGTATGAATTTAACGAAGCATGTATAAAATATTGAAATACCCTTATATTGAAATCTTTTAACTCAACATAAGAGATCCTTCGTATTAAGCAATGGTTGTTTGTAGATGAAGGGAGCACCGTGGAAGCATGGGTTTGACCCAAGTAAGAAGGAAAGTGAAAGAGTTGACTATACTTCCGTGACTTCCATATGACATCTAAGGAGTTAGATGAATTCCAATAATACAACAAGTTGATGCATTGATAATATGACTATCTAGACTATCTAAGATCCTTAGAGAAGGATACTGATAGTGCATCGGAACATTATGTATCTATATATAATAACTGAAATTGACTTACTTATTTGATAAGATAAAAATCTAATAATTATATCTATTAATACTTGCAATTGGTTGTATATATTTTAGAAGCCTCGAAAATTTGATCTTAGTTTAATAGTCATCTATATTGGGATTGATGCAATTGGTGCAACAATCTTCACTGGGTAGATAGACTACATATTTTCAATGGGAGAGCCTTTAGTCTTAGAGAATGTCTCTATGACCTAGATATTAGAATAAAATCATTGTTTATTTCTAAATGTTAGAAATAAACATGAATTATGGAATAGACCCGTCATAAAGAGTTATTATGGATATATCTTTGATAGTAACATAACATCTAGAGGACTCTATTGAATTACAAAATTAATGAATGGTTCATTAACATTTCTAAATACTGGAAATTAAACCTCAAAAGATCAATAGGAGGATGAAGATCATTTGACAACGAACTAGCATCGAGTCTTGAGCATATGTATATTGATGGGATCATTAAACTAGTAAGAGATGAAGCTTTAAAGTGTCTGAAATTTTAAATGTTACGTACTTGTGAATATTGTATTCAAAGTAAAAATGTCCAATGCACCCTTCTTTGGGAATAGTGTACGATGCCAAGGTATTCAAGATCTCATAGATATTGATGTATGTATATCATCTATATCAGAATAAAATTAATGATATGTGATATTTATTGATGATTATCTGTGATATGAGATTTCTTACCTTCGCCTTAGAAACTTTTGAAATGTGCAAATATTTCTTTTTTGGTCTAGAACCAAAGTCTGAAGGAAGATGAAATGAATTTGATCTAACCTATGTAGTCAGTACCTATTAGTGAATTCATGGAATACCTTATGGAGAAAGGATTATCATTCCTATCTCACTCCTCCTAATACACCTAAACTCAATAGAGTTGTAGGAAGATACAATTGGATCATGTGTGACATGATTTGATCAATGATGAATATTAGCATAATTACCTCTTAGTTTCTTGGTATATATATAGTAGAGACTACAGTATTTGTCATTAATAAGATTCCATGCAAATCTAAATCAAAAAATCCTAACAAGCTATGGTTTAGAATCTAGCCTAGTATTGGACACTTGAGGATTTAGGGTTGCTCGGTCCATGACCATATCATGGATGAAAGTAAGCTGGAATCTGGCACCAAAGAGTGCTACTTCACTAGGAAAATAAAGGATGATATTGGATACCTACTTTATGACCTTGAGATTCTTAAAAGATCTCATCTCTAAGGATATGATTCTTATATGATGACTCTTGAGAGTTAAGATGGAAGTGAAGTAAAGGAAATAATATAATGAGGCTCACGAAATTGGAAACTAAAAGGATAATTAAAGATGAAACACCCATACCTCTTCAAATCAGATTGAGGGTGGTAAGACCACCTAAAGGGTATGGATTCAATATGTAACATAAGTCTGACAATGATCTGGCTTCATATGATGAATCTTCTGAGGATCATGACATGGAAAGATGGATGCTAGCAATAAAGTCTAAAGTAGATTTCATATACAAGTGTTGTATATGAACCCTCGAGGATCCACCTATAGGGGTTAAATCCATTAGGTGTAAATGGATCTTCAAGAGAAAGAGGGAACTTGATGAGAAGGTAGAGACATTCAAAGCACAACTCATATCCACCAGATACACACGGAGAGAAGACATCGCTTGTGATGAGACTTGCTCTTCAGTTACCATGCTTAAACCCATTAGAATATTTCTAATTGTAGTTACACAACTTGACTATGACATCTACGAGATGTAAGTCAATATTCCATTCCTCTATGAATTGCTTACCAAGGATATTTGTATGAAGTAGTCCCAGGGCTTCATAGTCGAGGAATGCAAAGTGGGTAAGAGAAGTCCATCGATGGACTCAAATAAGCTTCTAGTAGTCGGGACATCAAATTTAATGAAATTATAAAGATTATGATTCCATACAAAATCTTGATAAGTCATGTGAAGCTTAGTGGGAGTGCCATTGTGTTCATCGTGCTAAATGTAAATAATTTCCTAATCATTTGGAATGATATAAGGATGATAATAAGTGTTTTATAATATATATTCCATACCTTGAGATATGATCTCAATGATACCTCTTAGCTATTAGCTCTGAAGATGTTCAGAAACAAAAAGAAGAGGGCATTGGAACCGTCACATTAGAGGTACACCTTGGACATTTCCCAATTTTGGGAAAACCCCAAGGAAGGCTTCCTTTCTTTAAGATATGGAACTGATGAACCCCTGTTCATCAATCTTTTCTTTTATTTTAGCTAATTATCTTGGCAAAGCATCATGTAAGTAGGTGTAAATACAATAACTTAGCATTATGCATGCATGTGTTAATGCTACATAAATAGCATGTATTTGTGCAAAAATAAAAGAACAAAGGGAAAAGAAAAAAAGGAGGTATTTAGAATAAATACAGAGTGACCCAAACCCCAAGAGAGGGCCAAACAATGGCCTGATCACCAAATAAATAAGTGGAGAGAGATATGGCCTACTCTATGTTGTACATATCATATGTGTAAATAAATAATTATTTTTGCAAAATAAAAATAAATTTATATTTTTACCTCATTGTATATATTTCTAAAAATAAAATAAAATAAAAATCATAAAAATAAAAATGAAAAGAAAATGAAATTCTTTCTCCTTTGTACATAATACATGTATATATGCTTTTCCCCCATTTATTATATACCTCTAAATAAATAATAAAAATAAAATAAAAATTATTTTATACTCCAAAAAATATGTGGTAAATAAATAAAATATAAAATGTAGGTATTTTTATAAAAATAATAAAATAAAAATAATTGTATGAAATACATAGGTATATTATACATGTATATAATACTCTATACTGTATATAGATTAATTTATTTGTCAAAAAAATAAATAAAAATCACAGAAAAATGGTTTGAAAAATAACAAACAATTTTTTCTTTTATACATTTTTTTTATTTAAAGTCATTTATTATTTTTATTTAATTTGTAAATATTTTTGTAAATCCTATCTCCTGATTGGTCCACGTCAGTTTGTTGACCCCGGTAAACCCCCTCTTCCCGGGCTTGACCCGACCGACCTCTTCACCGGACCATTTTCTTCGATCTTTCTCGGGCGGATCACGCAACCCCTCCCCCCGATTCTCCTCCCGTGGACTCTCCTAAGATCCAGGACCCTCGCGGATCCCTAGGATGGTGTGGGTCTCCTTCGGTTCGCGTGCCCTTGTCCGATTCCTCCATCCTCCTGGGAATGCTATAAAGCTTCTCATCCACCTCCCAGGAGAGGCAGCTCGTGCCTCACTCCTATCTCTAACCCTAGCTACCTCCAGTTGAGTGACAACTGCTCAGAGCACCACTTGGCGCTCGATTTGGTGCAGCAGAGCTGAAGCTCAAAGTTCGTGGTCGGAACTCCGTCGCGAGAAGCCTCCCCTGCCTTCCGCAGCTCGGTTGAGGCCATCACCTCAACGACCATCCTTGCATGAAGTTCAGGAACACTTCTCGAACTTCAGTTACACACTTCATCCTCCGCATTCCTTCATTTGACCCGTTCTTTGCATTTTGCGCCATCACTCGATCACCAGCTTCGACCAGCCGGTCGGAGCTCCGTTACCCACCTCCAGCCGCTCCGATCAATCCGCACACTCACCTCCCATCTAGCTCCGCAACCTAATCACCATGAGCCTCGATCATCAGGTCGAGGTTAGGACATAGATCTCCTCTACCATTCTCGTCGGAGATCAATCCTCGCCTCCCTCCACTTCTTTTAATTGGAGTCCAAATAACCTAGATCGGATCATCGCCCCGAGTCCCAGCTTTCCTTTGCAGGTGAAAGCGCGTGCTGAAGACCCCCGATTCCATCCATATGAGACTCGCCGGAGTAGTCCCTGGTCCCTTTCGTCGTCACGCTTATCCGACCGGTAGTTGCTCCATCGGGTCCACTCAGTCGATGGGGAAGCCTTCCACGACTTATCCTGTGCTTCCCAATTGGCCATCGGAGCTAAGGATCACCTCCCTTTCTCTGGTGAAGTTCGCCCCCGAGCTGTTCATCTAGGATGCTTCAACAACGTTGGATCAACCCCGCACTTCCAGATATCATCTGGACCACTGACATAACAACCTTCATAGACTGTTGGATGTCAGACCTGGCCTCCATCTGTGCCCCACATCCTTGACCACTTCTGGAGCGTTGCAGCGATCAGAGCCGCACGTCTGCTCCCACACCAACGGCCGCCACGTGTCCTCACATGCTTCAAGGGTATATTGCTCTTTTTACCCTGCATTTGTGATGCTTTATGTTTTAATATGAAAATAAATGTTGTAGTTGAACTTATTTGCACTTTAGTCCCTATAGTTTCTGGTAATTATGTTTGAATCCTCCTTGTCTTGAGACACGTGCGTGATCACGTGAATAGTGTTTTTTTGCGTATTTGGCTTTGGATTTATGTCTTGTTAATGTTTGACTGAAAAGTTTTCCAAATTTACATTTATGCCCCTATGAACGTTATAACGCATGTGCTAGAATTGATTGGAATTTTTACAGATAAGCCCTTGGACTTTCTTTGCCTGTTATTGTTTAGTCCAGAGACTTAAACTATTTGCATATAGGTCCCTGCTTGTTGTGTCTTGTTTTTAATCAAGTAATTATTAAATTAGCTCCAAAAATTCTACAAAAATTACACGTAGCTCTTGCTACTATGTAGTACTTTTATTAATTTTTGTGACTTGATTTAATTTTATTTGATATTTTCTAAAATTCAAAAACCCTAAAAAGTGTATCTGTCTAACTTAGAAAATTCATAAAAAAATACAAAAACCCCCTTAAAAATTCCACAAAAAAGTCCTGTGTGTTTGTTTTACCTTGTTTTAATTTTAGCAGTATTTTGGTTCTATTATCCTATATAAAACACCTGAAAATCACAAAAGACTAAAAATCTTATAAAAATCATTAAAAATTCTACAAAAATAAAAAAATGTGTTTTCAGCTTCTGTAGGTAGATTTTGTTTTATACTTTCAATAAAATTACTGCCAGGATTTTAGTGATTTTGAAATAATTTTAATTTACCTTTCAATCCAGACTGTACACTGCTTGTTGTTTTTAGCTTTCTTACATTTTTAGAAAATTCCATAAAAATCAGAAAAGCCTAGAAAAGCCAAAAACATCTTTATATTTTGAAAACAAAATATATTTTTATTTCTAATTTTGAGTATTTTAAACTCTAATCAAAACCGTTGTAGTGAGCTTGCTTTTATTTTCTTGCTTGTTTTCATAAGAGAAAATATAAAAAAATTACACATTAAAAACCATAAAAATATGCCTTTGATTGCTTCATTTTTATTACTTCGAATGTTGTCTCGTACTCCTTGTGTTCGACCCTGGTGGCTAATACGGGTAAAATAAATAGCAAGACCACTTGACTTGATTTTCATGTTTGATCGATTTGCTTTGGTGGTCTGATTTTTCTTGTTGATTGTGCCTTGCGATTCGAGTCGCAATGACCTTAGATTTTCCTTAACCCGAGTTGCCTGTGGCCGTCATCGGAATGGCGCCGTTGCCAGGGAGCACGACTTAGTAGTTGGTTTCAGCTTTGCTTTCTTCTTAGCTTTCCTTGCTTGTTCTAGCTCTATTTGATATAACTGTTCTTCTGACCATTTTTCTATTTTATTTTCTATGCAAAGGAATGCCCTAGGAGCTTAGCGGCTTTTGGTTGGAGGATCCACGTCCGAGGAGGAGTAGGAAAATCCGAGGAGAGTAGTTTTAGTAGATAGATAGTAGTTAGCACATTCCATTTGATTATTATTGTAATAATATAGGGACTCAGGCTGTGGACTATTTTGACTTGGCTTATCGGGGCCTGTTTTGTCGAGCACCGGTGTGCTCGAGGGACCTGACTGCGGTTTTCGATGGTTTTGATTTTTCGCCTTTATTTCATTTTGATTCTCGAAGAATTTGGCATCTAGACTTAGAAATTTTTCGTGATGTAATTAATTTAGGCCCAACCCTTAATTATCTACCTGCACCTATAGATCGCAATTGGACTTAATTAATTAAATCATAAGAAAAAGTTAGTTTAATTAGGCCTGAGTCCACGTGCCGTGAGGAACCACATACAATGTTGGCAGGACCCGTTGTAGCGGGCACCGAGTGGTTTCCAAGATCAGACTCCGGACTTGGTCTGATTAGCTAGCTACTGTTCTTCTCATGTAGAAATTGCCTCGTCTAAGGCCATTTTCTTCTTGCATCATATAGGTAGTTTTATTCCTGTCTTTTAATTTATGCGTGGATCACCCTGCATGTAGAGAGTTAGAGTCAGGTACACATTTCTTACTCTGCATGCATCATTGTGTTTGATCGTGCATCCGCTTTTCTGACTTCTCGCCCTGTTTTTGGACTTAAAATAACCAGGAGATTGAAAATTTCGTTAGGCGTTGCCTGTTATTGAAAAATACCTAAAAAGAAAAACCATAAAATTGGGACTGCTAAACATACTTGACCATAAAAGACTCTCACTGAAAAATCTGTCTTGGGAGAGCAATCCCCTCCTTGCTTTGTTTGGATGAGCAAGAGAGTGGCCCCCACACTAGGATAGAGACACACCCGAACTCTCGACAGACTACCGACCTTTTATACGAGACAGTCTGTTGAGAGCATTGGGTTCCTACCATCTTACTTAACTGCTCTGATAGATTGAATTATCACCTAATAAAATTGACAAGAGATAAAAGACTGAACTTTTACTGTCATCAGCTCAGTGTTAAGTAGGTGAATTGGGGGGGGGGTCTATTTCCTGATCTTTTTGTTTCCAGATCTCATCTACCTTCCTCTTCACATAACGATGATGAGCCGGAGGTCCCTTAGGTAGCCTTTGGCTGCACCCCTTTCGAGCAATCCACCTCATTCATCTAGGTTGGTTCGTGAGAGCTCAAACCCTCTCTCCGAACCTGAGTTTGACTCCGCCCTATTCCCCCTCGACCATCCTTCTTCCAGTCCTGAGGTGCTAGAGCAGAGATAACAATAGATATATATCCATTTGACGATACCTGAGTTTGGGTCTTTTGCCTTTGTAGAGATCATGTCCAGAGCAAGGAGCACACTGATGTACCCAACCAGATGCACACCTATGTTCTTGATCAGGGTGCCATCAACAATACCCTGTCAGCCTCCCTGGAGACTATGTAGTGCCAGATACGAGATCAGGGAGCTTTCATCGCTGACATGCGTAGGGAGATGGCTCAGACATGAGCGAAAAGAGGAGAGAAGAACAGAGGCAGTGGAGGATGAGACATTCCAGAGCTAGGAGGAGGAGATGGACAACATCCAGATGAGCCAGTGGAGCCAGTCTGACCAGCAAGCCCTATGAGAAAGTTGCACAACCCTGGTGCAACTCTGACGCACTGTTGGATCCAGCTACCTGCTATTCTAGGAGATTTCAATCTCCCTTATCTGACTATTCAGTTACTGTCCAGATTTCACTGGCTAACCACCGAGGAGCCGCACCTCCATCTCTAGGAGTTTGAGATGATCTGCAACACGGTCCAAGATCGATTCGTGGATGAGGATACCATAAAGATGATGGCATTTCTGTTTCCCCTTGTCGACCGAAGAGTTCTATTGGTTGAAGCATTTAGGGAGGTACGTGACATCGTGGGAACAACTCCGGAACGAGTACTTGAATATGTACTATCCACTCGACCAGATAAATGCAGTGCGGGCCCTCATCAACAAATTCTCCATGCTTCCCAACGAGGAGTTTCACAAGACATGGGACTGCTTCAGAGAGCTTATCGACCAGTGTCCACATCACGACATATCTAGGCCTAACTTAGTGCATAACTTCTTTTGTGGGCTGACATTAGAGCTGCAAGGGCTCATGAATGCATCTTGTGGGGGCTTCTACTTCACCAAGGATGAGGACCAAGTCTGGGCTATCTACGAGGAGATGGCCGATAACTACACTGTCATGTCCCAGACCCGTCTTTACACTCAGGGGAAGCTCCATCTTCAGGTCGCGTCCTACCAGAGGATCGCACGGATCAATACATGTCCATCCACTTCATCAGCAGTCGCAACATAGGCAGAGTCATCAGCTGCTGATATGGGTATCATCAACGAGAAGTTGGGCCGCATCGAGCTCATTGAGAAGAAGCAGTGTGAGGTATGCCACAAATGGATCAGATGGCACAAACGCTGAGTGATATGAAGACCCAGATCATGTGTCTCCAGGAGGCACAGATGACTCCTCAGCCTAGTCTCAGGTCACGGGTAGATCCTAGCAGCAGCCGCTCGATCCAGCACTCCATCCAACCCAGACAGGTCCATCATGTTCAGGTGGAGTCTTTTCAGCATCTGCAACATCAGTATCTCCAGTCATCACCGTCTTAGGACACTCAAACGGTGGTGTATCAGCAGGATCAACCCCTGTCAGTCCTTCCCCCACCTTCTTACGAGCAGGAGCCGTTGATGGAAGTCAACAAGATTTGGTATATGACCGACCACAGCCTGGGATCCACCGAGACCATACATGATTCTGATGGTCAGCTGGAGGTGCCTCTTCCCAGCAATAGCCTCCAGTTTAGGGTACGCAGTACAACCAGCAACGACAGCCCCAGTTCCCACAACCACAACAGTATTACCAGCAGGGTCCTCGTCCCTACTAGTAGGGACAACCATGAAGGCAACAACAACAACAACCTCAGCATTACTCTCAGCAATATCCCCCTCATCTTTCCTAACAGCAGCCTCACTTCCAATAAGGCAACCCATCCGGGTCTCATGGGCCAGCCTCTGAGAACCCAACACTAGATGATCTAGCCCGCTTTCTCTCTGAGCAGCAGACCACATTTAGGAGGGAAATGGACGAGTTTCGTCGGGAAATGCAGGAGATCATCAAGGGCAAGGCTGCCATACCTGCTCAGATCGAGCCCAATCCGAATAATCTGTAGAGAAAGTATGAGCAGGTACAGTTCAAAGAGATCACCACTCCTAATGATTCTTCGGGTGATATTGCTTCATATACATTTGATGCTGACTTTGTCACATTTAGGAGTGGTAGGATGCCAGCTGGCGGCCCCTCGTATGAGCGACGACACCATGAGGACTCGGGAGTGCCAGGATGTAGATCCACCCGACGGTATTGAGGCCGTCGCTTCTCCAGTTGCAGGAGGTGGTGCTGATGCTACCAGCCATTCAGATGTTAAGCCAGAGAGAGGTGTTGATGTCGTAGTTCGTGATGCCATGGGTGGTACTGAGGCCACCCCTTTTATTCCGATTGCATTTCCTACTGTTTCTATATCTCGGGACTATTCAGAAAAATCCAAAAAAAATAATAAAGGAAAGGGTTCTTTATCTTCGAGTCCATATGCGATGACTGGTGATGTTTGTATGGATTCTGTTTCGTCTCAACAGTAGGGACCCATTCCTAGCTCTCTATCTGAGGTGAGCCCAGCCATCCCCTTCCCCCAAGCAATCTGCTTGGCTAAGGGGAATAAAAAAGAAAATCCAAAAAAATCCCAGCAGCTAGAGTTCAGCTAGCAGATGATAGACGGATTTCAGATTCAGCTGACTCTACAGGAGGCACTTGAGCATATCCCTCTCTTCTAGAGGAGCCTTAGGGAGAAGACTACCATTCGTAGGAAGAAGAGGAACCTGAAGGATATTTGTAAATCCTTAAGCGCATCACGGAAGCATGTCTATCACATCGTATGCAATCGGGACAACTAGTCGTACTAGTTGCTAGATGTGGCGGAAAATTAAAAATTTAAAAGTAAAGATGAAACCACATGATCACGAGAACACTTCTCGGATCGTTTCATCAATCCACAAAGTATAAGGAATACCTCTTGGAGCGTGGTTGTGATCGCGAGATCCCAAACAAGAGATCCTCCTGTCTCAAGTCCGATCCACGAAGAATGCCCTTGCGGGAACGATGATGAGTCGCATTCCTCCCGCAATACTCGATGAAGATCCAAGCAATGGATCCCCTGATTTCGTCAAGTGAAATCCGTCGTCTTCCTTTAGAGTAAGCAACTCCAAAGAAGAAGGAGATCCTCGAGTCGTCGAAGGAGAAGGCAAGATGCTCTCCTCCTCAATAGACAAAGTGGACGACCACTTGAGATTGAGAGGGAGAGAGGCTAGACGAGAATGAGAGAGAGAGAGAGAGTAGTAGTCTTCTACAACTCTTGATGATGTACCTTGAAAGGCTAGGTTAGCCCTCCTTTTATATTAGTTTAGGATTCAATGGATCTCAATCATGGGACACATAGATCCAACGACCAAGTTGGTCTATGTATTAATCAATGGCCAAGGTTGTTGTTGGTTAAAAACCAACAACATTAATTTATATTTAAATTAAATATATGTTGCAAGATTATCAACATAATTCAATTTAACATAAATTAATTATTAAGAGATAACAATATAATAAAGGGGAGATAACAAATTACCTCCTAAAAATGAGGGGTTATCACATTTGACTATGTCATTGGTGATGCCATCTCATTTGGTGGTTATTTATCTCCCTTTTATTTTTATATTATTATTTCTCAATGTATTTGTAATAATCATTATTAAAAATATCCACCAAATTAATTCCAAATTAATTTGTGAACATTTCAATCATGCCATTGATAAATATGTGAATCATATTCACAACCCAAACTAATTTGTAAATTACATTTCCAATTAATTAATTAATGTGAATCCAATCCACATTAATAATTAACAAATGCTATTTACAAAAATTCTCTCTTCTCAATATATGTATATTATAAATCATACTTATAATACACAAATATCATGGATAGTATTATCCACATTCTCCAATCCTTGATAATTAAATCCTATTTAATTATCTTGGATAATTATTCTCACAATATGAATCTCATTCATATTATGCTTGATCATTAAATCTCATTTAATCATCAAGTCCTTCTTGCTTGGATATGTAGTTCATCAAATGAATTATTCTTGAACCCATTCAAGAATAATGTGCTTTCTCCGCAGATACTTGGAGATAAGGACAGGGCGATTATATTGTTCCACGTATAGTGACTTGGATATTGAGATCTTCTCTCAAATCCAGTTCTTACGAACCTCCCATAGATGCTTGATTAAATCAAGACCGCAAATCTAATCTTCACATTGAATCTGAATCTCATTCAAACCAATGTCCAACACTTGGACTAAGATCAGATTGCTTCTCTACTGGAAGGAGTCACTAAAATCCAGACCTGTTTCATCACTCCCTCGGAATGGAAGCGTCATGGTTATACAATCGTTTATGATCACATCACCCTCAGGTATTCCCAATACTTGTACATCCTGCATACTGGAAGACCTATGATCAACCCGAAGATCAAGATCAATTTTATACTGTCTTCTTCAGGGTTTTATCAGTAAGTTTCTCATTTGATCACTGGGATTTGGTATCGATCATATACTTTCCAAAAGCATATATCATACCTAGGTCTTGATCATATACTTTCCAAAAGTATATATCAAACCTACAAATTCAGTCAAGCTTCCAAAGCAAGACGACCGTGCACAGAATTTGATTCTTCCCAATATCTCACGAGTGAGCTCATGTCTTTTGGTTCAGTAGTGAACCTGTATGATCCCTTTGAGAGATCATATTACTCATATGCCCTTACATGCACACCAGCGCGCCGGTGTATAGACCTTGGTTAGGTCATCAACCTATTAGTCTGCCAAATGTACACACTCAGACATATAGTAACACATCTGTCTCCGGTCAGAGGATGCGTGCCTATATCGTGACAGCATACGACATAGGACTTTGGTTATCTCGATCTCGTTAAGTCAACCTATTGACCTAACTAATCTGACACCTTCGAATCTCTATTCCTATGCAGAGGACCTGCATCAAGAGGTCGGTCAGATATCTGCCTATGTAAGAAAGGATTGCCATCTCCTACTCAGGCTGGAGATCACATCTTAACAATCATTTGACGGTACTTGATGAGTCCTCAATCTAACTCTTTAGATATTCATCCAAGAACCAGCCTCTATGATTCAATAATTAAATCGACAGCTGTATGATCATTAAGATGGCCATGTTACATAACCCTAATTGTACACAGGGACTTATTATGTAAATTATTTATTCTTTATTTCAGATCAGGGAATGATATTTGCAATAACATTTATTGCATAATGGCTCGCCATGGGCTCACATGTCCAACAATCTCCCACTAGCCCAAAGAGCCATTAATGGGCTAATCATTTAAACCCACACTCATGTGACAATCATAGGCTATTTAGAAAATAGCTAGGTAAGCTGATCAATCACTCTGTTCCCAAGAGACTATGCCAAGTTTTTTTACGGCACTTGCATATCCCCAATAACAGTGCTCGCATCCAATGCGAATATTGCATCTAATGCAACCAATACTCAATCTAGTCAAAGCAGTTATAGTGTCCTTGACACTGTTGCTCAATAATTATTATAACCAGTATTTCCATAATCCTTATTAGAATACCCTTATTCCTGGAGATCACTATCTCTTAAGGTATTCATAGTTAACACTTTTAGATCTCTGTCTATAAAGTCTTAAGCTTTTGAAGATATGACTTTGAGATCACTATCTCAAAAAAATCTTGTCATCTATGAAGATTTTGTTATTATTACTGTAATCAAGTGTTTTCTCTCTCCATAATAGGATTAGCAACACTTTACTACTCCCAATGCATGGCAGATATCTGGCTTTTGTACATATTTAGCATACTCTTAGCTTCTCGTAACTGATGCACAGGTGCAAGCAGTTCTAGCATTCACTTCCTCAACTCTTTGAGGTGCTATACCTTTAGATAGGTCAGTACCAAATCTCAAGGGAAGGAAGCCTTTCTTGGAATTTCCAAGAATGAAATATGTCCAAGGTGTACTACAAATGTGACAGTCCCAATACCCTCTTTTCTTTGCTTCTGAACAACTTCAGAACTAAGATCTAAGAGGTATTCTTGAGATCATATCTCAAGGTATGGAATAGCCAGTCTATAAAACACTTATTATCATCCTTATATCAATTCAAATGATTAGGATATTATCTACATTTAGCACAATGAACACAATGGCACTCCCACCAAGCTTCACATGGTACATCAAGATTTTAGTGAAATCATAACACTTATGATTTCGTCAAATCTGATGTTCCAACTACAAGAAGCTTATATGAGTCCATGGATGGAGTTTCTTTAGCTTGCACACCTTGCTTTCCTCAATCATGAAGCCCTGGGGCTACTTCATGTGAATATCCTCAGAGAGGTATTCTTAGAAGAAAGCAATCTTGACTTACATCTTGAAGATGCAATAGTCAAGTTGTGTAGCTAAGGTTAGCATTATTATGATGATTTTAAGCATGGTTACCGAAGAGCAAGTCTCATTGCAAGCAATGTCTTCTCTTCTAGTGTGTAGCTCATGTCTACGAACCGAGCATTGAAGGTCTCCACCTTATCATCCGATTCCCTTTCTCTTGAAGATCCATTTACACCTTTATGGGTCTTACCCATATAGGTGGATCCTCGAGGGTCCATATACAACACTTGTATATGAAGTCTACTTTAGACTTTATTGCTAATATCCATCTTTCCATGTCATGATCCTTAGGAGCTTCATCACATGAAGTCCGATCATTGTCAGACTTAATCGACACATGGAATACTTCCTCAACTCATTTGAAGATGTATTAATGTTTCATCTTTAATTGTCCTTCTAGTTCCCAATTTCAGAAGCCTCATTATCTTCTCAAGATTAAATGAGTTCCTTCACTTCATTTTCATCTTGATTCTCAAGAGTCTCAATCCTCTAAGAATCACATTCTCAGAGATGAGATCTTTTAAGAATCTCAAGGTCATAAAGTAGGTATCCAATACCATCCTTTATTTTCCTAATGAAGTAACACTCTTTAGTGCTTAATTCCAGCTTACTTGCATGGAATCTTATTAAGGATATATAGTGCAGTCTCTACTACATATATACCTGGAAACTAAGGGGTAATTATGCTAAAATTCATCATTGATCAAATCATGTCACACATGATCCAATTGTATCACCCTGCAACTCTATTGAGTTCAGGTTTATCAGGAGGAGTGAGATAGAAATGATATTCATGCTCCATAAGATATTCTTTGAATTTTATCTAACAGGTACAAGCTACCTAGTTTAGATCAAATTCTTTTCATCTTTCTTCAAACTTTGGTTCTAAACCAAAATTGTGAAATCTTTGAACATTTCAAAGGTTTCTCAGGTGAAGAGAATAAATCTCATATCATACATAATCATCAATAGATATCACATATCCATAATGTTTACTATGATATAGATGATCTACATACATCAATATGTATGAGATCTTGAATACCTCGACATCTAACACCATTCCCAGAGAAGGGTGTATTGGACATTTTACTTTGAATACAATATTCACAAGTATGTAAAATTTGAAATTTTAGACATTCTAAAGTTTCATATCTTACTAGTCTATTGATCAAATCAACAGACAAATGTCCAAGGCTTGATGCCAGATCATTGTCAAATGATCTTCATCCTCCTATTGATCTTATAAAGTTTGATTTTCAGTATTAGAAATCTTAATGAACCATTCATTAATTTTCCAATTTTGTGAAGTCCACTAGATGTTAGATTACTATCTGAAATATTTCCATCATAACTCTTTATGATAGTTCTATCTCAGAATTCGTGTTTATTTCCAACATTTAGAAACAAACAATAAGTGCACTCTACTATCTAGGTCATAGAGACATTCTCCAAGACTAAGGGCTCTCCCACTGAGAATATTAAGTCTATCTATCCAACAGAGGTTGCTGCCACAATTACAGCAATATCCATGTAGATGACTACTAAACCTTAAGATCAAATTTCTAATCTTCTAATATATATATGCAACCAATTGCAAATGTCATTAGAAGATTGGGATACAATTGTCAGACTTTATCTTATGAAATAAGAAAGTCAGAGTCAATGATTATATGTAGATTATTCTGATGCTCTATCTGAGTCCTTCACTAAGGAGTTTAGACAGATTGATAGTAATACTATCAACACATCAACTTATTGCAGTATTGGCATTCATCCAACTCTTTGGATGTCATATGGAAGTCACAGAAGTACAATCAACTCTTTGACTTTCCTTCTCACATGGGTCCGCCCCACGCTTCCACTGTGCTCTCTTCATCTATAAACAACCATTGTTCAAGACAAAGAATCTCTTATGTTGAATTCAAAAGATTCCAATACAAGAGCACTTCAACATTTATACATGCTTCATAAAATTCATTCAAAATGATTATTATGAAGCTTCAAGAATGACTCGAGTATAGATAGTTAGAATGATGATACTCATCATATCTACATCTTAACTCTTATAGACTTAAGTTCAGGTATGTATTCAAACATTTTGAATACATCATCTCTTTCGAGCCACCATTCTGCATAATGCAGAGAACCATGTCATTCATGATTAAATGTCTAGAGCACATATGTATGCCAAAATATCTTCTTTTATTTTATAAGTATTATTCGACAATTACGATCACCATCGACATGTCACTTCCAAAGTATACTCGATGAAAGATCAAGACTATAGAGACATACAAACCCTAAGGTGATGTATTATTGTCTTATTTAATTGTCATTCCTCATTATGTTGAGGAAACTTGCACATTGTAACCACATACATTATGTGTCCAATTGCAAGTACAATATCTGGATCATGAGTCCAATCCAAGATATTTTACTGGTTATTATTGAGTATAACACTGAGTGGGTTTAATGAAGGATTATCTGAAATAAGAAATTTGCATAAGTGTATATATTTATATATATACATATTTTACTTTGATTTAGGAATTTTTTATATCAAAGTTGTCTTACCTTGTCAACACCGAAAGTTCATTCCCTTAATCACTTTCAATGTAAGAGATATACTTACCATTATATCTCAAGAAAGATTTGGGATCTCCTTTCTTGTCTTCGTCACATCCCAATAATATGAGAACCTGCGACTTGGATAAAAAGAAGCGAGAACACATTCTGCCTTGCAAGTCCAACTTGCATTTCCCAATCCGTTCTTTAACACCCGGGCCCACCATCCCTAAGATGATGTTGACCCATCATTAATTGAACCAACTGTCAACATGCTTAAAACTCGCTATACACAATCCAATATCGCCCCAGTAATATGAGGACCCTTTATTGGGGTCACTACGTATACGGCCTTACTCTTTCGAGAAGCAAGGAACCCGATCCAATTAAATCATATATAGGATCTGTTACTTCGGACAGGCGTCTTCTATATACAACAATTGGTGACGGAATCCTTTGCCTTGACGGGAGACCATGGATGTCACTTGTGTGATCCTCCATCTCATATTCAAATTGAATAATTAATTATCGTGAATCATATTCACATAATTAACTCTTCCAAGGGAAATACACATCTATTCATAATAGAGTGTTCATTGGATATAATTAATTTAATCAAATTAAATTAATCATTAATCCAATCATCAATCAACAAACTTGATTATCACTTGAATAATAGGTATAATCTCAAAGTACATATTATTCGAATTTTAATAATTAGAAAAATACATTTTGACTTCTCTGGCATTATCCAGTCCCTACACGTTGTCATGACCAGTACCGAAGAGAGTGGGACGGACCACATACGTTGCAACCCGCGACCCCAATGCTCTCCGACTAGGCACCATATCCACCTCAGGAAAGGATAATACCAGATAGGTCATCATGTACTTTGAGATGCTCGTCGATTTTTCAACCGAAATTATATCATAAAATATACATCAAAACAATTTTGATTATATTATAAGGAGATTTGCTAAACAAATCCCCAATCCTATTCAAGCAAGAGGGTTTTTCATGTAAAAGTTGTCCTACAACTATTGTAGGATAAACTATGGTTTTTCATGAAATCAATGTTTGTTGATGGATTCATATCAACCAATGATCAAGATCAATTATCTCATCGTTGTGGTTTAGGCAAATGTCATTCAATGAAATAATTATCTATTTAAATATTTCACAAATATTCATCACTAATTATTTCAGAAAATTAACAATTAATTTTCATCACCATATTTGAATGACTTATCACAAGGTTCATGATCAAAAAATGTCAATTTCCAGCAATGACCCCCATCACTAAAATTAACTTATCTTGATCAATTTAAATCCAAAAAATGCAAACTCAGTTTCTTAAGATTGCCTATTTGATTTATTAAAGAATCCAAGTGATAATTCACGTATTTCGAGGCGGATCAAAACCGTAATTAACTCATTAATCACGATTAGATCCGCAGTTCCCGCAACTGTGAATACATGCATATTCAAATGGCCATATCTTGAGCAAATGAAGTCCAAATTTCACAAACTCAGATCCTATGGTTTCCTTAATTAATGGGCAACAAAATCCAATTGCAAATTTCTTGTTTAAACAATTTAAACAGTACTGAAAAAATCAATAAGACAGAGGTGCGAAAATTCAAATGCGATAAAAACTTTCGCGACTCTTTCAAGCCCAAGTCATCCTAGGTTTATGGATCGCATCCAAAATCTTATTCGACCTATGGCTCTGATACCACTTGAAGGATATTTGTGAATCCTTAAGCGCATCGCGGAAGCGTGTCGATCGCATCATATGCAATCAGGACAACTAGTCGCACTAGTTGCTAGATGCGGCAGAAAATTAAAAATTTAAAAGTAAAGATGAAACCACATGATCACGAGAACACTTCTCGGATCGTTCCATCAAACAACAAAGTATAAGGAATACCTCTTGGAGCGTGGTTGTGATCGCGAGATCCCAAACAAGAGATCCTCCTGTCTCAAGTCCAATCCACGAAGAACACACTTGCAGGCACGATGATGAGTCGCGTTCCTCCCGCAATCCTCGATGAAGATCCCAGAAATGGATCCCCTGATTTCGTCAAGCGAAATCCTTCGTATTCCTTTAGGGTGCGTTTGGTTGGCGGGTTAAGGCGGGTTAAACTGGTAGAGGGTAACCCGTTTTTGTGTTTTGGTGTTTGGATAGAGGGTTAAACTGGGGGTGGGTTAGAAGTGGTTTGGGGTGATATGATTGTATTGGAGTTTGAAAAGTGAGTAGTTATTGTGATGTGATTGTATTGAAGTTTGGAGAAGGGAGTAGAAGTGGAGTAGTTTATAATTTTTATATGATATGATGGTGTAATATATTATTTTTTGATAGGATTGATGATGTAAAATTGATTTATTTAATTTTTAAAAAAATGAATAAAGTGGGACCTACGGGGAGAGAGGGGGATGTGGGTTAAGGGGGGTAAACTCCCCTAACCCGCAGGTAACCCGCGAACCAAACGCTACCTTAGAGTAAGCAACTCCAAAGAAGAAGGAGTTCCTCGAGTCGTCGAAGGCGAAGGCAAGATGCTCTCCTCCTCAATATACAAAGTGGACGGCCACTTGAGATTGAGAGGGAGAGAGGCTAGACGAGAATGAGAGAGAGAGAGAGTAGTAGTCTTCTACAACTCTTGATGATGTACCTTGAAAGGCTAGGTTAGCCGTCCTTTTATATTAGTTTAGGATCCAATTGATCTCAATCCATGGGACACATAGATTTAACGGCCAGGTTGGTCTATGTATTAATCAATGACCAAGGTTGTTGTTGGTTAAAAACTAACAACATTATTTTATATTTAAATTAAATATATGTTGCAACATTATCAACATAATTCAATTTAACATAAATTAATTATTAAGAGATAGCAATATAATAAACGAGAGATAACAAATTACCTCCTAAAAATGAGGGGTTATCACCTTTGACTATGTCATTGGTGATGCCACCTCATTTGATGGTTATTTATCTCCCTTTTATTTTATATTATTATTTCTCAATGTATTTGTAATAATCATTATTAAAAATATCCACCAAATTAATTCCAAATTAATTTGTAAACATTTCAATCATGTCATTGATAAATATGTGAATCATATTCACAACCCAAACTAATTTGTAAATTACATTTCCAATTAATTAATTAATGTGAATCCAATCCACATTAATAATTAACAAATACTATTTATAAAAATTCTCTCTCTTCAATATATGTGTATTATATATCATATTTATAATACACAGATATCATGGATAGTATTATCCACATTCTCCAATCCTTGATAATTAAATCCTATTTAATTATCTTGGATAATTTTTCTCACAATATGAATCTCATTCATATTATGCTTGATAATTAAATCTCATTTAATCATCAAGTCCTTCTTGCTTAGATATGTTGTTCATCAAGTGAATTATTCTTGAACCCCTTCAAGAATAATGTGCTTTCTCCGCAGATACTTGGAGATAAGGACAGGCCGATTGTATTGTTCCACGTATATTGACTTGGATATTGAGATCTTGTCTCAAATACAGATCTTACAAACCTCCCATAGATGCTTGATTAAATCAAGACTGCAAATCTAATCTTCTCATTGAATCTGAATCTCATTAAGACCAATGTCCAACACTTGGACTAAGATCAGATTGTTCTCTACTGGAAGGAGTCACTAAAATCCAGATCTGTTTCATCACTCCCTCGGAATGGAAGCGTCGTGGTTATACAATCGTATATGATCACATCACCCTCAGGTATTCCTAATACCTGTACATCCTGCATACTGGAAGACCTATAATCAACCCGAAGATCAAGATCAATTTTATACTATCTTCTTCAGGGTTTTATCAATAAGTTTCTCATTTGATCACTGGGATTTGGTATCTATCATATACTTTCCAAAAGCATATATCATACCTAGGTCTTGATCATATACTTTTCAAAAGTATATATCAAACCTACAAATTTAGTCAAGCTTCCAAAGCGAGACGACCGCGCACAGAATTTGATTCTTCCCAATATCTCATGAGTGAGCTCATGTCTTTTGGTTCAGTAGTGAACCTGTATGATCCCTTTGAGAGATCATATTACTCATATGTCCTTACATGCACATCAGCGCACCGGTGTATAGACCTTGGTTAGGTCATCAACCTATTGGTCTGCCAAATGTACACACTCAGACATATAGTAACACATCTGTCTCCAATCAGAGGATGCGTGCCTATATCGTGACAGCATACGACATAGGACTTTGGTTATCTCGATCTCGTTAAGTCAACCTATTGACCTAACTAATCTGACACCTCTGAATCTCTATTCCTATGCAGAGGACCTGCATCAAGAGGTCGGTCAGATATCAACCTATGTGAGAAAGGATTGCCATCTCCTACTCAGGCTGGAGATCACATCTTAACAATCATTTGACGGTGCTTGATGAGTCCTCAATCTAACTCTTTAGATATTCATCCAAGCACCAGCCTCTATGATTCAATAATTGAATCAACAACTGTATGATCATCAAGATGGCCATGGTACATAACCCTAATTGTACAGAGGGACCTATTATGCAAATTATTTATTCTTCATTTCAGATCAGGGAATGATATTTGCAATAACATTTATTGCATAATGGCTCTCCATGGGCTCACATGTCCAACAGAACCATCACGCATATATCCATGTGCTTACCCATGCCACTTGCTTCCCCATTCAGAACCATCTGCCAGCCAAGAGGCCCAATGCAGAAGTTCCCTGTGTCAGATGTCATATCCATGAGCAGAGATTCGATCAGACTCTATTAGACATGGACTCTTCCATCAACCTACTTCCGACAGCCTTACTCGACTGATTCGAGTTTGGCCCTCTTTGACAGAGAAGGACAGTCCTTCAGTTTACTGATAGATTTGTCAAGAGATCGAAGGGGTTTTTGAAGGACGTGGTCGTCACAATTCAGTGCCTGCAATTCCTCGTGGAATTCATTGTGTTGGACAGGAAGATCCTTGAATCTGTGACCGATACCCCCATCATTTTAAGACGCACATTCTTGGCCACAGCCAAGGCAGTGTCCGATCATAATAGTGGGAAGGTGTACTTTCACGTAGAGGGTGAGAGTATACAAATAGAAACGATCGACGAGACCAGAGCGTGAGATTCTTCCTGCTTAGAGCAGTCCAACGAGTCAGAGAAGATGACAGAGGCAGAGCGAGACGTCCACCAGGAGTGCGATTTCGTGATTACTGATGATGAAGCTGCTTGTTCTGATCCTGTTTCATGAGCCATCCTCTCACATTCAGATGCTTTTGAGTCGTAGATTTCAGTAGAGGAGGGCTTGGAGAGCACACTCTTGGTAGAGGACACATTCGAGGATGCAGACCACGTTCCGGATAGTGAGGAAGTTTCTTTCCCTTGTTATTCAGATTCAGATCCCTCGGAGTCAGATATCGATTGGGAAGAGTTTGATGAATCGATATCATGTCTGATTCCTACAGAGCCAACATCTAGGGAGGAGACTGATCCGATACAGAGCACAGATACACCAGCAGAGCAGTCTCACCGGATTTTCATGATCAGCAAGAGTTCTCCCATGCAGATTTGATCTCCTTCACTCAGACTTTTCGGAGACCAGATTTGACATCTCCCAGTTTCCCAGAGTTGAAGCCCTTGTTGCAGTCTCTATAGATTCCTTGCGGGTGAGCATGAGATGTACCAAGTTATTATCTCAACAGACTTGACTGGACAGCAAGAATCTCGATTGATGGAGGTTGTTGAAAGGATCTGTAAGGTGATAGGATGGAGCATAGCTGATCTCCAGGGGATAAGTCTGGCCCTGTACTCCCACTATATCTATCTCGAAGAGGACGTTAGGCCATCGCGTGAGTTCCAGTGACGGCTAAACCTGGACCTTAGAGGTTGTCATGAAGAAGACCTCGAAATGGTGGAGTGTCGATTTTATCTACCTCATTTCCGACTCCAAGTGGGTTAGTCTATTACATGTGGTGCCCAAGAAGACGGGCATCGCTACAGTTGTGAGTGAGTCTAAAGAAGAGATAGCTACCCGTGTACCCACTTCTTGGAGCGTCTGTTTGGACTACAAACGATTGAATCAGGAAACCAAGAAGGATCATTTCCCGCTGCCTTTTATTGATCAGATTATAGAGAGGCTAGCTGGGAAGAGTCATTACTGTTTTCTTGACGGGTACTCTAGCTACAATCAGTTGTCCATTGCGCCCGAAGATCAGGACAAGACTACATTCACCTGTCCATTTGGGACATATGCTTTCAGATGGTTGCCCTTTGGTATATGTAACGCTCCGGCGACATTCCAAAGGTGCATACTGTCCATCTTCTCGGACATGGTGGGTGACTTCTTAGAGGTCTTCATGGAATATTTTTTGGTCTATGGCGATGGGTTTGATGCTTGTCTTGACTGCCTAGATCGTGTCCTTCAGCGCTGCATCGAGGTACATCTTGTTTTATCTTGGGAGAAGAGTCACTTTATGGTGACTCAAGGGACGGTGCTTGGTCATATCATCTCCAACAGGAGCATGGAGGTTGATCTGGCCAAGGTGGATATCATCAGAAAATCAATCCATCGTCTAAATTGCGACAGTTATAGTCTTTTCTAGGGCACGTCGGTTTCTACCGACAATTCATTCATGATTTCAGCAGGATTGCTCGACCGTTGACTGATTTCCTTACCAAAGACACCGAGTTCATTGTAGATGATAAGTGTCTGACGTCATTTGAGACTCTCAAGAGTCTAGTTGTTGAGGCTCCTGTCCTTCACCGCCTAATTGGTCTCTCCCATTCGAGATCATGACGGATGCCTCCAATTTTGCCGTAGGAGCCGTGCTGGGATAGAGGAGGAATGGAGTGCCTTTTGCCATTCACTACGCTAGCCGTACATTGGATGCCGTGCAACAGACTACACTGTCACTGAGAAGGAGATGCTAGCCGTAGTTTTTGACTTAGATAAGTTCAGATCATATATCATTGGATCTAGAGTGACTATCTTTACTGATCATACCGCCATCAAGTACCTCATGGCAAAGAAGGATGCCAAAGCGATATTGACTAGATGGATCCTTCTACTTCAGGAGTTTGATATTATGATTAAGGATAAACCTGGAGTCAAGAATGTGGTGACGGATCATCTCTCCCGATTAGAGCATCTTGAGGAATCTGAGCAGACTGATCCCAATTCTAAGACCTTCCCAGATGAGATGATCCTTGCTATCGCCTCACTTCCATGGTATGCTGACATTGTGAACTATCTTGTTGCCAAGAATGTTCCACAAGGTTGGCCCAGGCAACGACTTGAGACCTTCCAAGCGAAGGCCAAGTTGTACCATTGGGAGGATCCCATTCATTATCATGAAGGAGGGCATAGTATCTAGCGTCGGTGCATTCCTCAGGAGGAGCACCATAGCGTCCTCACCTACTGCCACAAGTTGGAGGCAGTTGGACATCATTTTGGGAGGAGAACGACACAGAAAGTGCTCCAATCTGGCCTATGGTGGCCTACCCTCTTCAAGCATTCTGATGAATTCGTGAAGAAATGTACTGACTGTTAGAGGATGGGCACTTGTGGATAGCGTGATATGATGCCGATGCAGCCCATTCACTTCTGTGAGGTTTTTGATGCATGGGGCATCGATTTCATGGGTCCATTCCCTAAGAGTCAAGGATTTAAGTATATTATGTTGGTCGTGGATTATGTTAGACATTGGGTTGAGGCCATCCCCACTCGAGCCACATATGCTAGGACTGTTTGCAGATTTTTGAGGAAGAATATCATTTCATGGTTTGGGGTACCTAGAGTTTTGATATCTGACGGGGGGTCTCATTTCATCAACGACAAGGTAAAGGCCCTTGCTAGTGAGTTCAACATTGACCATTGTGCAGACACTCCATATCACCCTCAGACCAATGGTCTTGCTGAAGTATCGAACAGGGAGATCAAGACGATATTGCAGAAGGTAGTCTGCCCAGACCGAAAGGATTGGTCACAGCTTTTGGACTTGATCTTGTGGGCGTATCAGACTTCCTTCAAGACTCTGTTGGGTACATCTCCCTTTCATCTTGTCTATGGCAAGCCCTGCCATTTACCTGTTGAGTTTAGGCACAAGTCACTTTGGGCTATCATAGATATATTATTGGATCCAATAAGTATATGAGATCAAAGGAAGGCATAATTGGCAGCCCAGGAGAAGCTTAGAGATACAACCTTTTCAAGCAGCCTACATTACAAGGAGTGAGTGAAGTAATGACATGATTCTCATATCAACCATAAGGAGTTTGAGCCAGACCAGAGAGTATGGTTGTTTGATGCCAGGCTTAGATAATTTCCAAGGAAGTTGTAGAACAAGTGGAAGGGACCATACCTGGTCCGAAAGGTACATGACAATGGGGGTATTGACATATCTGAGACGTCATCTGAGTCTACCTTTCGTGTTAACGGGCAACGGCTCAAACCATGTCTAGATCATGAGCTGCTGATTGTTGACGTTGCCCCGATTCATTTTGCATGAGATGTGGTCTTTGACTCATATCTGTTGCATCTCATGCCTGATTATCACCGTCTTCCGCCTTGTATAGATCTTGATGTCCATATCGTTTCATTCTTTAGTCCAACACCCCATTTGCATCTCATGATTATGCTATACTTATGGTGTACTTTACCCCAAGTATGAAGGGGTGCCAGACTTGTGAGTATTCGTTTGATTCTTTTTACCTCTGTTTTGCTGCCTATACTTAGGGATATTTCACCCTAAGTATAGGGGAGGTAAACCCTGTATATCCTATCGCTCGGTTTTCCCTTTATGTGCAACTTGCTATACTTTGGATTACTTGATCCTAAGTATAGGGAGAAAACACCAAGCCCTCTTCATTCTATTCTTTGATTCATCGTTGTAGTATAGAATTCCTTTTCACTGCCCTATACTAAGCATGAGTTATGTCTTCTTTCGCTCTTGATCCACTTTGAGGACATCATTCGAGCTAAGTATAGGGGGTGTCGTATATACTAAATATACTTTAGCCATAACTCGTACTTTGTGTGAGTGTGTTAATAAATAAAATGGCTAAAATCCTTTAACTAAAAGCCACAAAAATTTTAAAATCTTTTATTGTACACAAAATTCTTTCCTGCACATACATAGCTATTTGTAGAAAATTATTTTTGTACAAAAGCTTGTAAAAATGTTTTGATCATAAAAAAGTTTGTAAATATTTTGATATTAAAACTGTATATAATACAAAATTTTTGCAAAATATTTGAAAAATAAAACCTTTCCAAAATCATTGTGTAAATGTGTGTAAATAGTTTGCAAAACTTCTGCATTCATGCATACATTCAAACATTTTCCAAAAAATTTGCATATAATTGTACATTCTTCTGAATCATGATTGACATTTAAACTAGCCTGGAATTAAATTGGAAAATGGAGCTTGGTTAAGACCTTCATCCACCTAATTCTAAAAGGAACCTTATAGGATTTAGGGTTAAGACTCTTCATGTCCATTTGGGACTTAATTCTTTGAGTCCACTAGGCTATGATCATATGTCATCTTGGTGAGCCTAAGTAGAGCATTTAGCAATGCACACATGACTCTTATGGACAATGGCTTTACTTGCACCAGCACCTTACACAGATCTCTACGGATGAGGTGGTGAGGAGATAATTTCCTTTGGCTTGGGGTAGCATACGAGGGTAATACTTCTAGGCGGAACCTCTAGTCTTCTTTTGTGAAGGAAGTTCATCTCAACTTGGTATGGGGGTGTTGAGGTCTAAAGACAGGAGTTGTGGGTTCCAATAATGCTTCAAAAGAGGGATAGTCTACTGGCTCAAGAGGAAAAAGTCCTTATGTATATATGCTGCACCATGTAGATATGTTGTACATATGCACATCGGAAAAAAAAGTGTGTGCAAAGATAGAATAACTCCAAAAAATGGTGGGTCTGATAGAAAATGAAATACCCACCGGATTGTATATATCCAAATAAAGCAAAGCTTATGTTACCCGTTCTCATCTCATGAAGCTTGCAGCGAGAGACTTAGCTACACTGGTTGGCTCCCAAGGATACATGACTACATTGGTCATGGTCCATTCTCTTCTTCCTCCTTTTCTTAAGCCGGTTGTACTTGAATTTAGAAGGGAATATCCCGCTCCTCAAGGAAAGAGCTGTTGGACTAGGGCATTAGAGTTACCTTGTTAAGGGGGCTGTTACTTTGCCATTTCTGAGGTGGGGAGCTACATATCACTTACACAGTACAAGAAAAGATTCATGGTCATTAGAGTTTGTGTATGTAGACTTGTTCTGATCTGGAACATTGGGAGTCTTGACCATAGATTGGTGGAAATTAGAGGCCGTTGAGTTTTAACTTTAGGTCCAAATAAGGTTCCGACAAACTAATAATCCAAAGGTCAGACTGAGCTCCATACTCCAATTTAATGAAGACAAGTTTAATAATCAACCTTGATTCTCCTTCTTTTTCTTTTCTTTTCTCTTTTCACTTATTTTTCAAATAAATGTTTGCGAAGGGACTAGCAAAAGTAAAGTATGGGGGGGGGTGATGAATCCCTGTTCATCACTCTTTATTCTTTTATTTTAGCTAATTATCTTGGCAAAGCATCATATAAATAGGTGTAAATACAATAACTTAGCATTATGCATGCAAGTGTTAATATTAAATAATTAGCATGTATTTGTGCAAAAATAAAAGAATAAAGGGAAAAGAAAAAGGAAGGAGATATTTAGAATAAATACAGAGTGACCCAAACTGTAAGAGAGGGCCAAACAATGGTCTGAGAGAGATAGGGCCTACTCTATGTTGTACATATCATATGTGTAAATAAATAATTATTTTTGCAAAATAAAAATAAAATTATATTTTTACCTCCTTGTATATATTTCTAAAAATAAAATAAAATAAAAGTCATAAAAATAAAATGGAAAAAATGAAATTTTTTCTCCTTTGTACATAATACATGTATATATGCTTTCTTCCCTCATTTATTATATACCTGTAAAATTATGTGGTAAATAAATAAAATATAAAATTGGTATATTTTTGTAAAAATAATAAAATAAAAATAATTATACAAAATATATAAGTATATTATACCTATATATAACACTCTATACTGTATAAAGATTAGTTTATTTTTTAAAAATAGTATAAAATTAGTTTGAAAAATAATAAACGTATTTTATTTTATACATTTTTTGGTTTAAAGTAATTTACTATTTTTATTTAATTTGTAAATATTTTTGTAAATCCTATCTCCTGATTGGTCCACGTTATGTTGTTGACCCCGGTCATCCCCCTCTTCCCGGGCTTGACCCGACCCGACCTCTTCATCGGACCATTTTCTTCGATTTTTCTTGGGCGGATCACACAACCCCTTGCCCTGATTCTCCTCCCATGGAGTCTCCTAGGATCCGGGATCCTCACGGAAACCTAGGATGGGCGGGTCTCCTTTGGTTCGCGTGCCCTTGCCTGATTCCTCCAGCCTCCTGGGAACATTATAAAGCTTCTCATCTGCCTCCCAGGAGAAGCAGCTCGTGCCTTTCTCCCATCTCTAATCCTAGCTACCTCCAGTTGAGTGACAACTTCTCGGAGCACCGCTTAGCGCTCGATTTGGTGCAGCAGAGCCGAAGCTCAAAGTTCGTGGCCGGAACTCCGCCGCGAGAGGCCTCCCCTGCCTTTCGCAGCTCGGTTGAGGCCATCACTTCGACAACCATCATCGAATGAAGTTCAGGAACACCTCTCGACCTTTCAGGTACACCCTTCATCCTATGCATTCCTTCATTCGACCCGTTATTTCCATTTTGCACCGTCACTCGATCACCAACTCCGACCAGCTGGTCGGAGCTCCGTTACCTACCTCCAGCCGCCCCGATCGATCTGCACACTCGCCTCCCATATAGCTCCGCTACCTGATCACCCTAAGCCTCGATCATCAGGTCGAGGTTAGGACTTAGATCTCCTCTACGATTCTCATCGGAGATCGATCCCCGCCTCCCTCTGCTTCTTTTGATTGGAGTCCAAATAACCTGGACTAGAGCATCCCCCGAGTCCCAGCTTCCCTTTGCAGGTGAAAGCACGCACTGAAGACCCTTGATTCCACCCATCTGATACTCTTCGGAGTAGTCCCAAGTCCCCTTCATCATCACGCCCATCCGACCGGTAGTTACTCCATCGGGTCCGCTCAGTCGACGCGGAAGCCTTCTACGACTCATCTTGTGGTTTCCGATCCCCGAGTTGTTCGTCCAGGCTGCTTCAACATCGTTGGATCAGCCCCGCACTTCTAGATTTCATCCGGACCGCTGACACAACAACCTTACCAGACCATTGCATGTCAGACCTGGCCTCCATCTGCGCCCCACGTCCCTGACCACTTTTGGAACGTTAGATCTGATCCCTGCAGCGATCAGAGCCGCACGTCCGCTCCCATACCAGTGGCTGCCACGTGTCCTCACGCGTCTCTCACGTGCTTCAAGGGTATATTGCTCTTTTTACCCTGCATTTGTGATGCTTTATGTTTTAGTCTGAAAATAAATGTTGTAGTTGAACTTATTTGCACTTTAGTACTGATAGTTTATGTTAATTGCGTTTGAGTCCTCCTTATATGGAGACACTGCATGATCACGTGAATAGTTGTGTTTTTATGTATTTGGCTCTGGATTTATGTCTTGTTAATGTTTGATTAAAAAGTTTTCCAAATATGCATTTATGCCCCAATGAACGTTGTATAACGCATGTGCTGGAATTGATTGGAAATTTTGCAGATAAGCCTTGGACTTTCTTTGCATGTTATTGTTTAGTCTAGAGACAAACTATTTGCATACAGTTCCCTACTTGCTGTGTCTCTTGTTTTTAATCAAATAATTATTAAATTAGCTCCGAAAATTCTATAAAATTACATAGTTCCTGCTATTGTATATTATTTTTAGTAATTTTCGTGACTTGATTTAATTTTATTTGATATTTTCTAAAATTAAAAACCCTAAAAAGTGTGTCTGTCTAACTTAGAAAATCCATAAAAAGTACAAAACCTCCCTTAAAAACTCCATAAAAATTCATGTGTGTTTGTTTTGCCTTGTTTAATTTTAGCAGCATTTTGGTTCTATTATCCTTTATAAAACAGCTAAAAATTACAAACGACTAAAAACCTTATAAAAATCGTTAAAAATTCTACAAAAATAAAAAAATGTGTTTTCAACTTCTGTAGGTAGATTTTTTATACTTTCACATAAAATTACTGTCAGGATTTTGTAGGCACTTTAAGTAATTTTAATTTTTCTTTCTATCCAGGTTGTACACTACTTGTTGTTTTTGGCTTTCTTCCATTTTTACAAAATTCCATAAAAATAAGAAAGCCCAGAAAATTACCAAAAATATCTGTATATTTTGAAAACACAAAAATATTTTTATTTCGAATTTTGAATATTTTAAACCCTAATCAAAATTGTTGTAGTGAGCTTGCTTTTATTTTCTTGCTTGTTTTCTTAAAAGAAAATATAAAAAAGGTGCAATCTAAAAACCACCAAAAATATGCCTTTGATTGCTTGATTTCTGACTACTTGTAGGTTATCTCGTACTACTTGTGTTCGACCCTGGTGGCTATACCAGGTTAAATAAATAGCAGGACCACTTGACTTTATTTTCATCTTTGATCGATTTGCTTTGGTGGTCTGATTGTTCTTGTTGATTGTGCCTTGCGATTCGGGTCGCAACGACCTTAGATTTTCCTTAACCTGAGTTGCCTGGGTCCTCATCAGGTACTGACCTATCTGAAGGGATAACACCTCAAAAATTTGAAAAAGTGAATGCTAAAAATTCTTACCCTTGTACACCAGTTATGAGAAGCGTAGTATATGCTAGATGTGTACCAAAAGCTAGACGTCTACCATGTAGTGGGAGTAGTAAACTGTTACCAATCCTACTATAGAGAGAAAACACTTAATTACAGTAATGAAAACAATATTTTCAAAGAGGACAATACTTTTGAGATAGTGATATCAAAGTCTTATTTTCTAGAACTTAAGACTTTACAGATAGTGATTTAATAGATCTTAATTATAGATGCCTTATAAGACTTAAAACTGGGTTTTAGTCTTAGTAGATAGAGATCTTTGGGAATATGGGTATTCTGATAAGGATAATAGAAATTACATATTAGTTATAATTATTATTGAGCACTGAGCATTAGTGGCAAAGACACTATAACTACTTTAACGAGATCGAATATTGGTTGTATAAGATGCAACATTCACATTGGATGCAAGCACTGTTATTAGGAGATATGCAAGTATTGTAAAAGGACATGACGTAATCTCTTTGGATCAGAATGACTAGTCAGCTTACCTATCTATTTTTCTAAATAGCTTATTATTAGAACATGAGTGTGGGTTTAAATATTAGCCCATTAATGGTTCATTGGGCTAGTGGGAGATTGTTGGATATGCGAGCCCACGACGAACCATTATGCAATAATTTTATTGCAAATATGATTCCCTGATCTGAAATGAAGAATAATTAATTTGCATAATAGGTCTCTTAGTCAATTAGGGTTATGTACCATGGCCATCTTGATGATCATACATCCATTGGTTCAATTGTTAAATCATAGAGGTTGGTGCTTGGATAAATATCTAAAGAGTTAGATTGAGGACTCATCAAGCACCGTTAAATGATTATTAAGAGACGATCTCCAACCTGAGTAGGAGATGCCAATACTTTGTCTCTTGGTCTGATATCTAACCAACCACTTGATGCAGGTCCTCTACATAGGAATAGAGATTCAAAGGTTTTAGATAAGTTAGGTCAAAGAGTTGACTTAGGAGATCGAGATAACTAAGACCTATGTCGTATGCTATCACGATATAGGCACACATCCTCTGATCGAAGATAGATGCGTTACTATATGTCTGAGTTCATACGTTTGGCAAACCAATAGGTTGATGGTGGCCTAATCAAGATCTATACACCAACACGCTAATGTGCATGAGTAATACGATCATTAAAAGGGATCGTACATGCTCATTACTGAACCGGAAGACATGAAATTACTCATGAGATATTGGGAATCAAATTCCGTGCACGAACATCTGGCTTTGGAATCTTGACTGAATTTGTAGGTTTGATATATACTTTTGGAAAGTATATGATCAATACCTGGGTATGATATATGCTTTTGGAATGTATATTATCAATATTGACTCTCAATGATCAAATGAGAAACTTAAACTTAATGATAAAACCATGAAAAAGACAGTTTAAATAGATCTAAAACTTCAGGTTTATTCAAGTTCTTCCAGTATGCAAGATGTATGATTATTAGGAATACTCGAGCTTCATGTGATCATAAACGATTGTATAACCATGATGTTTCCAATCCGAGGGAGTGACGAAATAGGTCTGAATTTTAGTTACTCCTCTCACTAGAGAAGTAATCTAATCTTAGTCCAAATGTTGGATAACAATCTGAATGCAATTTAGATACAATGAGAAGATTAGATTTACGGCTTTGATTTAATCAAACATCTTTGGGAAGTCTCCGAGATCTAGATTTCAGATATGATCTCAATATCCAAGTAACTATACGCGGAACGTACAATCGCTCTGCCCTTATCTCCAAGTATCCATGGAGAAAGCGCATTATTCTTGAAAGAGTTCAAGTATAATGTCATTGCTGATAATGCGCCTGAGCATTGAGGAAAATTGATAATTAAATATGATTTAATTATCATAAATAATAAGGATTTGATTCATATTATTTGGCCATATAAGGAGAGTTTTCTAAGATAATTAAATGTGATTTAATTATCAAAGATGTGAATAATGTGAATGTGATTCATGTTATTTGGGCACATAAGAATAGGGATCCAATATAATTAAAAAATATGACTTAATTATTAAGGATACGAATAAGATGGATAATACTATCCATATTATTTTCATATATATTATAAATGTGATTTATAATATATTAAGAGAGCTTATTCTAAATGGTATCTTCAAAATAATTATTGATGTGAATTGGAGTCACATTAGAAACTAATTGGAAATACAATTTACATTTTATTTTGGATTGTGAATATGATTCACAATTATTTAGTGGCATGATTGAAATATCCACAAATTAATTTGGAATTATTTTTGTGAATTAATTTACAACAACAGCTGTTGTAAATATATATGAAGAATTAGAGGAGCCAACATCCTATTTAATGGATGGTGCCGTCCCCCTCTTTTAGGAAGGTGGGTGGCCTCCTTGTTAATCCTTCTATGGTAATTGATTTAGTTTAAATTAAATTATGTTGATTATTCAATATATATTTAATTTAATCTAAATTAATTATTGTTGCATGTTTACAACAAAATCATGGCCATTGAATATAAACACAAATCAATCTCAACCATTGATTTTGTATTTCACATGGATTGGAATCCATGGAATCCAAAAATACTATAAAAGAAGAGGCAACCCTGGCTCTTCTTTCAACACATAACAATGATATGCTCTCTCCCTCCTCTCTCTACACGCCAAGCCGCTGTCTCTCTCTCTCTCCACCTTAGTGTGACCGTACATCCTAAACCCTAAAGTGGGTCATCGTTATCGCCACGTCGTTGTGTCATCGCTTTGACCGTTCATGGATTTCCATCTCTTTTGGTGCATCTTTCTCGTGAAGAAGATGTCGGATCTCGTGAGACGAGATGAGGAGATTCACCACTTGGATAAACAACATGGATTACAAGGAACACGTGCTTCATCAACGTTCTCATAAGCGTCTCCTCCGTTGGACCGGACTTGAGACATGAGGTCTCTTTGTTTAGAGATTCGATCACAACCACGCTTCTAGAGATAACCTTAATACATGCATGTGATTTATATGAAACAATTCGTGAAGTGTTCTCGTATCTTGTGGTTTCATCATTTTTAAATTTTAAATTCCGCAACCCCTAACAACTAGTGCAGATAGTCGCTCCCGATCACATACGATGCATTCATCCCGCTTCCACGAGCTTAAGGATCTTTCCGTATCCTCCACTATGCTCCGGCTTATTTGCATCCATCCATGTTATGGTATGGATTTAGCAACTCTAAATCCTCATGTGTCAAACAGTAGGCTTGGTTCCAAACCATATCTCATGAGGCTTTGGTGTACAGATATGCATGCAATATTATTAATATATATGATGAATTTGCATTTCATCATCTTAATACACTGATCTTAGCTTTATTTCCTGAACAAATGTTCAAATAAAAATCCCTAAATTAAATAAATTAACAAAAATATAACTTTTAATAAAAAACAATTATCTTGTTAATAAGTCCACAAAATAATTCCAAATAAAAACTACAAAAATATAAAAAATAGTGTTGAAAATTGTTTGTAAATTATCCCCTATAAATGTCCAAACTTCCTTGATTTTTAATAAATTCATGCTAACTCCTATTGACTTAATTCTTTTTTATAATTTATACATAATAACTTGCATAAAAATACAAAAATATAAAATATTTTTTACTTGAATAAGTACTCTTAGATCTTGAACCGAAAAAGCCATAAAGTTCAACTTCTCGGCTAATTTCCTTCTCTGTATGAAATCCAAATTTACCAAACTCACTTTTAAAGTTCAAGTTATAAATTTATCTATACAACAAAAGTGATTTCACTAAAAGCAGAGCTCTTTTGCAAAATGGGACCTAATTGTATACTGTATATTATACATACTTTAATTTTTGTTGATTTGATTTTAGCTTTTATATTATAAAAGAATCTACAAATAGATTAATATGTATTTATTTATTTTATAATTTATCTAATTTTATATTCGTTTTTATTTTACTTAAAAATTATAAAAAATAGTAAAATACAAAAATACAATATTTTATTGTCTAAAGAATGCCTCCAAAATATCTTTTTATACATATGATATCTTTTGGTTTTAATCCCTTCAGTTGTATATCTCATTGAGAGAACAACTTTCATATATACTACTTTTGATTTGATTTTGTTTGTTATGTTTTATGGAATTTTCTTTTGATTTTATTTTCAAATTTTACAGAAGTAACACGTGGCTGCTCATGGAGCACCATATGTCACCCCCATTATTTATATTATATTAAATTTTATTTTATCATTTAATTAAATTTAGTTTTTTTATATTATTGCTATTTTTTTTACTTTTTCAGTTCTCCCTCTTTCTCTTCTTTCTATATCCTCTCTCTTGTCTTTCTACCACGCACACGACACGTGACCTGCTCCCCCTCTATTCTCCCTTCGCCTCTACTAGGACCGGCTGCCCACCTCCCTCTCCCGTGCATAACTGTCGGCTGTTTCTTCTTCACCCTTGCAACCTTGTCGTTTCACTCCTCCACCTCCTTCATATACTCCACGTTTCCCCCTCGATCCGAGCATCTGTCACTACAGGAGAACCCACCCCTCTCTGAACTTCCATGTGATATACAAAGCTTTGGATCGATCGGGGCCTCCAACTTGATCTAACGAGCAACAAGTTGTCAGCGCAACCTCTTTGAGCTTCTACAAAGCTTAGGATCCTCACAAGCCTTCGTACGATCATTGGAGGCTCTCCGATCCCTCCTTCATCCCATACGATTCATCCATGTATCTCCTCCTTCTCTTCCTCCTCTCTCTTCTTCACTTCCTCTTCTTTCTCCCCTTCTTTCCTTTTTCCCTCCTTTTTTCTTTTCCCACTTGCCCCGACCTCTACTTTCGTGAATATTCGCTCCACCTCGACCACTCCTAATCCACCACCCTCCAAGCAACACCTCCTGGTCCAAACACCTTGGCCTGCCAACCCCCACTGCCTCAGCCCTGCGCTCCAGGCGCCCTCGGAGCTCCGCACATCGACATCCACCGCCTACGTCGTCCTCGATCATCGCAAGCAGTTGTGCCCATAGCCTTGACTCCTGCACACATAGACCCTCGAGAAACCTTACTCGCTTCTCACCACCTCAACTATGCACCCATTTCCTGCCTCAAGTCGACAACCCACCACACGACCACTGCCATCGCCACCCTCAATAGTGACCCACACCTCACTCTCCCTTGTACCTAGCCACCGCAATCTCTGCACGTCGCCCGCCTTGGGAGCAGCGTCCGCTCGTTGCCTAGTTCCCCCTCACGTGAGGAATACATGAGGTGGGGGTAAATTGCAAAGCCCTCCCTTGGCTTAGGATAAAGTATGTCCTATATATAGAAGACTGTAAAAAAGTGGCGACACCTTTTTGTTAAAAAAAGAAAAATGAAAACAAAAAGAAGAAAAATAAGAAAAGATAGATGAAGATGGAAGAAAAGATCAAAGAGAATGTACGCATCACTCCCCCTATACTTAGGGTAAAAGAGACCAAAGTATAGATACCTGAAGCGGCCAACTTTTGACCTCGCGACAACACACTAATACTTCCCACGCCAGTTTGAAGCTAGTGATCATTAGAGGACCCTTCCAGGAAGGGATCAGACCATTTTGGCTTAATGTAGTTTGACAGAGGAGGGAGTCTAGCCAGAGGAAGCCCGCCTCACTGGGGCTTCTTCCCTGTTCATTCATCTCCCCTCTCTGCCGTTGGATCAAGAACAGTTGTCCAAATCAAGCGTGCATCATCCAATCGTGCCACACCGGAACCATCAGATCCATGCTTGAATCTAATCCAAGAAGTTGGATACCAAACAATAGTTGCGCTCGTAGGAGTCGACTTGTGGCAAGTGAAGAGAATCCAACCGTCCACTCCCACAAAGTTTTGGGTATTTTGCACCTTAGACCCAATGTATTTTTGTATTTAATAATTAGTTTAAAAACATTCATCTGCGTTCAAATAGTTTTGTAATATTTGCTTAAAAGTCCCTGTACATTATTTTATTTGTATTCCAGTCCAAGTCTAGGACAATTGACAAACCTTGAGATTTTTGCAACTAAACCATCGTAGGTTTTTTTATTGTAGTTTGGTCGAGAATTTTGAATATCCAGTTGTAAGTTTTTGTGAAAATTACAATAAGGTCCCCAAGTTTTATTTTTAATTGCAAAAAAGCTCGTACCAAGTTGCATTTTCTTCTTGTAGATTTCTTTCCTTTTATTAAAAATAATTTCTTTGCTCTAAAAATTAGTATAAAATTAGGATAAATACTTTACATTGTTATATATCACTAATATTTATATCAAGGTATTTTATTTAATATTTCTATTTATTACAATTCAAAAACAGAGCAAAAACTCTCCGTTTGACTTATAAAATACCTAAAAAATATAATATTTTTTAAAAAATTCAAAAAAATATTTTATGTATATTTACTTATTTCCTAACTCAAAAATTAAAAACCCTAAAAATTTAAAAATAAAATACAAAAAATAAAAAAGCTCAAAAATCCAGTATAAAAAGATAAAAAATCCCTAAAATCCCAAATATACTTTTCTATTCTATAAATTTATTTATATTATTATATATCTATTAAAATTAATTTGAAGGATTTTGGATCTATTTTGCTAATTTTAACCTTTATTTCAATTTAGGCTATTTATTTATCCCTTATTTGGGATATTTTGACTTTAATATATATATATATATATATATATATATTAGAAAATTTCGTTAAAAATTACAAAAATAGAAAAATGTTTAAAAATAAAAAACATTTGTTTTCTTTATTTTGACTATATTTATTAGTATTTGTTATTATATTAGCTTACATTGTACACATAATCTTATATATGCTATATTATATAATTAAAAGAAAATATGAAAGTATAAAATAAAAAATAAAATACAAAAATATAAAATAAAAATAAAATGAAAAATTTAAAACTTACATAAAAATAGACAAAGAACACACAATCACATTTTGTGCATTCATTTCCCTTATCTATCTAGTTTGCTATCTCTGTTTGACACTCTACACAAACTTACACTTATACACACATTTGTAGAGTTATAATAAATTTTAACTCCACATTTATTTTTCATTATTTGACTATTGTTGTGGATTAGTTGTTGCTTGAAGTGGGATTTCTTGCAGATCGCCACAATGACTGTGTCTCCGCCATGTGTGAGACATACTTAGACCCATGCAAAATCCTCTTCAACAAATGGTGCCGTTGCCGGGGAGCAACTACACATAGATTGGTTTTTGGATTGATTGTATATTAATTGTTTCTATCTTTCCTTTATTTTCATGTTTATTTGATGCCATTGTTGAATTGTCTAACCACTCTCCATGTTTGGATTTGTTGCGAGGAATGCGCGTGAAGGGAGGCACTCTATTCGTAGTGCTTGCGCACCCACGGAAGGCAATTTTCTGATCTAGCATCAAAGAAGGACTCAAAGAAATTTTGAAGACAAGGCTTTTTGAGCATTTTATTTTATTTATTTATTTTTGTAATTTAAAGTGAGAGAGAGACTTATTTACCGTAATAACTAAGACTCTCAGGACACTCTATGACACTTCATGAGGTCCAGTACCCAAGGGATTGTTCCCTTTGGGGCCTCATCGGTTTTGTCACATTTTTCACCTTTTTTCATTTATTTCCCGAGTTTCCAATTTTCATTATTTTGTGTGATTGAGCTTTAGTTGTAGGACTTTCTTGACGATTGATTAAGGACAAACACCTAATATATTTGCCTGCACCTATAGTCTCATTTGTACTTAGTCAAATTTTGAATTGTTTCTCATTTAGACTTGGAATCGAGCGCCGAGAGGGACTCTACACCATGCTTGCAAGACTCACTGTGGTGAGCACCAAAGAGTTCCCCAAGATCGGACTTTTGGATTCCATCTCCAAGTGATTAGCATTTGTTCTTTATGATAATAGCAATTTCTCACTAGGGTTATTTCATCGACTCTTAGCATCCTTGCATGGAGAGAGTTGGAGGCAAGGTGAGCATTTCTCTTTAGCATACATAATCATTTTGTCTCGCATTATTTTTCTATCTCTTCCTCTGATTTTGATAATTTATGTGCTAAAAAGAATCGACTTCTCGTTAGGATGTGCATTTTCATTAAAAATACAAAAAAAGTGATAATAAATAAAATTGGGATTGCTAAAATTACTTGACCCTAAAATAAACCAAAAAGAAAATCATTGTCTTGGGGTGAGTAATCCTCTCATTGTATTCATTTTATAATTGATGACATACATACTTAGGAGTAGTTCCCAAATCCCATCAGCCTTCCTAAGTGATTGCATAATTTTGTGATTCTCACTTAACTCTAAAACAAACAAGATAAGAAGACTGAACTTTCACGATCTCCACCGAGTTGAGTAGGTGAATTAAGGGGTTTATCTTGTATATGTTTGTTTGTGATTTCTTATGTTCATACTCGATCGTATCTGTGCATGCACGCCTTTTTTCTTCTATCTCTTAACTTGACTGTCGTGCTCTCTCGATCATTTTCCTTTTGTTTCGAGATGGCTCACTGGAGCAATTTTTATGTAGACCTTTTGAATACTTTGTACTCTCCAGCCAGTCCACCACCACTTTTCCAAGACTTTGCTTCAGTACATATCCATCTCAGCCACAATATTTTAGATTTTGGACTTCTATCCACCACCATCCTCACATTTCCCTCCATATCTCCCACCGAGACTGATCTGTTGGAGTCACCTTTCTTGGCGTCCACCCTTGAGCACTTGACCCATATGATGGATCATATGAGACAGAGGGTTGATGACCTCAATAGTATAAATAAGAGAGACGATGATACTCTACCATTTAATGATATCAGTACACTTGAGGATTCTTATGAGATCTAGTAATGCCCAAAATAGTAAAAATGAGGAAATTTTAAAGATACAAAAAGATTTCAGGAGATACATTGCCGATTCGGATTGTGAGAAGAGACTACCCATGATAGACCCTTTGACCACACACTCATTCATACCTTGTCCCATCTTTAACCCTAAGGATGACATTGTACATACTGCTCTTAAACGTCCTTGTGTATATGTTGATTTCAATCTCCTCCCTTAAATGGAGGAGATCTAAAAATTCAAAAAAATGTTGACTAAACCTGAAGTGGTGGCCACCATTTATGAGATCATTAAAGACCCACTTCACCAGGCCATGAATGAAGGACAATGAGTAATCCTCAAGCGCATCACGGAAGCTTGAGCATCGTATCATATACGATGAAGAACGACTAGTCGAACTAGTTGTTCTATGCAACAAAATTTAAAAAATTTTCATGTGATGAAACCACATGATCCAAGAAAGATTCTCGGATTGTTTCATCTAAACCACATCAAGTATATAGGAATACCTCTTGAAGCGTAGTTGATCGAGTCTCTATGAAAAAGAGACCTCCTGTCTCAAGTCCGATCTTCGGAGAATACGCTTGTGAGCATAGGGATGAACCGCGTGATCCTCGCAATCCAAGATGTTGATTCCAAGCGTGGAACTCCTGATCTTGTCGTACGAGATCAAATGACTTCTTCGTGAGCGAAGCACACCAAAGAAGATGGAGAATCGAGAGTCGTCGAAGCGACGTCACAACGGCGAAACGCCGACGAAGTGATCTCCTCTAGGGTATGGTGGAAGGCCACCAATGGAGAGGGGAGAGATGGCGTGTGAAATAGAGAGAAGATAGAGCTTGAGATATTTCTTGTTCTTGTTGTAACCCTAGAGAGAATGAGGTGCCTCTCATTATATGGGGTTTGGGAGTCCATGGATCACAATCCACGGGACACACAAAATATATGGATGAGATTGATTTGTGTTTCTTTCAATGGTCAAGATTTTTGTTAGTAAAAACACAACAACTAATAATTTAATTTAGATTAAATATATTTGATAAATCAAATATAATTCAATCCCAAATAAAATCAAGCAAATATGGAGACATATACATGGAGATTGCATCTCCCCATGGAGATTGGTAGGACGACTACCAATTTCCATATAGGAGATGGTAGCCGTCCACCATATCTCATGGTGGAGGCAATCTCATGCAATCTCATGAGATTGCATTACTCCATGAAAATCTACAAGATTTTTACAACAACTTTTGTTGTAAATTATTCTACAAAAATAATTTACAATTAATTTTGAGAATATAAAATCTTTCCATTGGAAATTTGTGAATCACATTCACAATCCAAAACAAAAAGTAATTTACATTTTCAATTAATTACACAATGTGAATCCAATTCACACCAATAATTAATCAATAAATATAAATCATAATAAGCTCTGTTTAATACATTACAAATCACATTTATAATATATTATGAATAATTGGATATTGCTATCCACATTATTCCTATCCATAATAATTAAATCACATTTAATTATATTGGATCATCATTCACATGCATTCCAATAATGTAAATCAAATTCACATTATTCAAGATAATTAAATCACATTTAATTATCTATTTCTCAGTGTTTAGATATATTTTAACTATGGAATTATTCTTGAACCCTTTCAAGAATAATGCGCTTTCTCCCCAGATACTTGGAGATAAGGACATGGCGATTGTATTGTTCCACGTATAGTGACTTGGATGTTGAGATCAAATCTCAAATCCAGATCTCACGGACCTCTCATAGATGCTTGATTAAATTAAGACCGCAAATCTAATATTCTCATTACATCTGAATCTTATTCAGATTAATGTCCAACACTTGGGACCAAGAACAGATTACTTCTTTACTGAGAGGAGCCACTAAAATCCAAACCTGTTTCATCACTCCCTCAGAGAGTAAGCATCATGGTTATACAACCGTTTATGATAAAATCACCCTCATGTATTCCTAACACCTGTACATCCTCCATACTGGAAAACCTATGCTAAACTCAAAGATATAGATCAATTTTACACTGTCTTCTTTAGAGTTTAATCATCAAGTTTCTCAATCTTGGTAATTGGGAGTTGGTATCGATCATATGCTTTGCCAAAGCATATATCATACATACAAATTCTTGTCATGCTTCCAAAGCATGACGACCATGCATGGAATTTGATCGGTCCCAATACCTCATGAGTGAGCTCATGTCTTCCGATTCACAAGTGAACCTGTATGATCCCATTGAGAGATCGTATTACTCATATGCCCTTACATGCACACCAGCTCACCGGTGTATAGACCTTGGTTAGGTCATCAACCTTTTGGTCTGCCATATGTACATACTCAGACATATAGTAACACATCTGTCTCTGATCAGAGGATGCGTGCCTATATTGTGACAATATTCAATATAGGACTTAGGTTATCTCGATCTCGTTAAGTCAACCCTTTGACCTAACTAATCTGACACCTCCGAATCATTATTCCCATGCGGAGGACTTGCATCAAGAGATCGGTCAGATATCAGTCTTAATGAGTGAGGATTGCCATCTCCTACTCATGTTGGAGATCATCTCTTAATAATCATTTGACAATACTTGATGAGTCCTCTATCTAACTCCTTAGATATTCATCAAGCACTAGTATCTATGATTCAATTAATAGATCATCAGCTGTATGATTATCAAGACGACCATGGTACATAACCCTAATTGTATAGAGAGACTTATAGTGCATTCATTCATTTAATCTCATAAAGGGAGTGAAACAATCAATAACTTTTGTTGATAAATCATATATATTACAATAACATTTATTGTAAGAATGGTTCGCCTCGGGCTCACATGGCTAACAATGACCCATTTATCTACTCCTCCACCCAAGAAGAGAAAGCGGAGGAGCAGATCTGAGTGTCATATATTGACCATGAGCACTGGCCATGCCATCACCCACTGTCGATCTTATAAGAAAAGGATCACCGCTACATCATTCATCCGATGCACCATTTCTGATTATACTTGTGATTACACGCTCCTTAGCGGTGGTGCTTCAATTAGCATCATACCCTTCTCATTGATACAATCTCTTCACTTAAGGCCTCTCAAGAAAACTAGGACGATCGTTCAGTTTGCTGATGGATCTATCAGGAGGCCGGAGGGTATTCTACAAAACTCTGTCATTTGGATTTAGGGCATGAGCTAAACCGTTGAATTTGTCATATTGCCCATGGAGACCTCTACTAGGGAGAACTCTCCAATCATCCTGGGACAACCCTTTCTCACCTCTACGATAGTTGTTATTGACTATTGATCAAGAGAGATATGCTTCCGTCCTACTGAGAGAGTGAAGTGATCATCATTGCACCTACTGCCGTCCAGCGACCTACACCTGATTTAACCACACCTATCTTAGTTGACCCCGAGGACTATGACCTTGATGAGACTATCAGAGATTTTTGTTGCATGTTGGGTTCCACTGAGACTCGAAAATTCCTCTCCAAGGAGGAAGACTCGGAAAACATATACTTTGGAGTTCCTCTTTTGGTACTTGGCGATGCATTGATGACATCCACGTGATTTACACGATTAACACATTTGAGAAGAGGGCAGACCTTGATGAGACTACTAGCATCGAATTTGATTTGATTGCTTTTGTTAATGAATTCGGGCCTTTTGATGAGAACGATTATCCAGTTGAGACTTTAGAGGACGAACATGACTCGACTACTTCCATAGATGAGTTCGTTCCTGTTTGTTTTGACTTAGGAGAGACTCATCAGGTTGAACTTGACTTTACTTCTTTTGATGATGAGTTCAAGCCTTTTCACTTTGATGACATCTATGAGGCATCTAAGATCGGACCTAAACACACTTCTTCCACTAACCTGTATGTTCCTTCTTACCCAAGGACCACTGAGGATCTTCATCAGGTCGATCCTGATCAGTTTCTGTCTACTATGAACCCCAATATAAACCTGCTCCTTATCAGATCCATTCCTCAACGGTCCCGCAAAAAGGTTCACGTTCTACCTTCTTGATCTTTGTATATCTGTCCTCTTGTGCATTCACTTTCGTTTATCTACGTTCATCCACTGTCTTGCTCATCCACCCCATTTTCATGGGTACCTTACATAGGATGCACTTTGTGCTAAGTATAAGGGGGTGGACGAGCCGAGTGTTCATTCTCCGTTCTGTTTCATCACTCTTGTTGTGGTTTTTGGGGGTAAAATAGAGCAGAAGTGGGTCGGCGTAGGTGCTCCGGCGAGGTGGCAGAGGTGAAGCACCCAGATCTGATTTGGGGGAAGATCAGTTGGGCTGGAGGTGCATGGGATGAATGGAAATTCCGAGGGAAGAGAGTGAGGGCGGTGGAGTTGTCTGAGAACGAGTGTAACATAGTGGAGTGTTTGTCAGAGCTAGCCTCCGGTGAACGTCGAACCTAGTGATCTAGGCTAAATCTCGCAAAAGATCAAGGAAATGCTCGAACTAAATTCTAGGATGAAAAATAATATATAACGAAGGGAAAGGTGCACCTCAGTGGCTGTAAAACCACAAAGATGGACCTCAATGGTCTGTGGACGGAGATGAGTGGAACCAACCTATGACTGCTCCTTCGACCAACCTAAATGCACGGCGAGGACGTTATCACCACACTCCAACCAGTGAGCATAACAAGGTGAGAGAAAATGGTAAAAAGGGGTTGAAATTCAAGTAGAGTCTTGGGTGAAGCTTATGTACAGGTTGACTGAGGGGAGGTGTTCGATGAAGAGTCATGGGTACTGTAGCGATGCGTGGCCCTAGAAATTGGCTCAATGAGAATCCAGAATGAACAAGCAACTACTTTTGTAAAGGTCTAATCTACCTAGAGCCACGAATCGATGGGAAGAAAATCGAGAAGTAGGGGAGGTACGAGGTTCTAACGGGGTCTACGACCTGGGGTCTGAGTTGACCCTAGGTCAACGGATGGCGTGGCCTGACTGGGCCACATTGTTCGTAAAAACACAAAGTCAGCTAAAAAATAAAAATAAATTAAAATAAATTAGTAAATTATTTTTATTATTTTTAGGTTATAAAATAAAATTTTTATTATTTTTATAGTATTTTATTATTATTATTTATTTTTATAGGTTATTAGTTACAAGTTAGGTTTTAGGGGTTCCTTTATAGAGACATTTACCCATGTTTTAAGTATTTTATTTTTATTTTGTAATTTTTATTTTATATTTTTATTATATTATTTTTTATAATTATGTCTTATTTATATGTACATAAATATATTTTTATTATATTTTTCTGATGTATTATTTACACCTAAATAAATATAGATGTATAGTATATAGGTTTGTATATTGTATATTCATCTATGTATTTTTATGTTTTATTTATTTTATGTTTTATTTGTTGTTTTATTCTAGTTTTAATATGTACAATTATTATAAATAATATTTATAAAATTATAAAAATATAAATATATAAAAAGAGTTCAATGGGCTGCCCCTTGGGGGGAGCTAACTTGGCTCCCCTGCGTAATTTCGCCCATTTTTTAGTTTTTTTGAAAATATCTTCAGTGAATATTCATCACTATATCCCTATATTATGCTACTCAAATTTCGTGTGAAACAGAGACTCCTACGACCTTCATCCAGACAATCATTTTTTAATGGTAACGGAATTGCTAAAAATGACCCCTTCTGGATGGAGGCCGCAAGAGTCTTTGTTTCGTATGAAATTTTAATGACATAATATATGGATATATTGATGAAAATCTACGGAAGAAATTTTCAAAAAAATAAAAAAATCAGGCAAAATGAGGCAGAGGAGCCAAGTTAGCTCCCCCCATGAGGGCAACCCCATTTTACCCTTATATAATTAATAAAGAATAAAGAAAAAGAATATCTTAATCAGGTGTAATGTACAACAAGGGTCCAAAACCTAACTTTCACACCTTAATTTTCAAAAAAATGAAACTACCTTCATTAAATAGCTTATTAAAAGTTATATATAAATTAAAGGTGATTTTGATATATTTTGATTTTTTATTTGAGAGATATGTGTCTAAGAAGTTGGGATTTTGGAATCGTATAGAGTATAACTTTTACACTATGTATTATTTTTGTGTGAAATCAATTTTGTATTCTTTTATGTATTGTTACCTAGAACTTTCATGTACACAGTTTTTTATTTAAGGTAGAAAAAGTAGAAAATAAAAAGTATACCAAAAATGCATCATTGATGAATTAATAAATGTTATTTTTATTTTAGCATTGGCCCTTATCTCGCCCTACTTTATTCCTTGTCGACCTATCTGTCAAGATGCCTAGGTCTCGGGGGATTAGGGTCATAAAATACCTTTGTTATTTTATTAATTTTCTTTTCTTTCCTTATTCAATAATTTTGGCATTAAAAACAATATTTTATATAATACTTACACAACAAATAATGGATGTTAATTTGTGTAAATTAAGGGTATTTACATGCTTGAACTAGATTTTGTAAGGCCAAAATGAAAGAATAAAGGTATAGAAATGAAGATTCATCAATCATTGAACTTACCAATCGGGTCAACAGGGCCCAACACATCAGCAGTACCCACAATCACAGTAATATCAGGGCCATCTGGTTCAGTCATCGTGCTATTATTCTTCTTCTCAATATGAGCATCTTAGGCAACAATTAGGTCCACACCATTCTTCTCCACTAGTCTCCACAGATATTCAGTAGTTGATTCTCGACGAGATCTGCTCTTACAGGAATGAGATCCAAAATATGTGGTGCGACATCAACTATCTATCCTGATGGCAGAATGAGCGATCTACCCCTTCTTCCTCCATTCCTGCCCAGGTTCATGCTAACCCCAACAACCTGAACATGACACAACATCATGGTGATCGGGTATACTACTCAAGTTTGCTTAACTTTGAGCATGAGATCCTTCCAGTGATGATATTATGCACATGTCATATATGAGCGGAAGAACAATAACCGTACCTAATCGGGCATGGGATATGGAGGAGGACGTCTTGAGGCTCCACTCAAGGAGACCTTAGAGGATGGACGAAACATGAATCTTCAAATACATAATGATGATCATCATCAGATGAGGAGATCTGTAGCCATTAGAGAGAGGATCAAAAGTGATGGAGCACAACATAGAGATGCTTCTTCAGAGTCTACAGATGACCTTGCACCTTCGATTGAGGAGGACATACAAACAACAGATGTTTCCCAACCTTTAGGAGATAATAGATTTTCTGATTCCAACTTGCATTGTAAAGATTCACGTACTAAGAACTCAGTTTCTAGAAAATAAAAGAAATCGAGTTTTAATTTATGATTCGGAGTATTCTTCTTCTTATGATGCTCCTTCAATCCCTTTCCACTGTGCTTAACGACAAGAAAATACATTGTTAAAAAGATTCAGAAAGATGACAAGATATGACATGTTTTTTTCATCATATCATTCTAGTTAAAGTGCCATATGATGAGTACTTGGAAACCCATTCTACTTTTATGAAATACATGAAGGAGAGATGTACTCCTACTAGAGTATGCAGAAAGTCACCTACCAAGGTATCGAGCAACAAGCTTACACATTTTCTGGAAGTTGCCACTATATCATGTATTAAGAACCAACATTTACCTACCAAGAAGAGAGATTTGGGTGTACATTATGTACTGAGTCAGATCAATATCATATCGTTTTCTAGAACTCTCTTAAACGGTTCAAGTATTAATCTCTTACCTTTAGCTCTGTATGATCACCTAGATCTAGGATCTCTCAAGAAGTCATGAGCCTTACTCTAGTTTGTAGATAAATCCATCAAGAGAGCTAAGGAAGAGGTTAAGATTGTTGTCATTTTAATCTCAGTTCAAGACTACGAAGTAGAAATAATGGTCCTTGATATGGAAACCTCAAGGCAATGGAGAGAGAGTAACAGATCATTCTTGGGCGACCTTTCTTTAGGACCGCGTGGGAAGTATTTGATTATGAGACATGAATGATGAAGTTCTGTGCTCCAGGCAGAGAAGTAGAACTTGAAATGATGAAGACGGAGTGGCAGAGACATGATTCAGAACCTAGTACAAATTATTCATCTTTTAAGTAAGAGTGTAGCTTGATACATGCAGTCAATCCATGGAGTCAAACTCCTGCAGTTCACAGTGAGATTCATTCATCTGAAGAGGACTTAGTTCATGATGTATTTTGTGAGGTTCTATAAATTTTCTTGATAGATTCACCCTACTCCCTTGATGACCTAGAGGTTCCTCTGTACCTGTCGAATTCTTCTTTTTTAGAACAGTCAAGGGTATAGGATGAGGAGTCGGACACAACTTTGGCCGAATTATCAAGTTTCTTTTGAATTCCGACTCATAGTATAACGGAGTTGGTAGCAAGCCCAACAGATATATTCTCACCGCCATGCAACATAGAGCCATATTCAGATGCGGTGAAGCTAGACTTGCTAGATGATTCATCCCTACTAGAGATGAAACCACTTGCTCCTACACTGAAGTATGCATTCCTTGTGGATCAAGAGAAGATATTTCACATCATCATTAGTTCTAGGTTGACTGTAAATAAGAATCTAGGTTACTTAAGGTGTTAGAGAAGAACCACAAGGCAATAGGTTGGACTATGTCGGATCTCGTAAGAATAAACCACGCTCTCTTTTCACACCACATTTATGTTGAAGAAACAAGTCAAACATCCTGTGAATTTCAGTGGAGAATAATCCAAATCTAAGGGAAGTGGTCAAGAAAGAAATTGAAGAGTAGTGTGGAGCGTGATTCATTTATCCCATCTCAGATTCCAAGTAGGTGGCCCCTTTGCATATGGTCCCGAAGAAGTCAGGTATTCAGATGGTAACCAACGAGGAAGGGGAAGATATAACGACATGAGTACCCACGTCATGGAATGTTTGTGTCTATTACAAATGCTTGAATGCTGTGACTAAGAAAGATCACTTTTTGCTACCTTTCATTGATCAGATTTTGGAAAGACTTGCATAAAAATATATATTTTTATTTTCTTGATGGGTAATTGACCTAAAATCAAGTAGCCACAGCTCCAAAAGACCAAAAAAAGATCACTTTACATGTGCATTAGGCACATACACATTCAAACGTATTCCCTTCGAGCTGTGTAATACCTGGGTACTTTTCAGTGATGCATGATCATCATATTTGCCAAGATTGTGGGCTATTTTGTGGAAGTTTTTATGTATGATTTTTTGATCCATGGAGATTCTTTCGATTCTTGTTTAGCACATTTGGACCGTGTTCTAGAGTAGTCTAGAGAGGTTAATCTGGTGCTCTTGTTGGAAATGAGTCATTTTATGGCTCAGAATGGTATCATGTTGGGGCACACCATCTCCAAAAAGGGAATGGAGGTAGAAACTACCAAGGTGGATGTAATAAAAAAGCTTTTTCCACCAACCAATGTTAAGTCGATGTATTTTTTTGGGCATGTTGGATTTTATAGGAGATTTATCAAAGACTTTTGAAAGATTGCCCGACCACTTATTGAGATCTTATGAAAGGACACCGAGTTTGTTGTAGATCATAGGTGCCTAGAGGCTTTTGAGCTCTTAAATAGAAACATAATAGATTCATCAGTTTTATAAGCCTGTAGCTGGTCGCTTCCCTTTGAGATCATGATCGATGCACATATTTCGCTATAGGAGCCGTGTTAGGACAACAGTGAGATGGGGTACCATTTGCTCTTTATTACGTGATAAAGGTTTGGATCCTACACAAGGAAAGTATATAGTGACAAAAAGGAAATGCTCACTTTGGGCCTTGGAAGTTTAGGTCTTACATCTTCAGATCAATGGTGACTATGTACACCGATCACTCTGTGATTTGATATTTAACGGAAAATAAGGACGCCAAGGTGCATATTCTTAGGTGTATTTTATTACTCCAAGAGTTTGATTTGGAGATTAAAGATAAACTTGGAATCAAGAACGTTGTAGCTGATCATCTTTCTCGACTTGACTGTAATCATTTCCTTGATTTAGAACCTAGTAGAGAAACGTTCCCTGACGAGTCGATTTGTGTTATCATCACTTCCATGGTATGCTAACCTGGTGAACTATCTTTTCTCCAAGAAAGTTCCTTGATGTTGGACTAGGAGCAGTATTGGCTGACTGAAGTCAGATTCGAGGCAATATAATTGGGAGGATCCATTCCTTTTCTTTGAAGGATCGAATTGTATCTAAAGAAGGTGTATTCCTCAAAAGGAATACCAAAGTGTCCTCACACACTGTCATACACTCGAAGCAGGAGGACATCACTTGGGAAAGAGAAGCGCTCATAAGGTGCTCTAATGTGGGTTTTTTTAACCGACCTTGTTTCGAGATGTAGTTGACTTTGTAAGGTTGTGCACAATGTGTCAAAAGATGGGAGGGACAATTGGATCAAGATATGAGATGCCCATGCGACCTATGACACTTTGTGATACATTTGATGCATGGAGAATTGATTTTATGGGTCCCTCCAAAATAGCAATGGATATGAGCACATCCTTGTAATGGTTGACTACTTATCAAGGGGGGTGGAGGCTATCCCAACCCGAACCACACACATCAAGTCTATTTGTAATTTTATCAAGGATCATATTATTTCAAGGTTCGGTGTCCCAGAGGCATTGATTTCAGATGGGAGTAGCCACTTTCTGAACAAATAAATGAAAAATCTTGCTAAGGACTATGGGATTGATAATCATGTAACTAGTACTTACCACCCACAATCGAATGTCATGACAGAGGTTTCAAATCATGAAGTAAAGAGCATTTTACACAAGTTAATATGTCCTGGTAGGAAGAATTGGTCTCAGTTGTTGGACCAAGTTCTATAGTCTTACAGTACGAGCTATAAGACACCGCTCGACACTTCTCCATTCAGGATGATATTTAGCAAGCCATGTCACTTGCCTGCTGAGTTGATTCACAAGTCTGAGTGGGAAATAAAAACAATCAATTGGAGTTGTCACCTAGGTAAGTTGTGTAGAGACGTAGACCACTAATAAAGATCCTCAACCGCACGTACAACAACAATGTGCTCTACAAGGACAAAGTTAAGAAATGGTATGACAAACATATTCAAACTAAGAACTTTTCCTAAGATAAAGGCATGGTTGTTCAATGTAAAGTTGAAGGTATTTCAGGGGAAATTAAAATCTAAGTGTACGGGTCCCTATTTGGTAAAAGAAGTGCACAACAATGGTATTCTTGAGATACCTGATCTTCAAGATGGTGCACGTTCTTTCTTAGTAAATGGATACTTGTTGAAGCATTTTGTTGACATCAATGAACAACTAGTCCATGTTGAGCATATTTTGTTCATACGTAGTACATGCATTGAGTCTATTCCAAATTACTTTGCATGAAGCTGTAGTCAAGCGATTCATATCAAGACAGATTCAGTAGATAACAGATTCATATTCTTCTTTCTTGTTGTACTCTTACGTTTGATTTATTTATTTATGGTGAGGTTTATCCCTACTTTAGATTATTATTACTTACTTAGGTTATTTAGAGCCTAAGTATAGGGGTAACCCAAACTCTGTTCATTTACATTCCTTTAGGTCCTACTTGGTTATCTTATCGGTTCCTATATTTCTCATTTTCTTATTTGTACTTAATCTATCTTCAGCTTAAGTATGGGGGGACCAAGCTCCTATTCTTTTTATTATTTTACTTCTATTCAATTGTACCCAGTCTCTTTGTACTTTAGTCCTATCCTTAGGTTATTTAAGGCCTAAGTATGGGGATGTGGGTTAGTACTAGTTTTCACTTCCTTGTACCTGTTCTTTCTTTTTTAGTTTAGTATGAACTATGTCTTTCATTTCACTTTGCGCCACTAGGACATAACATAAGCTAAGTGTGTGTCTGTAGGGGGGGTGTATAATACATATATATTTTATTCATAGCTTGTACTTTCACAGATTTTGTATATTAGTATTATGGGCTATGGGTATGGGGATTTAAAAATGTCTGTATAAATATTTTGTAAAATGTCTTGAAAATTTTTATCTATTTGACATGATTTGTAAAAATATTTTACAAATTATTTTGAAATGGGTACAAATTGTTTTGAGACCTTGACTTATTATTTTATTTATATATACTTACAAATTCATTATATATACAGACTAATTTATAAGTTGGATGCTTCTCTGACACTGATACATTTCACACAAGACTTACTAAGATTCATAATACTTGATTTATGAGATCTAAAATTTAGAGTTAGCCTACCTTAATCATTAGTGTATTGTACTTAATAATTCACACTTCACTAGTTTGAAAGTTATGTGTGCAACATTGCATGCTTAATCTCCTCCTTAAAGAATATGATCTGCACCTCACATGCATGACTACATTCATGACAAGATGAGTTGAGGTTTCGCTTGAGGAACTAGGATGAGAGATTTGAGTTTGGACCTGATTTAGTGATGCTCGAGGATGGGATAAAATTAATGAAAGCTTCATGAAATATGATTGTCAACACATTAAGCTAGAATGAGAACATGGATCTATACTAATATCTTGATATTTACCTACATGCCAGGGTGTGATAAAACTAAATCAAACTATTGATCAATGTATGCCAGATTTTGATAAAAGCAGTGGAGATAGCAAAAAGAAAAGAAAAGAAAAATGAAAAGAAAAGCTCTCATATCACAAAGACAAATTCAAAGAGCTTCCACTAATGGTGAGTGCTCCTAATCTTTAAGTGTCCAATTGGACCAAAATCTTAAGCTTTATGAGTTGGGTCATTACCTCAATAAGGGCTCTATATCGTATAGTGATACAAGTCTAGGTGTTGAAGCCATAATAGATACTCAAAAGAGATACACCGATGCATTCCCAAGAAAACAAATACATACGACTCAACCTCTTTTAACGGACACACTGATCAGTAACCAAAAATATTTGTGTTGAGTTAATAAAGCACCTTAGAGAACCATTGTTCCGATGAGAGGGGTAGAAGAAAAGACACAATCCTATGCCCTCCATCAACTGGCCTTCCATCTACCCATTTAAGTCCGAAAACTAAAGATACGATGGATTGAATGCAAGAATATCTTTATTCTCTAGTGTTGAGGACTGGGTCCCTTGGAGAGTCTCTTAGACTGGAAACTTACGTGACATTTCGACTCGACTCTTGTGAATTCAATCAACATTTAAATGTCATATACCTTATATTTTTGTATACATAGAGAATCTGATGATTTGGGAGGTTAGGTTCCTTCTGATTAAGACCTGGTTCAAATAAGAATTCTAGGGCCACTGAAACCTAGTGTTTTGAATTAAATCAAATTTTGTATATACACATGCACAATCAAAGAATTAATTAACTTATATATTCTTTATTTATTTTCTCAAGGACGAGCACAACTTAAGTATAGGACGGTGATAAATCCTAGATTTATCATCATAATATAGATTTTTTATCCTCTTAGCTTAAGTTTTTCATTAATAATTAACAGCTAACATAATCTAACAATTAACCCTTCGTAATTAATTAACACTAATTATTGTATATAAACAAATAAATTATTGTGCATATATTTTATGTGTTTTTTATTATTAAAAATCAAATAAAAATTAGTATAATAATGATATACTTAATTTATCATTAAATATAAATAAAAAATGCATAAAAGATGAAAATAAAATAAGTATTTTTAAAACTCAAAAAATGCTTGCAAAAATAATATTATGTATATATATGATGTAATATCACTTTGAGTTCTACATGAAAGTTGTAGATCTCATCGAGATCTACAACTTTTATGCTGAACATTTTTTCTAATTTCACCTATAACTATTTCTTATGCCTTTTACATTATTTTTCTAGTGTTGGATTTATCTTATTGGTCAAAGTGGCTCACTCTCAGTGAGCTGAGAGTCTGATCAGGTTAGATGAGCCGACCTAATTTCAATCACCCATTCCTTTAAATTCAACCGCTTGATCCCATGGTCAGATGCATCCTGATCGCTCACTCGCACATCTTTATAAGCATTTCTATCTTCATCAAATGGTTGGAAGATCGCCTTCAACCTCCAGCCTACGTGCTCCAATGGGTGTGAGCATGCCAACTGCCCGACTTCCCCATTTCTCCTAATTCCCTCCAATGACCTTCCTCCTTGGTTCCACCACCATTGTCTTCGCTTAACTTCCATCTTACACATTAACCCCCTAACCTTCTCTAACCCTAGTTCCTTCACCAATTGGAGGTGGTTGAAACCATCGCCTGTGAACTTCCCAACACCTTCTTTCTCTGCACAAAAAGCCACCTCTGACAACTGTCAATCTATCCACCACTCTTGCGAGTTCCTCCTAGATGTCTCGTACACTTATGCGATAGAGAGTATCAATGAGATAGAGTGGAGATGGGGTTTTACTCTGGCGAGATCGAAGGTGAAATCCACCTTGTCACAGACCTAATTCAGTGCTGCTCGAGCTTGATTCTTTAGCCAAGAACATCAAGCGATGACCAGAGCATTTTCTGCTCCAAACCAGATCCATGCTCTTCCTTTCTTTGTTTTCATTGTATTTCTGTAGATCTTAGGTAAGACTCTTGATCTTCGTTTTCTAATCGTTCTCCATTGTCTTTGAACGCTTCCGTACACTCCTTCATCTATCTGACTAGCTACATGGTCCGCGCTTCACTGCGATATGAAAAAATAGAAATAATATAAAATTATAATTAAAAGAGTAGCATTAGGTCTATTAATAGTTAAAGCAATGCAATGCATTTTAAAAATCTATGACATAGATTTTTTTGAAAAAGGCGTTAACGGAAATGAGTTTAAAAAAATCGGAACCATCAAATTATAAACATATACCATGTTGTATTAGCACGACATAACATATTTAAGTATGGTTTTATTTCTAAATATAATCTTTTTAACGTTCTAGCATATTTTAGAAAAATATAGATACGATTAGAAAGAAAATCGTGAATATACAACTCAGCTCTAATGCGATAATTCTTAACGTAACTCATTTCTCTTGATCTACTGTAGCATCATATGAATATTTCATTTATGCTAAATATACACTTGGGAATATAAATGACAAATAAAAATCAAGAGTAATCTTTTATTAAAAAAAATATTTTGAGACAATGATAAAAGTCCGCTTATAGTTAATGCAAAGAATAAAATGGAAAATACTGTCACTTTTTGGCAATCATAAGAAAAAAATGAAGAATATTTTTTTGTATTGCTTATGTACTAAATAATATCATTAGAAGAACGAAAGGAAATAACATGGGTTTTTCTTGGGTTTATAATATTTTATGTGTTAAAGGTGAAGTAGGGTTAAAAAGGATGGTATTTATATCATGTGAATAGTTGAGATGGTAACTAAATCCATTTACATAACATTAGCACTACAATATAAAAAGATAATGAATCATAATGGCAAAACATAACATCCAACGTAGGAACAGTTAATAGAACGTAAAAAATATATCAAGCGAAAGAATTGTATATCTTTCCAAGTGTATCAATCCGTACGGTAATGTACAATATACACAGGAACTTTATCAACACGAAAAAAGACATTTAATATATTTCAGTATATTTATACCACAGGTATTTTAATTCTTTTTATTTAAAAATAAACTTTTTTTCCATTACGACGCTCAATAATACGATGTAGTAATATAGAGAGATTGATGGGAGATGGATAACAAACTGCACCGCCAATATTTCAAGGCTCTTTATAGGTCTGGGATATCGTCTATTTACTTCATAATTAAGGTTTTGAGAATTATATACTGATGAAATTATCTATTATATCTCTATTTATATTATTTATCGCCTACTTATATTCCAGTCAACCAAGAAAGCAATAGATAATTTATCTTTTATTATATTTATTTTTTATTTTATCATTTGAACATATCCATAATATTGAATATATAGTTTACATCCATATCTATATAATATTTAAATACAGATAATTATTTTTAAAAAATCTGTAATTTTGTTCTTAAATTAGGTTAAAAACTTAAAATCTACCATGAATTCAAGATGCAAATAGAGGAAGGAGTTCAACAGATCGTAACATCACGAACTTGGCTACATCCTTGGGGTTGCTTTTCATCGAGAGCCTGAAAACAAGGTCAAGCGGTACAAAACGGATCTTATGATGTTACAACAGCTAATGTAACAAAGCACAATGAGCATTGGAATGCATACCAGTCATCCATGTCTCTTTTGAGGGCCGTCCGTCCATCCTATTTAATAATAATATATCAGTTCTTTGTATTGTATTTATTCAAATTATTTAATTTTGCTACCTAATAAAGCATTTGCCTGATGTCGTGATATGAGATGGAAAGGTAAAAAATAATTCTTCAATGGATATATTTAAAGAGCTGACAAAAGTAATTTATTCAAAGCATATATTTAGGGAGCTTATCATTTTTATTGTAATATAGAGAATGCATTGATTCACATTTATTAGTTACGTTATTGGAATAATTATTACAATTTTTGATATCTTTCTAAGGTGATAATATTAAGAACTTAGGTACATTATATGTTAATTGTAGCTTTTCAAGAAATCTATTCACCACTATCATTTTTTATGTTTTCCATTTTCATTATTTATTTTGAACGTAAAATATTTTTGTAGTTTATTACATTTTTCAATTTACATGTATGATTGATTTGTTGGCTATAAATTTTTTTACATTTAAGTTAATTATATTAATAAATGTTAGAATACATAAGAAAACACGTTGCAAGTAAATTGAAGTTACTTGAATATGATAAAAAATAGATGGTACGGGAAAATGGTGTGCAATAATTTTAAATGAGAATTTATTCTAAATATAGAAATAAAGGGGAGAGAGAATAAAAAGAGGGGGTTGAGATAATTGGGGGATGCATAAATAATCGAAAATAGATCTTCATCTTTACTAAATAAAGAAAATGGGGGGGGAGAGGAGGGCTGTGGGAGTTAAAAGATGGAATGCACACGTGGATGAGAGGAATGGGGGGGGAGAGAGGAGGGGCTGTGGGAGATAAAGATGGAATGGATGAGAGGATGCGTGGGAACTCGGAAGAAAGAGGAAAGAGGAGGCGAGGAGTGAGGGGGAAATGGTGGCCATTGCAAAAGCCACGTGTCTATTAGCTGAGAAGAAACTCAGCTTTAGTTAGGTATAAAGATATAGTCTACACATTCATGGTGGCCCACTGTTCTTCGCAGAGCCTTCACTTCATCTGATTACCTTCCAGACATATCCATCTTCATCAATCTATTTCTTCCTCTTCTCAGGGAAGAACCCACTTAGGCTATTCATCAATTCACATACATGGACTTCATTAACCCTTAAGACCATTCCCAAACATCTTCTCTGATCTGTGGTTTTGTAGACTAACACTTGTAGGAGCCCCTATATTCATTGATCAGAGAAAGAGATACTGCTTCGATCTCAAGTTTTTGTTGTTGGAGTCTCATCATCGACATGGCTTTGCAGTTGGTTTCTCTCCATCTTCGAGCCTTCACGATCTTCGCTAGGTCAAGATGAAGCTATCTAAATGATCAACGACCCTTGCAGAGCAAGGATGAGCTATCTAGGCTTTACCGAAGCTCCATCCATCTTCCGTCACATGAGGAGAAGGGGGATGAATGTGATGAGCAACCATCGTTCAATCCACTTCGATCGGCACCCATCCTATGGTCTAAACGCACCCATTTCACCACAGTTGAAGCAACGCTTCCAACCGCAACCTCATAGTGTCCACACCAACACCGATGCACCATAGTGTGCCACATCATCTCAAGTCTCCACCTGGTACCCGGGCCTATTGCATGTGAATCAAATCACGTGTTGCGGATGTTTTACACCCCGCACCTAGCACCTAGTGCATTTCATTATTTGCAGAAATATCCTCGTGCAAGGGTGTATCTTAAAAAACTAAGTAGGATTTTTGGTAATTACATTTAAGTCCCTCCAAGGAACATTTTGTGAAGTTTTGTGAAGATTCTAATTATTGTTTCTTTGCATTTATGCCCATGTATTGATGATTGAATAACTTAAGATCCATAAATCCAAAGTCAATGAAATTGGTATTGTTGGAAAGCTATTTTAGAGCTTTTTCTTGTGGTTTTATTTATTCATTGAGTTAGTAATTAATTCACTCATTAAAAATCAGAGCATTTATTACACCATTACATGTTATTCTGAGCGTCATTTCTAGCATATAGATTGAACAGTTGATCTTAGCCCTGATTCACTTGCTAAATTGAGGATTGATTTAAGTAGTTAATTCCATATTACTACTTCATTAAACTCTGATTGGTTTTGTAATCTCATTAATATGAATTAGGATTTGATCTATTGAAATATTCCTTGGATAATTGTTGCTCAATGAAAGCTGGACATAAATATGTTGTGATAAATTTAATTAAATGGATTAATTAGACAGGAAAGATTCTTTCATTTTTGTTTGTTGCATTACATTGTATTGTTTGTATCTTTTTATTTGCATTAGCATCATTTTGTCGTATAATTTGTTTGCCTAGAAAAGTATATAAAAAGATGCATTGCATTTGTCTGCATAAGTTGATCTATATTCACTGATTAATCATTCAATTATATATTTAGTACCTTGATAACATTTATTAATTTCTCAAGTCTTTATGTTCGACCCTAGATAAAGACAAATTAGATCGAGTCCTATTCACAGAGATATTATGACTTGATTCTGATTGAGTGCATGTTGGCCGTATTACAACAAGTGATTCATAAAATAGCCGATTAGCGCTTAATTATGCATTCATGCAATTGGTTTTCTAACATAGAGTTTATCTTCTCGATTCTATCCCTTGTCACGGAAGCAAGGGCTTGATCGATTCAATCGGGAATGTGATATAAGCCATCCTCAACCAAATCAATTCCAATTTCCTTTTTCATTTTCAAGTCTTCTATAACACATGAGTTTTGATCAAAGATCAACTTATAGTTCAATTATTTAGTTATTTGCTGATATACATAAGATTTATAGGGAAGTCAGGAACATGGAGAGCATCGTGAAGAAGGAATCAATCTACCACATAAATAATTTCCTCCTTAGCAACAATATCATGAGACCCATCTGCAACTATAACCTTCCCTCTTCCAAAGGATGACTTGTACTCATGAAATATTTTCAGATATCCTTTCATATGGTCGAAAGCCCTGCTTTCAATAGCCCCTTTAGAGTTGTTAGAATGAGTATTATCTATTCTTCTCATGTTTAGAGTGGCATGAATCAGGGACGGAGTCAGAAAATTTATCTTGGGGGGGGGGCTAAATCATTTATATATTATTTATCTAATTTATCTGGTCATTTTAGTTGTTAATATTTGGAAAGTGATTCCTCTGATGTAACGTGAGTTACAAAAGAGATGCTTATTTTTTTGTTCAATTTTGTTCCTTAAAATCCAACTTTATAGATAGAATATTCCAATAATGTTATACATATCCTCCAAATTTCTCTCAAATCAAAGATCATTTACTATTTTATATCAATGGTTAAAAGTTTGTTTCTTTTTTAAACAAGACTTAAATTTCTTAAATATTGATTGGACTTTTAACCACCAAGATAAAATAAGAAATGACAATAGATTTGAGCGAAATTTGGAGGATATATAGAACATTAATGAAAGTTTAAATCTATAAAGTTGGATTCTTCGAAACGAATTCAATCTATACGGTGAGTTTCCGTAATTGATCAAAACTAATATTGGGAATATAATTTTTATAATAGTAGCTATATAAACTTATAATTCGACATAAATAATCTTTATAAATATCGTATTGGCAAAAAGATCCCTACAAAACTCTTCATATCATTGAAATATACAATTTATTAATGTGATATTAAGTAATACCACTAGATCTAATATTTTCAAACGAGTAACACTATACAATACTTTTTACTTATATGGATGCAAACAAATACAGATATATGCATCTATCCTTTATCATATTTGTTATATATTTTTTGACATGTGTACATTTATCTGCATATCTATTTTAAAATGGATGCAGATACAAATAGGATTGCAAACATGCAGATACAAATAGGTATCTGTATCCATATATGTATACACTAGAAAAATATGTAACCATATCTGTTTTACGATCCTAAAAAATGAAAGAGTTATCCAAATCCATATCCGTATACGCAAAGAAAATAAAAATAAAAACCATTATGTATATAATATATCATAAAATAAAAAATACATATTTGTGACGGTTTACAAACGTATATGATGATGGACATATGCAGATGTATCAGTATCTACTTATGCACATAATGTATTGTTAATAGTTAATTATTGTAATTAGATTTTATATATGGGTCCAATGGGGCTGCCCCCGCCCCATTTTCTAAGTTTTTTTATCTTTTTCAAAAATATCACTATGTATATTCATCTATATATCCCGCCTATATGTCATTCGAATTTGTTAGAAACAGAGATTCATATCCCTCCATCTAGAGCATGTCGATTACAACAATGTTTAGATCGTTAAAATTATTTATTCTATATGGAGGGCAAATGAGTCTCTATTTTTGACGAAATTTGAATGACATGTTGGGGGATATATAGATGAATATACAGGGTGATATTTTTCAAAAAAAATGCAGAAAATGGTATGGGGCAGCCCATTTATTCCTTATATATTGATTTTTTTGTTGAGATATAGGGGGCTATTATACATAACATGTAAATTTTAATTATTAAATAATGTATTTATATTATATATAGTACTATATAGCAAGGGAAAAATGGGGCTGCCCCCTAGGGGTAGCCAACATGGCTGCCCCCACCCCATTTTTCGTAATTTTTTTATTTTTTTGGAAAAATACCACCATGTATATTCATCCCTATATGTCATTCGAATTTAGTCAGAAATAGACTCCTACGGCCTCCATCCAGACGCCATTTTTTTAACGATCGCAGGATTTTTTAAATCGACTCTGTCTGGATGGAGGCTGTAGGAGTCTCTGTTTCTGACGAAATTCGAATGACATATAGAAGGGATATAGGGATAAATATACATGATGATATTTTTCAAAAAAAATAAAATAAAAAAAATCCCAAAAATGAGGTGGGGCAGCCCCATCAACCCCATATATCAAACATATATACGAATTTTGGTTGAGAGCTGGCCCCCGTCCCCCCCTCTCCATCACTGGAATGAATATTTTCAGAATACATAGAAGTAGACTTTTAACAACATATTCCTTTAATAAAAAATGTAATTCCTTGATATAATCCATTTGAACGCCAATACTAAAACCATAAAAATCACATAGGATAACACAAAAGTACAAAAAAGCAAGCAACTCCTTCGCATACAAAGATTTGAAAAAATTAACACTCTGCCAGACATGGTGTAAATAATAAGAAATAGAGGTGCAAACCTGAGCTTATGGGGAGGCCACACACGAAACCTTTAGGTAGAGAAGCACCTCACAGATGATATGGGGATAAATGCAGACCGGCACATCAGGGAAACAACCCAATACCCAAACTTCTTGATGCATATAGCCACATGAGACGGCAAAGTTCTTCACCCAAGCGCAGGGAGGAGGAAAAAGTCCCTGTAAGGGTTCCTGCAAGGTTACTTGCGTGGGGCACTGCTCCTGCTATCGACACCAACCACACGTAGGAGGAAGGTGGCACTGCTCTCTCGCAGGAGGGCTAGGGTTGCAACGCTGACGCTACACTCACAACCAGCTATGAGGAAGCTATTTGCCTCGGTCATTTTTACACCTTCACCAGAAAGAAGTGCCTAGTTCAGTGTTAATGCTCCCATCCACATGGAGCAATAGAAGGTAAATATAATCAATCACTTGGTTCCATTTTTTGGCTCCATGTTCGTGTTTTGGGGTAAATAATATTTATAGCTAAGTGAGCTTGAGAAATTAAGTTTTTTGGCTGCATAGACTGGTCTCGTCCTACAAAGTTCTTGTTTCCTTTCGAATTCTAAGGGTAAGATCTAACTAGGGGTGAAAACAAATATTACTATATTTTTATCCGATCTGCTATTATAGTTGTTTTATACATATTTTGACATTCATATTCGTGTTCGTTTTAAAGTGGAATGCATATACGGTATCATTTTGATATTTGCTAATATTTACATTTGTATATCCATTTTAACACATAAATATAGTCATAGATTTATTTATAATTATGTGTAACAATAGTTTATGATTGCCTCCACCATTATTGATATAATTGTCGTTAAATGAGTATATTTGTTATATTGATTTTATGTGTAAATCATCCTAAACATGTATAGTTTAATTAATCTATTAAATATTTCTGTTATTATTTGTATTCGATTTGTACTCATTTTATATTCATGTTCATTTTGAAGATACAAATAGCACATATTTCATAGTCATCAAGTATCGTATCCGCATTCGTATTTGTATTTTTAAAATAGATAAATATATAATTATACATTTATTTGTATCCGCATCCGACCATAGTTCTGACACACACCCCTTTAGAATAGAGATTCATGCAAATTGATGTCCGACTTATGGTTTAAGCTTTCTCGCATCGGGAACAGCGAATTGGTTGCATGTTCCAATGCTCCTAATCATGTTATATTATTTCATGGTAGGTTCTTGCAGTTTCCTACCAACACAGCCCTTGTGGATGTAATGTTTTCCTGTTAATTTGCCTAGTATTCTGCAATATCTTGTGGTATTTTGAGGTCATTAGGTCCCTTAGATTGACGCATGCATTCATAATTATATAAGCTACTTCCACGAACTAGCAAGGCTCCTGTACAATTCCATTTCTTGGGCATGCTTATGAAACTTTCGGCTTTTTGACTCACAATTCAAATAACTTAATGGCGCCAAAATAGATGCACTATGCTGAATAAATTATTGCAAGTTTATTTTTTATTCAAACGGGGATACAGAAATTTCATTTCAGCTATTATATATGGATATAATAACATATGAAATAATATGGTGATCATCGGAAATTAAATATTGACTCAAGGACATTTCTGTTATGATATTAAATATTGACACAACGTACATGGCATAGTATGGGATATACATACATATGTATATTATAAGAGGGAATGCCAATTTTTCTTATATCTACGATTTTTAAATGATAATAGCCAATTCATGTTTTGTGAATCCTTTCTAAAAAGAAGAAAAATATGGTTAATGAGCTACTGTCAATGATCTAAAGAATGAAATCATAATGAATAATGACACCACAACGATATATGAAGCTAAGTGTCATGTTAAGGCATGAACCACCTCTTTCATATGTCGAGTCCTAACACATATCTGCCCGAATGGGAAACACCTTTCAGGTGTATCGGGTTCAGTAGAACTTAGTGGAAAGTCCACAATTGACTCTCTGATACCATTACGTTTTGTTATGTAAATGATTGGATCTGCAATGAAAGACCACTAGTGCTAGTGCTAAGTAAAATGAACCCTTTTTAAGTACCAGTGTTTGATTGAATACTAAGGTACAATTGTAAAAAGCCCATGATACTCTCGATAAATGGATATATTTTACTGTCAACATTCTCTTTTAGTATTGTATCAAGTTATCTGCTAATTTCGTTATATGTCTATACCATATTAAGGTATTTTTCTTACAAGCATTTTGCTGCTCATGTGGTTTGTCCTTCATAGATACGCCTGAGGAATAAGGCAGGAGAAGTTGTTTAAGTTGAACATAGGAAACTAAATATCTTATTATTTGTGGTAGAACAAGTTCTCTTTTATTAGTGGTTAAATATATCTAAGAATACATTTTAAGCCGTTGCGAGTTATATAGAAGTAACATGAATCATTTCTTTTATGATCATATTGTGACTATATGAACGTAGATAATATTTACGACCCTTTGGGCTCGAAGTGTAACGAAACGGGTTGCGAAGATCGGCGGAAGAAAGCAATAAAAGATCGCGCGACCGAACCGTTACCACAACATGCATGTCATCCAATGAGCAGAGATAATATCAATTCTAAACAAAGTCCATTCAAACTAAGAGTTCCATTATTACAATTCTAAACTAGAAAAATTTTAAAAAATACTCTAATAACTAAAATAGCATCTCAACAGTTCCTGTAGGCATATAGATATCCTCTAATCTTCTCGAGTTGGGTCATACCACGTTCGGAATCTCGAGGGATCCGTAGAACGATCCAGGATATGCAATCGACCATGTTCTTCACCTGAAATTGATAAACATAAATTTCCATGAGCCTAATGTCCAGTATGAATCGGGGTCCATGCATGGGTGTTCTAATGGTTCTTCATCCATTATAAATCATGTACTTGGATTTTCATGTATACGCATCATTCCATGCCTAGATATTTCCCATGAATGTCTAAGTTCGATCCCTATCATATATGATTTAGCTTCTTTCATAAACATGGATATGCATGTAAATTGCATAAGTAGATATGACAACCATTTCTTTCAACTTGTGGGGCTTATTTCATAAAATACATAGCAAATTACATACTTCTTAAATCATATAAATCATTTTGCATATTAACCCCCATGACTTTGATGGTTTAACTTTCTTAAATCACTTCTTGTATAACATGTAATGGTTTACTCATTTTATTCAATCATTTTATTGCATAACTCATAGTAGTTTACCTTTATAAATCAATTTTCTTGTATAACTTTCATATACGTATCTTGTTATACATTTTCAACCGTTGTCACTTGTGGTCCATGATAGTGTAGCTACAATTGTAGATGACTTAGCTTTTGCCTCTATGGTTCCTTGCAACCATACGCCCCTTGTCCCTTGCGGCATCAACATGACAGTGTAGGTACAACCGTAGAGGACTTAGCTTTTGCCTCTGTGGTTCCATGCAACCATGCGTCCCTTGCGGCTTTGCCCCTTGCGGCTAATACGACCCCTTGCGGTCGTCCTTATGACTCTTTATCAGTTCGTGCCTTAATATTTGTTTAAGGTCATTCAATCATGAACAATATTCTTGAGCTAATTTTTAAGAAATGAAACTAAGAACATATTGTATTCTGTATATTATCAATTTTTCCATCATATCTCTGCTCTTACTTTTCGCAGTAAGACAATTATGGTGAGACAAATCATCAGTTCATTAACTCGAATGCCTATGTCTTCAGTTTTTTTCTTCTGTTCTTTGTTGGGTTATTTGATGCATACAGTTTCATCGTAGCTGTAGCTAGTTTGGTTCCCATCTTTGCTTACTTTATAAGTAGAATACTGTGGAACTAATTGGATAAATTATAATATTTTTGCTATTAATAACTCTGTTGAATTGTTATTTGGAGATACGCTCACCATATATAACAACATTACTATGTAATGTAACATTCCTTCCGAGTTAATGCTATATAGATGGAAGTTTTTCCCATTTGTTTTAATCACCTCCATGAATTTGTGTTTATTAAACTATACTATATATAACGATCCACGATGATCATGCAAAACATGTTTAAGAAATATTAACAATGGACTTTTCATGGACTGATGTTACATGCTGATTTACTGGAATTTGATCGTAACTCCGGTTTTTTTAAAATTGATTATAAAGATTCATCCTTCCATTTTCTCTTGTATAAGTATCACAGGTTAGAACAATACATGGAGAACGGCTACCATACGACAAATTTGAGCGTTTGTTGAGAAGTTTAGTGTATAATAAGCTTACGCATATGGACCCCCTATAAGAGATCACCTTCAGGCTATAAAATGTATGCTTCTTAACTCATCTTAGAGGTGGTTGGTGAATAAAGGTCCTCTTCATCTATATTATTTCCCGCCGTACACATAAATAGACAGGAAATAGAAATTTCATCAAAGATCTCATAATTGATTTATCCTCATGAGATCAACGAATTTGAAACACTAGTAATTATGAAATCTTGACCAATGGATCATGAAATGGAGAAATTAGAAACCTCTAATCCATAACTTATGATTTAGTATCCAACGTTAATACCAATCAAATCTTGACATGACATGCACCGACTACGGATTCTTAATATCTGGCACATACAATTAAGGGTCTATTGTAAGTCAAATCCGGGTTTATATGTGTTAAATTAAAGATCCAAGAATTTACTTAGCGATTGCATTTCGGTATGCCATCACATACATTTCTAGATCGCATTCCAGATGTAATCCAAAAACTATACAGATTAGATCTTATTTCGAGCACGATAATTATACCGATACATACCTTAGGTCCAACGTACGAGTCTCTTTGTGGTGGTTGTCGCGCCTCCTTCCGGTCACGGATCCACGCTCCTCTCCTCCTTCGATACAACTCCGCCTTCTCCTATGACGACGAAGGATGCTGGTAAGATCGCTCTTCTCTCCTCTCCTCTCCTTTCCTCTCTCTCAAAAATGCAAGATAAATGTGGCGTGAGGGCGAAAGAATCCTTAGGGTTTTTAAGCCTTCTCATTGGAGAAATTAATGGCCATTAGTACCCTCTTAAATTAGAATTAAATAAATTTAATGAATGAGAGAAATAAAAGGTAATCCTTGCTTAAATAATCCAGCCGTTACAATCTACCATCCTTAAAAAAATTTCATCCTCGAAATTTCTATAATAAAGGAACATACTGCAAAGTTGCAAATGCTTCTCCCGCATTTCACTTTCCAGCTCCTATGTGGCTTCCTCCTTCTGATGGTGCTGCCAAATGACTTTAACCATCGGAACAATACGCCGACGAAGTTGATGGTCTCTTCGTTCGACTATTCTTACAGGTTTCTCCTCAAAAGTCAAGTTTGGTTGAATGTCGATGACCTCGTTCTCAATTACATGTGAAGGATCAAGAGTGTACTTCCTCAACATAGACACATGAAATACATCGTGTAGTTTTGAGTATTGAGGTGGTAATGCAATACGATATGCTACTCTCCGATCCACTGCGGAATCTCAAAAGGTCGTATGTATCTGGGAGTGAGCTTTCCCTTTTTGCCAAATCGTAAGATGCCTTTGGTTGGAGAGATTTTTAGGAACACTTGCTGCCCAACTCCGAAACTCAACTCTCTTATGTGACGATCAACATAAGATTTTTGCCTACTTTGAGCTGCTAACAATCTCTTTCTGATTAATTCAACACTTTGCTTATTTGTCTGCGCAAGTTTTGGTCCCAAGATGTGTTTCTCGTCAACATCACTCCAACATGAGGGTGATCTGCAAGGTCTCCCGTACAATGCTTCATAGGGAGCCATCTTGATGCTCGAATGATAGTTATTGTTATAAGCAAACTCCACTAATGGGAGATGTCTATCCCAGCTACCTGCAAAATCCAACGCACAAGCTCTCAGCATATCTTCGAGTGTCTGGATGGTCCTTTCTGATTGGTCATCAGTTTATGGATGGAAAGAAGTGCTGAACTTCAATTGTGTCTTCATAGCATCGTGAAAACTCTTTCTTCCATAAGCGAGAGGTAAATCGTGTGTCTCGATTGGACATAATTGATGCTGGAACACCATGTAGACTGACACTTTCATTCATATATAATTTAGCTAGACTGTTTGTCGATTGATCCAGGCGGATAGGCAAGAAATGTGCCAATTTGTTCAATCGATCAACAATCACCTGTATGGTGTCATAGCGATGTTTTGTGATCTTAGGTAGACCAGTGACAAAGTACATCATTATGTTCTCCCACTTCTATTCAGGTATATCCAATGGTTGAACGTGGCCTGCAGGTATTTGATGTTCAATCATGATCTACTGATAAACTAAGCATTTTGCAATGAGTTCTGCGATGTCATTTTTCATCGTTGGCAATAAAAAATTCCTTTGCAGATCCTTGTACATTTTTGTTGTACCGGGATGAATAGTGTACATTGATCTATGCACTTCATCTAGAATCTCATGCCTTAACTCAATATCACTTGAAACCCAAAATCGGTTGCGGTACCTTATGGCTCCATCGCTTCGGACTGTGAAATAAGAATCTTCTTTCTTAGATGCTTCGATCATTTTAGTAAGATCGACATCTCCTTTTTGTGCATTTGGGATCTTCCCAATTATCTATGGTTGAATCTTGAGCGCTGCACATGATATCTTTCTCGATCCACTTAAGAAAAGATTCCAATCCTCAAATTCCTTCATCATCTTCCATTAAAGTTTTAAACTAGCCAATTACCTTCCTATTTTCTACTTAATGTGTCTGCTACAACGTTTGCTTTTCCTGGATGATAATTGATGGTAAAGTCGTAATCTTTTAGGAATTCTAACCAGTGTCACTGTCCCAGATTAAGTTCCTTCTGAGAGAAAATGTATTTAACGCTCTTATAGTTACTAAGCACCTAAAATTGTTCACTGTAAAGGTAATGCTGCCAAATTTTAAAAGCAAAGACTACCGTTTCTAATTCTAAATCATGAGTTGGATAGTTCCTTTCTTGAGGTTTTAGCTGTCGTGAGGCATAAGCAATGACTTTCTCATTTTCCATAAGAACACACCCGAGTCCGGTGTCTGATGCATCTGTATATACTACAAAACCTCCACTGCCTTATGGTAAAGCCAAGATTGGAGCTGTGGTTAGTCTCTGCTTTAATTCTTAAAAGCTCTGTTCGTACTTCTAAGACCATACAAACTTCACATATTTTCTAGTGAGTTTTGTTAATGGTAGTGAGATCCTTGAGAAATTCTGAATAAATCGTCGATAGTATCCAGCCAAGCCAAGAAAACTACAGATCTCAGAAACATTCTTACGTTGTCTCCAATTCATCACAACTTCTACCTTGGTTGGATCTACCTCAATGTCATCCTTAGACACCACATGACTAAGGAATGCGACTCTATCCAGCCAAAAATCACATTTGGATAATTTGCATAAAGCCGGTGTTGTCTTACGATTTCGAATACAATCTTTAGATGTACTCAATGCAGCTCCAGATCAGATGAATATATCAATATGTCATCCATAAGCACGATGACGAACTTATCAAGATATTCTCAGAATACCCTATTTATTAGGTCCATAAAGGCCGCAGGAGCGTTAGTGAGACCAAACGACATGACCAAGAACTCACAATGACCATACCGTGTTCTGAAAGCCGTCTTAGGTATATCCTCCTCCTTTATTCGGAGTTTATGGTAACCCATACGCAGATCGATTTTGAGAAAACAGTTACTCCCTACAACTGGTCGAATAAGTCATCGATGCGAGGTAATAAGTATCTATTCTTCATGGTCACTTTATTTAGGCCTCGATAATCAATGCAGAGTCTAAGTGACCCATCCTTCTTTTTCACAAAGAGAACGGGTGCTCCCCATGGGGAAACACTGAGACATAAAAATCTCTTATCCAGTTGTTCTTGCAACTGCTTCTTTAACTCCTCGAGTTTTGCAGGTGCCATTCTGTATGTAGCTTTGGAAATCGGTGCCATCTTTGGGATACCATCATGTGAGAAATCAACCTCTCTACGAGGAGGGAATCCAGGAAGATCGTCTGGGAAGACATTGGTAAAATCTCTGACCACATCTAAATCTTGAAGACGTGTCTGTGATGATCCAGTGTTAGTTATACTAGAGAGGTATGTTGTACAACCTTCGCTTAGTCGTTGACTTGCTTGCAAAGATGAGATAACCAATCTTCCACCTTTACAGGTGCCTCGAATAACTATCTCCTCAAGATTTGGTCTACTCAGGATCACCTTCTTTTCTCGGCAATTACCGCTGCATGATTTTCTCATAACCAATCCATGCCCAAGATGACATCATAGGTTGTAATGGGCAATAAGATCAAATTAGCAGTGAGTGTGTCTTCTCTTATCAAAATAGGTACATCCTTTATGTACATACCTGTGGCACTAATATTTCCTATTGGTGAAGAAGTTGTCAGTATGTATGGAAGCTCAACGGCTTCCAAGCTTAGTCTTCTTGCAAAAGCATTCAAAATAAAAGAATGTGTAGCGCCAGAATCGAAAAGAACATGGCAAAATGGTTTACAATTAAAAGGGTACCTTCCACTGTTGTGCTGTCTTCTTCTTTTGCTCAAATGGTTTCTTTTGATCCTTGAAATCCTTTTTGCAATCCTTCATGAAGTGACCCTTTTTGCCGCACTTAAAGCAAGTAGTTGTCAGCTTGTAGCATTCTCTCAGATGCCTTCTATGATAATGTGGGCATACTTCATAAGTGTACCTCTTATGGTTTGGAGCATCATCTGTCCTTGTCTTCTTGGCATTAACTGTAGTGTGACGTCTCTTATCATTGTAGCTTGGCTTGTGAGGATGCTTACGAGGGTTCACTTGTTGCATCCTTTGGAATGCTGCATCAATCTCCACGGCTGTTGCAACCACCTCAGATAAGGTTGTGGGACCTCTAGTGATCACTCTAGTGCTTAGTCCTGCATTCAGACCTTCTATAAACTTTCTGGCTCGTTGCTTTCCATTGGCATAGATACCCTTGCCATACTTCTCCAATTCTTGAAATTTTGCTGCATATTCTTCGATTGTCATACTTCCTTGATGAAGATTTACGAATTCCTGACGTTTAGCATCCATAGCATGCTCGGGGATGTAACGCTCAGTAAAGCGCTCCACAAAGTCACCCCAGCTAATGACCGGAGTCTCCGAAAAGTGAATTCCCTTGCAGGATGTCCACCATTCCTTTGCACTGTCTCGTAGATGGAATGTACCAAAGATCACTTTCTTTTCCTTTGGACAATCAATCGCTTCAAATGCCATTACTATCTCTCTGAACCAGTGTTCAGTTTTTTTCGGCTCATGCTCACCCTTGAAAGTCGGTGGATCATGATGATGAATGTCTTTAGAGTCAGTCCACCAGAGTGGGACGCATGACTCTTCTGCTGCTGGGCCATCAGTGTCATTAACTCCGGCATTTGCTTCTGCATATCCATAACGACTTCTTGTCCCATCGACGACTCGCGATCTCCATTGGCTTCAATCGCCCGACGAGGAGCCATCTGCTAAAAAAATATCGACAGGGTCAATGAGTTGCGATACTGATTCTCTTTATATATAGATCTTAGGTCATTAAGGATTGGGGATATCTTATGCCTAGAAGAACTCTAGCTCTGGTAACATTTGTAACGAAACGGGTCGCAAAGATAGGCAAAAGCAAGCAATAAAAGATTGCGCGACCAAACCATTACCACAACATGCATGGCATCCAATGAGTAGAGATGATATCACTTCCAAACAAGTCCATTCAAACTAAGAGTTCCATTATTACAACACTAAACTGGAGAAATTAAAAAAAACTACTCTAATAGCTAAAATAGCATCTCAGCAGTTCCTGTAGGCATATAGATATCCTTTAATCTTCTCGAGTTGAGTCATACCACGTTCGGAATCTTGAGGGATCCATACCATGATTCGAGATATACAATCAACCCTGTTCTTCACCTGAAATTAACAAATATAAATTTCCATGAGCCTAATGCCCAGTATGCATCGAGGTCCATTCATGGGTATTCTAATGGTTCTTTATTCGTTATAAATCATGTACTTGGATTTTTGTGTATACACATCATTCCGTGCCTAGATATTTCCCTTGCATGTCTAAATTTGATCCCTATCATGTATAATTTGGCTTCTTTCATAAACATGGATAAGCATGTAAATTGCATAAGTAGATATGACAACCATTTTTTCAACTTGTGAGGCTTATTTCATAAAATACGTAGAAAATCACATACTTCTTAAATCATATAAAACATTTTGCATATTAACCCCCACGAGTTTGATGGTTTAACTTTCTTAAACCACTTCTTGTAATGGTTTACTCTTTTTATTAAATCATTTTCTTGCATAACTCATAATAGTTTACCTTTATAAATCAATTTTCTTGTATAACTTTTATATACATATCTTGTTATATGTTTTCAACCGCTGGCACTTGCGGTCCATGACAGTGTAGCTACAACTGTAGAGGACTTAGCTTTTGCCTCTGTGGTTCCTTGCAACCATATGACCCTTGCGGTGTTGCCCCTTGCAGCATCAACATGACAGTGTAGGTACAATCGTAGAGGACTTAGCTCTTGCCTCTGTGGTTCCTTGCAACCACGCGCCCCATGTGGCGTTGCCCGTTGCGCCTAATACGACCCTTGCGGTTGTCCTTATGACTCTTTATCAGTCCATGCCTTAATGTTTGTTTAAGGTTATTCAATCATGAACAGTATTCTTGAGCTAATTTTTAAGAAATGAAACAAAGAACATGTCGTATTCTGTATATTATAAATTTTTCATCATATCTCTGCTCTTACTTTTTGCAGTAAGACAATTATGGTGTGACATAAATCATCAGTTCATCAACTCTGGTGCCTATGTCTTCAGATTTTTTTTCTTCTATTCTATGTTGGGTTATTTGATGCATACGATTTCATCATAGCTGTAGCTAGTTTGGTTCCCATCTTTGCTTACTTTATTAGAAGAATACTGTAGAACTAATGAGGTAAATTATAATATTTTTGCTATTGATAACTTTGTTGAATTGTTATTCGGAGATACATTCACCATATATAACGACATACGTTACTATGTAATGTAACATTCCTTCCAAGTTAATGTTATATAGATGGAAGTTTTTCCCATTTGTTTTAATCACCTCCATGAATTTGTCTTTATCAAACTATACTATATATAATCATCCACGATGATCATGCCAAACATGTTTAAGATATATTAACAATGGGCTTTTTGATGGACGGATGTTACATGCTGGTTTACAAGAATTTGATGGTAACTCCAATTTTTTTAAAAATTGATTATAAAGATTCGTCCTTCCATTTACTCATGTATAAGTATCACAGGTTAGAACAATACATGGAGAAGAACTACTATACGACAAATTTGAGCGTTTGTTGAGAAGTTTAGTGTATAATAAGCTTATTCATATGGACCCCTATAAGAGATCACCTTCAGGCTATAAAATGTATGCTTCTTAGCTCATCCTATTTAGGTGGTTGGTGAATAAAAGTCCTCTTCATCTATATTATTTCCAGCCGTACACATAAATAGACGTGAAATAGAAATTCCATCAAAGATCTCATAAATGATTTATCCTCATGAGATCAACGAATTTGAAACACTCGTAATTATGAAATCTTGACCTATGGATCATGAAATGGAGAAATTAAAAACCTTTAATCCCTAACTTATGATTTAGTATCCAACGTTAATACCAATCAAATCTTGACATACCGTGCACTGACTACAGTTTCCTAATATCTGGCACATACAATTAAGGGTCTATTGTAAACCAAATCCGAGTGCATATGTGTTAAATTAAAGATCCAAGAATTTACTTAGCGATTGTATTTCGGTATGCCATCACATACATTTCTAGATCTCATTCCAGATGTAATCCAAAACCGATACAAATTAGATCTTATTTCTAACATAATCATTAGTCATATGAAAATTCCTATACCGATACATACCTTAGATCCAATGTACGACTCTCTTTGTAGTGGTTGTCGCGCCTCCTTCCGGTCATGGATCCACGCTCCTCTACTCCTCCTGTTGGTGGAAATGAGCGATGTGTCTATTCCATAGAGCCTTAGGGTCTCTTATATAGAGAAGACCCATGGGTAAATTACATAATACATATGCATGAAAAATAAAATTAGATAAAATACTACACTGCATAATATTCTCTACACCCCCCCTCAAATGGAGCATAGATATCAATCATGCTCAGCTTGGAAGAACATATCTGAAAAGGTCCTCTGAGCAATGGCTTGGTGAAGATGTCAACAGTCTGATCCTCGGAACTAACAAATGAAGTAGAGATCAAGCCCTTCTGGATCATATCTCCAGTGTAGTGGCAGTCTACCTCAATATGCTTTATTCTTTCATGAAACGCTGGATTATTGGCAATGAACACAGCTGCTTTATTGTCACATTGTAGCTGCATTGGTAGAGGTACATTTATATGCAAGTCTTCTCGTATAGCTCAAACCCACATCATTTCCATGCTTGCTTGTGCCATGGCCCTATATTCAGACTCAGCACTGGATCTTTCCACAACAGTTTGTTTCTTACTCTTTCAAGAGACCAGAGAACTACCAACAAAAATCACAAAGCCCGAAGTGGACTTACGATCTTTAGGGCATCCTACGTAGTCTGCATCTGCACAAGCTGAAATAGACAAATCTGTGTTCTTTCTAAATAGCAATCCTGAGCGTGGAGAAGACTTTAGATACCTTAGTATCATGTATATAGCATCCATATGTACATGTCTTGTTTGCTCCATAAATTGACTCACTCGACTTACTACAAAAGCAATATCGGGTCGAGTTATAGTGATGTAAAGAAGCTTACCCACCATTTCTCTATATCTTCTCCTGTCCACCTCTTCAGTATCGTTGTCATATAATTTCATGCTTGGATCCATACGAGTACTCGATGATCTATATCCAACCATGCATGTTTCAACTAGCAAATCGGTTATGTATTTTCTTTGGGTCATTACCAGACCCTGTGCATTCCTGGCAAACTCCAGCCCCAGAAAATATCTCAGGGTAACAAGATCCTTCGTGACAAACTAGGGTAACAAGATCCTTCGTGACAAACTGACGACCCAAAATTGCTTTTGCCATCTCTACCCCTTGAGCATCATCTCTTGTAACCAGAATATCATCAACATATACCATGATGACAACCATACATCTCGAAGTCTTCTGAATGAACAACGAGTGATCCGCATTTGATCTTTTGAAGCCCTGTCATTCAATCAGGTGGGAAAGCTTCTGGAACCACGCCCGTGGGCTCTGTTTAAGGCCATATATCACCTTGTGAAGTCTATACACCATATGATTCTCCCCCTCAGCAGTAAACCCCGGTGGCTGCTGCATGTAGACTTCTTCCTGCAAATCTCCATACAAGATGGCATTCTTGACATCAAGCTGAAATATGGACCAATCACGTACCATAGCAACAGATAGAAGGATGCGAAGAGTAGAGTGACGAGCCACTAGAGAGAATGTATCCAAATAGTCCATACCATAAGTTTGAGTAAAGCCTCGTGCCTCTAGCCGTGCCTTGTACCGATCAAGACTCCCATCGGTGTGGTATTTCACTATGAATACCCATTTGCAGCTGACAATAGATGCTCCTGATGGAGCGGTAACCAAGATCCATGTGCCCCGGGATTGTAAAGCAACCATTTCTTCTTCCATAGCCAACCGCCAACAACCAATTTTCATAGCATCCTGATAATTCTATGGTATCTCCGTGGAAGACAAAGCCGCAACAAATCTATGGAAGTCTCCTGTGAGACGATGAAAGGAAACCTGGGAAGCAAGAGGATAAGATGCAGAAGTACGTTTCTGCTTCTGAATAGCAATAGGGACATCAAGATCATCATCCACTATACTCGATGGTGCACACTCCTCCTGTAAAGAAGAATCCTGCACAGACACACTATCTGACCCATCATTAATAATAGCATTTGGACATGCCTGAGGCGTGATGGATGATTGACGTGCTGCTTGAGCAGGACCTGACCAGCGTGTATAGAATTTAGGAAATGACAGGATAGGTGGTTCTGGTGGTGGTGGTGACGTTGGTGATGACGACGTGACAACCAGAACAGGGATGGACAAAGATGGACTCAGTCTAGGAGGAGGAGGAACATAGACTTCATCATTAGATGTAGAAGAGGCCAACCGATCACTGTGGGAGAGAAGTACATAACAGACTCAAAGAATGTAACATCAGCACTGACAAAATATTTCCTGTTCACATGGTCGTAACAACGGCAACCCTTCTAAGTCTGAGAGTAACCCACAAAGAAACACTTGACAACTCTAGAAGAGAGTTTGTCAAGTCCATGAAACAAGTGGTGAATAAAAGAAACAACACCAAAGACACGAGGGGTAAGAGAAAATAATTCCTTCTCGGGGAAAATGACAGAAAGAGGAATCTTCTCACCAAGTACAGAGGACAACATACGATTGACCAGATAGAAGGACGTAAGAACAACATCTCCCCAAAAGGTGATAGGCGCACAACTCTAGATAAGCAGGGTTCGAGCAATGTCAAGGATATGACGATGTTTTCTCTCTGCCACACCATTCTGTTGAGATGTATAAGGACAAGTGGTTTGATGAATAATACCTCTGGCAAAAAAAAACGTGAGAGAGATTGAGTAAATAATTCCAACGCATTATACGTATGAACACATTTGACAGAAGAGGAAAAAACATTCTACACTTCAATGATAAGATTTCTAATAACATCCCCTGCTTCAGATTTATTCTTTAAAATAAATACCCACGATACACGAGAGAAGTCATCAACGACTACAAGATAGAACCTGTTCCCCTGATGATCAGGAACACGACTCGAACCCCAAATATCAACATGAAATAATTCAAAAGGGGAGCTACTTCTCCAACACTGACAACGAGGAAAGCTAGCTCGATGATGCTTTCCCAACTGACAAGCTTCACATCGAAACGATAAACTTGGAGGAATCTGAGGCAAGAGATGATGCAAATTTTGAAGTGGTAGGTGACCAAAACGTAGATGCCGTGTATACAGAGAGTCTGCTCCCACGGAATAAAAAGAGACACCAGCATATGAATTCCAGACCAGATGATAGAGACCATTTTTCTCAGAGCCACAACCAATCACCCTTCCCGTTAGTATGACCTGAAAAATAAGAGAAGATGGGTCAAATATAGCACGACAGTGCAAATCCTTCGGAAGCTGACTAATAGATAGTAGATTCATGGAAAACTCAGGAGCATGTAGAATGTTCTGCAAGGGCAAGGATGGTGACAATGTAACCTCCCCCTGTCCCATCATGGGGGAATGAGTCCCGTCAACTATGAGCACCGAGCATCCAGGTGGAATGTCTCTGTAAGACTCAAGTCTATCTCTGTCGCGACAAAGATGATGGGTTGCACCAGAGTCTATAATCCAATCCGAGAGATCATGATAGGATATAAAAGCAGAAGCACTACCTGCGGTATTAGCAGCGGCAGAAGTACTGGCAGATGCTGAAGCAACAACATCTGAAGATCCTCCTGGAATCTCTGTAGATGACTGAGGCATAATATCATGTAACCGCGCCACAAGCTCCTCAAACCGATGATCTGAAGTGGAAGCCAATGGAGATGGAACATGTTCAGCTACACGTGCTGATGCAGGAAAACCTTGCTTATATTAGCATGTGTCCTCGGAGTGACTGGTGCGATGACAGAAAGTGCACAGCTGGCTAAAGCGACCTCCTCTGCCACGAGGTCCATGGCCACGAAAGGAAGATCGACCACCTCACCCTCGCGACACAGCCATCACCGAAGGTGGTGGAGTAAAAGTGCTGGAAGGAACAGAGATGCGACTAAGCCTTCGGTAGACTTCCTCCATAGGAGGAATGGTAGCATTGGCAAGTATCTGAGACCGGGCTGCCTCATACTCAGGATCAAGTGCTGCTAGCTGTACCCCCACCATGGTAGCATTCCATAAGGTCTTTTGCTGCTCAAGGGTAGTTGTGAGAGGAATAGTACTATATAGCTTCTCAAACTTCCCCCTCAGGTATGTATACAAAAAGTGGAGCGGCCTCCCATTCTGCTTCATCGTAAAAATGTCATGCTGGAGCTGTAACATCTTTGTCTCATCGCAACTATGAATATGTTGCGGCCAGTATATCCTACATCGCCTTAGCAGTGGGCTGATGGAGGACATCATTGGCTATCCCCATCGACAACGTGCCTGACAGCCAAACCTTGGCATGTAAATCGTCTGCCTCCTAGGAGGCATAGATCCCAGTCTTCTCTACCGGCTCATCCTCGGTAAGAATATGCTTCTTACCACTCGACTTCGCGAGGCTCATGAACTACATCACCCAGAGCTCATAGTTCGTCCCGTCCATCTTGACTATTGGTGTTGAACCATTGAATGCGCCTATGGAGGGCATATCGACCTTGTTTTCTGACATGTCGCCGCAGATAAAGAACTAGCGATTGTACAAAAGAAACATGTGTCTACAAAGATTTGATAGGATTTGAGTGCATATATATACTGTACACACTCAAATCCATGAAGATATAAGGACCAACGGAAGGAGGGGCGTCGGCGTTGAAGGAAGGGGAACCCGGAGGTGGGGGTCCCCTACCTTGGGTGTTTCTCAGCGGTGGAGAGAAGGAGGCGAGGGAGGACTCGGTAGAGAGGAGGGGTCTGGCGATGTTGGCGGTGAAAGAGAGAGAGAGAGAGAGAGATGGCGACGGTGACGACCTATTAGGAGAGAGAGGTGGTAGTGTCCTAGGGAGAGAGGGAGGGGTTTGGCAGTGGAAAACCCTAGGGTTAGGGTTTTGACTCTGATACCATGTTGGTGGAAATGAGCGATGTTTTTATTCCATAGAACCCTAGGGTCTCTTATATAGAGAAGACCAATGGGTAAATTAGATAATATGGATATAGGAAAAATAAAATTAGATAAAATACTACACGGACTACATAATATTCTCTACACCTCTGATTTTACGTCGCCTTCTCCCGCGACGATGAAGGATGTCGTTAAGATCGCTCTTCTCTCTCTCTCTCTCTTCTTCTTCTTCTCTCCTTTCCTCTCTAAAAAATGCAAGATAGAAGTGGCATGAGGGGGAAAGAATCCTTAGGGTTTTTAAAGACTTCTCATTGGAGAAATTAGTGGCCATTAGTACCCTCTTAAATTAGAATTAAATCAATTTAGTGAATGAGGGAAATAAAAGGTAATCCTTGCTGGAAATAATCTAGCCGTTACAATCTACCACCCTTAAAAAATTCATCCTCGAAATTTCTATAATAAAGGAACATACTGAAAAGTTGCGGATGCTTCTCCCGCATTTCACTTTCCAGCTCCCATGTGGCTTCCTCCTTCTGATGGTGCTTCTAAAGGACTTCAACCATCGGAAAAATACACCGATGAAGTTGATGGTCTCTGCGATCGACTATTCGTATAGGTTTATCCTCAAAAGTCAAGTTTGATTGAATGTCAATGCCCTCGTGCTCAATTACATGTGAAGGATCAGGAGTGTACTTCCTCAACATAGACACATGAAATACATCGTGTAGTTTCGGGTATTGAGTAATGCAATACAATATGCCAACTCTCTGATCCATTGCAGAATCTCAAAAGGTCCTATGTATCTGGGAGTGAGCTTCCCCATTTTACCAAATCGTAAGATGCCTTTGATTGGAGATATCTTTAGGAAAAAATGCTCCCCAACTCCAAAACTCAACTCTCTTATGTGATGACCAACATAAGATTTTTGCCTACTTTGAGCTGCTAACAATCTCTTTCTGATTAATTCAACACCCTGCTTACTTGTCTGCACAAGTTTTGGTCCCAAGATGTGTTTATTATATATTAATTACAAATAGCTCTCTCTTATATAGTATAAATCACATTTATAATATATATGACTAATATGGATATTGCTATCCACATTATTCATATCCATAATAATTAAATCACATTTAATCATCTTGGATCTCTATTCTCGTGTGCCCAAATAATATGAATCACATTCACATTATTCACATCTTTGATAATTAAATCACATTTAATTATCTTAGATAACTCTCCTTATAATATGAATCAAATTCATATTATTCATGATAATTAAATCACATTTAATTATCAATTTTCTCAATGCTCGGATACACACATCAACAATAAAATTATCCATGAACTCTTTCGAGGATAATGCGCCTTCTCCGCGGATACTTGGAGATAAGGACATGGCGATTGTATTGTTCCACGTATAGTGACTTGGATATTGAGATCATATCTCAAATCCAGATCGCGGGCCTCCCATAGATGCTTGATTAAATCAAGACTGCAAATCTAATCTTCTCATTGCATCTGAATCTCATTGCAAATAATTATTGTCCTCAAAAATACAAAAATATTTTTGTACTTTTCTATTTTTATATTTATGGTTTGTTAATTATATTTAATTTTTAGGTATTTTTACTTTTGTATTTTTATGTTTTAAATTTTGTAATTTTTATTTTATTTCTATTTGTTGTATTTTTAAATTTTTTATTTTAGAATATATATGCCAAGTATACATATAACTATATATATATATATATATTAATTTGTATAATATAAGTACTACATATAATATGAATATAATAAATACATACAAATTCAATAAATACAAATAAGAACACTCCTTTTTATTTTTTTAGGGTCTAAAATATATTTAGATGTATCTATAAAAATAATGTTAATATCATTAAGAATATAAGAATATATGTATAAATAGTCAATTGATAATATAGATTTATCTATATTATTTTATATTATTATCTCTCTAACTTAATCTATTAACCAAAATTCAATGATTATTGACAATAGATAATAATTTTTTATTGTAAATTAATTGACCCCAATTAATATATATTATTGTACTATTATTTTATGTATTTTTGTATTATTAAAAATAGAGAAAAATTGAATAAAATTATATATATATATATATATTAATATAACCTAAATTATAATTTTAAAATCCAAAAAAATAACAAAAGAAAATAAAAGAAAAGTGTTTTCATTGTTTTTATCACTCGTTCATTTTTTATCTATAAACATATGAGCCTTTTTCTCTTTGACTTCTACATGAAATTGTATATCTCCTTGAGACCTACTACTTTCATTTTCACCATTTTCCTTGATTCAATTCGTAACTATTTTATTTCTAATTTTCCTAGTCCGATTGGGTTGTGTGGCGCCTCTATAATCGCCCATGTGACCCACCCCTTATGCTTCCACTCAATGCTCTTTTGAACCATTAGATCTACTTTGATATGAGGGCTCTTGTCTGTCCACACCCTATGTTCGCTTACACCGTCTGATCTTCATGTCCGATGTAATCTCCAACATTGATCAATGCACAATTGCCTATTGTTTGTTGGGCTTGATCAGTCACATCTAGGCCGACTATGTGCGCCCCTTTGGTAACCATTGGATCGCATGATCCAACGACTATTATGTGTCATCTTCCTCCAACTGTTACCCTCTTTGTTTAAACCACCCAACTTCTCCTTATTATCCCAAGTGCCTCAATCATTTACTCGATCAACTTTTATTGCTCGTATCTTTCTCTATCTTCTCTTATCAATGGCAGGTATCTTTTTAACCTCTTCTATGCATCTCCATGATTCTAGTAGCGGTTGAAAACCTTGGCATGGCATCCTAGAACTCCTGAACTTCGCATACAAATATCCCTTCACCAGCCAAGGAGGTGGTTGTCCACCCCTTGTATGAAGCTACCCTAGCTCTCCTCTCCTCTTTGTGATAGAAAGAAGGAGAGATGCTGGAGCATCGATGGAGTTGGTCTTCAAATGTGACCCATGGCGAGATGCCATCCTACAACACTGATTTGACAGTTGTTAGAGCTTCACGCATGGCTAACCGTGTTAAGAAATGACCTGAGGGTCACCATGACCCTCATCCCAAGCCACATTGATTGTCTGTGAGTTTCTTCATGGTTTTACGTTAAGTAGATTTTGTTTTTCTTTAGTTTCTTCGATTTTCCCTTCACAATACATATACCAATTCATCCCACTAAGGTTCCTTTGTTCTTCACTGATGATAATATATCCTCATAAAATATATTTTTCTTAGTCCTCCTGTTCTATCATCCCTTCCATCTCGACACACTTCTCCTTTAGATGTGAAGGAGAACCCACATGGGCTTCATCATCTCCACCACCATCAGCCCACCATTTTGCTCACAAACTTTGCAAACAATCATTTTTGGCCGTGCTAACATTGTTTGCAGGTTTTTGATTCAATGGTCAGAGCTCTTGAATAAGGTCTATTCTAGAGGTTCATTTGCATGTGAGAGCTGATCAAGCATTTCAGAGGTCCTCAGAGCTTCTCCACACCTTCAAGCGCTTCGCGAGATGTTTGCAAAGCTATCTCAATCTTCCACCAGGTGAGAGGAACTAGGAGGAGGTTAGCAGTCCTCATTGGAGACTCGTCTTCTCTGATGTGTGACGAAAAAGAGAAAGAGCCAGCAATGTACAGGCAGTGTTGGATTGGGTCTGACCGGGATCAATACAAGGGCGTTGGAGCGCTTGATGTCATCACCACCGATCCAGATGTCTCGAAGGAGTCGATCTTACTTCCTGAGAACTTGAACCAACCACGTGGCTCAAGCGACCTGCCATCGACCGAACCTGTCTTCAAGGCTAAGTCGCACATGCTCTACGCGTAATACATTAGAGTAACTACAGTCAAGCCCATGTCATTTCTTCAAATTGAAAATATACCCTGAGCATAGGGTGAACAATAAATCAAGCAGCGGATTTTTAGTATTTGTAATTTAATCCTCATTGGGACCTATTTGTGATATTTAATATTATGTTTATTTTCATTTGTGCCCCCATAATCAATCTTGACTAACTTGAACGTATAAATTCCAATTAATGTGATTTCAATTTCATTGTGATCCTTGTTCCATCATCTTTAATATGGCTTCATTAAATATTTGATTTGATGTTTAATCTTTAATTAAATAATTATAGATATTATATATGCTCTTAGTTATATGAAATGAAACTTGGCTTTTGATTAAGTGCTCAATTGGATCTAAATTTAAATCAAATATTTTCTTAAGTGTGATAAATCATTTTATGGCATATTAATGTGTATACCTGCGTGTGCTAATGTCATGTCATTCTGTTGATTATGGCATTATTTCTAACATGCATTAAATGTTTTAAACTACATTCTATTTCATTCATGATGTGCATTGATTGTCTGCATTGTTTGTCTTTCTTTTTTGACTTAGATAAATTATTAATTGCTTATCTTAGATATTTTAAACACATGAATATCTTATTATGGCTCGTATCCTTGTGTTCGACCTTGGACTTCTCTAGTTTATAAATGAAAGCTAAGTCCTCATCGGGGAGATATTCAATTCGATTCTAAGTAATTCGTTAAATGCCCATGCTACAATGGATACTAATTATCTTATGTATTTAGTAAGTAATCATCTATACATGCTTTTATATTTATAAATATATCTATTAACAAATTACAAATAAAATGTTTTTATCCTTTTATATTTTCTTTGTTTTTGTAAATTTTTTAGTGTTTTTTCCTGATATTTTAGAATATGAAATACTGCAAAACATGGAGTTAATAAATAAGCTGAATTATTTGAGATTTAAAAATATATAATAAGCTCAAAATCTCTCATAACTAATTTTAATATGTAATATATATAGGAAAAAATGGGGCTGCCCCTACCCCCATTTTCTACAATTTTTTTAAATATCACCATTTATATCCATCTCTATATCCCTCCTACATGTCATTCGAATTTCGTCAGAAACAGAGACTCCTATGCCCTCCATCTAGAACATGTAATTTTAATGGCCTTAGAACTGCTATAATCGTACCTGTTCTAGATAGAGGGCATAAGAGTCTCTATTTTTGACGAAATTTAAATGATATGTAGGAGGGATATAGGTACGAATATACATGGTGATAATTTTTCAAAAAAATAAAAAATTACAAAAAATGGGACGGGGGAAGCCCCCTTGATCCCATATACATATACATATACATATGTATATGTATTTATATATGTATGTATATACACAACAGAAAACTATTTTTTGGACTTCGGATAATTTATGAAAATTATTATCGGGTAAGGAGTTTTTAAAATTTTTGAGATTTTTCTTTTGATTTTTTTGATTTTAGTCTGTAGTGATATTTAATAGTAATATACAATATTTATTTTTTAGAATTTTTAAATAAGTTTTCTATTCTTTTGTATTTTTACATTTAGATTGGGAATAAATAACACTAAATGATTATTAATAAATGGAAAAATGCAAGTAAATGCTAAATAAAATTCAGAGTCTGCAGCTAGATGACTTGACTACGTTTGTCAAGCATCCTAGGATAGGTAGCTACAATGGATACCATCCATTCTCTTCTCCATCTCCTCTTCGTAAGCCACTTGCACTTTAACTTAGAAGGGAATGCCTCGCTTCTTGAGTAAAGAGTTGCTGGATTGAGGAATTAGGGTCACCATGTTGGAGAAGACTGCCTCTTTACCACTTCAACCGAGAGGGGTTACATCTCACTTACACTATACACTACAGAATCATAGACATAAGGAACTTCGTATGATATATATTTGTTCTGAAGTGGCTATTTAGGAGACTTGCGCAGAGTTGTGTAGTTCTTAGCCTATTGAGTTTCAAGTCTGCTTCCAAATAAGGTTCCGACCAAACCAAAAATTCCAAAGGTTAGACTAAGTTCCAACTTTGATTTTATGAAGACAACTTTAAAAGTTAAAACTAATCTATTACATTTCATTTTTTTCTATATTTTCTTTTGCTTCACTTATTTGCCTAAGTGTTTGCTAGGGACTAACAAAGACAAGTATAGGGGAGTAATGAATCTTCATTTCATCAGCTTTCTTCTTTTATTTTGGCCTTAAATCCCTACCTAAATGCATGTATATATCATTAATTTGTGTAAAGTAATCCTCAATAATTGATACACATATATTGTATAAAATACAATATTTATTATCAAAGCAAAATAATAAAGAAAAAAAAGAAAAATAAATGGAATACCAAAGGTATCGAATGACCTTAATCCCCAAGACTAAGTCAAGAATTGATAGTCGACAAGGAATAAAGTAGGGGAGGATATAAGGGCCAATAATGGAACCAAATCCCCTAATTTATTCCTTAATAATAGGACTTTTGGGACCTATTTTATTTTTTTATATTTATATCTCAAATCAATAAATCCTTTACATGAAACATTTACATAAAATTCAAAGAAAAATATAAAATTAATTTCATTAAAAAATAATGCAGTGTACCTGGGACACAGAATAAAAGCCGTAAAAAACTTCCCAAATATGCATCTTCTCCATAAAAATTCAAAATTCACCAAACTAACTTTCATTGTTTATAAAACTAAACTATATATTTAATGAAGGTGGTTTCATTCAATTTGGAGTTAAGTTGCAAAAGTTGGCTTTTGGGCCCTCATTGTGCAATATGTCTATATATAATTTTCTTTATATTTTAGGTTTCTTATAAATTTATATATGTGTACATATTATACAAAAGACTTTTAAATAATAAAAATAAACTTAAACTATTAAAAATGCATTAAAATAAACAAAGTTATAAAATACATAGACGAATTATACGTATAAAGTACCTATATAATAAATACACTTAATTATTTGAGTATATTATTAAATTAAGAAAGTGCAATAAAAGTATCTAAATGTGTATTTAAATAAATTATAAGTATAAAAATTATGTATATAAAACAATAAAATACAAAATAAAAATAACATACATCATATATTGGTAAATATACCTATAATTATACATGTAAAAACTAATACCTAATAAGTTAACTTGCAAAAATAAATAAAAATAAGACAAAAATACTACATAAAATGATAATTTTTATGTTCTTATAAAAATAATAAAAGCATTGATTATTTTTAATCTATTTATTAGGGAAAAATTCCCTATTTTGGCGTTTTGTGGCTGACATGAACCAATGGGAGCATGAGGACTGTTTACGTCACGTCAACTGTCCTCCCTCCCTAGGTCTGTTCCTGTTAGATGTTGACCCTTCCTCTTTACTAATTTTCCCACTTCACACACTACCTAAAATCATTCGATTTCTTGATGAAAAATCCCATCAACACAACACCCCATCATGTACAACACTCCATTTCCTTGTATGCTTATTGATTTGCGCATGATTCTTAGTCAAAACGTTGCCTATATAACACTCCACCTCTCACCATTTTTGAAGATCGATCTCTATAGCCTCTCTTAGCATATCGGATTGAGTGTAGTACGTGCCACCTTGTGACAAGAGGAGGTGTTGGTCGATTCGCAGTAAGGAAGAGGAGTTCTTGAGCTGATCTACATCTCATCGGACAACCTCTGGCGAGGTCCTTGCTCCTTGGCCCCTAATGAAGCTCCATTTCATCATCTTTATTATATCATTTTGGCCTTAAAAACCCTAGTAAATGCGTGTAAATAGGATTAATTTACGTATTTTATCATTCATGCATTATTGTGTAAATAGTATATAAAATACGATTTTTTAAAAGCCAAAATTATAGAATAAAGAAAAGAAAAGAAAAGAAAAAGAATAAAATATTGCAAATGAACCGCAACCCCGAGACCTAGGCATATCGATGACTAGGTCGACAAGGAATAAAGTAGGGGGAGATAAGGGCCAAAATACAATAAAAATACCTTTTATTTAATTAATTCTTTATTCATTTTTGGGACGTATTTTTGGTTCCACTTTTTATACTTCAAATAAATAAACTTTTTACATGAAAGTTGTAGATAATTAGAAAAATAAAAAATTGATTTCATACAAAAATAACGTACAGATAAAAAGTTTTTATCTGAATAAGTTTCCAGAATCCCAACTCCCAAACCTGTATCTCTCAAATAAAAATCAAATTGTATCAAAATCACCTATAATTGTATATAATTTTTTAATAAGCTATTTAATGAAGGTGGTTTCATATTTTTCTGAGTTATGTTGTGAAAGTTGAGTTTTGGACCCCTATTATATACTTATACTGATAAAAATATTCATTTTATTTATTATTCATTATTTTAAAATTTATATTTTTATAATTTTGTAAATATTATTTATAATACATATATGTATTAAAACATGCATAAGAACACAAAGAAAACATAAAAATAAAATACTTGTATACAAGATATAGATGAAATACCTATATCTATACCTATAGAATAAGTACAACTCTCTATTTAATTGTATAAAATACATTAGCAAAATAAAATAAACATATATTTAAGTTTATAAAATTGAGTTATAAATTTATAAAATTATAAACCAAAAGAATAAAATTAAATACACAAAATGCAAATAAAACATTACAATATATAGATGAATATACCTGCATATAGCTCATAAAAGGTAACTTATAATTCTAACCTCTAAAAATAAATAAAAATTATAATAAAATACTTTATAAAATAATAATTATTTTTTGTAAAAAAACTAATAAAATGTATTTCTATTTTTAATTTATTTTTGAATTAATTTCTCCAAGCTTTTTCTGGTTGGTCCACGTGGACCAACCAAGAGTGTCGGAGAGTTGACCCGCGGTCAACTCCCTACCTAGCCTCTGCACCATGTTAGAACTGCATTTTTGGTCGTTTTCGCTGATTTTTAGAGGATGCATCTTGCATCGTTTCGCGATGCGGTCTTAACTTTTTCTCCCCTTATATCCCTCTTACATGCCTGGGGTATATCTTGGGGAATGGGTCATTGATTCACCCTATTTTCTTCGATCCTTGGAGCATGTTCATCACGTTATCTGAACCCCCTCTGCTATGCGTCAGAACATTGGCTTTTGACGATTTTCTCGAATTTTTAGAGGCCGCCTCTTTACCTAATTACTAAGAGATTTTTCTCCTCAAAGTACCCTCACACACACCCAAGCACTAGATCAATGATTGATTTGTCGATTCCCTGGATACACACCGATCTTCTTGCCCCCTCATCAACTCTCTAATCAACCGCTACCACTCCTGTCAGAGCCTCATTTTTGTCCGTTTTATAGGATTTTTCAAGGCCGATCCTTTCACCCAATCGCTAAGCTTCCTTCACGACTTTTTCTCCTCGATGTACCCTCATACACGCCCATAGATTGCTTGGAGGATTGGATCAACGATTCTCTTAATCTCCATCATTCTTTGGAGCCGCCCACCTCACATGTACAAAACACTCCATGTTCTTCCCATTCATTTTTGAACTTTCTTTGACCAGATCTAGCCTTCCTTCTTCGAGCTCCAAGGTAGAACAAGGTGACAGCACGTTCCCCCGCTCCTCGAAGGTGTGGTTAGGTTGTTTCAGAGCGGTCTCCACCACCTCCGACCATCTCCACCGTCGGTTCTTCATCCTAGTTCCACCGATGAGATTCCTCCCTTTTTTATCTCATTTCGAGTGTAAATCTTGTCTTAGATTTGATTTCTGTCATTAGATCAACTTTTAATCGCATTCACTAATCGGAGCTCTACTCCGACGAACTGTTTCCATTGTGTCCGACCATTTCCCCGACTCTCCAACCACCCTCACTTCTTCGCCATTCGTTTCCCAACGCTCTATGCCGGCCCACTCACCCAGATCCTTCGTGGATCTAGTGATCAGCACCTCCACCTCTATCACCTCGTCAGAGGAGCTCCACCCGTACCACTTGGCCTCATTCTGCCCCGCTACGGGGTCGAGGCAGTTAGCCCTCGCCCCTTTCACCTTCTTTTTGCAGGTCCAGGAGCTTAAGGAAACGCCTAGAGGATATTTCTAGGACCACCGCGGGAGTCGACTTGGCCATCTTGGAGCTTTAAAAGACCATAGAGGAGGAGGATTGGGGTTGGAGAAGTTTGGCTTGTCAGAGTTCTTCCATATCTCCTTGCTGTCGTCAGATCAAGGCCGAGCCTCAGATGCTATAGCTAGCGTTTCCTCGACATGCCAACCATCACCGCACGATCAAGATCCAGGATCTAATCCTGGCCATAGGGCGCGACGCGTGTCAAGTTGATTAACAGCCGCCGTCCGTCAGTGCCCTTACCTTGGGTTTTTTGGATCTCACCCTTGGGCATTTTTGTATTTAATTTTTAAAACTTAAACTTTCATATGATGTTTATTTATCTTTGTACTATTTGCAGAACGGACCTCATACTTAGTTTATTTGCATTGAGGTCCTTGTCAATGTCAACCGACAAAACTTGGAATATTTGCAACCAAACCCTCGTGGGTTTGGTTATTTATTGTTTAGTCAGATTTTTTTTAATATGAAGTGAGAATGTTTTGATAAAATTTCATATTGGCCCCTAAACTTTGAGCTATTTGCATATATACCCTTGTCTGGCCTTGAATTTTTCATGCTTTCTCAATTTATTTTAAATAACAAATTAACACAAAAAATCACAAAAAAAGATATAGCTTCCTGCTGCATTGCTATTTCACGCCATATTTTCTATTTTGCATTTGGAGCTATTTATTATTTATAAAAAAATAAAAAACAATACTTTTAACCCTATTTGCAATAGAAAATACATAAAAATTAGAAAAATGTTTTGAAAAATTCCCAAAAAATATATTTTGCGTATTTACGTATGTTCAACATTCATACCAAAAATCACTAAAAATATAAAAGAAGCCTCAAAAAATAGAAAAACTCTTAAAACCTTTATAAAAATATATAAAACCATAAAAATTTAAAAAAATATACTTTTGGTTTCTAAATTTTCTATATATTATTATCTTTATATTAAAATTAATTTGGAGAAATTTTGCTATTGTTTACTATTTTTATCTTCAATTTAATTTTGGGTATATATTTTGCTCCCTATTTTTAGTATATTTGGCTTTAAAATTACCAAAAAAATTAGCAAAAATACATAAAAATCACCAAAACATTTGAAAAATATAAAAAGCACAAGTATTTTGCGATTTTTACATATATATATTCTACCTCTCTCCTTCCTATATTGTATATATACTCTATATATATCTATATTATTTATTTAAAAAACAAAATACAAAATCAGAAACTATAAAAAGAAAAATATAAAAATATAAAATAAAAACAAAAAATGGTAAAAACACAAAACCCACACCCAAAAATATAGACAAGTAACTTATTCATTTTCAAGGCATTCTCGCCCCGATCTACTTGTTTGCTCCCTGTGTTCGACACTCTACATTACTTGCCCTCTACACATATTTTGTAGAGTTATAATAAATTTTAACTCCACACTTTGATTTCCATTGCTTGATATTATTTGTGGGTTAATTGTTGATTTAATTTGGATTTTTGAGCGGTCAAAGCATCAACTGTATTCCCGCCTTTTGTGGAATACACGACCGCCTGATTTTAGGGTTTATCAAATGGCGTCATTGCTGGGGAGCAACAACTTTTAGATTGGAACTCATTATTGATTGTGATTATTTGCCTATTTCTTAGCTTTATTCATTTGATTATTGCTTGACTTGTCTAATCACCCTCTCTATGGACTTTGTGCGAGGTACCACGGATCAATGGTGGCACTATTTCCAAGGCGCTTATGCACCCACATAAAGGCGAAGCGTGACTTTTGACCTAGCATCAAAGGAGATTTGGAGGATATGAGGAGACGGTCACCATCTTGAGTATTTTTGCTTATTTGTTTATTTGTGTAATTTGAAGTGAGAGAGAGACTTTAAATTGTAATAACTTGGACACTCCAGGACACTCAGGCCCAATTTCCAAGTGTTTGTTCACTTGGGGGCTCACCGCTATTTTTTTGTCGTTTTATCGAATTTACTATCTGTCTGATTCACGAGGATTTAGCCCCTAGATTTAGGAGTTTTCATTGATTGTGATGTAATTTGCTAAGTCCTTGCACCTAATTAACTGTTTGTACCTACAGATCGTAATTGGACTTAGCTAAAATTCTAATAACTCGTTCTTCACGATCAATAGAAGTTGGTCATCTAGGGACGGTTTCCTCGTGCATCATATATATAGTTTATTTTCTGTCTTTAAATATATACGCAGATCACCCTGCATGTAAAGTGCTGGCGTAAGGTACGCATCTCTAACTTTGCATGCATCATTGTATTTGAACGCGCATCGACTTTTCCGACTTCATCCCCTAGTTTTATTGGAATCAAAATATCCAAGGAAATTGGAAAATTTGTTAGGCATTGTTTTTATCAGAAAAATACTAAAAATAGAGATAACCAAATAAAATTGGGACTGCTAATGCAAACTTGACTTAAAAACTAACCTCAGTCAAAATTTTTGTCTTGGGGAGAGTAACCCCCTCATTGGTTGATTTATCTGCAGCGAGAGAGTGACTCGGACATTAGGATAAAGCCATGCCCGAAATTCTAGTTGACTACTGGTCTTGGTTAGTCGTTCTCTAGTGAGGATCTCTCCGATAACCGGTAAAGCGGACCGCGACGTCCTTAGCAGAATTAGCAGGTAAAACCGATAAACGGTCTGCAATTAATACTGGTTGGGAAAGATCTAATTTGGGATCAGGACAATCGTCTAGGAGAGTTGGTCTCGTAACAGCTCGCTTAATCTCTCCGATATATTGATTGATCACCTAAATGAAATTGACAAGATAAATGACCGAGCCTTCATGGTCATTAGCTCAGAGTTCCGTAGGTGAATTGGGGGTTTGACTATTAATCTTGTTTGCATTCCGGATCTCATCCACCTTCATCTCTATATCACGATGATGGGAAGGAGATCCCTTAACCACATCTGGTGGTACCACTATCGAGCAATCCTCCCTATTTATCTAGGATGGCTTTGGGGAGTTCAGACCCACTCTCTGAACCTGAGTTCACTTCCACCCTGTTCCCCCTTGACCACCCTTCTTCTGTCAGTCTTGAGGTGTCAGAGCAGAATTCAACACAGATATTTGTACATTTGACGGCACCTGAGATGGGTTCTTTTGCCTTTGCAGAAAACCAAAATATGGCCAGCAGTGAGGGACACCCAGATGAGCAGGGACAACCTTCGTATATGTATGATCAGAATGCCGTTAACAATTCATTGTTAGCTTCCCTAGAGACTATGCAGAGACAAATCATGGATCAAGAAGCTTTCATGGGTGACATAAAGAGAGAGATGGCGCAAATGCGAGAGGACAGACTAGACAGACCCGAAGCCAGTGGAGAGATACCATGAGAAGGAGGTGGAGCAGGAGGAGATTGTCCCCAGGGGAGCCAGCCGGACCGACCACAGAGGAGCATGAGAGAGTTGCACAACCCTGGTGCGACCCTCACACACCGGTGGATCCAGCTTCCTCCCATTGACGGGAACTTTGAGCTTCGCCTCCAGACCATTCTACTATTGCCCAAGTTTCATGGGCTGGCCATCGAGGAGCCTTATCTCCATCTACATGAGTTTGAGATGATTTGTAGCACTGTCCATGACAGACTAGCGTACGAGGACACAATAAAGATGACCGCCTTCCCATTCTCATTAGTTGACAGAGTAGCCTATTGGCTGAAGCATTTGGGAAGGTACGTCACATCTTGGGAGCTGCTCCGGACCGACTACTTGAACAAGTACTATCTTCTCGGTCGGACCAATGCAGCACCAGCCATGATCGGTAATTTCACCATGATCCCAAATGAGCAGTTCCATGAGGCTTGGGATCAATTCAGAGAGCTCATCGACCGATGTCCACATCATGAGATATCAAAGCCCGACCTTGTTCAGAGCTTTTTTTGCAGGCTGACACCAAAGCTGCAGGGGCTTGTGAATGCCTCTTGTGGAGGATCTTACTTCGCCAAAGATGCAAACCTGGTCTGGGACATCTATGGGGAGATGGTAGAGAATTCGACAGTGATGTCTCAAGACAGAGTCTACACACAGCCAAATCTCCCCCAGCAGGACACACCATATCATAGAATTGCACGAATCGATGCCGGCTCCACACTTCGTCAATAACAGCAGCACGGGACGAATCCTCTGTTGCCGACATGGGGATCATTAGCGAGAAATTGGACCGCATCGAAATCCTTGGGAAGAAGCAGTACCAAGGGCTTGCACAGATGGATCAGTTGTCAAAGGCAATGAGTGACCTGAAAACCCATATCATGTGCATATAGGAGGCATAGACGACTACACAGCCACTTCCCAGGTCATGGGTTGATTCCAGCAGTAGTAGCTCCACCCAGCCGTCTGCCATGTACTGTCAGGTTCACCATATCCAGGCAGAGCGGATCCAACAGCTACAACACTACCCACAACCACCACTATCGCAGGATACTCAAGTAGTGGTCTACCAACCGGATCAGCCACTTGCAATTCTTCTGCCCCTACACTTCGAGCAAGAACCATTGATGGAAGTCAATGGGATTTGATAAGATCGGTACCCATAGTAGGACGGGATTCGTCGTGATCACCCCGGATTCCGTTGGACCATCGGAGGAACCTCGTTCCAACAACAGCCTCCAGCTTAGGGAGATTAGAATAGCCAGCAACAGTAGCCCAATCACTCCCAGTAGCAGTATCATCAGGGTCCTCGTCCCTCCTATCAGGGACAACAGTGGAGGAAACATCAACATCCGCACCAGTCATACTCCCAGCCTCCCCCTCACTATTCTCACAAGCAACATCCTCATTTCCAGCAAGGGAACCCCTCTGGTTCTCCGGCATCTATCTTCGAGAACCCAACCCCTGACAACCTCACCCACTTGCTCTCTGAAAAACAAGAATCTTTCCGACGAGAAATGGATGAGTTCCAGCAGGAGATATGTTGGAAATGCGAGCCCACAACGAGCCATTATGCAATAAACATTATTGCATATATCATTCCCTGATTTGAAATGAAGAATGAATAATTTGCATAATAGGTCCCTTAGTACAATTAGGGTTATGTACCATGGCCATCTTGATGATCATACAGCTGTTGATTCAACTATTGAATCATAGAGGCTGGTGCTTGGATGAATATCTAAAGAGTTAGATTGAGGACTCATCAAGCACCGTCAAATGATTGTTAAGAGATGATCTCCAGCCTGAGTAGGAGATGGCAATCCTTATCTCTTTAGGCTGATATCTGACCGACCTCTTGATGCAGGTCCTCTGCATAGGAATAGAGATTCGGAGGTGTCAGATTAGTTAGGTCAAAGAGTTGACTTAACAAGATCGAGATAACCAAAGTCCTATATCGTATGTTGTCATGATATAGGCACGCATCCTCTGACCGGAGACAGATGTGTTACTATTTGTCTGAGTATGTACATTTGGCAGACCAATAGGTTGATGACCTAATCAAGGTCTATACACCGGCGCGCTGGTGTGCATATAAGGGCATATGAGTAATATGATCTCTCAAAGGGATCATACAGGTTCAGTTACTGAACCGGAAGACATGAGCTCACTCATGAGATATTGGGAAGAATCAAATTCCATGAGCATGGTCGTCTCGCTTTTGGAAGCTTGACTGAATTTGTAGGTTTCATATATACTTTTGGAAAGTATATGATCAAGACCTAGGTATGATATATGCTTTTGGAAAGTATATGATCGATGCCGACTCCCAATGATCGAATGAGAAACTTACTGATAAAACCATGAAGTAGACAGTATAAAGTTGATCCGATACTTCGGGTTTAGTCTGAGTCTTCCAGTATGCAGGATGTACAGGTATTGGGAATACCTGAGCGTGATTTGATCATAAATGATTGTATAAACATGACGCTTCCATTCCTAGGGAGTGATGAAACGGGTCTGGATTTTAGTGACTCCTCTCAGTAGAGAAGTGATCTGATCTTGGTCCAAGTGTTGGACATTGATCTGAATGTGATTCAGATACAATGAGAAGATTAGATCTACAGTCTTGATTTAATCAAGCATCTATGGGAGGCCCGCGATCTGGATTTGAGATATGATCTCAATATCCATGTCACTATACGTGGAACAATACAATCGCCCTGTCCTTATCTCCAAGTATCTGTGGAGAGATTGAATTAATATTGAAGGGTTCAAGAATAATTCCATAAGATCTAAGCATTGAAGAAATCATGATTAAATGTGATATAATCATCTTGATGTATGAAGAAATTATCCAATATAATTAAATGTGATTTAACTAATGTGGATAAGAATAATGTGGGTAGAAATATCCAATTATTCATAATATATTATAAATGTGATTTATAATGTATTAGAGAGAGCCAAATATAATTTATATGTGTTGATTAATTATTATGTGTATTGGATACACATTGTGTAATTAATTGACAATGTAAATTATATATTGTTTTGGGTTGTGAATATGATTCACAATTTTTTCCATGGCAAGATTGTAATATTCTCAAATATAATTATGAATTATTTTTGAAGAATAAAAGTCAACAAAAGTTGTTGGAAATAAATAAAGGAGATTTTCAAGGAGATATGCAATCTCATGGATTTCCATGAGATTGCTCTCTCCATGGAAAATAGTGGGCGGCACACCATTCCTAATAGGAATGTGTGGCCGTCCACATGGAAAGTGCATGGAGATGAAATCTCCATGCACATTCTCTCCTTATTTATTGATTTGATTTAGGACTGATTTATATTTGATTTTGTCAAATATATTTTGACCTAAATTTGTTGGTTTTACCAATAACAATCTTGACCATTGGATGAGACATAAATCAATCTCAACCATTGATTTTATATGTCCCATGGATTGAGATCCATAGATCCCAAAACCCTATAAAATAGAGAGGCATACCATGTTCTCTTTGTACAAGTGATATGGAGTCTCTCTCTCTCTCTCTCTCTCTCTCTCTCTTCTCTACACACGTCAGCCCTCTCTCCCTCTAATTGGTGGCCGACCACCAAACCTTAGAGGAGGGAACCGTCGTCGCCTTCGCCACCGCGCCGCCGCTTCAACGTTCTTCGGTTCTCCGCCTTCTTGGTGTGCTACACCCACGAAGGAGACATTCGATCTCGTGCGACGAGATCAGGAGCAACCACGCTTGGATCATCTTCTTGGATTGCGAGGACAACGCGGTTCATCCCCGCGCCCGCAAGCGGTCTCGTCGACGATTGGACTTGAGACAGGAGGTCTCTTCCTTTAGAGACTTGATCAACCACGCTTCAAGAGGTATTGCATTATACTTGTTGTGGTTATAGATGAAACGATCTGAGAATGGTTCTCGGATCATGTGGTTTCATCGAATAAAAATTTTAAATTCCGCTGCACCGAACAACTAGTACGACTAGTCGTTCTTCGTCGTATCCGATACGACGATCACACTTCCGTGATGCGCTTGAGGATAATTCCATATCCTTCAAGTGGTATCAGAGCCTTAGGTTGACGGTTTCGAATATGATTCGAAAAACCGAGGACGACTTGGGTTCGTTAAGGTCGCGAAAGTTTTTATCGCATTTGATTTCGCAGATATGTTTAGTAAATAAATTCGGCACTATTTAAATTGTTTAAACACGAATTTAATACTTGTATTTTGTTCCCCATTAAATAAGGAAACCATAGGATCTGAGTTTGCGTAAATCGGATTTCGTATGCTCAAGATATGGTTGTTTTATTGAACATGTATGCACTGTTGCGAGAACTGTAGATCTGAACGTGATTAAAATGTTAATTACTGTTTAGACTTGCTTCGAAATGCGTGAAACATCACTTGGGTTCTGTCCTAAATCAAATTATCAATCTATGAAAATTGATTTTGTCTAATTTGGATTTAATATGATTGAGATATGGTAATTTTAGTGAGTAGGGGTCATTACTGAAATTACATTCCTAATCTAGAACTAAGTGATTGTCAATTAGTGAAATTAATTGTTAATTTCGTGAAATAATCATGAAAAATATTTGTGAAATATTGGAAGTTGATTATTTACATAACTGATATGGCCTCAACCAATTAATTGATTAGATTTGATCTAAATCTTAATTGGAAATGCAATCATCAAACTTGATGCTTGTGTAGTGATTGTCATTTAATCATTTAGTGAAATTAAAATGTTTAATTTCCTGGAATAATTGTGCATAAATATTTGAGAAATATTTTATGATAATTATTCCCTTAAATGACATTGCCTTAACCAATAATTGATTAGATGTGATCTAGATCACTAATTGGTTATATGATCTACATGATCAACATTCCAACAAACATGTTGCTTGAATAGGACTTGGGATTTGTTTAGCAAATCTCATTATAATGTTAATAAAAAATTGTTTTGATTATTATTATATGGTATAACTTCGGTTGAAGAACCGATGATCATCTCAAATACAAAGTGATTTATTTTCATTATCCTTTCCCGAGGTGGATATGGTGTCTAGTCAGAGAGCAATGGGGTTGCGGGTAGCAACGTATGTGGTCCGTCCCACTCTCGTCGGTACTGGCCATGACAGCGGGTAGGGTTAGTATAATGCTTAAGAAATCATGATGTATTTCTAATTATTAAAATTCGAAATAATACATATTTGAGATAATATCATAATTCAAGTAACAATAAAATGTTTGTTGGATATTAATTGGATCATTAATTTAATATGATTAGATTGATTGGAATCCAATTAAAATTAAAACACTCTATTATGAATAGAGATGTTATTTCCCTTGTAAGAACTAATCATAATGAATATGATTCATAGTGATTAATTAGATTTTGAATATGATATGAAGGATCACATAAGTGACATCCATGGTCTCCCGTCAAGGCGGAGGGTTCCATCGCCAGGGATTGCTTATGGGAGACGCCTGTCCGAAGTGACAGCTCCTGTATGCAAGCGCATCTGGATCGGGCTCGTCGCTTATCGAAAGAGTAAGGACGTATGCGTAGTGACCCCAATATCGGGTCCTCATATTATTGGGGCGATATTGGATTGCGCATAGCAAGTTGTATTCTTGTTGACGGTTGGTTCAATTAATGACGGGTCAACATTGCCTTAGGGGTGGTGGGCCCGGGTGTTTAAGACCGAATTGGGAGATGCAAGTTGGACTTGCAAGGTGGAATGTGTTCCCGCTTCTTTTTATCCGAGTTGTAGGTTCTCATATTATTGGGATGCAACAAAGATAAGGAAGGAGATCCCAGATCTTGCTTGAGATATAATGGTAAGTATATCTCTTACATTGAAAGTGATTAAGGGAATGAACTTTCAGTGTTGACATGGCAAGACAACTTTGATATAAAAATTCCTAAATCAAAGTAAAAAGTGTATATATATTTATATAAATTTATGCAAATTTCTTATTTCAGATAATCCTTCATTGAAACCCACTCAATGATATACTCAATAGTAACCAGTGAAATATCTTGGATTGGACTCATGATCCAGATATTGTACTTGCAATTGAACACATAATGCATGTGGTTGCAATATGCAAGTTTCCTCGTAATAATGAGGAATGACAATTAAATAGATAATAGGACTACAGCCCTAGGGTTTGTATGTGTCTATAGTTTTGATCTCATCGGATGTACTTTGGAAGTAACATGTCGATGATAATCGCAATTGTCAAATAATCCTTATAAAATAAATGAAGATATTCTGGCATACATATGTGCTCTCAACATTTAATCATGAGTGACATGGTTCTCTGCATCATGTAGAATGGTAGCTCTATAAGAGATGATGTATTCAAATTGTTTGAGTACCTACATGAACCTATGTTTTAAGAGTTTAGATGGATGTAGATGATGAGTGTCATCATTCTACTATCTATACTCTAGTCGTTCATGAAGCTTCATAATATTCATATTGTCTGAATTTAATGAAGCATGTATAAATGTTGAAATGCTCTTACATTAAATTCTTTTGAATTTAACATAAGAGATCCTTAGTCTTAAGCAATGGTTGCTTATAGATAAAGGAAGCGCAGTGGAAGCATGGGTTGGACCCGAGTAAGAAGTATGGTCAAAGAGTTGACTGTACATCTATGACTTCCATATGTCATCCGAAGAGTTGGATGAATGCCAATACTGCAATAAGTTGATGTGTTGATAGTATGACTATCAAGTCTGTCTAGAATCCTTAGAGAAGGACTTGGATGGAGCATCGGATTAATCTATATAAATCATTGAAATTGACTTTCTTATTTGATAAGATAGAGTCTAATAATTGTATCTCAATCTTCTGACAACACTTGCAATGGGTTGCATATGTTTTAGAAGACTGGAAAAAATTTGATCTTAAGGTTTACAATTGTCCAGATAGACATTGATGCAATTGTTGCAACAATTTCCATTGGATCACTAGACTTCATAATTTCAGTGGGAGAGCCCTTAGTCTTAGAGAATGTCTCTATGACCTAGACATTAGAATACACTCATTGTTTGTTTTTAAATGTTGGAAATAAATATGAATTCTGGAATGGACCTATCATAAAGAGTTATGATGAAGATATTTCAGAAAGTAATCTAAAATCTAGTGGACTCCACTAAATTAGAAAATTAATGAATGGTTCATTAACATTTCTAAATACTGAAATCGAACCTTAAGATAAATAGGAGGATGAAGATCATTTGATAATGATCTAGCATCAAACCTTGGACATTTGTCTATTGATTTGATCAATAGACTAGTAAGAGATGAAACTTTAGAATGTATAAAATTTCAAAACTTACAAACTTATGAATATTGTATTCAAAAGTAAAAATGTCCAATACACCCTTCCTCGGGAAAGGTGTAAGATGTCAAGGTATTCAGGATCTCATACATATTGATGTATGCAGATCATCTGTATCATAGTAAACATTATGGATATGTGATATCTGTTGATGATTATGTATGATATGAGATTTCTTCTCTTCACTTAGAAACCTTTGAAAAGTTCAAAGATTTCACAAGTTTGGTTTAGAACCAAAGTTTGAAAGGAGATAAAATGAATTTGATCTAATCTAGGTAGCATGTACCTATTAGATGAATTCAAAGGATACCTTATGGAAATATGAATATCATTTCTATCTCAATCCTCCTAACACACCTTAACTCAATAGAGTTATAGGGAGATACAATTGGATCATGTGTGACATGATCTTATCAATGATGAATTTTAGCATAATTATCCCCTAGTTTCCAGATATATATGTGTAGTAGAGACTACAATATATATCCTTAATAAGGTTCCCTGTATGTTGGAATCTAGCACTTGAGAGTGCTGCTTCATTAGGAAAATAAAGGATGGTATTGGATACCTACTTTATGACCTTGAGATTCTTAAAGTATCTCATCTCTGAGAATGTGATTCTTAGAGGTTGAGACTCTTGAGAATCAAGATGAAAATGAAGTGTAGGAACTCATTTAATCTTGAGAAAATAATGAGGCTCCTGAAATTGGAAACTTAAAGGATAATTAAAGATGAAACACTAATACCTCTTCAAATGAGTTTGAGGATGGATTCCATGTGTCAGAGAAATCTGACAATGATTTTTTAACTTCATGTGATGAAGCTTCTAAAGATCATAGCATGGATAGATGGATGTTAGCGATAAAAGTCTAATGTAGACTTCATATACAAGTGTTGTATATGGACCCTCGAGGATCCACCTATATGGGTAATACCTGTAGAGGTGTAAATGGATCTTCAAGAGAAAGGAAACCTGATGAGAAGGTAGAGACCTTCAAAGCACGGTTCGTAGCCATGAGCTACACATAGGAAGAGAAGACATTGCTTGCAATGAGACTTGCTCTTCGGTGACCATGCTTAAAATCGTCAGAATATTGCTAACCTTAGCTACACAACTTGACTATTGCATCTTCAAGATGTAAGTCAATATTGCATTCCTCTACGAATACCTCTTTGAGGATATTCACATGAAGTAGCCCCAGGGCTTCGTGGTTGAGGAGAGCAAGGTGTGCGAGCTAAGGAATCCATCTATGGACTCAAATAAGCTTATTGAAGTTGGACCATAAGATTTGATGGAATTATAATTGATTATGATTTCAGATAGAATCTGATGAGCCATGTGAAGCTTAGTGGGAGTGCCTTTGTGTTCATCGTGCTAAATGCGGATAATATCCTAATCATTTAGAATGATATAAGGATGATAATAAGTGTTTTATAGACTGGCTATTCCATATCTTGAAATATGATTTCAAAGATACCTCTTAGATCTTAGTTCTGAAGTTGTTCAGAAGCCAAGAGAAGAGGATAATGGGACTGTCACATTTGTAGTACACCTTGGACATATTCTATTCATAGAAATTCCAAGAAAGGCTTCCATCCCTTAAGATATGGTACTGACCTATCTAAAGGGATAGCACCTCAAAGAGTTGAGGAAGTGAATTCTAGAACTACTTGCCCTTGGGCATCAGTTCTGAGAAGCCGGGTGTGTGCTAGATGTGTACAAAAGCCAGATGGCTGCCATGCAGTGGGAGTAGTAAACTGTTCCTAATCCTACTATGGAAATAAAACACTTGGTTGCAGTAAATGCAAAATCTTCATAGATGACAAGATTTTTGAGATAGTGATCTCGAAGTCTTATCTTCAAAAAAACTTAAGACTTTATAGATAGAGATATAAAAGGTCTTAATTGTGGATACCTTAAGAGTTAGTGATCTCCAGGAATAAGGGTATTCTGATAAAGATTATGGAAATACTGGTTATGATAGTTATTAAGCTGTAGTGTCAAAGACACTGTAACTAACTAGATTGAGTATTGGTTGCATAAGATGCAACATTCGCATTAGATGCGAGCACTGTTATTAGGGATATGCAAGTGCCATAAAAGGACTTGGCGTAGTCTCGCGGAAACAGAGTGACTGATCAGCTTACCTAGCTATTTTCTAAATAGCCTATGATTGTCACATGAGTGTCAGTTTAAATGATTAGCCCATTAATGGCTCTTTGGGCTAGTGGGAGATTGTTGGAAATGCGAGCCCACGGCGAGCCATTATGCAATAAACATTATTGCATATATCATTCCGTGATCTGAAATGAAGAATGAATAATTTGCATAATAGGTCCCTTAGTACAATTAGGGTTATGTACCATGGCCATCTTGATGATCATACAGCTGTTGATTCAACTATTGAATCATAGAGGCTGGTGCTTGGATGAATATCTAAAGAGTTAGATTGAGGACTCATCAAGCACCGTCAAATGATTGTTAAGAGATGGTCTCCATCCTGAGTAGGAGATGGCAATCCTTATCTCTTTAGGCTGATATCTGACCGACCTCTTGATGCAGGTCCTCTGCATAGGAATAGAGATTCGGAGGTGTCAGATTAGTTAGGTCAAAGAGTTGACTTAACAAGATCGAGATAACCAAAGTCCTATATCGTATGCTGTCATGATATAGGCACGCATCCTCTGACCGGAGACAGATGTGTTACTATGAGTATGTACATTTGGCAGACCAATAGGTTGATGACCTAATCAAGGTCTATACACCGGTGTGCTGGTGTGCATATAAGGGCATATGAGTAATATGATCTCTCAAAGGGATCATACAGGTTCAGTTACTGAGCCGGAAGACATGAGCTCACTCATGATATATTGGGAAGAATCAAATTCCATGCACATGGTCGTCTCGCTTTTGGAAGCTTGACTGAATTTGTAGGTTTCATATATACTTTTGGAAAGTATATGATCAAGACCTAGGTATGATATATGCTTTTGGAAAGTATATGATCTATACCGACTCCCAACGATCGAATGAGAAACTTACTGATAAAACCATGAAGTAGATAGTATAAAGTTGATCCGATACTTCGGGTTTAGTCTGAGTCTTCCAGTATGCAGGATGTACAGGTATTGGGAATACCTGAGGGTGATTTGATCATAAACGATTGTATAACCATGACGCTTCCATTCCTAGGGAGTGATGAAACGGGTCTGGATTTTAGTGACTCCTCTCAGTAGAGAAGTGATCTGATCTTGGTCCAAGTGTTGGACATTGATCTGAATGTGATTCAGATACAATGAGAAGATTAGATCTACGGTCTTGATTTAATCAAGCATCTATGGGAGGCCTGCGATCTGGATTTGAGATATGATCTCAATATCCATGTCACTATACGTGGAACAATACAATCGCCCTGTCCTTATCTCCAAGTATCTGCGGAGAGATTGCATTATTCTTGAAGGGTTCAAGAATAATTCCATAAGATCTAAGCATTGAAGAAATCATGATTAAATGTGATTTAATCATCTTGATGTATGAAGAAATTATCCAATATAATTAAATGTGATTTAATTAATGTGGATAAGAATAATGTGGGTAGAAATATCCAATTATTCATAATATATTATAAATGTGATTTATAATGTATTAGAGAGAGCCAAATATAATTTATATGTGTTGATTAATTATTATGTGTATTGGATACACATTGTGTAATTAATTGACAATGTAAATTATATATTGTTTTGGGTTGTGAATATGATTCACAATTTTTTCCATGGCAAGATTGCAATATTCTCAAATATAATTATGAATTATTTTTGAAGAATAAAAGCCAACAAAAGTTGTTGGAAATAAATAAAGGAGATTTTCAAGGAGATATGCAATCTCATGGATTTCCATGAGATTGCTCTCTACATGGAAAATAGTGGGTGGCACACCATTCCTAATAGGAATGTGTGGCCGTCCACATGGAAGGTGCATGGAGATGAAATCTCCATGCACATTCTCTCCTTATTTATTGATTTGATTTAGGATTGATTTATATTTGATTTTGTCAAATATATTTTGACCTAAATTTGTTGGTTTTACCAACAACAATCTTGACCATTGGATTAGACATAAATCAATCTCAACCATTGATTTTATATGTCCCATGGATTGAGATCCATGGATCCCAAAACCCTATAAATAGAGAGGCATACCATGCTCTCTCTGTACATGTGATATGGAGGCTCTCTCTCTCTCTCTCTCTCTCTCTCTCTTCTCTACACACGTTAGTCCTCTCTCCCTCTAATTGGTGGCCGACCACCAAACCCTAGAGGAGGGAACCGTTGTCGCCTTCGCCACCGCGCCGCCGCTTCGACATTCTTCGCTTCTTCGTCTTCTTGGTGTGCTACGCCCACGAAGGAGACGTTCAATCTCATGCGACGAGATCAGGAGCAACCACGCTTGGATCATCTTCTTGGATTGTGAGGACAACGCGGTTCATCCCCGCGCTCGCAAGCGGTCTCGCCGACGATCGGACTTGAGACAGGAGGTCTCTTCCTTTAGAGACTTGATCAACCACGCTTCAAGAGGTATTGCATTATACTTGGTGTGGTTATAGATGAAACGATCTGAGAATGGTTCTCGGATCATGTGGTTTCATCGAATAAAAATTTTAAATTCCGCTGCACCGAACAACTAGTACAACTAGTCGTTCTTCGTCGTATCCGATACGACGATCACACTTCCGTGATGCGCTTGAGGATAATTCCATATCCTTCAAGATAAGGGAGATCATCAAGGGTAAAACCGCCATACCATCTCAGATCGAGCCCAATCCGAATAGTTTGAAGAGAAAACCTGAGCATGTACAATTTCTAAAGGCTACCACTCCTAGTGACTCTTTGAATGACATGTCTCCTTGCATGTTTGATGCTGATTTTGTGACACTTAGGAGCGGGTGGATGCCAGTCGGTGATGCCTCGTCTAAGAGACCACCACACGAGGAACCACGTGAACCAGACAAGGAAAATAGCGATGCTGTTGCTGCTAATGATGTTGATGATGGTGGTGATAAAGCCACCAAGGACTTAGATCTAGTTGATGGTACTGAAGCTATCGTGACTCCAGATGCAGGCAATGGTACTGAGGCCACCATTTCACTTAATGTTGAGCCAAGGTGCAGTGTTGATACTGTGAAGACAGACGTCATGGGTGGTACTGATGCCACCACTTCTACTCCAGTTGTGCTTCCTTCTGTTGTGTTGCCACCTCTTGTATCTCAGAACTGTCGAAATATAAAAAAGACCAAAAATATGAATAAAGGAAAGGTTTCTTCATCTACTCCTAGTCCATATGTGTTGTATGATGATCTTGGTATGGATTCCATTCCCTCACAGACACATGAACCTCTTCCTAGACCTCTATTTGAGGAGAGTCCAACCATCCCCTTCCCTCAAGCACTTTGCTTAGCGAAAGGGAATAAAAGTGAAAATCCAAAAAAGACACACCAGTTAGAGTTCATCCAGCAGATGATCGATAGATTTCAGATTCAGCTGACTCTAAAAGAGGCACTAGAGCACATCCCCCTCTTCCAGAAGAACTTGAAAGAGAAGACTACTGTACGTAAGAAGAGGAGGAACCATAAAGGAGAAATCCAAGTGCTCACCCGTGCCACATGCTTTGCTATTCAGAATCGACTACCAGCCAAGAGACCTGATGCAGGATTTCCCTATGTCAGAGGCCATATTCAAGAGCAGTGGTTCGATCGTACTCTATTAGATAGCGGCTCTTCAATCAACCTCCTTCCGACAACCTTACTTGACCGATTTGAGTTTGTCCCTCTCCATCGGAGTAGGACAGTCCTTCAGTTTGCTGATAGGTCTATCAAGAGGCTGAAGGGGTTGTTGAAATACGTGGTCGTCACCATTCAGGTCCTGAATTTCCCCGTGGACTTTGTTGTACTGGACATGGAGATCCCTGAGTCGGTGACCGATATCCCCATCATACTAGGATGCCCCTTCTTGGCTACAACCAAGGAAGTATCCGAACATGATAGTGGGAAGGTGTACTTTCATGTTGAGGGCGAAAGTATACAAATAGATATGATCGAAAAGATCAAAGCGCGAGATTCATCTTGTTCAGAGTAGTTTAGCGACACAGAGCAGATGACAGAGGTAGAGCAAGACATCCACCAGGAGTGCAACTTTGTGATTATGGTGATGAAGCAGTTTGGGAAGATCCAGTAGCACGATCCCTCGCCATGCCAATAGATTCAGAGTACGTACAATCTACGACAGTTGAGAGTTCGGAGAGCACAGCCCTAACCGAGGAGACAATACAGGCCTACAGTTGCAGGATGAATGGAGAAGCCGAGTTATATTCATGTTCTTATGATCTAGATCCCTCAGATTTGGACATTGATTGGGTTGACTTCGATGATTATGTGACATGTCTGATTCCATCAGAGCCGACAGCTAGGATGGAGGACGAGCCAACACAGTTTACATATATTCCATCAGGTTTCCCTTCGTAAGATTTCCATCTACAGTGAGAGTTCTCTCATGCAGACCTGGTAGACTTTACTCAGACATACCAAAAGCCAGATTTGCCATCTCCCAGTTGCCCGGAATTGAAGACCTTGCTGCAGTCACTGAAGTATAGATTCCTTGCGGGTGAACCAAATATGTAACCAGTCATTATCTCAGCAGATCTGACTTGAGAGCAAGAATCTCGTTTGATGGAGGTTCTTGAAAGAAACCACAAGGCGATAGGATGGAGTATAACTGATTTCCAGGGGATTACTCCGGCTCTGTGTTCCCACCATATCTATCTTGAGGAGGACGCCAAGCCCTCACGTGAGTTCCAGCAACGGCTAGACCCGAATCTTAGAGATGTGGTCATGAAAGAAATATCAAAATGGTGGAGCGTCGATTTTATATACCCCATCTCCGACTCCGAGTGGGTCAGTCTATTACATGTGGTACCCAAGAAGACAGGTATCACTACAATGGTGAATAAGTCAGGAGAGGAGATAGTTACCCGAGTACCCACTTCTTGGAGGGTCTGTGTGGGCTACAAACGATTGAATCAGGCCGCCAAGAAAGATCATTTCCCACTGCCATTTATTGATCAGATTATCGAAAGGCTAGCTGGGAAGAGTCATTACTGCTTTCTTGATGGGTACTCCGGCTATAACCAGGTGGCCATTGCGCCCGAAGACCAGGACAAGATGACATTCACCTGTCAATTTGGGGCATATGCTTTTAGACGGGTGCCTTTTTGTCTATGAAATGCCCCAACGACATTCCAAAAGTGCATGTACATATTCTCGGAAATGGTAGGTGATTGTTTAGAGGTCTTCATGGATGATTTCTTGGTCTACGACGATGGGTTTGATGCTTGTCTTGACTGCGTAGACCGTGTACTTCATCATTGCATAGAGGCCATCCTTGTCTTATCTTGGGAGAAGAGTCACTTTATGACGACTCAAGGGACGATTCTTGGACATATCATCTCCGACAGGGGCATGGAGGTTGACCCAGCCAAGGTGGATATCAAAAGAAAACTCAACCCACCGTCCAATCTGCGACAATTGTGGTCTTTGCTGGGGCATGTCGGTTTCTACCGAGAGTTCATTTAGGACTTCAATCGTATTGCCTGACCGCTCACTGATTTGCTGACAAAAGACACCGATTTCATTGTAGATGATAAGTGTATTGCATCATTAAAGACTCTCAAGAATCTAGTAGTTGAGGCTCGTGTCCTTCAACCACCCATTTGGTCTCTCCCATTTGAGATCATGACGGATGCTTCTGATTTTGCCGTAGGGGATGTGCTTGGACAGAGGAGGGATGGATTTCCGTATGCTATTGACTACGCTAGCCGGACTTCGGATACCGCTCAACGGAACTACACTGTGATTGAGAAGGAGATGCTAGATGCAGTCCTTGCTTTGGATAAGTACATATCATATATACTTGGATCTAAAGTGACTATCTTTACAGACCACACCGCCATCTGATACCTCATGGAAAAGAAGGATGCCTAATCTTGATTGACCATATGGATCCTTCTGCTCTAGGAGTTGGATATTGAGATTAAGGATAAACCTGGAGTTAAGAATGTGGTGGCGGATCACCTCTCTCGATTAGAGAATCTTGAGGAATCTAATCCCATTGCACCTATTATTGAGACATTTCCAGATGAGGCGATCCTTGCTATCACTTCGCTTCCATGGTACACCGACATTGTGATATCTTGCCGCTAAAATGGTTCCACAAGGTTGGTCCAGACAGCGACTTGAGACATTCCTTGCAAAGACCAAGTCATACCATTGGGAGGATTCCATCCTTTATCATGAAGGAGGGGATAGTATCTGGAGGAGGTGTATTCCTCAAGAAGAGCAACATAGCGTCCTCACCTATTGCCACAAGATTGAGGTAGGAGTACATCATTCTGGGAGACGAACAACACATAAGGTTCTCCAATCCGGCCTTTGGTGGCCCACCCTCTTCAAGGATTCTGATGAATTCGTGAAGAGGTGTACTGACTGTCAGAAGATGGGCACTTGTGAACAGAGAGATATGATGCCCATGCAACCCATTCACTTCTGTGAGGTTTTTGACGCATGGAGCATCGATTTCATGGGCCCATTTCCTAAGAGTCAGGGATTTGAGTACATTCTGCTTGTTGTGGATTATGTGAGTCGTTGGGTTGAGGCCATCCTCGCCTGAACCGCTGATGCTAAGACCGTGTGTTGATTTTGGAGGAAAAATATCATTTCACGATTCGAGGTGCCTAGAGTTCTGATTTCAGATGGGGGGACTCACTTTATCAACGGCAAGGTAAGGGCCCTTACGGATGAGTTCGACATTGACCATCGTGTTGCCACTCCATATCACCCTCAGACCAATGGTCTTGCTGAAGTATCAAACAAGGAGATCAAAACTATTTTACAGAAGGTAATCTGCCCAGATCGAAAGGATTGGTTACAACTTTTGGACTCGATCTTGTGGGCCTATAGGACTTCCTTCAATACACCATTTGGGACATCTCCCTTTCGTCTCATCTATGGCAAGCCGTGCCACTTGCCTATGATAATCAAGCACAAGTCACTATGGGCAATTACAAAGTTACTATTGGATCCCGAGAGTATAGGAGACAAGAGGAAAGCAGACTTGGCAGCCCTGGAGGAACTGAGAGATAAAACCTTTTCAAATGGCCTACAATATAAGGAAAAAGTGAAGATATGGCATGACTCTCATATCAGCCATGAACAGTTTGAGCCAGATCACCGTGTATGGTTGTTTGATGCTAGGCTGAAATTATTTCCAGGGAAATACAAAGTAAATGGAACAGACCATATGTGGTCATATAGGTACATGACAATGATAGTATTGACATATCCAAGTTGTCCTCTTCTTCCTCATTTTGAGTTAACGGTCAGCGCTTGAAACCTTATCTAGATCATGATCCACAGATTGTTGATGTTGCCCCGATTCAGTTGGTATGAGATGTGCTCTTTGACTCAGATCATCTGCATCTCATTCATGATTATAACTTCTATTTCATACTATGTAAATCTATATGTCTAGATCGCTCCCTCTTTATATCTGATACCCCGTCGTGATCTTATGATTTTGCTATACTTAGGATACGCCTCATCCTAAGTATGGGGAGGTATCAGACTTATGATTAGTTATTTGATTTGATTACCTATGTTTTGATGCTTATACTTAGGGATATTTTTGAAGGATATGGTTAGATCCTCAAGCGCATCACGGAAGCGTGAGCATCGTATCGAATACGACGAAGAACGACTAGTCATACTAGTTGTTCTATGCAGCAAAAATTAAAAAATTTTATGCGACGAAACCACATGATCCAAGAACACTTCTCGGATTGTTTCATCTAAACCACAAACAAGTAATAGGATTACCTCTTGAAGCGTGGTTGCGATCGAGTCTCTAAACAAAGAGACCTCCTGTCTCAAGTCCGATCCGACAGAGGAGATGCTTGCGAGCACGGGGATGAACCGCGTGCTTCTCGCAATCCATGTTGATGATCCAAGCGACGGATCTCCTGATCTCGACACACGAAATCCGATGTCTTCTTCACGAGCGAGGCACACTGAAGGAGATGGAGATCCACGAGCAAACGATCGGGCAACATAACGACGATGCTGCGGCTAGGGAGACTCCCACTAGGGCATCCATGGTGGACGACCATGAGAGAGGAAAAGAGAGGGCTGATGTGTAGAGAGAAAGAGAGAGACAAACTTATGTTCTCTTGTGTGTAAAGAAGAGCAATGGGGTGCCTCTCCTTTTATAATATTTTGGGATCCATGGATCTCAATCCATGGGCAAACAAATCCAATGGCTCTCATTGATTGTGTTTCTTTTAATGGTTAAGATTTGTGTTGGTAAAAACCAACAACAATTAATTTAATTTAGATTAAATCTATATTGATAAATCAATATAAATCAATCCCAAATTAAATCAATCAAGCATGGAGATTATGGAATGAAGATTGCATCCTTCCATAATATTGGATTTGGTGGCAATCTTATGTAATCTCATGAGATCTCATGAGATTACATTATTCCATGGAAATCTCCAAGATTTACAACAACACTTGTTGTAAATTATTCTACAAAAATAATTGACAATTATTTTGTGAATATTGCAATCTTGCCATTGGAAAATTGTGAATCATATTCACAACCCAAAATAAAATGTGAATTATATTTTCAATTAATTGTCCAATGTGAATCCAATTTACATCAACATTTAATTAACAAATGTAAATGACAAATAGCTCTCTCTTATATATTATAAATCACATTTATAATATATATGACTACTATGGATATTGCTATCCATATTATTCATAACCATGATAATTAAATCATATTTAATCATCTTGGATCTCTTTTCTCTTGTTCTCAAATAATATGAATCACATTCACATTGTTCACATCTTTGATAACTAAATCACATTTAATTATCAAAGACAACTCTCTTTATAATATGAATCGAATTCATAATAATCATGATAAATAAATTAAATTTAATTATCCATTTCTCAATGCTTGGATATATATTATCAACAATGAAATTATCCTGAACCTATTCAAGGATAATGCGCTTTCTCCGCGAATACTTGGAGATAAGGACAAGGCAATTGTATTGTTCCACGTATAGTGACTTGGATATTGAGATCATATCTCAAATCCAGATCGCGGGCCTCCCATAGATGCTTGATTAAATCAAGACCGTAAATCTAATCTTCTCATTTCATCTGAATCACATTCAGATCAATGTCCAACAATTGGACCAAGATAAGATTACTTCTCTACTGAGAGGAGTCACTAAAATCCAGACCCGTTTCATCACTCCCTAGGAATGGATGCGTCATGGTTATACAATCGTTTATGATCATATCACCCTCAGGTATTCCCAATACCTGTACATCCTGCATACTGGAAAACTTAGAATAAACCCGAAGTATTAGATCAACTTTATACTGTCTACTTCAGGGTTCTATCAGTAAGATTCTCATTCGATCATTGGGAGTCGGTATCGATCATACACTTTCCAAAAGCGTATATCATACCTAGGTCTTGATCATATACTTTCCAAAAGTATATATCAAACCTACAAATTCAGTCAAGCTTCCAAAGCGAGACGACCATGCGCACGGAATTTGATTCTTCCCAATATCTCATGAGTGAGCTCATGCCTTCCGGTTCAATGAATGAACCTGTATGATCCCTTTGAGAGATCGTATTACTCATATGCCCTTATACGCACACCAGCGCGCCGGTGTATAGACCTTGGTTAGGTCATCAACCTATTGGTCTGCCAAATGTACATACTCAAACATATAGTAACACATCTGTCTCCGGTCAGAGGATGCATGCCTGTATCGTGACAGCATGCAATATAGGACTTTGGTTATCTCGATCTCGTTAAGTCAACTCTTTGACCTAACTAATCTGACATCTCCGAATCTCTATTCCTATGCAGAGGACCTGCATCAAGAGGTCGGTCAGATATCAGCCTAAATGAGAAAGGATTGCCATCTCCTACTCATGTTGGAGATCATCTCTTAACAATCATTTGACGGTGCTTGATGAGTCCTCAATCTAACTCTTTAGATATTCATTCAAGCACCAGCCTCTATGATTCAACAGTTGAATCAACAACTGTATGATCATTAAGATTGCCATGGTACATAATCCTAATTGTACTAAGGGACCTATTATGCAAACTATTTATTCTTCATTTCAGATCAGGGAATGATATTCGCAATAACATTTATTACATAGTGGCTCGCCGTGGGCTCGCATGTCCAACAATCTCCCACTAGTCCAAAGAGCCATTAATGGGCTAATCATTTAAACCCACACTCATGTGACAATCATAGGCTATTATGAAAATAGCTAGGTAAGCTGATCAGTCACTCTGTTCCCGCGAGCCTACGCCAAGTCCTTTTACAGCACTTGCATATCCCCAGTAACATTGCTCGCATCTAATGCAAATGTTGCATCTCGTGGAACCAATACTCAATCTTGTTAGTTACAGTGTCCTTGACACTACAACTTAACAATTATCATAACCAGTATTTCCATAATCCTTATCAGAATAACCTTGTACCTGGAGATCTCTAACTCCTAAGGTATCTACAGTTAAGACCTTTTAGATCACTATCTATAAAGTCTTAAACTTTTGAAGATAAGACATTGAGATCACTATCTCAAAAATCTTGTCATCTATGAAGATTTCATTATTACTACAATCAAGTGTTTTCTCTCCATAGTAGGATTACTAACAGTTTACTACTCCCACTACATGGCAGATATCTGACTTTTGTACACATCTAGCATACACTCAGCTTCTCGTAACTGATGCACAAGTACAAGCAGTTCTAGAATTTACTTCCTCAACTCTTTGAGGTGATATTCCTTTCGATAGATCAGTACCATATCTTAAGGGATGGAAGCCTTTCTTGGAATTTCTAAGAATAGAAAATGTCCAAGGTGTACTACAAATGTGACAGTCCCAATATCCTCCTCTTTGCTTCTGAACAACTTCAAAACTAAGATCTAAGAGGTATCATATTTCAAGTTATGGAACAACCAGATTATAAAACACTTATTCTTATCCTTATATCATTCAAAATGATTAGGATATTATCTACATTTAGCATGATGAACATAATGGCACTCCCACTAAGCTTCATATAGTTCATCAAGATTCTATCTGAAATCATAACATTTATAATTTCATCAAATCTTATGTTCCAGCTACAAGAAGCTTATTTGAGTCCATAGATGGATTCCTTACCTTTCACATCTTGCTTTTCTCAACCATGAAGCCCTGGGGCTACTTCATGTGAATATCCTCAGAGAGGTATTCATAGAGGAATGCAATCTTGATTTCTTTCTCTTTGAAGATCCATTTACACCTTTATGGGTCTTACCATATAGGTGGATCCTCGAGGGTCCATATACAACATTTGTATATGAAGTCTACTTTAGACTTTTATTGCTAACATCCATCTATCCATGCTATGATCTTTAGAAGCTTCATCACATGAAGTTCGATCATTGTCAAACTCAACTGACACATAGAATACATCCTCAAGTTCATGTGAAGAGGTATAAGTGTTTCATCTTTAATTGTCCTTTTAGTTTCCAATTTCAGGAGCCTCATTATCATCTCAAGATTAAATGAGTACCTGTACTTCATTTTCATCTTGATTCTCAAGAGTCTCAACTTCTAGGAATCACATTCTCAGAGATGAGATATTTTAAGAATCTCAAGGTCATAAAGTAGGTATACAATACCATCCTTTATTTTCCTAATGAAGCTGCACTATGTAGTGCTCAATTCCAGCTTATTAGCATGGAATCTCATTAAGGATATTTAATGTAGTCTCTACTACATATATACCTGGAAACTAAGAGGAAATTATGCTTAAATTCATCATTGATTAAATCATGTTACACATGATCGAACTGTATCTCCCTATAACTCTATTGAGTCAAGGTGTGTTAGGAGGATTGAGATAGAAATGATATTCATATCTCCATAAGGTATTCTTTGAATTTATCTAGCAGGTACTTGCTACCTAGATTAGATCAAATTCATTTTATCTTCCTTCAAACTTCGGTTCTAAATCAAAATTAATGAAATCTTTGAACATTTCAAAGTTTTCTCAGGTGAATAGAAGAAATCTCATATCATACATAATCATCAACAGATATCACATATCCATAATGTTTACTATGATATAGATGATCCGCATACATCAATATGTATGAGATCCTGAATACCTTGGCATCTTACACCTTTCCCAAGGAAGGGTGTATTGGACATTTTTACTTTGAATACAATATTCATAAGTATATAAGTTTTGAAATTTTAAACATTCTAAAGTTTCATCTCTTACTAGTCTATTGATCAAATCAACAGATAAATGTCCAAGGTTTGATGCCAGATCATTATCAAATGATCTTCATTCTCCTACTGATCTTTTAAGGTTTAATTTCAGTATTAGAAATGTTAACGAACCATTCATTAATTTTCTAATTCAGTAGAGTCCACAAGATTTTAGATTACTATCTGATATATCTCCATCATAACTCTTTATGATAGATCTATTCCAGAATTCATGTTTATTTCCAACATTTAGAAACAAACATTGAGTGTATTCCAATGTCTAGGTCATAGAGACATTCTCTAAGATAAAGGGCTCTCCCACTGAAATTGAGAAGTCTATCAATCCAACAAAGATTGTTACAACAATTGCATCAATATCCATGTGGATGACTATAAACCTTAAGATCAAATTTTCCAGTCTTCTAAAACATATGCAACCCATTGCAAGTGTTGTTAGAAGATTGAGATACAATTATTAGACTCTATCTTATAAAATAAGAGAGTCAATTTCAATGATTTATGTAGATTATTTTGATGCTTTATCCGAGTTCTTCTCTAAGGATTCTAAACAGACTTGATAGTCATACTATCAACACATCAACTTATTGCAGTAATGGCATTCATCCAACTCTTTGGATGTCATATGGAAGTCACAAAAGTACAGTCAACTCTTTGACTTTCCTTCTTACTTGGGTCCAACCCATGCTTCCATTGCGCTCCCTTTATCTATAAACAATCATTGTTCAAGACTAAGGATCTCTTACGTTAAATTCAAAAGAATTCAATGTAAGAGCATTTCAACATTTATACATGCTTCATTAAATTCATATAATATGAATATTATTAAGCTTGATGAATGACTAGAGTATAGACAATAGAACGATGACACTCATCGTATCTACATCCATCTAAACTCTTTAAACATTGGTTCAGGTAGGTATTCAAACTTTTTGAATACATCATATCTTATAGAGCTACCATTCTGCATGATGCAGTGAACCATGTCATACATGATAAATGTCAAGAGCACATATGTATGCCAGAATATCTTCTTAGATTTTTTTATAAGGATTATTTGACAATTGCGATCATCATCGATATGTCACTTCCAAAGTACATTCGATGAGAGATCAAGACTATAGAGACATACAAACTCTAGGGTTGTAGTCCTATTATCTATTTAATTGTCATTCCTCATTATTGTGAGGAAATTTGCACATTGTAACCACATACATTATGTGTCCAATTGCAAGCACAATACCTGGATCATGAGTCCAATCCATGATATTTCACTAGTTATTATTGAGTATATCATTGAGTGGGTTTTAATGAAGGATTATCTGAAATAAGAAATTTGCATAAGTGTATATATTTATATGTATATACTTATTTTACTTTGATTTAGGAATTTTTATATCAAAGTTGTCTTGCCTTGTCAACATTGAAAGTTCCTTCCCTTAATCACTTTCAATGTAAGATATATACTTACGATTATATCTCAAGCAAGATCTGGGATCTCCTTCCTTATCTTTGTTGCATCCCAATAATATGAGAACCTACAACTCAGATAAAAAGAAGCGAGAACACATTCCGCCTTGCAAGTCCAACTTGCATCTCCCAATTCGATCTTTAACACCCGAGCCCACCATCTCTAAGGTGATGTTGACCCGTCATTAATTGAACCAACCATCAACAGAAATACAACTCGCTATGCGCAATCCAATATCACCCCAATAATATGAGGACCCGATATTGGGGTCACTATACATACGTCCTTACTCTTTTGAGAAGCGAAGAGCCTGATCCAGATGCGCTTGCATACAGGAGCTGTCACTTCGGACATGCGTCTCCTACATACAATCCCTGGCGACGGAACCCTCCGCCTTGACGGGAGACCATGGATGTCACTTATGTGATCCTTCATATCATATTCAAATTATAATTATTCATTATGAATCGTATTCATTATGATTAATTCTTCCAAGGGAAATAACATCTCTATTCATAATAGAGTGTTTTAATTTTAATTGGATTCCAAATAATCTAATCATATTAAATTAATGATCCAACTAATATCCAACAAACCTTCTTTATTGTTACTTGAATCATGGTATTATCTCAAATATGTATTATTTTGAATTTTAATAATTAGAAATACATCATGATTTCTTAAGCATTATACTAACCCTACCCGTTGTCATGGCTAGTACCGACGAGAGTGGGACGGACCACATAAGTTGCAACCCGCTGCCCCAATGCTCTCCGACTAGACACCATATCCACCTCGGGAAAGGATAATGCAAAATAGATCATTTTGTACTTGAGATGATCATCGGTTCTTCAACCAAATTATACCATATAATAATAATCAAAACAATTTTGATTAACATTATAATGAGATTTGCTAAACAAATCCCAAATCCTATTCAAAGAACATGTTTGTTGGAATGTAGTTCATATAGATCATGTAACCAATTAGTATCTAGATCACATCTAATCATTTATTGGTTAAGAAAATGTCATTTAAGGAAAAAAATATCATCAAATATTTCACAAATATTTATGCACAATTATTTCAGGAAATTAAACAATTTAATTTCATTATTTGATTAAATGACAATCACTAGGTTCTTGATTAGGAAAGTATTTCCAGCAGTGACCCTCACTTACTAAAAATACCATATCTCAATCAATTTAAATCCAAATTAAGCAAAGTAAGTTCCTAAAGTTTTCTAACTTGATTTACAACAGAACCTAAGTGATTTGTACGAATTTCAAGGCGTCTCAAATCCGCAATTAACTCTTTAATTACGTTGAGATTCACAGTCCCCGTAACTGTGGATACATGTTCACTAAAATGAGCATAACTTGAGGAAACGGAATCGAAATCACGTAAACTCAGATCCTACGGTTTCCTTATGTAATTGGGAACAAAATCCAATTTTATTTCGTATTTAAACAATTTAAATAGTGTCGAAAATAATCTCAAAACAGAGATGCGAAAATAAAATGCAAAAAAACTTTCGCAAACCCTAATGAACCCAAGTCGTCCTTGGTTCATGGATCGTATCCAAAACCTTCGACCTAAGGCTCTGATACCACTTGAAGGATATGGTTAGATCATCAAGCGCATCACGGAAGCGTGAGCATCGTATCGAATACGACGAAGAATGACTAGTCGTACTAGTTGTTCTATGCAACGGAAATTAAAAAATTTTATACGATGAAACCACATGATCCAAGAACACTTCTCGGATTGTTTCATCTAAACCACAAACAAGTAATGTGATTACCTCTTGAAGCGTGGTTGTGATCGATTCTCTAAACGAAGAGACCTCCTGCCTCAAGTCCGATCCGACGGAAGAGACGCTTGCGAGCGCGGGGATGAACCACGTGCTTCTCGCAATCCATGTTGATGATCCAAGCGACGGATCTCCTGATCTCGACATACGAGATCCGATGTCTTCTTCACGAGCGAGGTGCATCGAAGGAGATGGAGATCCACGAGCAAACGATCGAGCAGCATAACGACGACGCTGCGGCGATGGAGACTCCCTCTAGGGCATCCATGGTGGACGGCCATGAGAGAGGAAGAGAGAGGGCTGATGTGTAGAGAGAAAGAGAGAGAGAGACTTATGTTCTCTTGTGTGTAAAGAAGATCAGTGGGGTGCCTCTCCTTTTATAATATTTTGGGATCCATGGATCTCAATCCATGGGAAAACAAATCCAATGGCTCTCATTGATTGTGTTTCTTTTAATGGCTAAGATTTGTGTTGGTAAAACCCAACAACAATTAATTTAATTTAGATTAAATATATATTGATAAATCAATATAAATCAATCCCAAATTAAATCAATCAAGCGTGGAGATTATGGAATGAAGATTGCCTCCTTCCATAATATTGGATTTGGTGGCAATCTCATGTAATCTCATGAGATCTCATGAGAATACATTATTCCATAGAAATATCTAAGATTTACAACAACACTTGTTGTAAATTATTCTACAAAAATAATTGGCAATTATTTTGTGAATATTGCAATCTTCCCATTGGAAAATTGTGAATCATATTCACAATCCAAAATAAAATGTGAATTACATTTTCAATTAATTGTCTAATGTGAATCCAATTCACATCAACATTTAATTAACAAATGTAAATTACAAATAGCTCTCTCTTATATATTATAAATCAAATTTATAATATATATGACTATTATGGATACTGCTATCCACATTATTCATATCCATGATAATTAAATCATATTTAATCATCTTGGATCTCTTTTATCTTGTTCTCAAATAATATGAATCACATTCATATTATTCACATCTTTGATAATCAAATCACATTTAATTATCTAAGACAACTCTCTTTATAATATGAATCGAATTCATAATAATTATGATAATTAAATTACATTAGTTATCCATTTCTCAATGCTCGGATACATATTATCAACAATGAAATTATCCTGAACCTATTCAAGGATAATGCGCTTTCTCCGCGAATACTTAGAGATAAGGGCAGGGCAATTGTATTGTTCCACGTATAGTTACTTGGATATTGAGATCATATCTCAAATCCAGATCGCGGGCCTCCCATAGATGCTTGATTAAATCAAGACCGTAAATCTAATCTTCTCATTTCATCTTAATCACATTCAGATCAATGTCCAACAATTGGACCAAGATAAGATTACTTCTCTACTGAGAGCAGTCACTAGAATCCAGGCACATTTCATCACTCCCTAGGAATGGAAGCGTCATGGTTATACAATCATTTATGATCATATCACCCTCAGGTATTCCCAATACCTGTACATCCTGCATACTGGAAGACTTAGAATAAACCCGAAGTATTAGATCAACTTTATACTGTCTACTTTAGGGTTCTATCAGTAAGTTTCTCATTCGATCATTGGGAGTCGGTATCGATCATACACTTTCCAAAAGCGTATATCATACCTAGGTCTTGATCATATACTTTCCAAAAGTATATATCAAACCTACAAATTCAGTCAAGCTTCCAAAGCGAGACGACCATGCGCACGGAATTTGATTCTTCCCAATATCTCATGAGTGAGCTCATGCCTTCCGGTTCAATGAATGAACCTGTATGATCCCTTTGAGAGATCGTATTACTCATATGCCCTTATACGCACACCAGCGCGCCGGTGTATAGACCTTGGTTAGGTCATCAACCTATTGGTCTGCCAAATGTACATACTCAAACATATAGTAACACATCTGTCTCCTGTCAGAGGATGCGTGCCTGTATCGTGACATCATACGATATAGGACTTCGGTTATCTCGATCTCGTTAAGTCAACTCTTTGACCTAACTAATCTGACACCTCTGAATCTCTATTCCTATGCAGAGGACCTGCATCAAGAGGTCGGTCAGATATCAACCTAAATGAGAAAGGATTGCCATCTCCTACTCAGGCTGGAGATCATCTCTTAACAATCATTTGACGGTGCTTGATGAGTCATCAATCTAACTCTTTAGATATTCATCCAAGCACCAGCCTCTATAATTCAACACTTGAATCAACAACTGTATGATCATTAAGATGGCCATGGTACATAACCCTAATTGTACTAACGAACCTATTATGCAAACTATTTATTCTTCATTTCAGATCAGGGAATGATATTCGCAATAACATTTATTGCATAATAGCTCGCCGTGTGCTCGCATGTCCAACAATTTTACCCTAGGTGTGGGGGGGGGGTAATTTTTGTTCATTCCCACCCTCAACCCTCCATGCCCTGTGTACAGTCTGCTATACTTAGGATTATTTGATCCTAAGTATGGGGGGACAATCAATTTCTTATTAGTTCATTCCTCTGTTTTTTTATTCTTTAGACTTTTCTATACTCAGTACGAGTTATGTCTTCTCTTTTTCTCTCTGATCTATGAGGACATAGCTCAAGCTAAGTATAGGGGGCCGTATATACTTTGTATATACTTTAGCCATAAACTCATACTTTCATATTTTTCTTAATAATTATGGCTAGTTATACTTATTAAATTTCATTAAAAACATTAAAAAAAGAGATGTTGATTATTCCTCAAATTCTTTTTGTAGTTACTAATTAAGAAATTAGGTGAAAATGTTTTTTGCAAAATGTTTGAAAAATACTTTGAAAATCTTTTTGGAAAATCTTTTGAAAACTATTTGGAAAATGTTTTGTTACATGTTTTCAACCTTTGTAAAACATTTTTATTTGTAAAATTTATTTTCTTTGTGTGAAATAAAATTGTTTGAAAAACAATTTGAAATGGTTTTAAAAATGGTTGAAAAAATATTTGAAATATATATATATATACACTATTTGGAAAACCTTTGCAAAATGATTTTCAAATGTGTGTACATGTTTGTAAAAATGTTTGCAAAAATTATTTTGGACTATAGTTTTCAAAAATTGTTTGTAAAACTCTTTTCAAATAAGTTTGAGGAATATATACATCTCAATTAAAATTCTTTATATATATATATATAACTGACCACTTACCCTTTGTAAATTCTTAATTCTTGTAAATATAAGACACATCCTTGTGTAAATATTTGTACCTAGTTTTTGCCAAAATCTTTTGTTTTCAAAAATCCCAAAAACATTTGAAAAATCTAAAAACATGCATATGCATCATCTTTTTAAAAATCCATAAAAAGTTCAAAATCATTGAAAATGCATCACAAAAATTTTTCCTGCATTCTACATATCATGAGCATTTTTTGGATTGAGTTTGATAATTGAACAAGTCTAAGTAAAATCTGAAGATTGGAGCTTGGTTGGAACTTAAATCTACCGAATTAACAGGAACTTATAGGAGCTGGAATTGAGGTACTTCAGGTCTAGTTGACTTAATTCTTTGAGGATCACGAGACTTGGTTCAATGGATTCTTGACTGCCTAAGTAGAGTATTTTGGAGCACACACACACAACTCTTGTTGATAATGACCTAACTTGGACATCTGCACCTTTCACATGGCTCAACTCTGTTGGAGTTGTGAGGGGATTGGATTTGTCGGTATGAGACACACACATGTGGAAACATTTGTCCTCCTCTAGGGAGGGAAGTGCACCCCAACCCATTTGGTGATGATGAGTTTTGAAGAAAGGAGAGTGTGGGTTGCAAAAAAGCTTCAAAAGATGGATAGTCTACTGGTTTAAGAGGAAAAACTCCTTATGTAAATGCTGCCGTGAATAGTATTTCAAAAAAAAAGAAAAAAAGCAAAAAGCAAAAACTCCAAAAAAGTGGGCAGGCCTGTACAAAAATAAAAATGTCTGCTGGAGTGTATATATTTGTATAGTCAATAAGCAAGCTTGAGCTTCAAAGTCAAATCATGTGAGCCTGCAGCTGGATGACATGACTACACTGGTCTTCCATCCTAGGATATGTAGCTACATTGGCTATTGTCCATTCTTCTCTTCACCCCTCCTCTTGAGTTAGTTGTCACTTGAACTTAGAAGTGAATACCCCACTCCTCGAGGAATGAGTTATTGGATTGGGGAATCATTGGGTTGTCATACTGGAGAAGTCAGTCTCTTTGTCATTTCAGTTGGGGAGAGCCACCATCACTTACACTGTACGAGTCAGATTCATAGTCATAAGGGTTTGCGTATGAATTGAAGTATTCTGACCTAGCTATTAAGGAAACTTGAGCAGAGTTTTGGGATTCTCGAAGGCTGTTGGATTTCAAATCCAGTTCTCATTAAGGTTCCGCCTGCACTAAAATTTCAAGGGTCTGACTTAAGCTCCAAAGTTTGATTTTGTGAAGACAAGTTTGATAATTAAACTAAATCCAATTTTCTTCTTTTTCTTTCCTTTGTTTTTCTTTTCTGCACTTATTGCATAAGTGTTTGCTAGGGACTAGCAAAGGCAAGTATATGGGGATGATGAAGCTCTGTTTCATCATCTTTATTCTATCATTTTGGCCTTAAAAACCCTAGTAAATGCCTATAAATAGGATTAATTTAAGTATTTTATCATTCATGCATTATTGTGTAAATAGTGTATAAAATATAGTTTTAAAAGCCAAAATTATAGAATAAAGAAAAGAAAAGAAAAAGAATAAAATATTGCAAATATTTTATGACCCGAAACCCCAAGACCTAGACATCTCGATGACTAGGTCGACAAGGAATAAAGTAGGGGGAGATAAGGGCCAAAATACAATAAAAATACCTTTTATTTAATTCATTCTTTACTCATTTTTGGGACCTATTTATGGTTCCACTTTTTATACTTCAAATAAAGAAACTTCGTACATGAAATTGTAGATAATTACATATAAAAAATACAAAATTGATTTCATACAAAAATAATGCACAGATAAAAAGTTTTGATTAGAATAAATTTCCAGAATACCAACTTTCGAGACCCGTATATCTCAAATAAAAATTCAAAATTTTGCACTTTAATTTTATATAATTTCTAATAACCTATTTAATGAAGGTGGTTTCATATTTTTCTGAGTTATGATGTGAAAGTTGAGTTTTGGACCCCTATTGAGTACTTATACTGATTAAAATATTCATTTTATTTATTATTCATTTATTTTATATTTTTTTATTTTTATAATTTTTTAAATATTATTTATAATACATGTGTGTATTAAATCAGGAATAAAAACACAAGAAAACATAAAAATAAAATACATGTATACAAAATATAGATGAAATACCTATACCTATACTCATACAATAAGTACAACTATTTATTTAATTATATAAATACTTAAAAAAATAAAATAGAAATATATTTAAGTTTATAAAATTGAGTTATAAATTTATAAAATAATAAACCAAAAGAATAAAATTAAATACACAAAATAAAAATTAAAAATAAAAATATATAGATGAATATACCTGTATATAGCTCATAAAAAGTAACTTATAAAACTAACCTCTAAAAAATAAATAAAAATTATAATAAAATACTTTATGAAATAATAAAAAAATTTATTTTATAACAAAAAATTAATAAATCTGATTTATATTTTTAATTGATTTTTGAATTAATTTCTCCAGGCTTTTTTTGGTTGGTCCACGTGGACCAACCATGAGTGTCGAAGAGTAGATTCGCGGTCAACTCCCTACCCAACCTCTGCACTATGTTAGAACTGCATTTTTGGCCATTTTCGCCGATTTTTAGAGGATGCATCTTGCATCAATTCGCGATGCGGTCTTATTAACTTTTTCTCCTCTTATATCCCTCTTACATGCCCAGGGTATATCTTGGGGAATGGATCATGGATTTGCCCTATTTTCTTCGATCCCTGGAGCCTGTTCATCAAGTTGTCTGACCCCCATCTACTGTGAGTCAGAACATTGGTTCTTGCCAATTTTCTCGAATTGTTAGAGGCTGCCTCTTTTACCCAATCACTAATCTTCCTTCATGAATTTTTCTCCTAAAAGTACTCTCATATTGGCCAAAGCATTAGATCGAGGATTGATTTGTCGATTCGCTGGATACACACCGATCTTCTTGCCTCCTCATCAACTCTCTAACCAGCCCCTGCCACTTCGGTCAGAGCCTCGTTTTTGTCCGTTTTCTCGAATTTTTCAAGTCCGATCCTTTGAGCTTCCTTCATGACCTTTTCTTCTCGAAGTTCCCTCATACACGCCCATAGATTGATTGGAGGATTGGAACAACGATTATCTTGATCTCCATCGTTCTTTGGAGACTCCCACCTCACATGTACAAAACACCCCATCTTCTTCCCATTCGTTGTTTGAACCCTCTTTGACCAGATCTAGCCCTCCTTCTTCGAGCTCCAAGGTAGAGCAAGGTGACAACACGTTCCCCCGCTCCTCGGAGGCGTGGTTAGATTGTTTCAGAGCGGTCTCCACCACCTCCGGCCATCTCCGCCGTCGAGGTTCTTCCTCCTGGTTCCACCGGTGAGATGCCCCCCTTTTTATTGCATTTTCTAGTGTAAATCTAGCCTTAGATTTGATTTATGTCATTAGATCAACTTTTAATCGCATTCGCTAGTTGGAGCTCTGCTCTGACAAACTGTTTCCACTGTGTCCGATCGTTTCCCCGACTCGCCAACCACCCTCACTTCTGCCCCATTCATTTTCCAACACTCCGCGCTAGACCACTCACCTAGATCCTTCGTGGATCTGGTGATCAACACCTCCACCTCCATCACCTTGTCGGAGGAGCTCCACCCGTGCCACTTCGCCTCATTCTGACCCGCTACAGGGTCGAGGCAGTTTGCCCTCGACCCTTTGACCTTCTTTTTGCAGGTACAAGAGCTTAAGGAAATGCCTAGAGGTGATTTTAAGGACCACCGCAGGAGTCGACATGGCCATCTTGGAGCTTCAAAAGACCACAGAGGAGGAGGATTGGGGTTGGAGAAGTTCGACTTGCCGGACTTCTTCCCCGTTCTTCCCTATCTCCTAGCTATCGTCAGATCAAGGCCGAGCCTCAGACACTACAACTAGCGTTTCCTCGACATGACAACCATCACCGCACGATCAAGATCCAGGATCTAATCCTGGCCATTCATCCACGAACCGGTATCGGAGCTCCAGGGCACGACACGTGTCAAGTTGATTAACATCCGTCGTTCGTCAGTGCCCTTACCTTGGGTTTTTTTGGATCTCATCCTTGGGCATTTTTGTATTTAATTACTAAAACTTAAACTTTCATATGTTGTTTATTTATCTTTGTAATATTTGCAAAACAGACCTCATACTTAGTTTATTTGCATTAAGGTCCTTGTCATAGTCAATCGACAAAACTTGGAATATTTGCAACCAAACCCTCATGGGTTTGGTTATTTATTGTTTAGTCAGATTTTCTTTTAATATCAAGTGAGAAGGTTTTGGTAAAATTTCGTATTGGCCCCTGAACTTTGAGCTATTTGCATATATACCCTTGTCTGGCCTTGTATTTTTGCATGCTTTATCAACTATTTTAAATAACAAATTGAATCAAAAAAATCCAAAAAAATGGACATAGCTTCCCGCTGCAATGCTCTTGCATGCCATATTTTCTATTTTGCATTTTGGAGCTATTTATTATTTATAAAAAAATAAAAAACGTCACTTTTTGTCCCTGTTTGCAATAGACTATACATAAAAATTAGAAAAATGTTCTGCAAAATTCCCCAAAAAATATATTTTGCATATTTACGTATGTTCAACCTTCAGACCAAAAATCACTAAAAAATATAAAAGAAACCTCAAAAAATAGAAAAACTCTAAAAATCTTTATAAAAATATATAAAATCATAAAAATTTCAAAAAAATATACGTTATATTTTTGAAAATTTTATATTATTATCTTTATATTAAAATTAATTTGGAGAAATTTTGCTACAGTTTACTATTTTTCATCTTCAATTTAATTTCGGGTATATATTTTGTTCTGTATTTTGAGTATTTTTTACTTTAAAATTACCAAAACTATTAGTAAAAATACAGAAAAATCAACAAAACATTTGAAAAATATGAAAAGCACAAAAACGTCTTATTTCCTGTATTTTGCATATTTTTACATATATGTATATATTCTACCTCTCCTTCCTATATTGTATATATACTCTATATATAGCTATATTATTTATTTTAAAAAAATAAAATACGAAATTAAAAACTATAAAAATATAAAAATATTAAAAAAATAAAAAATTTTATAAAAACAAAAAAACCCACACCCAAAAATATAGACAAGTCACACATTCATTATCTACGCATTATTGCCCCGATCTACCTATTTGCTCCCTGTGTTTAATACTCTACATTACTTGCCCTATACAAATATTTTGTAGAGTTATAATAAATTTAACTCCACACTTTGATTTCCATTGCTTGATATTATTTATGGGTTAATTGTTGATTTAATCCGGATTTCTGAGCGGTCAACGCATCGGTTGTGTTCCTGCCTTGTGTGGAATACACAACTACCTGATTTTAGGGTTTATCAGCCCCCATGTGTGAGTTGTTCTTGATTTCTTATCTTTTTAGGTAAATTTTAGTTTTATCTTTCATTTCCATCTTTTATTTTAGTTTTAATTTCTTAGATTAGTGTAGAACTTTTTATTTAGCTCGTTGAAGCTCTCGATCTCTGACCATCATTCTACGTCGTATAGTCTTGTTCCTACCCCCATTCCACCTTTATTATACTCAGCTTCACTTTCTCTACAAGCCTAACCAAATTGAGTCAACCTGATCACTTCTAGATCAACGAATCTGGTCTTCCTTTGCCACCCTTCGCCGGAGCACTTCATTCCACTTCACCAGACCTCCTTCGTTTAGCAATAATAGTTAGGATATATCACCCGAGCCTCACCATTATTCTCACATCTTTTGCAGGTCCTGAAGGGGCCATCTGAGGCCCAAGTGCTCCTAAGAACTCAGTCCAAGGTCACCAACCTTAATCGAGATACCATGAGCCTATCAATGGGTCCCGATCATTTTGAAGGTTGTCAACAACTGCAGACCACTTCCAGGAACCTCACGAGCAACTCAGAAACAAGGGGGAGGGTTGGAGGATGAAGCTTCAGTGGATCAAAGCTTGGAAGGGATAAGGTTCTTCCCTGTTCTTCCAAGCACCCTCTACATCATAAGATCGTGCCTCTACTCCAAATCCTACAAGAGACGTCCAATCTAAAGTCCCATACTATCTATTTTTTAGAGTTTTTGATTGATTTTTTTAATATTATTTACAACGACATTTACATAAGGAATTTTTCTTCTTAAGCCAGTAGACTATTCTTCTTTTGAAGCATTATTGCAACCCACGACATCCTATCCTTGGACCTCGTCACTGGATTGGGTCGGGTCACAATATCCACATATTATGACTTCGTATATTTCCATTCACTTGTGTCTCATACTGGCAAATCTACTCCTCTACCGCTTCTACTGAGTTGAGAAAAGTGTAAGGTGCAACTGTGCTATTTAGGTTACTGTTGACAAGAGTCATGCATGTGTTTCGAAATATTCTACTTATGCAGTAAATATAGCATTTGAACCTAGTATGGTCTTAAAGAAGTAAGTCCATTAGACATGAAGCACCTCAATTCTAGTCCCTATAAGGTTCATGTGATTAAGTGGATTAAGGTCGAACCAAGATCCAATAATTAGATTTTATTTAGACAGTTAAATTGTCATTATTAATGCAAAAAATGTAAATTCAAATGCAATGAAAAGAAAAAATTTTTTCTAAATCAATTTTCTAATTTTGACATTTTTAAGGCTCTTTGGGGATTGGCAATTTTTTGTACAATTTTGAAAAAATTTTTACAAAATTTTGTGGTTTTTAATTTTTTGCAAAATTTTTAAGTATTTTTTTATTAAAAGTTAGTGAAGGAAGTATGTGCAAATATTTACATGGGAGTACATCAATATTTACAAGAATTGGTTTAAGAATTTACATTATGAGTTTTACACTTGTGATGTTAGTTATTTTTACAAGTTTTTTTGTACAATGTTTGTAAAGAATTATGTATATGGTTCTCAAAATAATTTGAAATTGTTTAAGAAATATTTTGAAATTTTTGTGATAATAATTTTTACAATCACTTTTTACAAACATTTACAAAATTTGAAAATAATTTTGCAAAGATTTTTCAAATAATGTGCATAGGTTTTTCAAAATATTTTTACAACTATTTTCTATATCATTTGTAACTGACTTTTCAAAAATTTTATTCAAACAAATGTAACAAAATTTTACAAATAAAAATTGTTTACAACAATTTGAAAATATTTTGGAAAATTTTTACAAATGGCTTTCAAAAGATTTTCAAGACATTTTTCAACCATTTTTCAAATCATTTTTGAAAAAAAAATCAACCAATTAATTAATCGATATATACAAAGAGTTTTAAAATTTTTTTATACATATTTATACTGATTTATTCTTTACAATTGATTAATTAAATATTCATATAGTATTTTAACCATATTATTCATATATATGAAAGTACGAGTTATGGATAAAATGTATGCAATGTATATACGACCCCCTATACTTAGATTGAGCTATGTCGTCATCATCAGGGAGAAAAAAGAAGAAATAACTTATATTAAGTATAGAAAATCTATACTGCAACAATTGAATAATGAAAGAATGTGAAGTTGATTGTCTCCCTATACATAAGATTAATTAATCCTTGGTATAAAAGATTGTATACAAAATGCAAGGAGGGTCGAGGGTGGGAATGAGAAGATCAACAACTCAGAATGTCTCCCTCATGCTTAGGGCAAGATATCCCTAAGTATAGACAAGAATATCGACAGGAAAGGAGACAAGAGAAGGGACCAATAAATCTATAAAAAGGAAAAAATATGATGCATGAATGAATGCATCACTCTCCCTATATTTAGGGTAAGAGATCCCTCAATATAGGAAACAACAGGATTGACGAAACAAAATGAAGAAAGAACAATTGACTCATCCACCTCCCCTATATTTCGGATAGAGGTTGAACAAATGTTTATAGTCAAGCAACTGCAAGGGTTGAACCATTGAGAGCAAATATATGGATATGCAAATAATAATTGTCTACAAAAATAAACAACAACTATTTTTTATACTTTTTTCTTTTTAAATATTTGTGGGATCTAAATTATATATAATTTTTAGGGATTTTTTATTTTTATTTTTTATTTTAAAATTTATAGTTTTAAAAATATTTAAATATGTATTTAAATAAGTTATGTATATAAAAATTAAGTATACGAAATAATAAAATTTAAAAAAATAAAGTGCATCATATATAGGTAAATATACCTATAATTATACATGTAAAAACTAATATCTAATAAATTAACTTGCATTAATAAACAAAAATAATAATAAAATACTACATAAAATAATAAATATTTTGTATGTTTTGAATAAAAATAAAATCATTTACTGTTTTTAATGTATTTATTAGGGGAATTCTCCCCTCTTTTGGTGTTTTGTGGCCAACGTGGACCAATGGGAGCATGAGAACTGTTGACCTCGGTCAGTAGTCCTCCCTCCCTAGGTCTGTATGTGTCAGACTCCCATCCTTCCTCTTTGTCGATTTTACCTGCTTCTGACACTGCCAAAAATTGCTCAATTTCTTCATGAAAAATCCCATCAGCACACTGCCCCATCACGTGTGACACTCCATTTCCTCGTATGCTCATCGATTTGTGCATGATCCCTATTCAAACCTTCACCTATATAATACTCCACATCTTGCCATTTTTGAAGTTTGATCTCTCTCAAGCCTCTCTTATCCCCTCAGATTGAGTGTAGTGCATGGTACCTTATGACATGAGGTGGTACCAGTCGATTCGCAATGAGGAGGGGGAGTTCTTGGGCTGATCTACATATCACCAGACCACCTTTGACGAGGTCCCTGCTCCCTGGCCCCATGTGTGAGTTGTTATTCATTTATTAGTTTTTTAGCTAGATTGTAGCTATAGCTTTTCATTCCCAACTTTTTTGTAATCACTTATATTAGTGTGAAACTTTGATTTTAGTTCAACGAAGCTCTCAAGATCTGTCCATCGTCTTCCATCATTTAGCCTTGTTCCTGCCCCCATTCCACCTCCATTTCACTCCCCTTCACTTTCTCCACCTTCCTTACCGCCCGAGCCAACATGATCACTTCTCGATCACTGAATCCATGCTCCCTCTTCCATCCTTCGATAAAGCACTTTATTGCACTTCACCGGACCTCGTTCCCTCACCAATAAAAGCCAGGATCGATCACCCAAGCCTTGTCATTCTTCCCACATCTTTTGTAGCGCCCGAGGGCGCCATCTGTGGCCCAAATGCTCCTAAGAACTCAGTCCAAGGGCATTTCCCATCGAACTATAAGGATTCCACCAATGGGTCTGGTCGTTTATGAGGCCGTCAACAACTGCGAACCACTTCTAGGAACTCACAAGCATCTCAACAGCAAGGACAAAGGTATGGAGGATGAATATTCAGCTGATCAAAGCTTGGAAGAGATGGGGTTCTTCCATGTTCTTTCAAGCACCCTCTCCATCGTCTAATCGTGCCTTTTCTCCATATCCTACAAGAGACGTCTGATCTCGAGCCCCACCTACCGTCATTTCAGGGCTTAAACCTGATCTCGAGCATTCATCACCAAACCTTCATCGCTAAATATCAGTCGTTGGATCGTGTAAGTGAAGCGCACTGCACCATTGGACCACGTGCAAGTCTGGGATAATTGCATAATATGTCCCATATTTTTGTTTATTTTGTTTTAGTACTGTAAATATTTAAAGACAAATTATAATTTGTGACTTTATTATATATTGCAATAAAGTCCACATTATCTCAACTTATGTGGTCCCCCATGTGAGTTGGGTATTTTGCAAGTGACCCCTCCAGGTTCCTTTATTTCATTGTAGTATAAAATTTGTAATTTCAATATTAAACTTTTGATGTATTTACACGAAAAACCTCTGTTTTATTTATTATTGAAAATATACCCCTACTAGGTTGTAAATGAAATTGTTGTCTTATAGTTTTGATTAAACAACTTCTGTGCTTGAAAATTCTTGGAAGAATTATAGTAAATGTCTAATATTGTGCTTATTCATGGCATGAATTTTGTTTTGCTTTTACTTTCACTTTTCCATTTATTTAAAATAATTTAGGTGCTATTTATTCCCTGTATAAATATAAAAATACAAAAAAAATATAAAAAAATTATTAAAAAATTCCAAAAAAATTAGATATTGTACTATATTATATAGATAAGACCAAAAATCATAAAAGAAATACAAAAACCATAAAATTAAAAAAAACCTCCTAATCCTATAAAGATTTGCTTAGAATATATAAAATCTAAAAAATAAGTATTCTATCGTGTATATATTACATATAAAAAATAGTTTTGAGAAAATTTGAGCTTATTATCTATTTTAAATCTCTAAACAATTCGACTTATTTTTATTAACTCCCTGTTTTGGAGTATTTAAGATTTTAATTTACCCAAAGATTAGCAAAAATCACAAACAAAATTATAAAAACATAGAAAAGATAAAAAAGATAAAAACATTTTAGTTTTGTATTTTTTTCAGTATTTATAACTATATTTATAAATATAAAAACTGTAATACTATATATACATATATATTCTTATATACCTATTAATATTAATATTAATATTATTATTATAAACATCTATATATTTTTAACCATTAAAAATAAAAAAGTATTGTTCTTATTTGTACTAAGTTTTTATATATTTATTATATATACTATATATAGTACTTATATTATGCATATTAATATATATATATATAGTTATATATACTTAACATATATATTCTAAAGGAAAATAATTGTATTTTTATAAGTTCAATTATATACTTAAATAATTAGGTGTATTTATTATATAGGTACTTTATATGTATAATTCATCTATGTATTCTATAACTTTCTATATTTTCATATATTTTTAATGGCTTTAGTTTATACTTACTATTTAAAAGTGTTTTGTATAATATTTATGGATATATAAAAATTATAAGAAACCTAAAAATATAAAGAATAAATATAATGAAATATAATATACAAATATAATGCACAATGAGGGCCTAAAAGGAAACTTTTAACTCCAAATTGAATGAAACCACTTTCATTAAATAGATAATTTAATTTTGTGAATAATAAATGTTAATGTGACAAATTTTGAGTTTGTATAGAGAAGATACATGTCTAGGAAAGTTTTTGCGACCTTTTATTCTGTATTTTCCGAGAAAACTGTGCGTTATTTTTTAATGAAATTAATTTTTATTTTTATTTTTATGTATACATTTCATATAGAGGGTTTATAGTTTTGAGGTATAAAAATAATAAAATAAAATAGGCCCCAAATAGGCTTTTATTAAGTAATAAAATTAGGGTTTTTTGTGTAATTATTTGCCTGTATCTCCCCCTACTTTATTCATTGTCGATAAGTTAATTCTTGACATAGTCTTGGGGTTTAGGGTCATTCAATGCCTTTGATATTTAGTCTAATTTTCTTTTATTTTCTTTATTATTTTACTTTAGAATTAAATACAATATTTAATATAATATGTATCAATTATTGAGTGTTATTTTGCATAAATTAATGCAATATACATACATTTAGCTAGGGATTTAAGGCTAAAATAAAAGAATAAAGGTGATGAAATGCAAAATTATCACTCCCTGATACTTGCCTTTGCTAGTCCCTAGCAAACACTTTGGCAAATAAGTGAAGAAAAAGATAAAAAAGAAAAAAAGAAATAAGATGGATTGATTTTAACTATTAAATTTTTCTTCATAAAATCGAAGTTTGGAGCTCAGTTTAACATTTGGAATTTTTAGTTTGGTCAAAACCTTATTGAGAAGTGAACTTGAAACTCAACAACCTCTAAGAACCACAAAACTCTGCTCAAGTCTCCTCAATAGCCAGGTGTGAACAAATATATACCATATGCAGTCCCTTATGACTATGAGTCTGTCTTGTATAGTGTTAATGAGATGTAGCTCCTCTCGACTTAAGCAGTAAAGAGATAGTCTTCTCTAACATGATGACCCTAATTCCCCAATCCGACATCTCTTTCCTCAAGAAGCGGGGTATTCCCTTCTAAGTTCGAGCACAACCAGCTAAGGAAGAGGGGGTGGGGAAGAGAATGGATGGTAGCCAATGTAGCTACCTATCATAAGATGCTTGACTAGTGTAGCCAAGCCATCCAGTTGTAGGCTCTCAAGAATCTTTGACTTTTAAGCACAATCATGCTTATTGAATATATATATTCTGTTGGGATTGATTTTTCTTTGATTTGTGCCCGTCTATTTTTTTGAGTTTTTGATTGATTTTTTTCATATAATATTTACAACAGCATGCACATAAAGAATTTTTCTTCCTTACCCACTAGACTATCCCTTTTTTGAAGCATTATTGCAACCCACAACATCCTGTCCTTGGACTTCGTCAGTACTGGATCAGATGATTAATGACCATTATTGCAGAAGATTAATATCTTATGCCACACTCCTTTTGAATGTTAAAATCATTTCTTTAAGGATAAAAAGCACATGGAAATTAGAGTATATCTTTGTTTGAGGATCATCAATTGATTTCATAATTTTTAGGATTATTCATTGATTGATCTTATAGCCTGCATCTTGAAATTAATTTGATAAATTTTTCTTGAACCTATTATTTAGATATATTTGAGGACATATTTGAGCATGTTATTTGACAAAAATCACCACCACAGATCCTACTCTTGACCTCTCTTTTTGTGTTTTTGCATTATTTTCATCTATTTTCTTTTATGCATTATTTTCTAAGAAAGAGATTAATAGTGCATTTTTTAATCACTTACATTAATTTAAAATGTGCAACTAAAAACCATTATTCCCTGAGTTCAAGATCGGTACACTTAACAAGTTAAATATTCCACATATTTCAAAATGGTTTTTATAGATCATTTTCTACATCACTGGATTATAATAAATCATTATTAAGAGAGGTAGAAAAGAAGTTCATCGGGTACACACCACCAAATCTTCTATATAGGGAGTCAGATCGTCAAATAGATGTCAGCCAAAGCTACATCTGACTCGTCAATAATGTCCCTTGACTATTCCGTAGGAGGTGGAACCGACATATTCAAAGGGATCTCTAAGTCGTCAAGGGGCTTAGGAGATGCATCTCTCAAGAAATCTGGAAACAACTGGCAAACAACATCGTGTACTAAATACTCTCAAGATGAGAGGATCTTGTTCTTCCCTGCTAGGGTCTGTTTCCTAATCCCAACTGTGATGATCATCTTACAATCTACCTCTTAAAGATGAGTGCTCTATGTTGGTCTTAGAGTTAGGTGTTAAGATCCAGATCTAATGCAAGAGAAAGTCGTATGCTCCACAAAAAGTAGGAACAACGTCGCTGAACTTGACCCCTCACAAGGCCCTAGGTGGTCAGAACAACAATAAACCCACACAGTGTAAATCGATCAACGAAGAGGTAGGGGTGAATCAAAATTTATTACAAACCCTACAAAAATGATCATATAGTGACGAGCAGAGTAGCGTGTCGAACACGGAGAAGACACAATGTAACACGTAATATTATTTATAAATAAATAATGAATAAATAATATAAGTATGTATATTTATAATGATGCACAATATTAACCCGATGATATGGGTTTTTATAATTTTCTTCCTTTTGTTTTTATATTTTTATATATTGTTTGTGATTTTATATTTTTGTATTTCCTTTTTATATTTTTAGTTTTTTATATTTCTTTTTCTTTTGAATATATAAGAAAACTATATATATGTATATATAAAAGAAAAGGAATATATAGATAATATATATTAAATACACAAAATCAGGAAAATACTTATAGGTATTGCCTTTTTTAAGGGTTTAAAATTATATTAAGGTATTTATGAGCTTTATAATCTTGTAATAAGTATATGGATATATATACACTATGTAAGGTGCTATGTCTATAGAAATAGCTAAAATTACCAAAAAATAGAATATAAAGTGTTCTTAAATTTCTAATATTCTTCTAATGCTTTTTTATATTTTCAATAAATTAAGCTAATTTTAGGCATTTAAGTTCCAAATACACAAAAATGGAGAAATTTTAATTAGGTAGAATAATTTTTTTAAATTTAAAAATACTTTATAAGTCCAAAAATTCTCAAAACTACTATATATATACTAATATATAAGTAAAAATATAGAGTAGGAATAATTTTATATATAAGTATATATATACTAATAGTTTTTATAATTTTTATAGGATTTTGGGGCTTTTAAATTTTTAGGTGTTTTCCTTTTTAGGGATTTTTGGTTTGAATGTGTTAGATATTATAATAAGCACATAATATTTTTTTGGAAAATTTTAACCTCTATTTGTTAATTTTTTCGTATTTTTTAAGACAAACATCGGTCGGTCATTGACTTTTTTATTTTTAAAAAGAGGGAACTAAATGCAAATGTAAATATACAACATGAAAAAGTATGTGTCCATGTATACATTACTATTTTTTTGATGATTTTTAGGGCACACCAACTATTTTTAATAAATAGGAAATCACACACAAAAATATTTAACCTGGCAGGGCTATACTTGCAAATAAAATTCGATGCGAGGAGCAAAGTGCAATTTAACCTAAAATTTAATGCTTATCTTCAAAATTAATATATTAAAAGACAATTAAAACAACCTACGAGGGTGTTCATGCAATATTTATAACATAAAACGTGTACGCATACATGACTCTCGCATGAACTAAATTGTAATATATAAAAAAGTCAAGGGGCTAATGCAATTTGTCCTCTACTTTTTAAAATACATAAAATATTTACAAGACTTTCTAGTAGTTGAAAAAAGGTGGAGGGAGGACTATAAAAATTACCCACTTAATGCTTAGGATCCAGTCGTCCATGGGGTGCCACGTATCTGATCGTACGGTCTCCTTAGTGTACCCCTTCGCAGATATTCAACAGTCCAGATTAGATCTGGACTATTGTTCTCGATCGAACGACGTTTAGGGGTGTTGCAAGAACAACCAAGAACACGCCGCCGACAAACTTCCATCCTTCGTTCCTCTATGATCTAGTGGTATATCACTCCTCCGTTAGGCTCAGCAGGTAGATGGGCTTCCTCCACGTGCAATGGTGGCCCCCCAGGACAACGAGGGGACTCACGGTGCTCCAGTGAAGTCTAAGCACCTGGAGCCGCTCTAGGTTGTCTTTAGGTTCTCAGACGCATCCCTAGACCTACAAGTTAGCACGAAAATGTTCCTGGGTGCGAGGTCTATCTCCTCCACCCAGGATTTAATCGAAACAATGTGGGGAATGGAATGGAGGGGGGAGCTTCGATGATGGGCGATGGAGGGAGCTTCGAATCCTAGTTCCATGATGGATCTGGGTTGGATGAAGTAGGGATTCATTGGAGAAGGCAAGGAGGAGTGAGATAGTGCAAAAATCGAGGCGAACCAAGAGTTAGATGCTTTTGATTTTGACCTGGAGTCTTAGCTCTAGGAATTGTGGATTTGCAAAATAGACGCTATCCGCTTGACTGAACTTTAAATTGATGATGTATAATAAAAACTACACTACCTAGTTACCTAGGAATGCAAAGAAAATGGCTCAACTAAGCTAGAGTCTCAGGAGTAGAACCATGGGTTGGAGGTCCACCGCAGGTGGTTGGTTGCGCCTCTGGGCTGTCTTCCTTATCACAAACCCACGTCTAAAGCTCCATGTCACCAAGATGGAGGTATTTGAAGGAATTTTAGGGTCTAAAACCAGCCGAAGTTATAACATATAATAATAATCAAAAATATTTTGCCATTATAAGGAAATTTTCTAAACAAATTCCCAATCCTATCCAAGCAACTATGTTTGTTGGAAAGTAGATCATGTAGATCACGTAACTAATTTGTGATCTAGATCATATCTAATCAATTATTGGTTAAGGCAATATCATTTCAGGAATAATTATCATCAAATATTTCAAAAATATTTATCCATAATTATTCCATAAAATTAAATCATTTAATTTCACTAATTGAGTAAATGACAATCACAAGGTTCTTGATTAGGAAAGTAATTTTCAGCAGTGACCCTCACTTACAAAAATTAGCATATCTCAATCAATTTAAATCCAAATCATGCAAAATAAGTTTTAAAAGTTTTCTAATTTGATTACAATCTCCTCCTCTCCATCTTATCATATAATAACGCAACAATTACAACAAATGGCAGAATGCCAAGAGGTGCAAGATGCCCAAGTTCGACCATTCATAGGACATCAATGGATAAACAACCCACCACCAATACCGATACGAAATCACTATAATCCTGCTAATCATTAACTCATATCAGTCATCCAACTTCATGCAGAAGTAGGAAACTTTCAAATAAAATATGCAATTATTTCCTTCCTCCCCAAATTTCAAGGAGAAGAGACTGAGGATCCTATAATGCACCTTCAGGATTTTGTAGCTGCATGCGATACACTGAACACAAGGGAGGTAAACAAGGAACATATTTACTTACGAGCCTTCCCATTCTCCCTTCAATAAAAAGCGAGCCAATGGCTTCATTGGTATAAAGTCCCGATCCAATCATGGACCGAGTTGATATTCTTAAAGAAATATCTTCCCATTGGTAAGTCCAATGCAATTAGGCATGCTATTTCTCACTTCCCCAAAAACACACAGAACCAATCCATGAAGCGTGGGAAAGGTTTAAAGATCTTTTATGCAAATGCCCGCATCATGGAATCGAAAAATGGAAGCAAGTGCAAATATTTTATGAGAGTTTAACCGAATCATACAAAAGGGTTTTCAACGGCTCTTGCGGAGGCAACTACTTGAATAAGGATGAGAAAATTGTATGGAAACTATGTGAGGACATGGCAGGTAACTGTGTCTACAATTATTCTATAGAGCTATACAATAGACATAAAAGATCAGTCCAAGATTTAGACTATGCAACAACAAATGCAGACACATCTTTGGGCATCCAAATAATTGCTTCAAAGTTAGACATAGTGGACATGATGGCTAAATAAGTGGATCAATTAACTAAAACCGTAGGGAGTCTCGTATTAGAGAAAACCACACCTCAGTTTGTATGGTAGCCCCTATTCCAGAAACACCTATGGAACCAGAGATATATCAACCATCTATCCCTTCAGAGGAATAAATTAATCCCGAAGCAGTTAGGTAGGTGCATGGGAATTCCAAAAGCAACTCCTATTCCTCTACTTATAATTCAGGATGGAGGAACTATAAAAGTTTGCATGGAAGGCCCCAACAAATAATAATTCAAGGTATCAGGTCACCCAACAAGGGTCAAATCGAAACTAATTCATATAACAAGCACAACCACTACTACAACCCTTGACTACACCATCGCAAGGACTTTCTTTTGATTTATCGTGCCTTGATGAAACTCATACAAAAACTGGCTTAGAGTCAAGTTGATGTTCAAAAGCAACTGGCTCAAAGTCAAGTCGAGGTCCAAAAACAATTGATCGAGATTCATTCTCAATTACCACCTCAACCACAACTACCTGCTTAAACAGTACAAAATCCTAACAACTCACAAATACGCCCTTTTGGCTTTTCACAACAACCTACTCGAGTGATCTTTAGAAATTCAGCTAGTACAAGCAAAAAAGAGTCAAATGCCTCTGCCAGTTCCATCTACTTGAAAAGAGGTCGCACCATAAGGACACCTCAAATACTGACCACACTCTCACTAGCACAAAATAATCAAATAAATGAGAATGATCCACCAATGTAAGACCAATCATCACCTACTACACAACTATATCCCACCACCAACCTTTACACAACAGACTATTCCCTTTCCAGAGTCCATACAAAGAAAAGTAAAGAAATGACCTTCGACTTTGACTCCAGATTTGGAGAATTTACTCTCCAATGTTATCATACAAATCCCCCTTCTTAAGGTTATAGACAAGTTCCCGCATATTCACGTTTCTTAAAAGAAAAATGTACTCCAAAAAGAAAGTCCAGGGGAAAGAAAAAGAATGACCAGCATGCAGAAGAGAGGCATGTGCTACTGCTTGCATCATATAATGTCGTTTCTCAACTCCTTCCACTTAAAATGAAAGACCCAGGGGCTCCATTGGTAAAATGCATCATTGGAGATATGACTTTTGAGCATACCCTACTTGATAATGGTACGTCAATAAATATCCTCCCAACTGCCGTAGTAAAATATTATGCAGTAAGTCAGCTAAAATCTATTTCTATGATTTTGCAATCAGTTGGCTGGTCTGTAATGAGGCCATTAGGAATATTAGAAGACGTTTAGTCACAATCCAAGGACATCAGTTCCCAGTCAATTTTATCATGCTGGATATGGACCCAACTAGAACACTTTCTCAAACTCCTATTATACTCGGAAGACCATTCTTAGCCACTGCCAAGGCTCATTTTGATTATGGGGTTGGGAGAGTAGAATTTAATGTCAATGGTGAGATTGTTCCTATCGATCTTATCACTTTGGCATCTCAAGAACATGATATTGAGGATTGTGGATGGATCGAGGAATGTTCGACAATTTAATAAGTCATAAACGATTTATCTCCCTTGAACCTCTCTAGGGACCTTATATAGGCTACTTTGACTTTGAATGCTAATTTATTTGAAAAACAACACACTATAGTGGCCGAAGCCCTTGATTCCATCAGTACTGAACCTTACGAACAATTGATAGATGCAAACATCTTAGAACTAGACCAATCATTGGATGAAATCGATGCTTTAATTTCTATTGTTTCAGAAATGATCATGCCCATGTTAGAATCTTCTATTTCTAAAGTACTTCGTAATGAGGAGGAAAATCTTACATTCACCTCACCCACCCACCTCATAATTTCAAAAGAAGATTCACAAGAGACAATTCAGGTTGCAGTAGTTGAACTAAAACCTTTACTTAAGGATCTAAAATATGTATTTTTAGATGAATAAAATCAAGCATACCCGATAATAATCAATGCCCGCTTGGAATCAGATCAAGAAAATAAATTAATGAATGTTTTGAGAAAGAATTCACAGGAAATTGCTTGGACGATATCTGATCTCAGGGGAAGAAGTCCATCATTATGTACCCATCATATTTATTTGGAAAACAATGCAAAACCTTCTCGAGAAATGCAAAGAAGACTAAATCCAAATCTACGAGAAGTAGTCAAGAAGGAAATATGCAAATGGTTAGGTGCACGAATCATCTACCTGATATAAGATAGTCGATGGGTCAGTCCTTTACAAGTTGTACCAAAGAAAGCTGGCCTTACTATAGTTACTAATGATCATAGAAAAGAGATCCCCACTCGTACAACCACTTCGTGGAGGGTTTGTGCTGATTACAGGAAATTAAACCTTGCCACAAAGAAGGTCCACTTCCCTCTTCCCTTCATAAATCAAATTGTTGAGAGACTCACGAGAAAGGAGTATTTTTGTTTTCATGATGGTTACTCAGGTTATAAACATGTAGCTATTGGACCTGAAGACCAAGATAAAACAACATGTAAATGTCCTTACGGTACATTTGCTTTTAGCTGGATGCCCTTTGGGATGTATAATGCGTCGACTGCCATCCAACGATGTTTGCTAGCCGTATTTGCCGATATGGTGGGAGATTTTATGTAAGTATTTATGAATAATTTCTCTGTAGTTGGTGATTCCTTCGATGAATGCCTTGGATTTCTTGATCGCGTATTGCAAAAATTCATGGAGTTGAACTTAGTCTTATCATGGGAAAAATCGCATTTTATGGTCACCGAAGGAAGTGTTCCAAGCCACATTGTCTCTAGAAAAGGTGTGGAGGTTGACCCATCAAAAATTAAGACCATAACTCACCTCTCCCACCTACATCACTCAAAGATGTTAGATCATTTTTAGGATATGTTGGCTTCTGTAGAAGATTCATAAAGGATTTTTCAAAAATTGCTAAACCTCTTACTAATTTACTCTCAATGGACCGAGCTTTTGGATTTTCTAAAGATTCCCTCAAATCCTTTGAGACATTAAAAAGGACTATCATTAGAGCAAAAATTTTACAGTCCCCTGATTGGACCTTAGACATTGAAATAATATGTGATGCATCAGATTATGTAGTAGGGGTTGTACTAGGCCAAAGGAAAGATGGCAAACCAGTTGCCTTCCATTATGAGTAGAACACTTGATGATGCATAAAAAAACTACAAAACCACTGAAAAAGAACTGCTAGCCATTTTTATCTTTGCACTTGAAAAATTTTGGTCGTACCTACTGGGTTCACATGTGATTGCTTACACTGACCACACCGCACTGTGCCAGCTACTCTCCAAGAAGGATTCCAAACCACGATTGATTAAATGGATGCTCTTGCTGCAAGAATTTGACATTGAAATCAAAGATAAGGCATGAGCGCAAAACGTTGTGTTTGACCATCTCTATAGACTCCATGAGTCTAAAACCAAACAAAATGACCAACTCATTCCCATATCGTAAACCTTTCCTGATGAATCCATCATTGCAATATCACAACTACTGTGGTTTGCTGATATGGTAAACTACTTAGTCATATCTCGAATTCTTGATGACTGGTCTAAGGCAAAATGAGATCAATTCGTAGCTGACTCTCGATACTACCATTGGGAAGATCCTTTATTATTTAAGGAAGGGACTGACTGTATATGGAGACGATGTATACATGATTCTGAAATTTCAAGTGTCCTATCTCATTACCACACTTTTGGGTGTGGTAGACATCACTATGGAAAACGTATAACCGCAAAAGTATTTCAATGTGGTTTTTTCTGGACCAGATTATTTATGGATGCCCATGATTTTGTGAAATCATGCCCTACCTATCAAATTACATGACTATGACAAAAAGAGACATGATGCCTCTAAATCATATCCATGTAGTCAACATTTTTGATGCATGGGACATTGACTTCATGGATCTATTCACTCAATCCAATGGGTACCTATATATACTTCTTGCAGTCGACTACATCTCCAGATGGGTCGAAGCCATCCCCACTTGCGCTACTGATAGTGCAACAATGATCAAGTTCTTGATGATTTATTTGCTCGATTTGGCATATCCAAGGTTATTGTAAGTGACGGGGGTTCACTTTTCCTTAATAACTCGGTGCAAAAACTAATGAAGAATAATGGAATTGAAAATCGGGTTTCTACAGTTTGTCATCCTCAAACTAACGGCTCAGCTGAGGTCTCTAACCGAGAAATAAAAACCATTCTACAGAAAATCGTTCGTTATGATCGCAAAGACTGGTCCCAACACCTTAATACAACATTATGGGTCTATCGCACTGCTTATAAGGCCCCTCTAGGGATGAGTCTATATCGCATTGTTTATGGCAAACCTTATCATCCCGTCGAGATCCATCATAAATCATTATGGGATATACAAAAATGTAACCTTTATTTAACCCAAGCTGGCAAGAATCGACTACTTGACCTTAATGAGCTAACTGAGTTTCGCTGCCGAGCATATGATAACAACCTTATTTACAAAGAAAAGGTTAAATGCCATGATGCCAACATTTCTCACAAAACCTTTTCTATTGGTAAAAATAGTATGGTTGTTTAATACAAAGCTAAAGCGCTTTCTAGGAAAGCTCACGTAAAAATGGAAAGGCCCATACATTGTCACACTAGTTTATGATAATGGACCTGTTGAAATAGTTGAATCTAAAACATCTACTACCCTTTGAGTGAATGGAAAATGCCTCAAGCCCGTCATTGAATATGAAAGATCAATGCCCATTTTAGAAACCCTTGTTCTGCAAAACCCCTCATGACCTAGTCATTTCTTTGTTCACCGCACATCATATGGCATACACCATCACGTAACTAGTTTACTGCACATGCATTTACCATGGGGCCATGGCAAATTATAAGCATGGGGGGACACTATCCAAAACAAATTTCATTTTTCACGCATATTTCATCACATTTCGCATTTGTGTGGTTTCCCTACTTTAACTCTCTAAGTTTACATATAGGAAGAATAATAACCTCACCATTAAATACCACATGAAGTATGAGATTTGAAGTGATTCCGAGCTTACAATGCTTGTGACTCTCTTTTATCCTTTTGCATTTAAATCAAGAAATTTAGCCTCGATTCAACTTTTAACACTTGATATCAATAATGTACTCAAACATTATATATTGAAAAGATCAAGAGTTTTGTACCATGATGCTAGCTTGACATACATGAGGCTAAGGGGGCATGACGATGGTTTTGCTGTGTAGAGTTCTAATAAATTTTACCTCCTCTCTTGCTTTTCATTATTTCATCATCAGTGTGGGTTAATTGTTGTCTGAAGAAGGTTTCTTGCGGATCGCCACAGCTATTGTGTCTACGCCTTGTGTGAGACATATTAAACCTGTGAAACCCTCTTAAACAAATGGCGGCATTGTCGGGTGAAACAACGTATAGATTGGCATTACTTGATTGATTGTGATTATTCGTCTATTTTTGCTATTTTATTATTTGCTCCATTATTTGATGTAATTGTTTGACTTGTCTTATCACCCTATCGTGTTGACTTTGTACGGGTACCGCAGATCGAGGGAGGTGCTTCACACAAGGTGCTTGCGCACCTACGTGAAGGCAGTGAGAGAATTCTGACTTAGCATAAAATGATGCTTGGAGGACTTGAGAAGATAGTCACATTTTGAGCATTTTTATTTATTTATTTATTTATTTATTTGAGTAATTTAAGTGAGAGAGAGACCATATTTATTATAATAATTCAGGACTCGTCAGGACTCCACACTTCACACAGTCCAGTGCATGAGGGATTGTTCCCTTGGGAGGCTCGTCTGTTTTTCGTGGTTTTCATAGCCATTTTTTATTTGTTTCCCAGTTTGTTTGTTTTTGTGATTGAGCCCTTAGTTTTAGGATTACTTGTTGATAGATTAAGGCCAAACACCTAATTACATTTGCATGTGCCTATATTAACGTTTGTACTTAGTCAAATTTTGAATTGCTTCTCACATAGTCTCAGAACCTCGCACCACGAGAGTTCTCCATACAATGCTTGCAGGACCCATTGTGGTGGGAACTGAGGAGACTTCAAGAGTGGACTCTTAGGTTCCATTCTGAGTCTTTAGCATTGGTTCTTCACGATAATAGAAATTTCTGAACCTAAGGCGATTTCATCAGCATGCATCTACATATAGATAACTTTCAATTCTGCTAAGCATCTTTGCATGTAGAGTGTTGGAGGCATGGTGTGCATTTACGCTTTAGCATTCATCTATCGTTTTCGGCGTGCATTGCTTTTCCAGCTCTCTCCCTCTCATTTTGATCACTTAGGTGCTATGTAAAATTGATTCCTCATTAGATGCATGCATTCTTATTAAAAATAAAAAAGTGATAACAAATAAAATTGGGACTGTTAATATTACTTGACCCTAAAATCAACCAAAAAGAAAATTATTTTTCTTGGGCAAGTAATCCCCTCATTGGCTTCATTTTAATTGCTTATGAAGATACTAAGGAGGGTCGGCACACAGCTGCTTTCTCAGATATGGCTTAAGAAGAACCGAACTGAGCTCACTCATATAAATCACCTCATCAGAACCTGATGAAGACTCCTCGGAAAATTTCTTCTCTAGTATGTTGAAGGAAACTTTCTTAGTCGATTTTATAGAACTTGAATCATTGAGAGGGAGAGGAGAGTGACAAACCTTGAGGGGTTTGGGGGAACATCTTGAGGAATCAATTCTCGACTTCCTCTCATTGGATAACCAACTAGAGGAAGTAGCAACCATGTTTTTGGGTGGGGTCAATTCTGTCTTGGTTGTCTTCTTTGAAGGTCCAGGATGTGGTGTAGTGCTGACCATAGGTTCCTCATCAGACGAGTCACCATATAGACTGTAATCTTCTTAAAGGGTCAGCACACATCTTAGGAGGGTGATAGTGATCTCAGTTTGCTTGGCATTAGGAGTGATGCAAGCAGTGGGAGTCAATGATGTGTGGGGAGTCTTTGATTCAATGGTCGGCTCGACAACCGATATATCAGGTGTAACGAAGAGGTGGGACTCATATACCTCTCGAAGGTCACGACTGTCAGCAACTTTGTTGGTACCTTAGAGTAGAGTGTGTCAAAGAATGGATGCGTTCGGAGTGCTCCCAATGCTGTATAATTGATATCCCTGTCACACTCTATAGTCGCCTTAGCCGAGGCTAAGAAGCTTCCTTATAATAATACGAGATTGGTAAACTCTCCTCGGTGCTCAATGTCAATCCTGTGAAGTCCACCTGGAGTAGATCACCTTGGAAAGTAATGATGACTAAAATGGTTCCTCTTGGTCGTTTTATAGATCGATCAACCAGATGAACAATATCTCTCGACTTTCTCATAGGCCTGAGTTTGAGCTTGTCAAACACAGAGGTCGGGAGGATATTTATAGGTGAGTCATCATCAATTGTAGCAAGGGTGATGGTAGTGTCTTGATTTCGCATTCAACCCTAGGCAACTGCTTCACTTTGCGGTTCTTGGTCTTTCTCCCCATCACCAAGGAGGTGGCCATAGACACTATGTATCTTTCAATACATGTCATCTTATTGCCCGACCGTTTAGGCATTAGTTTACTTCAAACAAATCATTGAGGTCGGGGAAGTGATATATGGCCTTTATTAAAGGAAGTTTAAAAATCAATTCTTCATCGAGTGCTTCCTTTGGGGCAGGATCCAATTTTTTAGGTCTTTTTAATTTTCTATTTTCATGAATCTTTCTGATTTTTCGATGTTTTTGGTCTTTTTGGGATTTTCAATTTTTTGTTATTTTGAATAGGTGAAGGAGGAGTGGGAGGATGTACAGACTCAAGATTGTAAGGTAAGTGGTTAGTAGAAGAGGGAGTTAGAATGGACTCCAGTTGTACAGAGTCTGTGTTTCCTTGTATACTCTAAGTTTTCAACATTGAATCCGCTTAATCCATTCTTCACTTACATACCTGAGCTAGAATAAATAGAAATGATTCGGTCGATGACATTTCTAAGTTTATCCTCAATAAATTCATATCTCTTCACAACCATAGAAATGTTATCCTCCAAAGAGTCCTCATAGCAAATCATTGAAGTAGTTTGTCTTCTCGGAGGATACTGTTGAGATCTTGAAGTCTCATACTCAACATGCTTAGACTCTGGCATGAAATGATGGGTCGAGTATGGACCATCCAAATGTCATATATTGGTTGGAGCCTCGACTAATGGAGTCAATGAACAAGGGGTTGGTATGTCTAGCTCATGAGTCCAAGCCTGTGCATGTGTAAGCTCTCCGAATGTGTGATATGAAGGCTTGTTAATGTGGGCTTGAGAAATTGGTTCAATCAAGTCAGGACAATCATATTGTGCAATCCTCTCCATTCGGTATGTTCGATCAACCAAGTCGTGTTCTAAGGTCAAGTCAAGATGTGTGTGTGTGTGTCTATATTGTTATCTGGTCCCATCTTGAGGTGAGAATGAGGTCTATGGGGGCACATAATTCTGCCAATAAGTTGTCTCAGTAGTAGCTTACTCTTTGAATAGTTCACTGATTCGAGTTAGTCCACATTAGAAGTGGGTCAGCGGTGTAAGAAGGTAGGGTAGGTGAGAAGTACAAAGAAGCAGGTAATTCAGTTGAAGTTCTGACTTCAAGGTCTGGATTAGGGTATGAGGAGGAATAAGAAGGTGAGGATGATCAGATTATGGTTGAAGAGGTGTGACCCGAATTTGATGAACAGTACTCTGACAGCAGGAATGGATGATTGTAAGCAAATCGAGGTAGAAAACATGCAAATATACTGGATAACACACACAGACAGACACAAAACAAATGCAAGAACAAACCCCAAATTCACAAACTCTACATGTGAGGGTCGTAAAGGCATGGCTGAATTATCTTGTTAGTTTTAGTTGATGATAAATGCAAGTCTTGAAAGTTTGACAAGCAGTTGGGTGCATGTACTTCCATACAGGCTAGCCCGGTTCTTATGACTAGTTGGACCTACTTTCAACTAGTGTGGGTGTTGGATATGCGAGCCCACGACGAGCCATTATGCAATAAATGTTATTGCAAAAATCATTCCCTGGTCTGAAATGAAGAATAAATAATTTGCATATAAGTCCCTCTGTACAATAATGGTTATGTACTATGGGCAGCTTGATAATCATACAGTTGTTGATTCATTAATTGAATCATAGACGCTGATGCTTGGATGAATATCTAAGGAGTTAGATAGATGACTCATCAAGCATCATCAAATGATTGTTAATTGATGATCTCCATCCTGAGTAGGAGATGTGAATCCTTTCTCATATGGCTGATATCTGACTGACCTCTTGATGTAGGTCCTCTACATGGGAATAGTGATTCGGAGGTGTCAGATTAGTTGAGTCAATGAATTGACTTAACGAGATCGAGATAACCAAAGACCTATGTTGAAAACTGTCACAGCATAGGCATGCATCCTCTCACCAGAGACTGATATGTTACTATATGTCTAACTATGTACATTTGGCAGACCAATAGGTTGATGACCTAACCAACGTCTATATATCGGCGAGCTGGTGTGCATGTAAGGGCATATGAGTAATACGATCTCTCAAAGGGATCATACAAGTTCACATGTGCGGGAGACACGATCTCACTCATGAGGTATTGGGACCGATCAAATTCCATGCATGGTCGTCGTGCTTTGGAAGCATGACAAGAATTTGAAGGTATTATATATGATTTGAGAAAGCATGTGATCTATACCAATCCCCAATAACCAAGATTGAGAAAATTGGTGATAAAACCCTAAAGATGATAGTGTAAAATTGATCTGTATCTTCAAGTTGATCTTAGGTCTTCCAGTATGCAGGATGTATAGGTCTTAGGAATACCTGAGGGTGATTTTATCATAAACAATTGCATAACCATGATGCTTCCATTCCGAGGGAGTGAAGAAACAGGTTTGGATTTTAGTGACTCCTCTTAGTAGAGAAGTGACCTGATCTTTATCCTTGTATTGGACATTGGTCTGAATGAGATTCCGATGCAATGAGAATATTAGGTCTACGGTCTTGATTTAATCAAGCATCTGTGGGAGTTCCGTGAGATCTGGATTTGAGATGAGATCTCAACATCCAAGTCACTATACGTGGAACATTACAATAGCCCTGTCCTTATCTCCAAGTATCTGTGGAGAAATCGCATTATTCTTGAAGGGGATCAAGAATAATTCCATAGTTGAATTATATACGAGCATTACGAGAATGATAATTAAATGTGATTTAATTATCTTGATGCATGTGGAAATAATCCAATATAATTAAATATGATTTAATTATGGTGGGAAAGAATAATGTGGATAACAATATACAATTATTCATAATATATTATAAATGTGATCTATAATGTATTAGAGAGAGCCAATTATAATTTATATTTGTTAATTAATTATTGATGTGTATTGGATACACATTATGTAATTAATTGAAAATGTAAATTATATTTTATTTTGGGTTGTGAATGTGATTCACAAATTTCCAATGGTAAGATTGCAATATTCTCAAAATTAATTATGAATTATTTTTGAAAAATAAATCACAACAAAAGTTGTTGGAATAAATAATGGAGATTTTCATGGAGATATGCAATCTCATGAGATTGTCTCCAATTGGAAACAAGTTGTCGTCCACCATGTTGCAATAGGAGATGTAATCTCCATGATGTTTGTCTCCTTTATTTAATTGATTTAATTTAGGATGAAATTGTATTTGATTTATCAAATATATTTGATCCAAATTAAGTTATTAGTTGTTGACTTTTACCAACAACAATCTTGACCAGGGATTAAACATAAATCAAACTCATCCATTGATTTTATATGTCCCATGGATTGAGATCCATGGATCCCAAAATCCTCTAAATAGAGAGGCATACCGTTATCTCTAAGGTTATGCTTTTGAAGCACATCTCTCTCTCTCTCTCCCTTCCACACGCCAACCATCTCCCTCTCCTTCTTGGTAGTCGTCCACCATACCCTAGAGGAGAAAGCCGTTGTCGCTTCGCCACCGTGCCACCGCTTCGACGTTCTTCGGTTTTCCATCTTCTTTGGAGTGCTACACTCACGAAGAAGGTATTCGATCTCGTACGACGAGATCAGGTCACCGTGCTTGGATCAACTCGTTGGATTGTGAGGATCACGCGACTCGTCCCTGCGCTTTCAAAGCGTCTTCTCTGACGAACGGACTTGAGACAGGAGGTCTCTTTTTCATTCAGACTCGATCAGCCATGCTTCAAGAGGTATTCCTTTATACTTGATGTCATTCTAGATGAAACGATCCGAGAATCGTTCTGGGATCGTGCGGTTTCATCGCATAATTTTTTTTAAATTCCGCTGCACAGAACAACTAGTACGACTAGTCATTCTACGTCGTATTCGATACGAAGCTCACGCTTCTGTGATGCGCTTGAGGATAATACCATATCCTTCAAGTGCTATCAGAGCCTTAGGTCGAAGGTTTTGGATACGATCCGTAAACCTAGGACGACTTGGGTTCATTAAGGTTGCGAAAGTTTTTTGTCGCATTTAATTTCCACACATCTATTTAGTGAATAAATTCGACCCTGTTTAAGATATTTAAATACGAATTAATCACTTGAATTTTATTCCTCATTAAATAAGGAAACCATAGGATCTGATTTTACATAATTTGGATTCTGTTTGCTCGAGATATGGTTGTTTTAATGAACATGTATTCACTGTTGCGGGAACTGTGAATCTTAACATGATTAATGAGTTAATTACTGTTTCGATCCGCATCGAAATGCGGAAATATCACTTAGATTCTTTCCTAAATCAAATTAGAAATCTTCGAAAATTGATTTTGTCTAATTTTTATTTAAATTGATTGAGATATCTTAATTTTAGTAAGTAGGTGTCACTGCTGAAAAACATTCCTAATCAAGAACCATGTGATTGTCAATTAGTGAAATTAATTGTTAATTTCGTGAAATAATTATGGAAAATATTTGAGAAATATTTAATGATGATTATTTCCTTAATTGACATGGCCTCAACCAATAAATTGACTAGATTTGATCTAGATCGTAATTGGAAACACAATCATCAAACTCCTTGCTTGAATAGGATTGAGAATTTGTGTAGCAAATTTCCTTATAATCAATTAATGTTTTGATTATTACTATATGGTATAGTTTCGGTTAAAGAATCGATGATCATCTCAAGTACAAATTGATCTATTTGGCATTATCCTTTCATGAGGTCCATACGGTATCTAGTCAGGAAGCATTGGGGTAGCAGGTCGCACCGGTTGTGGTCCATCCCACTTTCGTTGGTAGTAGCCATGACAGCGGGTAGGGACACGATAATGCCGGAAAAATCAAGATGTATTTTTCTGATTATTAAAATTCGAATTAATACATACTTTGAGAAAATACCATATATGTATTCAAGTAAAAATAATCGAGTTTGTTGATTGTATTGGATTGAAAATTAATTTAATGTGATTAAGTTAATTTCATCCATTTAAAAACACTCTATTAGGAATAGATGTTTATTTCCCTTGGACGAATTAAATATATGAATATGATTCATAATATTTAATTAAAATTTGAATATGAGGTGGAGGATCACATAAGTGACATCCATGGTCTCTCATCAAGGCGAAGGGTTCCGTCGCCAGATATTTTATGTAGTAGATGCCTGTCTAAAGTGACAACTCCTGCATATGATCAATTTGGATCGGGCTCGTCGCTTCTCGAAAGAGTAAGGACGTATGCGTAGTGACCCCAATATCGGGTCCTCATATTATTGGGGCGATATTGGATTGCGCATACCGAGTTGTATTCCTGTTAAAGGATGGTTCAATTAATGATGGGTCAACATCACCTTAGGGTGGTGGCTCGGGTGTTAAAGACCGATTTGGGAAATGCAAGTTGGACTTGGAAGGTGGAATGTGTTCTCGCTTCTTTTTATCGGAGTCACATGTTCTCATATTGTTGGGATGTAACAAAGATAAGGAAGGAGAACCCAGATCTTGCTTGAGATATAGAGGTAAGTATATCTCTTACATTGAAAGTGATTAAGGGAATGAACTTTCAGTGTTGACAAGGCAAGACAACTATGATATAAAAGTTCCTAAATCAATAAAATGTGTATATATATACCTATATATATTTATGTAAATTTCTTATTTCAAATAATCCTTCACTAAACCCACTCAATAATATACTCAATAATAACCAGTAAATTATCATGGACTGGATCCATGATCAAGATGTTGTACTTGCAGTTGAACACATAATGTATGTGGTAACAATATGCAAGTTTCCTCATAATAATGAGGAATGACAATTATAATAGACAATAGGACTACAACCCTAGGGTATGTATGTCTCTGTAGTATTTATCTCTCGTCGTATGTACATCGTAATTGTCGAATAATCCTTATAAAATCTAAGAAGATGTTCTGGCATACATATGTGCTCTCTATATTTAACCATGAATGACATGGTTCTCTGTATAATGCAGAATGGTGGCTCTATAAGAGATAATGTATTCAAATTGTTTAATTACCTACCTGAATAAATGTTTTTAAGAGTTTAGATGGATGTAGATACGATAAGTGTCATCATTCTTCTATCTATACTCTGGTCATTCATGATGCTTCATATTATTCATATTGTATGAATTGAATGAAGCATGTATAAATGTTGAATTACTCTTATATTGAAATATTTTGATTTCGACATAAGAGATCCTTTGTCTTGAGCAATGGTTGCTTATGGATAAAAGGGAGCGCAGTGGAAGCATGGGTTAGACCCAAGTAAGATAGAAAGTCAAAAGTTGACTGTACTTCTGTGACTTCCTTATGGCATCCAAAGAGTTGGATTAATGCCAATACTGCAATGAGTTGATGTTATTGATAGTATGACTATCAAATCTATCTAGAATCCTTAGAGAAGGAATCAGATAGTACATCAGAATAATCTACATATAATCACTGAAATTGACTTACTTATTTGATAAGATAAAGTCTAATAATTGTATCTCAATCTTCTAATGACACTTGCAATTAGTTTCATATATATTAGAAGATTAGACATTTGATCTTAAGGTTTAAAGGTCATCCATGTTGGAATTGATGCAATTGTTGCAACAATTTCCATTGGAACAATAGACTTCATATTTTCAGTAGGAGCCCTTAGTCTTAGAGAATGTATCTATGACCTAGATATTAGATTATACTCATTTATTTCTAAATGTTGGAAATAAATATGAATTCTGGAATAGACCTATCATAAGAGTTATGATGGACATATTTCAGATAGTATTCTGACATCTGGAGGACTCTAATATATTAGAAAATTAGTGAATGGTTCATTATGATTTCTAATACTAAAAAATTAAACTTTAAAAGATGAATAGGAGGATGAAGATCATTTGACAATGATCTGGCATCAAGAATTGGACATATGTCTATTGATGAGATCAATAAACTAGTAAGAGAAGAAACTTTAGAATGTCTAAAATTTCTAAACTTACGTACTTGTGAATATTGTATTCAAAGTAATAATGTCCAAAGCACCCTTCTCTCAGAATGGTGTAAGATGTCAAGGTATTCAATATCTCATACATATTGATGTATGTGGATCATCTATATCATGATAAACATTAATGATATGTGATATCATTAGATGATTACTTGTGATATGAGATTTCTTACCTTCACCTTAGAAACCTTTGAAATGTTCAAAGATTTCATAATTTTGGTTTGGAACCAAAGTCTGAAGGAAGATGAAATGAATTTGATCTAATCTAGGTAGCCTATACCTATTAGATGAATTCATAGAATACCTTATGGATATATGTCTTATCTCACTCATCCTGATACACCTAAACTCAATAGAGTTATAGGGAGATACAATTTAATCATGTACGACATGATTTTATCAATGATCAATTTTAGCATAATTACCTCTTAGTTTCCAGGTATATATTTGTAGTAGAAACTACAATATATATATATATCCTTAATAAGGTTCCATGCAAGTAAGCTGGAATCTGGCACTGGAGAGTGCTACTTCATTAGGAAAATAAATGATGGTATTGAATGCCTACTTTATGACCTTGAGATTCTTAAAGAGATGCCATCTCTGAGAATGTAATTCTTAGAGGATGATTCTCTTGAGAATCAAGATGAAAATGAAGTGTAGGAACTCATTTAATCTTGAAAAGATAATGAGGCTCCTAAAATCAGAAACTGAAAGGATAATTGAAGATGAAGCACTAATACCTCTTCAAATTAGTTTGAGGATGTAATCTGACAATGATCTTACTTCAAGTGATGAAGCTTGTGGAGATCATGACATGGAAAGGATGGATGTTAGCAATAAAGTCTAAAGTAGACTTCATATACAAATGTTGTATATGGACCCTCGAGGATCCAGCTATATGGGTAAGACCCATTAGTAAGTGGATCTTCAATAGAAAGAGGGAACCTGACGAGAAGGTAGAGACCCTCAAAGCATGGTTCGTAACCATGAGAAGCATACTAAAGAGAAGACATCGCTTGCGATGAGACATGCTCTTCAGTGACCATGCTTGAACCCATCAGAATATTTCTAACTATAGCTACGCAACTTAACTATAACATCTTCAAGATGTGAGTAAAGATTGCATTCCTTTATGAATACATCTCTGAGAATATTCACATGAAGTAGCCCCAGGGCTTCATGGTTGAGGAAAGCAAGATGTGCAAGCTAAGTAATTCCATCTTTGGACTCAAATAAGCTTCCTGTGCTTGGAACATAAGATTTGATGAAATTATAAATGTTATGATTTCAGATAGAATCTTGATGAACCATGAGAAGCTTAGTGGGAGTGCCATTGTGTTCATCATGCTAAATGTAGATAATATCCTAATCATTTGGAATGATATAAGGATGATAATAATAAATGTTTTATAATCTGGTTGTTCCATACCTCGAGATATGATCTCAAGGATACCTCTTAGATCTTAATTTTGAAGTTGTTCAGAAGCAAAGAGAAGAGGGTATTGGGACCATCACATTAATGGTACACGCTGGACATTTCCATATTATGGAAAATTCTAAGAAAGGCTTCTTTCCCTTATGATATGGTGCTGACCTGTCTAAAAAGGGATAGCACCTCAAAGGGTTGAGGATGTGAATGCTAAAACTGCTTGCCCTTGTGCATTAGTTCCGAGAAGTTGGGTGTATGCTAGATGTATAGAAAAGCCAGATGTATGCCATGCAGTGGGAGTAGTAAACTGTTACTAATCCTACTATAGAGATAAAACACTTGATTGCAGTGGTAATAATATCTTCAAAGATGAAAATATTTTTGAGATGGTGACCTAAAAGTCTTATCTTTAAGAAATTAAGACTTTATAGATGGAGATCTAAAAGTTATTAACTACGAATACCTTAGGAGATAGAGATCTCCAGGAATAAGGGTATTTCTAATAAGGATAATGGAAAAACTAGTTATGATAATTATAATGTCAAGGACACTATAACTGACAAAATTGAGTATTGGTTGCATAAGATGCAACATTCGCATTGGATGCGAGCACTATTACTGGGGGATATCCATGTGCTGTAAAAGGACTTGGCGTAGTATCTTGGAAACATAGTGACTTATCGGCTTACTTAGCTATTTTTCTAAATAGCCTATGATTGTCACATGAGTGCGAGTTTAAATGATTAGCCCATTAATGGCTCTTTGGGCTAGTGGGAGATTGTTGGACATGCGAGCCTAGGGCGAGCCATGATGCAATAAATGTTATTGCGAAAATCATTCCCTAATCTGAAATGAAGAATAAATAATATACATATAAGGTCCCTCTGTACAATAAGTGTTATGTACCATGGCCAGCTTGATAATCATACAACTGTTGATTCATTAATTGAATCACAGAGGATGATGCTTGGATGAGTACCTAAGGAGTTAGATAGAGGACTCATCAAGCATCATCAAATGATTATTAAGTGATGATCTCCAGCCTGAGTAGGAGATGGCAATCCTTTCTCATCTGGCTGATATCTGACTATCCTCTTGATGCAGGTCCTCTGAATGGGAATAGTGATTCGGAGGTGTCAAATTAATTGAGTCAATGAGTTGACTTAACGAGATCGAGATAACTAAAGACCTATGTTGAAAACTGTCACAGCATAGGCATGCATCCTCTGACCAGAGACAAAGTGTTACTATATGTCTAAGTATGTACATTTGGCAGACCAATAGGTTGATGACCTAACCAAGGTCTATATACCAGCGAGCTGGTGTGCATGTAAGAGCATATGAGTAATACGATCTCTCAAAGAGTTCATACAGGTTCACATGTGAATCGGGAGACGTGAGCTCACTCATGAGGTATTGGGATCGATCTAATTCCATGCATGGTCGTCATGCATTGGAAGCATGACAAGAATTTTAAGGCATGATATATGCTTTGAGAAAGCATATGATCGATACCGTTCCCAATGATCAAAATTGAAAAACTTGGTGATCAAACCCTAAAGATGACAGTGTAAAATTGATCAATATCTTCATGTTGATCTTAGCTCTTCTAGTATGCAGGACGTATAGGTGTTAGGAATACCTGAGGGTGATTTTATCATAAACGATTGCATAACTATGATGCTTCCATTCCGAGGGAGTGATGAAACAAGTTTGGATTTTAGTGACTCCTCTCAGTAGAGAAGTGACCTGATCTTTATCCATGTATTGGACATTGGTCTGAATGAGATTCAGATGCAATGAGAAGATTAGGTCTACGATCTTGATTTAGTCAAGCATCTGTAAGAGGTCCGTGAGATCTGGATTTGAGATGAGATCTAAACATCCAAGTCACTATACGTGGAACAATACAATCGCCCTGTCCTTATCTCCAAGTATCTGCGGAGAAATCGCATTATTCTTAAAGGGGTTCAAGAATAATTCCATAGTTTAATTATATCCGAGCATTAAAAGAATAATAATTAAATGTGATTTAATTATCTTGATGCATGTAGAAATTATCCCATATAATTAAATATGATTTAATTATTGTGGATAAGAACAATGTGGATAGCAATATCCAAAAATTCATAATATATTATAAATGTGATTTATAATGTATTAGAGAGAGCTAATTATAATTTATATTTGTTAAATAATTATTGATGTGTATTGGATACACATTTTGTAATTAATTGAAAATGTAAATTATATTTTGTTTTGGGTTGTGAATGTGATTCACAAATTTCCAAGGGTAAGATTGCAATATTCTCAAAATTAATTATGAATTATTTTTGAAAAATAAATCACAACAAAGGTTGTTGGAATAAATAATGGAGATTTTCATGGAAATATGCAATCTCATGAGATTGTCTCCAATTGGAAATAAGTGGTCGTCCACCATGTTCCAATAGGAGATGTAATCTCTGTGATGAATGTCTCCTTTATTTGATTAATTTAATTTAGGATTAAATTGTATTTGATTTATCAAATATATTTGATTCGAATTAAGTTATTAGTTGTTGGCTTTTACCAACAACAATCTTTACCATTGGATTAAACATAAATCAATCTCATCCATTGATTTTATATGTCCCATGGATTGAGATCCATGGATCCCAAAATCCTACAAATAGAGAGGCATACCATGCTCTCTATGGTTATGCTTTTGAAGCACATCTCTCTCTCTTCCTTCCACATGCCAACCCTCTCCCTCTCCTTCTTGGTGGTCGTCCACCATACCCTAGAGGAGAAAGCCATCGTCGCTTCGCCACCGCGCCACCGCTTCGACGGTCTTCGGTTCTCCGTCTTCTTTGGATTGCTATGCTCGCAAAGAAGGTATTCAATCTCGTACAACGAGATCTAGAGTTCACCATGCTTGGATCAACTCGTTGGATTGCGAGGATCACACGACTCATCCCCGCGCTCGCAAGCATCTTCTCCGACGATCGGACTTGAGACAGGAGGTCTCTTTTTCGTAGAGACTCGATCAACCATGCTTCAAGATGTACTCCTATATACTTGATGTGGTTCTAGATGAAACGATCCAAAGATATTACTTGGATCATGTGATTTCATCACATAAAAAATTTTTAAATTCCGCTGCACAGAACAACTAGTACGACTAGTCGTTCAACGTCGTATTCGTTACGACGCTCACGCTTCTGTGATGCGCTTGAGGATAATACAATATCCTTCAGTGGGAGTAAGTATGGATCGTATAAATATGGCTATCCCTTCCTTGAGGACAAAGTCGTATAAGGCATCCTCTAAACTACCCACTCTGCTAAGGAAATTTAGAAAGTTTACTGGCTACCTGTAGATCCTCACTAAGAAGTAGATAATCACCTAAAAGAAAGAATAATAAAATCCTATATTGGTTCTATCCTAGTATCGTCTCTCTCTCACTTGCATGTAAATTATACAATGATGGGGTTGCTCTCCCGCAAACAAGGGACAATTTTAGTCAATTTGTTTGGGACCAATTCAATTACCAGACCCGATTTTAGAGATTGGTTGTCAATGTAATTAATCCACACAAGCAATCACTTCTACCATCTAGTCCCATTTCCTTTATGCTAGGTTAGAAAAATCGAGAGAGAGAGAGAATCGGAAAAAACCAATGCGATCGAGAAAATGATGATGAATGCTTAAGTTAGAAGACTTATCACCTCCAGCTCTCTACATGCGGGATGCAATATAGAATTGAATTTTTACACTAGATGAAATGGAAACGAGAAAACCATTCCTAGACAGGTAGTTCTATTAGCAAGTGACGAAAAAATTAATTTGAATTAATAGATCTACGGTCCAAGTGTGTCTTGTTAAATGTGAAGTGTGGTCCCAAATTTAACGAGCACAAGTAATAAGATAATTACTGTAAGAGCCATGAGTGCAGGTCCTATTCTAAGTCAATCAACCACATGACTACAAAGGGACCAATGTCCAGTTTGATACACACATTATATTCTAAACGTAATCCTCTAGAAATCAAGAAATTATTACAAGTTATTTTTTTTCAAAAATAAAAACCTCTCTTCAAATAATTTTCTTCTTGATGCCTTAACAACCGACTCGATCCACGAATCGTTAGCCTTTGATGCACTCCGAGATCATCGACTTAAAGAAAGTCGGTCCAAGTCCACTGGGCCCTCGAATAAAAAGATAAAAATTAAGGCCAGAGAGAGATATCAAAATATATACAAAAGGAGCAGAGAAATAATTGATAGAGAAAATTTGGATAATTATAAGGTGGTTTGGGGATCAGACTACTCGAGTGAATATAAAACCTAAATTTAATTTTTTAAAATGATCCTAAGTCGTTTTCCACCCCGGCATGGCACCATTTGATGTATTAGGAAATTCACCGTATGTAAACGTGTCGCGTTGTAGTCGTTGGACAATCAGGATAAAATCAAAAACTAACTACATGAATTGATGAATTAACTACATGTAATGTGCGGTTATATGTATTTTTGACTTGGGCAAGCCCCAGGGTCGACTCAAGGAGTCAAAGAAACAATGTCGGATCAAGTTAGACGAATTAACTCATGATTTTCTAAATGGTTTTTTTGTAAATTTTTATGCAATAAAAATACAATGCGATTGAACTAGGTTATTAAGAAATCAGAAAACTTAGCTAAATTAATTTTAATATCAAATTTATACAAATTAGCCAAATTATATTTTCTTTCTGGAAACCTAATCCAATGATGAATGCAAAATGTATTTTTAGATTTTTTGGATTAAAATGCAATAATTAAAATGCAAACTATTTATGGATTTTTATGTATTTTTCGTGTAAACAGAATGGAAAAATTATGAAAATTGTACTAAAAGTTAAATATGATGAAATTAAGTTATCGTATTTTTAGGAATTTTCTAACAATATATGATTTTCTGTGAATTTTTTAATAAACAAATGTCTACAAGTACTTAATCTAATAAATCTACAAAATCAAATTACCAAGCAAAATTATATCAAAAAAGATATTTTAATGAGAAATATAGGAGAGTTAAAATTTCACAAAAATAATATCTATAGATTTAGCTAAAAATCAATTACAGAAATCACTCGATAATTTATTTTATGCACAAGGAAACTCCAATTTTGATGAAATTTGGAAAGTAATTAAATCACATTCATATACATGATCTCTAATTTTTTTATATTTTTTAGAGTGAGGAATAACTATATGCGAATTTCAGAGCATAAATTGGCAAAATATCACTGAATTTCATAGTCTAATTTTTAGTAAATTATCTAATATTAAAAAGAGTACAAATAAATAGATGCATGATAGAGAATTAAATGGCCTTCAATATACTATTTTTTAATTAAAAATTGAAGTATAATGGATGTCCAAATTAATTCATAAATACAGTGACATCTTTACAATAAAGGAAATAGAAACTCAATAAATAAATTATGCCTAAGGGCACTTTTGCAATTTCAAAAACATGAAAGGATGAATATGCAATCTATTTAAAAAATAAAAATCAAATAGACTTGGTGAATGATTCGCACGTTAGGGCATGCAAGAGGTAGGTCGCACGCTCGAGGAGGTGCAAGAAGAAGGGAAACGGTTGGTAGAGGGAGGTGCAGGCATGCACAGCGATAAGGCAGACAACACGCATGGGCAAGGGCATGTAGTGGCGTTGGAGATCTGCGGTCGTAGGTGGGTTGTAGCTGCTGATCGTCGGGGGTGCAGGCAGCTTTGTCGCGGGGTTGGCGGTCGACCGCCGCTGGGAGCACAACAGGGGGTGTCTCTCCTGCGAAGGCAGCTGGAGGGTGAAAGGAGGATACTAGCATGCTGGAGCAGTTGACCTCTACGGGATGCTGCTTCTGGCGGCATGGTCACTGCGGATAGCGGAGTAGGTGGGCATGTGATGGTGCACCTGGGCACGGTTGGGAGCACGGCGATTCCTCCAAGGGTAGAAGTTGGTGGAATGCAGCAGAAGGGCATCCTGGGGAGGGCAGTTAGGTCATGGCCTGGGGGTGCGGCTGGGCATCATTGCATCTGGGTGCACGACCGTGCGTAGGCGGTGCACATGGAGGCGCATTGCCGCTGGCGAAAGAAAGGCGGTTGGTCCTGCAACCTTTTTATTTTTTGTTTTGATTATATATATATTGGTTTTTTTATAAAATGAAATGAGAATGAAGAGGTGGCGACGATGATAATGGAGAGGTGATGTTGATGGTTATAACGATGTAAGAGTAAAAATAATAATACGATTATGAGGTGGTATGTGTTTGATGATGAAGTAAATGGTGGTGACGTGATAATTATGGTTGTGATGATGGGTTGTGATGTGTAAAATAACAACAAAAATAAATTTTTAGATAAAAAATGACAAGGAAAGGGATAGAGAATTTACATGTAGTTCACCGGACATGCGGAGCTGCTATGCTAGTCTCCTATCGTCGCTTCAATGAGATGGCGGGTGCTCCGAAGCTCAACGAGCATTGTGAAGCTCATGAAGGTAGTGCAGATCAACGGATCTTTCCTTGAGGTTTTCATCTCTCAACTTGTCTCCCACAGCTGTCACCTGAAAGTTAAAGGGGCTCGACCTCTCTTCTCTCGAAACGTTGGATGATGAGAAATGAAGAGGAGAAGGGAATAAAAGGGAGAAGAGGGAAGTTAGAAAAGATGTGGAGAAGTGGGGATAATGAGGAGTTGGTGACTTGGAGTGGGGAATAAGTTGGAGTAGAGAAGAAGCAAAAAGAAAAGGAATAAAATAAAATAAATAAAGTAAATAAGTAGGGTACTAAAAATAATAAAGGGAAAATAAATAAAAGTCAATAAATATAATTACTTAGTTATTTAATTAATTAAAAATAAATAAAAACATATAATTAAAAAAATAAAATAAATTATGAAAATAATAAATTAAAAAATGGGTGGTAGCTCCAAGAGCTGCCACGTGTCATGCATAGAAAAATAAAAAATTAAATGTAAAGAAAATAAAAAATAACAAAATTGGGTCAAATTAAAAAGTGGTCAACATGAAAATTGCTCGTCTCGACCAGATCTACAACTTTTTGGATCAAAATTCTAAGAAAGTCTTGTATTTAAAGAAAATATTTTTGTGGTACCTTATAGATATAAAATACTACAATTTTATCTTTTGTTGGTTTTTTGTTATTTTTAAATAGGAGAAAAATCAAAATAAAAATATAGTAAGCATTAAAGAAATATTTACAACTTAATCTATTTTTTTGGATTTTTATTAAGAAAGTAAAGGATAAATTAAAGAGTAATTTGGCCAATATGTATAATTCAAAATAGGGGCTCAAAATCCAAGTTTCACATACGTACTCCAATTTTTATGAAATTTATCTTGTTTTGAAGGTCTTTGAATGTATATAACTTTAAAAGTAAGTAGACCTAAATCAGACTTTATATGAGAGAGATATTCAAATTTTAAGGTTCTTGGTCTCAAACAAACTTGAATTAGGGTTTTATTGGATAATTTTACAAGTTAATATTTTTTGATATTTTTCCTTTATCAGTGTTAGTATTATATAACATTATAGTTTTAGTGGACTTGGAGTTAATATAAAATAGATACAAATAGGTGAAGTTGGCTAATATACAGATGAATATTTTCAAGTGAATTTGGCTCCTTATTTAATGCAAATATGAATGCTAAAATGCAGATATTATTTACACATGCATGAATGCTAATTATGCAATATAAGTGATAAAATGCAACTAATTACTCAGGAACAAAGCTCTATTTTCAACTTTTAGAGTAATGAATCACATATTCATCACATATTGAAATATAGCGGGTGCATTACACAATCCTAAGGGCATCCATATAAAGACATATGTGCCAAACGGACAAGTGAAAGTAGTTTTCTCCTGATCCTCGAGAGAGATAGCAACTTCATTATATCCCAAGTACCCATCCAAGAAACAAAAGAACACTTTCCCTATTAAACTCTCAATAGTCTGATCAATAAAGGGCAACAGAAAGTAATCCTTCTTGGTAGCTTAGTTCAAGCATCGATAAGCTACACGGACATGCCATGAAGTAGGTACACGGGTCGAAATATCATCTCTGTGGTCATTCTTCATAATAATAATCCCGGATTTCTTTGGGACCACGTGTAAAGGACTAACGAACTTCGAATCCAAAATGCGACAAATAAAGCCAACATCACACCATTTCATGATCTCTTTCATGACAACCTCCCATAGATTCAGATTTAAACGACGTTGACACTCACAGGAGGGTTTACAGTCATCCTATAATAAGATACGATGCGAGCACAAGGTTGGACTAATCCCACGGAGATCTGAAATGTTCCATCCAATCGCCTTGCAGTTACACTTAAGAACCTCTAGCACACGAGATTCTTGTACATCGTCCAACTGCGAGCTATAGATGAATAGAAACATTTGGGTGGTGCAAGGAATGCATATTTCAACATTGATGGTAAAGCCTTGAGCTCAGGTTGGGTTTGAATCGTCTCTGTGACAACCTCTCTAACTGCACTGGTTGAAGGTATATGATCTGTACTTTATGCACTATCCACCATGGCTACTATCGTTTCAGCAAATAGAATCTTAGAAAGATCTGTAAGGAATGATTTCTACTCATAATGGAATGGTTCATTAGGATTTTCATAAATCTATGTAGTCTAATCAACAAACAGCTCAGATATCTCAACAATAATTTAAATAAGGCGTCTCTCATATGTGTATATCTCAGAAGTCTCAACAAGTGGCTCAGATATCTAAGCGGGAGGTATATCAGCAAAAATATCAAAATGATGTGTCAAAGGAATATCAGAATGTACCTCCACTCTCTCAGATCTCCAATCAACAAACAACCTAGAAGTATCAATAAGGAAGATCATATCGATTGTGCCTTCCAGAAAGTCCTTCTGAGAATGGAATTCTTGGGTATGAATGAAATAAGTAAAAATATCCTCCTCTTTACATTTGGCAAGAAAATCATAGTCTTCCAGATCTGATGTAACTGTCTATCTCTCATCTTCTGTTGCTGGTGGTGTGAAGGTATAGGACTGGAGATGGTCACAATTTTCACCATGTCACTACTAGAGTTAAAGATTATCTCTGTAGTATTGTAATCAACTACTGCTTCGATTATTCAGAGGAACGGTATACCTAATATGATTGGGGTATGTGAAGGATATGGTGAGATCCTTAAGAGCATCACGGAAGTATGAGGATCGCATTTTATGCGATCGGGAGCGACTAGTCGCACTAGTTGCTCGATGTAAAGGAAATTAAAATTTTTATGTAACGAAACCACTTGATCCAAGAACACTTCTCGGATCGTTTCGTCTAAACTACAAATAAGTAATAGGATTACCTCTCTAGGCGTGGTTGTGATCGAGTCTCTATACGAAGAGACCTCCTGTCTTGAGTCTGATCCGACGGAGGAGGCACTTGCGAGCATGTTGATGAAACACATGCTTCTCCCAATCCATGTTGAAGATCCAAGCCCCGGATCTCCTAATATCGACAAACGAGATACGAGGTCTTCTTCATGAGAAAGGCATGTCGAAGTAGACGGAGATCCACGAGCAAACCATCGGGAAGCATAACGACGACGCTACGACGATGGAGAATCTCTCTAGGGCATCCATGGTGGACGGCCACATGAGAGAGATAGAGAGACTAGGCGTGTAGAGAGAGAGAGAGAGAGAGAGAGAGTTGTTGTCTCACTTGTGTTGTTGTAAACAAGAAGAGCAAGGGGTGCCTCTCCTTTTATAATATTTTGGGATTTAATGGATCTCAATCCATGGGACAACACAAATCCAATGGCTTACATTGATTTGTGTTTCTTTTAATGGCCAAGATTTTGTTGGTAAAAAATCAACAACAATTAATTTAATTTAGATTAAATATATATTGCTAAATCAATATGATTTATTCTTAAATTAAATCAATCAAGCATGGAGATTTATGGAATGAAGATTGCCTCCTTTCATAATATGGGATTTGGTGGCAATCTCATGTAATCTCATGAGATCTCATGAGATTACATTATTCCATGGAAATCTCCAAGATTTACAACAACACTTGTTGTAAATTATTTTACAAAAATAATTCATCATTATTTTGTGAATATTGCAATCTTGCCATTGGAAAATTATGAATCACATTCACAACACAAAATAAAATGCAAATTACACTTTCAATTTAATATCCAATGTGAATCCAACTCACATCAACATTTAATTAACAAATGTAAATTACAAATATCTCTCTCTTAAATATTATAAATCACATTTATAATGTATATAACTAATATGGATATTGCTATCCACATGATTCATATCCACGATAATTAAATCACATTTAATCATCTTAGATCTCTATTCTCTTGTTCTCAAATAATATGAATCAGATTCACATTATTCACATCTTTGATAATTAAATCACATTTAATTATCTTAGATAACTCTCTTTACAATATTAATCAAATTTATATTATTCATGATAATTAAATCACATTTAATTATCCATTTTCTCAATGATTGGATACATAATATCAACAATAAAATTATCCTGAACCCATTCAAGGATAATGCGCTTTCTCCGCAAATACTTGGAGATAAGGATAGGGCAATTGTATTGTTCCGCATAGAGTGACTTGGATATTGAGATCATATCTCAAATCCAGATCGTGGGCCTCTCATAGATGCTTGATTAAATTAAGACCACAAATCTGATCTTCTTATTGCATATGAATCACATTCAGATCAATGTCCAACATTTGGACCAAGATCAGATTACTTCTCTACTGAGAGGATTCACTAAAATCCAGACTTGTTTCATCACTCCCTAGGAATGGAAGCCTCATTGTTATACAATCGTTTTTTATTACATCACCCTCAAGTATTCCCAATACTTGTACATCCTGCATACTGGAAGACTCAGAATAAATCCGAAGTATTAGATCATCTTTACACTGTCTACTTCAGGGATTTGTCAGTAAGTTTCTCATTCTATCATTGAGAGTCGGTATCGATCATATACTTTTGAAAATCATATATCATGTCTAGGTCTTGATCATATACTTTCCAAAAGTATATATCAAACCTACAAATTCAGTCGAGCTTCCAAAGCGAGATGACCGTGCACGGAATTTGATTCTTCCCAATATCTCATGAGTGAGTTCATGTTTTCCGGTTCAGTAACTGAACACGTATGATCCCTTTGAGAGATCGTATGACTTTTATGCCCTTGTATGAACACCAACGCGCCGGTGTATAGACCTTGATTAGGTCATCAACTTATTGGTCAGCCAAATGTACATACTTAGACATATAGTAACACATCTGTCTCCAGTCAGAGGATGCGTTCCTGTATCATAACATCATACGATATAGGACTTTGGTTATCTTGATCTCGTTAAGTCAACTCTTTGACCTAACTTATCTAACACCTCCGAATCTCTATTCCTATGTAGAGGACCTACATCAAGAGGTTGGTTAGATATCAGCCTAAATGAGAAAAGATTGCCATCTCCTACTCTGGTTGGAGATTATCTCTTAACAATCATTTGACGGTGCTTGATGAGTCCTCAATCTAACCCAACATTGACCCATACTTAATACAATTAGCATAACTCGATCAAATAAAATCCAAATCCAGCAAATTTAATTTATTTTATTTTCCAATTTGATTTATAACATAACTAAAGTAATAAACATGCATTTTAGGCATTTTAAATATATAATTAACTATTTAATTACATCAAGATTTTCTATCTCCGAAATAATGGATACTTGTTCACTAAAATTATCTTAACTTGAGCAAACCGATTCCAAATCACGCAAACTCAAGTTCGTAACTTACTTATTTAAGGTTGAAGATAATTCAAGTGATAAAATCAATTTTAAGGCACTTAAAATAGGCGAAAATATGTAACAAATAGGGTTTCATGAATAAAATGCGATGAAACTTCATACCACTTAAAATTGCCATGTCATCTTAGGTTTATGGATCATATCCAAAACCTCTGACCTATCTCTCTGATACCACTTAAAGGATATGGGAAGATTCTTAAGAACATCTCAAAAGCATGAGGATCGCATTATACGTGATTGAGAGCGATTAGTCGTACTAGTTGCTCGAGGTAGCGGAATTTCAAAAATTTTAACGATGAAACTACATAATCCTAGAACACTTCTCGGATAGTTTCATCTAAATCACAAACAAGTATTAGGTTTATCTCTTGATGAATGATTGTGATTGAGTCTCTAAATGAAGAAACCTCCTGTCTCAAGTCCAATTTGATGGATGAGACGCTTGAGAGCGCGTTGATGAAACGTGTGCTCTTTGAAATCAATGTTGATGATCCAAGTGATGAATCTTCTGATCTCTTCACATGAGATTTGGCATCTTCTATACGAGCTATTCACACCGAAGGAGATGGAGATCCACGAGCAGTCAAAGTAGTAGCACACCGACATGGTAACGACGATGGTGGTCTCTCTCTTGGGCATCAAGGTGGAAGGCCACAATCAGAGAGAGAGAGAGAGAGAGAGAGTTAGCGTGTAGAAAGATATAAAGAGAGTTTTAAATCCTTTTGGAATTATGTGTGTATTCTAAAAGTCAAGGTCTACCCTTCCTTTTATACTAGTTGGATGTATATGGATCTCAATCTATGTGCCCTCTTAATCCACAGTATAGATTAAGAGGTCATTAATCAGTGACCATGATTTATTGCTACAAATTTGCAACAACAAATTTAATTAAAATAAATTAATTACATATCTTTATAAAGATACAAATTAATTCATTTTAATTATAATAAATAGATAAAAGGGAGGCAACCACCACCCTAAAAAGATGGTGGTCGTCCCCCCCACCCTGCCATGGTCAAGGTGGATGGCCACCTTGTAGGTGGTTTTCCCTTCCCTAATATATATTTATTATATAGAATAAAATGCAACTACTATTATTGCATTTATCTTCATAAAAATAATTCTAAATTTAATTTATGAAAACATCAATCATTCCATTGATAAATATGAATCATATTCATATATCCAATATAATATATAAATCAGATTTACAATTAATTATTTATTGTGAATCCATTCACAACAACATATAATTTGTAATTCTATTTATAATTAAATCTCTCCATCTTATAAGCATATTTATAGTGTCAGTGTTTGTTGTGTATAGTGATATCCACATTAATCATATCCTTCATAATTAAATCAAATTTATTCATATTGGATCTCTATTATCAAGTGCCCAAATAACATGAATCACATTCACATTATTGACATCTTTTGATACTTAAATCACATTTAATCATCTTAGTCAAATAATATTAATCAAAATCATATTATTCATGATAATTAAATCACATTTAATTATCAATATCTCAATGCTTAGATACATAATTCCACAGCTAAATTATTCTTGAACTCTTTTTAGAACAATGCATTTTCTTCGCGGATTCTTGGAGAAAAGGACAGAGTAATTTTATGCTCCACCTATAGTGACTCGAATATTGAGATCATATCTCAAATCTAGATCTTGCGGACCTCCTATAGTTGTTTGATTAAATCAAACAATAAATCTAATCCTAAATTTGCATCTGAATCACATTCAGATCACTGTTCAACATATGAAGCAAGATCAAATTACTTCTCTATAGAGAGGAATCACTAAAGTACAAACCCGTTTCATCACTCTCTGGGAATGGAAGCGTCATGGTTTTACACGTTTATGATCACATCACCTTCAGGTATTCCTAATATACGTACATCTTGTATATTGGAAGACCTAGAATAAACATGAAGTTTTGGATCTCATTTAGACTGTCCCCTTCAGGGTTTCATCATTAATTCTCAGTTGATAATTAGGAGTCAGTATTGATCATATACTTTCCAAAAGCATATATCATACCTAGGTGTTTATCATATACTTTCCAAAAGTATATATCAAACCTTACAAATGCAATCAAGCTTCCAAAGTGAGATGGCCATGCATGGAATTTGATCTCAATATCTCATGAGTGAGCTCATGCCTTTCGGTTCAGTAATGAACATATATGGTCCCTTTGAGAGATCTTATTACTCATGCCCTTGTATGCAAAACAGTGCACCAGTGTATAGATCTTGATTAGGCCATCAACCTATCGGTCTGCTAAATTTATATACCCAAACATATAGTAACACATATGTCTCATGTCCGAGGATGCGTGCCTATATTATGACAGCATACGACATAGGACTTGTTATCTCGATCTCATTAATTCAAATCTTTGATCTAACTTATCTAACACCTCCGAATCTCTATTCCTATGTATAGGACCTGCATCAAGAGTTCGGTTAGATATCAACCCATGAGAGAAAGGATTGCCATCTCCTACTCAGGCTGGAGATCATCTCTTAATAATCATTTGGCGGTAGTTGATCAATCCTCAATATAACTCTTTAGATATTCATCCTAGCACCAACATCTATGATTCAACAATTAAATCAACAGTTTTTATGATCATTACGATGGCCATGGTACATAACCCTAATTGTACTAAGGAACCTATTATGCAAACGATTAAATTTTCATTTTAGATCTGGGAATGATATCTGTAATAACATTTATTGCATCATGGCTCTTCGTGGGCTCACATGTCCATCATCTTCCACACTTGAGATCAATGGTATATCGCATGGTCTAGTTTCTTATCAAATACCATCACATGTTACACCTTAGAGCGTACACCAACAGCCGCAATAGATGCAGTACTAGCATGGTGATGAATCTCGTATTCATCACTCTAAATCTCATTTATTGAGCGCAAATCCTGTAAAATCAACAGCATATTTGTATCTATTCTGCATAATTAGCATTCATGCATGATTTCGTAAGAATTGCATTTTAGCATAAATTTCTGCACAAAATAAGAAGCCAAAAATCCAAGCCAAATTGACCTGTAAATAGCCTGAACTCCAGATTTTTAACTCATTCATGCTAACTCCTAATAACCCAAAACCATATCCATTGTGTACATATCACTAACAAGAATAAAGGAAAAATACAAAAAAATAACTAACCACAATAAGTGGACCAAAAACTCAAACCCTAATTTCAGGATTTTCGGACTAAAACCATCATATCTCCCTCATCCAGTATCTATTTTAATCCTACTCACTTTTGAACTAATGTACATTCAATTACCTTCAAAACAAGACCAAGTTCAAGTGAATCGAAGCTCGTATGTGAAAGTTGGGTTTTGGGCCTCTTTTGTACATTGTATATTTTAGCGGTTTTTGACCTAATATTTTATGTACATATTTTATTAATTAATAAAAATCCAAAAAATAGATTAAGGTGTCTTTATTTACTCTTGATTTTTACCATATTTTTCTGGATTTTTACCTGTTCTAAAAATGACATAAAAATTATAAAACCCAAAAATCAAGGTATTCTATGTACATGGGATACCCCAAAATTTCACTTTGTGCAAATGATCGATTTTGGTTTTGATGTCTTCATGAAAGTTGTAGATCTCATCGAGACGAGGAATTTTCGTGAAGAAATATTTTTAATCTGAGGTCATTTACTAATTTTTATCGCTTTTACAAAATCTTTTATTTCTGAATTTTCTGGTGCTGACACGTGGCAACACCTGGTGCCGCCATGTGTCAGCCATTTTTGGCTATATTATATATCCATTTTAATCAAAAAAATATTAAATAAATTAAATGGGCGCACGTGCGTCGCACGTTCCTTCCAGGCACGTGCTCCGGACGTGCTCTCCCTTCTCCTCTCTCTTCCGCCACGTGGTATGTTGACGGCCGTCCGATCTCGGCCGATCGGATGGCCGCTGTACGTCATCTTCCTCAGTGCGTTCTACCTCTTTTGCTCCGCCTCCCCAACCCCCATGATTTTCTCCGTCGCCGCCGCGAATCTCGCGACCGCCATCTCAAATCGATTCGCCGCCTGGCCACGAATCCATCTCCGATCCTCTACATCCACCACCGCAATCGAATCCCCCACATCCCGTTGATCTCCTAATCCTCGATCTCGTCGATACCCTTCCAACTCCGGCCGAATCACCTTCACCTATTTAAGAGCCTACGTCGCCCCAGAGCTCTTCATCTGCCGTTCCTTCATCAAGTCTTTCCTCTCCGGTGTGACAGCCCGTGACGAACTCCTCACCGGCGTGATCCGAGGCCGAGCTCCTCGTCGCAGCACCGCCCCTGAAGCCGCTGCTCCGCTCCGGCCACTCGCCGTCGAGCCACCCCTCCAGGTTATCTCTCTATCTCTATCTCTCTCTCTTTCTCTCTCTCTCTCCTCCGCTTCCAACCCTTCATCGCCAGCCGACTCTTCATCGTCTTCGACACGCGTCTTCACCATACGTTCTTCATCGAGCTTCGCAGCCTTCGACAACCGTAGCTTCCTCCAGGTGCTCCAGGCAACCTCCGCCTCCGCCTTGGCCAGCCGCACCTTCACCGGTGCTCCGCCCTCGCGCCAACCATCACCGCCCTCTTGGCCGTGTGTCGGCCAGAGGAAGGTCAACCGTCCTTCGTCGCCACCGCCTTCTTCTCCAGCGACAAACTCCATCACCGCCGACCCTCCGCTTCATCGACCACCGCCAGGCACCGCTTCACCAAACGCCACCAACACACCCTCCGTCGCGGCCAGCCCCCACCTCAGCTGCTCCACCACCGGGCGTGACGCCCGAGACCTCCCCACGCACGTGCTAGGCACATGCGTTCCGGGAGGGACGTCATTCCTCACAACCACCCAGATCACGTGCTTCACAAGTGACCGTGGGTTATTTACAAAAAAAACCCTCTGGAGTTCTCATTATTACGCGCAACTCCCGCTGTCCAAGGAGCACGTGCGCGGCACGTGCTCCCTTGGAAATATTGCATCAAACTCCCCGACTCCCAGGTATTTACATTTCAGTCCCTCATTCTGCATTAATTATTTATTTGAATTGCATCTGTATCCCTGTGTTCCCCCTCTATTTTGGACCTCTTCTTTACAATATTTTCTTAATTCAAAAATAGCATGATGTTTGTTGACAAATTCTCTAAACTTTGACATTTTGTGGACAATTTTGTGATTGATGGTTAATTAATAAATAATTGTTTGGTGAAAATTTATATATTTTGCCCATTTTGTGCTCTGAAATTGGTAGTTGATTAACCATTGCTCTAAAAATCCCCGAAAATCAACATTGTAGAGTTAATTGTTCTTAACATTGTTTCCAAAAAGATTTGCATTTGCATGCATACTTTTCCCTGTAAAAATCATTTTGCATTTTTAGTATTTAATTTTTAATAGGTATTAAACCCCACATTTTCGAGGTTTAGGATTTTTCTGAGATTCATCACCTAGTGATAGATCTTAGATAATTTTATTTCTTGAAAATAAGTAGGTTTAGTATTTATTATAATTAAATACTGAAAATCATTCTGTTTGCATTTAAAAATCCATAAAAAGTCATTTTGCATCCAAAAATTCCAAAAAAATTACAGTGCACTCATTTCATCATAATTTATGTTGTGGCCAAATTTCGTATTTTTCGGACATCGTTTAAATGGAATTCACATCTTAGTCCCTAAAATAGGCCAAATTCGCATATTGCACGCTCTATTGCATTGAAAATTCTAAAAAAACCGTCTCGAAAACCAAACACGAACTCTGATAGACTTAATTCTAGGTTGTTCCTTTGCCTCCTTGTGATCGACCTTGAGACTTGCCCAAGTAAAATAAACATAAAACCACGAGAGTAAAAATTGAACATATTATTTGTGGTATTTTCTTGACCGTTTCCGATTGCCGCCTACAACGCACGACAAATCATTCTTTAACACGAACGATAAAAACAACTTTTTAAACCCGACATTTCTGGAACCGTCAGATGGCACCGTTGCCGGGGAGGCAATCGGCTTAGATTTTTGTCTTGAAATTTTGTGTTCGGTTTTCCGCATTCGGGTAGCCTGACCTCCGAATTTCGCATTCTAAATTCCATTTTTTTTCCTGCAATTTATTTTCAGCACCTATTTTTCATATTTTTTTGAGTCACCCTCTTACATTTTCTCTCTTATTTTTCTTGCAAGGTACTTTGTACGTGGAGCGGTTTTTCAAAAACCGACGCAACTTCACCGACTTTTGCAAAAACCGCAAATAAAATTAGGATCGAGTCGTGAGAGAGCGTAGAGTCTAGGTTTATTTCTGCAAATTTTAATTTTTGTAATTAATTGCATATTTACACCGGTGTCCGTTTGGACTCTCGCGTATGTAGAAAGACCTCTGACTTTATTCTGTGGTGTGTTGTGGCCTGTTTCACTCTCCGGTGAGGGTGGGGCCCGACTTGAGTGGCGATTAGGATAGACCTGCACATACGACTCTCAGAGCATTTATATTTTTGCTTATGCTCGTAGGATCTTAAGCCACACTGTACATTAACTGAAACGCACATAGATCGTTCAACTTAGCCAAATTTAAATCAATTCTTTCCGCTAATAGAACTTTCTGCTTAGGTGTGGTTTTCCATCGACTTGCATTGCATTTAGAATAATTTTTAAATTCTGTCTAGCATCCCACATGGAGATTGCGAGGATTCACTGTAAGTCTTCTAACTGAGCATTCATCATAGTTTTCCGCGTGCATCGGCTTTTCCCGAATTCCTCTCTCTTGTTTTATAACATAACTTTAAAGGAAATTGGGACTGGACGGTGGACGTGTATTTGTGCTCATCTAATTTTTCAGTGATCACCTCATTAAAATCGGGACTGCTAAATATAGCTGATCTTAGAGAAGCCATAAAATCAAGAATTTCTGCGGGAGAGCAACCCTGACCTTGGATGTTCTATTTTTTTAAGTGGGCGAGAGACGACACTTAAGGCTAGAGCCCAAATCCGAAATTTCAGCTCGCTAACAAGATTGTATTTTCACCATTTAAAATTGACAAGATAATTGGTCGAACTCTTACGACCTTCACTGTGTGAGCTGGTGAAACAAAAGTTTGTATTGTGTTTGATCTGTGCGTAAAACTTAATACCTCATTAGTACTTAGATCAACATCCATACACCTCTTGATAATCTCTTGAATTCGAGAATGGAAAATTGTGGTACTTTCTGTTCGGACTCAGCGAACCCTTTTCTGACCACCACAAACTTCCAGTCTCAAATACTCTGAGCCACTCTTACTCAGAACCACCTTGGCTTCAGGGACACCTTCCCCTGGAACCCTCATCTTATAACTCTCTTCAAACTATTGACTTCTATTTTTCACAATCTGAAGGTGAAAAGAAGAACTCACAAAAAATGCCTCCAAAGAAGACCAATGCTGAACATGACCTCAATGAAGATCCGATGCAAATGATTCTCGCAAGACTAGCTGCATCTGAGCAGCAGCAAAATTTGATGAGGGAACAACTAGAAAGAATGAATGCAGAGGAAGAACCACCAATGGAGGCTACATACAATCCCGGGCAATATAGAGTCATAAATTACTTGCAGCCACCTCAGCCTGAGGTTCACCATGAACTGAAGCCACACTTCATGAATTAATTACCATTGTTTCATGGTAATTCGGATGAAGAACCTTATGAATTCTTGCGTGATTTGGAGCTAGTATGTTCTAATCAGAGGCACCCACAAGTCATCCAAGACTACATTCGTCTCACTGCATTACTTTTCGCCTTGAAGGGTAAGGCAGATTACTTGGTGAAAAATTTGGGAGTGACGGTGACCACCTATGATAGGTTCAAGAACCTATTCTTGAAAAAATTCTACCCCTTGAGTCGAACCAATCAAATGAGGACTCACGTCACTAGCTTCTCTCAGATGCCAAATGAATCATTTTGTGATGCATGGGATAGATTTAAAGATCTGCTGCAAAAATGTCCCTGCCATGACCTAGATAATAACATCCTGGTCCAATCCCTCTATTCTGGCCTTAACCACGGGACTCAGGGTTTAGTCAGCGCTGCCTGTGGAGGAAACTACACATCCTAAGGATCTGATACCGTCTGGAAAATACTGGAGCAAATGGCGGAGACTAGCCATTCTCAAATTGCTAGTAGAGCTTACACTGATTCACTGAACACCTATCAAACCAAAGGAGGGAAACAAAATGTCGCAGAAATAGCAAAGGACTTGCTTCCCAACATGAACATCATCACAGATAAATTAACAGTTGTGGATCACATTAATAAAAGGGTGAACGACATCGATAACCGGCTCTCCCAGTTTCCAAAGCAAATGGAGGAACTCACTGAGAAGGTATCCAAGATAGGGATTCCTACTACACCTACGGTCCCAATTTATCATGTGCATCATGTCCAAGAGCAGCCAGGCTCTGGACAACCACAACCGTGGACTCAGGACCAATCCTATGCCCAACCTTCCCATTAGTCACCTCCTCCAGCCGAGACAGTCATAGAAGCCCCGCCTCTGACATTGAGATAAACGGCATCTGGTACACACTGGATAATACCCGACAGGGTAATCGGGGGGACCATCAGCAATATCAGCGTCCACCCACCTTCTACAATGCTGCATTTCCCACCGCTCCACAACACAATCAGCCCTCGAGGCAGCAGCAACCCCACAACCATCAGAACCAACCTCAACAACATCGTCAACAGTATCAAGCTACAAATCAAGCTTCTCGATCATCCAAACCTCCAGAAGACCCGGTTGATATCCAGAAACAAATGCTGGAGGAAATTCGCAGCTTCCGGAATGAACTGTACGATCTACAGGTAGATGTTAATCGTCTATCCCGTTGGAAGGAAGAACAGACAGCCCCAGTCACAGCCATTCCAGCCCAAGTTCAAGCTAACCCCAATAGCTTAAACAAATCTCAATCATCTCAATACAATAATCAGGTATATTACTCAGATTTTTCCACATCTGAATACGAGATCCTTTCGTTTGACAATATCAATGCCATGTCCCTCAGGAGCGGAAGGACCGTGGTCGTACCTGACCGGGCAAGGGAATCTGACCATCATGACTCGGAAGATCAACCGGAGGATGCTTATGAGGATGAAGATGAAGGACGCCCGAGGATTTCAGCTCAAAATAAGGGAAAAGCATCTATGGAGACCACAGAGGACCTTGAACCTCTAGTTGCTGCAAAAATACCTTTGTCACCATTTCAGCAATATGATTATTATCCAAAACATTATGATTGTAATAAGAACTCCAAATCCAATAAAGATGCTCTTATTTATGATTCTGGATCTCTTTCTAATGCCTCAAATGCTTCCATTCCTTTCCCTCATGCTCTTAAGAAAGGAAAACAAAAGAAAATTATCCAGAGTGACCCAGTGATGGAAAAGTTCTGTCAACAGAACATCATAGTGAAGGTACCCTTTGATCAATATGTGGCCAGTAATCCGGCATTTCAGAAATATTTGAAAATGAAATGTACCCCCACCCAGACTCGTACAAAGAAAACAAATCAGTTTGTGGAGACCCATGTTCTGACAGTGGCCACTACCAAATGCGTCAGAAACCAGCATTTACCAAGAAAGAAAAGAGATCTGGGTGCTCATTATGTGGAAAGCCGCATTGGCGGTATCGCATTCACACGCACACTTCTCGACAATGGTTCTTCCATCAATCTTCTTCCCTTAGCCTTATATTACCGATTGGAGTTAGGATCTCTTCAAAAATCACTATCTTTACTCCAATTCGCCGACAAATCTACTAAAAGACCTACGAGAGAAGTGAAAAACATTGTCATTATGGTTGAGGGTACGGAATACAAAGTGGACTTCACTGTCCTTGACATGGAGAACCCGAACCATTGGAAAGAGTCGCAAATCATTTTGGGAAGACCATTCTTAAGAACCGCCAAGGCTGTATTCGATTACGGCACTGGAATGACGAAATTCCGCTCCCTAGATGGAGAAGTGGATCTGAAATGAGACAAACAAAATGGCAAAGACCCGATTCCGAATCGACCACTGAAGATGCCGAAACATCCGAGTGTAATCTGATCAGCACTACCGGACCTTGGGACCAACTGCCAGATCTTCACATGGATACCATCACATCAGAAGAAGAAACAATGTGCCATATAGTATGTGAGCTATTGCCAGACAAATCTGAACACCTGGATGTGTATAATCTTGATGACACAGAAATCCTTTCGTATTGGTCCATCCCATCTTCGTCGGAAAAAATCGATGACGAGTCGGACGCGGCTTTGGCCGAATTACCGCACTACTTTTGCGATCCGACTCACTTTCCTTCAAGATCAGTGGCTAGCATATCACAGAATGATCCACCACCAACAAGCACTGAACCAGACTTAAAAGATATTCAGCCAGATTTGATTGATGATGTAGATCTGCCAGAGCTGAAACCCCTCCCTCCCACATTGAAATATGCATTTCTCAATGGACCAAAAGACAAATTCCATGTGATCATTAGCTCATCATTGACCTTAGAACAAGAATCCATACTACTAGAAGTCCTTGAGCGAAATCGAAAAGCCATCAGTTGGACGGTGTCGGATCTCGTAGGAATCAACCCCGCTCTCTGCTCACACCAAATTTATGTTGAGGATAACGCAAGGCCTTCCCGTGAATTTCAGGGAAGATTAAACCCCAATCTTCGGGAAGTGGTTAAGAAAGAGATCGAGAAATGGTGCAAAGCAGGTTTTATATACCCCATTTCTAACTCCAAGTGGGTGGCCCCCCTTCATGTCATCCCGAAGAAGTCGGGAATCCAGATGGTCACCAACGAGGAGGGGGTCGAGATCGCGACCCGAGTACCCACGTCGTGGCACGTCTGTGTCGATTACAGGCGCCTGAATGCTGTGACCAAGAAATATTACTTTCCACTGCCATTTATTGATCAAATCTTGGAGAGACTTGCAGGGAAAGCATTCTTCTATTTTCTTGACGGGTACTCTGGCTACAATCAAGTAGCTATCACTCCCGAGGATCAGGAAAAAACCACATTTACATGTCCCTTCGGTACCTACGCATTCAAGCGCATGCCATTCGGGGCTTTGTAATGCCCCAGGAACCTTTCAGCAGTGCATGATTGCCGTATTTGCCGAAATGGTGGGTGATTTCCTGGAAGTCTTCATGGATGACTTCTCGGTCCATGGTGATTCATTTGATACATGTTTAGCACACTTGGATCGAGTCCTCAGGAGATGCAGGGAGGTTAATTTGGTACTTTCTTGGGAGAAGAGTCACTTCATGGTGACTGAAGGTATCGTGGTGGGGCATGTCATCTCAAAAAAGGGAATGGAGGTCGACCATGCCAAGGTGGATGTGATCAAGAAACTTGAGCCACCAAACAATGTCAAGTCAGTGCGGTCTTTTCTTGGGCATGTTGGATTTTATCGAAGGTTTATCCCTGATTTTTCAAAGATCGCCCGCCCACTGACTGAACTCTTAGGAAAAGACACCGAGTTTATTGTAAACCACAAATGTCTTGAAGCCTTTGAGCTCCTCAAAAAGAAAATATGTGAATCGCCAATATTACAAGCTCCCGACTGGTCTCTTCCCTTTGAGATCATGACTGATGCATCGGATTTCGCTGTCGAAGCTGTACTTGGACAAAGACGGGATGGAATCCCTTATGCGATTCACTACGCGAGCAAAGTATTGGATCCTGCACAGAAAAATTATACAGTGACTGAAAAGGAAATGCTCGCGGTTGTTTGGGCCCTTGAAAAATTCAGATCATATATATTGGGCTCCAAGGTGATAATTTTCACTGATCATACGACAATTAGATACCTCATGGATAAGAAAGATGCCAAGGCATGGATTTTGAGGTGGATCTTGTTAATCCAGGAATTTAATTTGGAGATCAAAGATAAACCTGGAATAAAGAATGTTGTTGCTGATCACCTTTCCCGAATTGAGAAAAATGATTATCCTGACACTGGACCTATTAAGGAGACTTTTCCAGACGAAACTGTTTGCGCTATTGATTCAACCCCATGGTATTCCAACATCGTAAACTATCTTGTCTCCAAGAAGGTTCCCTTTGGTTGGACCAAGAGAATGATTGATGAACTGAAGTCGGATTCAAAAAAATACCATTGGGAAGATCCTTTCCTTTTTTATGAAGGAGCGGATTGTGTCTGGAGAAGATGTATTCCTCAGGAAGAATACCAGAGTGTCCTCACACATTGTCATACTCTCGAGGCTGGAGGGCACCATTCGGGAAAGAGAACCGCACACAAGGTACTCCAATGTGGATTTTACTGGAAGACTTATTTCGTGATGATAATGAATTTGTACGGTCTTGCCCGATTTGTCACAGGATGGGAGGGACCGTTGGTTATAGAAATGAAATGCCCATGCAACCAATGATTTTCTGTGATGTTTTTGATGCATGGGGGATTGATTTTATGGGTCCCTTTCTCAATAGCAATGGATTTGAATACATTTTGTTAGCGGTTGATTATTTGTCTAGATGGGTAGAGGCTATTCCAACCCGAACCGCAGATAGCAAAACCGTCTGTAAGTTTATCAAGGATAATGTCATTGCAAGGTTCGGGATACCAAAAGTTTTGATTTCTGATGGAGGTAGCCACTTTGTGAATAGGGAAATGAGATCTTTGGCTAAGGAGTACAAATTTGAACATAGAATAGCCAACCCTTATCATCCACAATCTAATGGCATGGCAGAGGTTTCTAATAGAGAGGTGAAGAGTATACTTCAAAAGTTGGTTCGTCCGGATATGAAAGATTGGTCAAAACTATTGGATCAGGTTCTGTGGGCCTATAGGACAGCATATGAAACTCCACTCAGTACTTCACCTTTTAGGATGATCTATGGCAAACCATGCCATCTACCTGCAGAACTGATTCACAAATCTGAATGGGCGATCAAAAAGTTGAATTGGAGTTGTCACCTTGGGAAATTATGTCGAGACTTAAATCTGAATGAGCTAATTGAAATCCGAAACCGAGCATATGACAACAATGTGATTTATAAGGACAAGGTCAAGAAATGGCATGATAGACACATTCGAGATAAAACCTTTGTCCCTGGGCAGAAAGTATGGTTGTTCAATGCTCGGTTAAAGATTTTTCATGGGAAACTGAAATCAAAATGAACGGGTCCCTATGTTGTCATCGATGTGCATACCAATGGAAGTGTGGACATTGCAGAACTCAAAGATGATGCACAACCTTTCTCAGTGAATGGACAATTACTGAAGCCATATATAGAATCATACAAAGAACTTACAGTGCAAGTTAAAGTCATCTACTTCACGTAGAGCGAGGACATTGACGATGTATCAGATCAGTCCCACCCTCCCTCCCGACCACATCGGTCTCCTTGTACAACTTCTTCCTCTACTTAGGCCAAGGCCTAAGTATAGGGGGGGACCGATGCCATTTGTATATACCATTTCCCTCATCACACTCCTATCTCTCGATCTCTCCATCTCCACCTTTCTTTTAAACTTAGGCTGCCAGAGCCTAAGTATAGGGGAAACCGCCACCCATCTGTATATAATCTCCTCATTTACATATCCCGACCGCCTCTTTTTGCGCTCTTCTTCTATACTTAGACTATTCACAGTCTAAGTATAGGGGGGATAGCCATTGTATAATTTTACTCTCTTACGCTTAACCTGAGCTATGTCTTCATTACGCTTCTTGTGTATGAGGACACAACACTCGCTAAGTATAGGGGGGTCTGTATATATACTGTGTATATATTTTAGCCATACCTCGTACTTGCGTATAAGTCTATATGTATTTATGGGGTGGGTATTAATTAAAAAAACTTAAAAAGAAAAAAAATGCTACTAACACTGACTATGCCCAAAATTTTTGGAAAAAAATGGCTTCTTATTTATTTTTGCATAAAAAAAGAGAAAAAAATCCCTTGCATATAAATTTTTTTTTTCTGCATTCCACACACTTGCACCTCATCCAGTATCGCATTCATTTGCATCTGTGAAAATTCATTGGGTTCTGAACCGAGTTATGAGCCGAAACCGAGAGTGGTCTGGACTTAACCTTAATCAACCTAATTTTTAAAGGAACTTCACCGAGAAATAGGATTTTAGAGTCTTCAGGTCTGTGACTTAATTCTTTGAGTTTCACATGACAATGCACAGAGTTTGACTCTTAGTGTCTAACCAGGTCTCTTCATTCTGGGTACAACTCTGGAATAAGGAATTAATTTGTACTCTCGCACTATGCACTTAGCTCAACTCAAACGGGATGTTGGAAGACCGTGTAAGTTTCTTTTCTGGTAGCATGGAAATCTAAAGACCGGAGTACGGGTTGAAATAAAGCTTCAGAAAAGGGATGGATGGCTGGGCACAATTTTTTCTAAAACCCCAAAAAATGTACGGAAACAAAAGATTCTATATCCGTAGGGACAAAACAAGATCCAAGCAGAATCACCAAAAACTCCAAATACAAAGAAGCATTCTACCAAATAAATATCCGACCAAAAGGTCCGAGCTTCAAGAAACCTGCAGATCTTGGTGAAGACTCGGCTACACTGGCCATCTTCACAAGGAGAGGTGACTACACTGGCCACCCTCCAGTTCTTTTCTCATTCTTCTAACTTCTCCCCCCAATTCGATTGTGAACACAGCGCGACAGACCTTATAAGGAAATACCTGACTCCCCGAGGACGAGTTACTGGAGAGGAGGTTTGCGCGGTAGTCCGGTATTCTGGGTGGGAAGAGCTAAAACCTTTCACACACAAGAGTCGATTATTCAATGTTCATAGGGTATACTTTGGGAAGAGGATTGATCTAAGATGACTTCTGAGCCGAAGCTGTAAGTAATGATGTGTAAAACTTAAGGGTTGTTGATTTTAAAATTCTAAGTCTCACAGAAGTTCCGATACACAAATAATCCCAAGGTTGAGTTTAGGTTCACTTTCACCTTCAGCTCATGGTCTTGGTATGGAACCCAATCTCATTTCACTTCATGGCATTTCCTTTTGATGCTCAGGGACGAGCATGCTTTAAGTATAGGGGGATGACGAATCTCGTATTCATCACTCTAAATCTCATTTATTAAGCTCAAATCCCCTAAAATCAACAGCATATTTGCATCTATTCTGCATAATTAGCATTCATGCATGATTTCATAAGAATTGCATTTTAGCATAAATTTCTGCACAAAATAAGAAGCCAAAAATCCAAGCCAAATTGACCTGTAAATAGCCTGACCTCCCAGATTTTTAACTCATTCATGCTAACTCCTAATAACCCAAAACCACCTCCATTGTGTACATATCACAAACAAGAATAAAGGAAAAATACAAAAAAATAACTAACTCAAATAAGTGGACCAAAAAATCAACCCTAATTTCAGAATTTTCGGACTAAAACCCTCATATCTCCCTCATCCAGTATTCGTTTTAATCCTACTCACTTTTGAACTAATGTACATTCAATTACCTTCAAAACAAGACCAAGTTCAAGTGAATCGAAGCTCGTATGTGAAAGTTGGGTTTTGGGCCTCTTTTGTACATTGTATATTTTAGCGGTTTTTGACCTAATATTTTATGTACATATTTTATTAATTAATAAAAATCCAAAAAATTAGATTAATGTGTCTTTATTTACTCTTGATTTTTACCGTATTATTCCGAATTTTTACCTGTTCTAAAAATGACATAAAAATTATAAAACCTAAAAATCAAGGTATTCTATGTACATGGGATACCCCAAAAATTCACTTTGTGCAAATGAGCGATTTTGGTTTTGATGTCTTCATGAAAGTTGTAGATCTCATCGAGACGAGCAATTTTTGTAAGAAATATTTTTGATCTGAGGTCATTTACTATTTTTTATTGCTTTTACAAAATCTTTTATTTCCGAATTTTCTGGTGCTGAGACGTGGCAGCACCTGGTGCCGCCACGTGTCAGCCATTTTTGGCTATATTATATATTCGTTTTAATAAAAAAAATATTAAATAAATTAAATGGGTGCACGTGCGTCGCACGTGCTCTCCCTTCCCCTCTCTCTTCCGCCACGTGGTATGCTGACGACCGTCCCATCTCGGCCGATCGGACGGCCGTTGTACGTCATCTTCCACAGTGCGCCCTGCCTCTTTCGTTCCGCCTCCCCAACCCCCGTGATTTTCGCCGTCGCCGCCGCGAATCTCGCAGCCGCCATCTCAAATCGATTTGCCGCCTGGCCACGAATCCATCTCCGATCCTCTACATCCACCACCGCAATCGAATCCCCCACATCCCGTTGATCTCCCAATCCTCGATCTCGTCGATACCCTTCCAACTTCGGCCGAATCCCCTTCACCTACTTAAGAGACTACGTCGCCCCAGAGCTCTTCATCCGCCGTTCCTTCATCGAGTCTTTCCTCTTCGGTGTGACAGCCCGTGACGAACTCCTCGCCGGCGTGATCCGAGGCCGAGCTCCTCGCCGCAGCACCGCCCCCGAAGCCGCTGCTCCGCTCCGGCCACTCGCGGTCGAGCCACCCCTCCAGGTTATCTCTCTATCTTTATCTCTCTCTATCTCTCTCTCTCTTTCTCTCTCTCTCTCTCCTCTGCCTCCGACCCTTCATCGCCGGCCGACTCTTCATCGTCTTCGACACCCGTCTTCACCGTACGTTCTTCATCGAGCTTCGCAGCCTTCGACAACCGCAGCTTCCTCCAGGTGCTCCAGGCAACCTCCGCCTCTGCCTTGGCCAGCCGCACCTTCACCGATGCTCCGCCCTCGCGCCAGCCATCACCGCCCTCTTGGCCGTGTGTCGGCCAGAGGAAGGTCAACCGTCCTTCGTCGCCACCTCCTTCTTCTCCAGCGACAAACTCCACCACCGCCGGCCCTCCGCTTCATCGACCACCGCCAGGCACCGCTTCACCAAACGCCACTGACACACCCTCTGCCGCGGCCAGCCCCCACCTCAGCTGCTCCACCACCGGGCATGACGCCCGAGACCTCCCCACGCACGTGCTAGGCACGTGCGTTCCGGGAGGGACGTCATTCCTCACAACCACCCAGATCACGTGCTTCGCACGTGACCGTAGGTTATTTACAAAAAAACCCCTCTGGAGTTCTCATTATTACGCACAACCCCCACCGTCCAAGGAGCACGTGCGTGGCACATGCTCCCTTGGAAATATTGCATCAAACCCCCCTGACTCCCAGATATTTACATTTCAGTCCCTCATTCTGCATTAATTATTTATTTGAATTGCATATGTATCCTTACGGTCCCCCTCTGTTTTGGACCGATTCTTTACAATATTTTCTTAATTCAAAAATAGCATGACGTTTGTTGACTAATTCTCTAAACTTTGACATTTTGTGGACAATTTTGTGATTGATGGTTAATTAATAAATAATTTTTTGGTGAAAATTTATATATTTTGCCCATTCTGTGCTCTGAAATTGATAGTTGATTAACCATTGCTCTAAAAATCCTCGAAAAATCAAACATTGTAGAGTTAATTGTGCTTAACATTGTATCCAAAAAGATTTGCATTTGCATGCATACTTTTCCTTGTAAAAATCATTTTGCATATTTTAGTATTTAATTTTTAATAGGTATTAAACCCCACATTTTCGAAGTTTAGGATTTTTCTGAGATTCATCACCAAGTGATAGATCTTAGATAATTTTATTTCTTGAAAATAAGTAGGTTTAGTATTTATTATAATTAAATATTGAAAGTCATTTTGTTTGATTTAAAAATCCATAAAAAGTCATTTTGTATCCAAAAATTCCAAAAAAATTACAGTGCATTCATTTCATCATAATTTACGTTGTGGCCAAATTTCGTATTTTTCGGACATCGTTTAAATGTAATTCACATCTTAGTCCCTAAAATAGGCCAAATTAGCATATTGCACCCTCTATTGCATTGAAAATTCTAAAAAAAACCGTCTCGAAAACCAAACACGAACTCTGATAGACTTAATTTAGGTTGTTCCTTTGCCTCCTTATGATCGACCTTGGGACTTGACCAAGTAAAATAAACATAAAACCACGAGAGTAAAAATTGAACATATTATTTGTGGTATTTTCTTGACCGTTTCCGATTTCCGCCTACAATGCACGACAAATCATTCTTTAACACGAACGATAAAAACAACTTTTTAAACCCGCCATTTCCGGAACCGTCACATGGATGTCCAAATTTTTAGCACCGACCTTCATATACACATCAACAATCTCACCATCACGCACATCAGAGACCAGTATATTCAGGCCATTCTCTTGCTAAATATCCATATCTACATAATCATCAGCAACAATAGTCACATATTATACCTCAAATATCTCCTCAGCCATACGCATTATAGCTGCAACACATTTTTAGGCAGAAGAGAGCAGAGAGATAGGGATGGACTACTAAGCCAGAGTTATATGCATAGTCCTTGGCACTGAACCAGATCATGAATATTCTTAGAATGCTTCAGGATGTACATAGGATATAGATTGAGCGGGTTAACCATCATCTAGATGAGTTAGTCATGTCTAAAAACACTCTTCCAACACAGCCGCATATGAACCCGAACAATAAGAGGTGGCATCCAGATCAGGTAGAAGCCACTACAGGTAAGGTCACCTTTCATGAATTTTTATCTAACTTCATTCGTCTTAGGAGCGGTAGACACCCATGAGTACCTGATCTAGAGGAGGAGAGGGCACATGGTGATGAGGAGCGAGAGCCTATCCATGATGAGGATGTGCTTCTGATGTTGAGGAGGAGGACTACGAGGACCATGATGATGTCATATAGGGAAGCAATATGGATATAGGCAATTCAAATGATTGATGAATCTCCATGTCATCACCTTTATCCGTTCATTTTGGCATTTATACCATAGCTAAATGCTTGTAAATATCATTATCAAATTAACATTCATTATTCATTTCATAATTCCTGTATAAATTATATCGATTAAATAAAAATAAATGAATAAAGAAAAGAAAACGAATCAATTTCCAAAAGGTACTTTATGACCCTAAACTCCGAGACCAAGTCAAGAATTGACTGGGTCGACAAGGAATAAAGTAAGGGGACATAAGGGTCAAATATACGATTAAAATCCTAATTATTTTATTCATCAATAAGCCTTTTTTGGACCCATTTTATTCTCTATTAATTATTCATCAAATAAATAAAGTTGTACATATAGATAAAAATACAAATAAAAATACAAAATTGTTTACGCAAAAATAATATTTAGTGTAAATTTTATACTCAGAATAAAAAGCTAAAATCCAAACTTTCCATACCAATATCTCCCCAATAAAAACTCAAAATACATTAAAATCACGTCATTATATAACTTTTAATTAGCTATTTAATGAAGGTGGTTTGAGTTAATTTGAAGTTAAAATGCAAAAGTTAGGATTTGGACTCCTATTGTATAGTATACTTGAATAAAATATTCAATTTATTTATTTTTATTATTTCTATAATTTTATATTTTTATTTTTTTATATATTATGTATAATATATGTACATATCAAGAAAATAATAAAACCAAAAGAAAATACAAAAATAAAATAGTCGATGTAAATACATAGATGAAATACTTGTACTTAGACCTATATAATATATACCCCTATTTATTTAAGTGTATAAATATTATCAACAAATACAATAAAAAATTATTTTTGTACCAAAAAAGTTATAAATATATATAATATGAAAAAAAGAATAAGATAAAAAATACAAGATAAAAATAAAATGAACAAAACATAATTCAATATACCTATAAATACACTTGTAAAAAGTAACGTGTAATAAAGTAAATCATAAAAATAAATAAAAACATATTAAAATACTACATAAAATAATAAACAATTTTATTTTTATAATAAAATTTTAATAAAATCATTTACATTTTAATTAATTATTTTGAATAATGCTCCTATTTTGTCCTATAGCATCCCTCGTGGACCAATCAGGAGGCGAGGTCTGTTGAACCAAGTCAATTGTCCTTCCCCCGCCTCTAATGTCTATTAGAGCTTTAAGACCCCCACTTTCCTGAATTTTCCAAGCCACCCATGCCTACATTTTCCTCAAGTCCTTCATAGATTTCGTTCACTTTGTGATTACTATCCTCGCCTACTCGTTAGATTCATCTAATTTGCCTAGAACCACGAATAAATCTCGATCAAAGATCGACCAAACCCTTATCTATAAATAAAACTAAAATTCCTTCCATTCCCTTTTGATCCCTTTATGAGCTCTATAGAGTCTTTAGCCATTTGCCTGACAGTTCACCGGTGATAGAGGTACTTTCCATGAGGTTCGGAGCACCACAAGAGGAGAAGAGGAGGTCCAGACGGTGCTCCGGTGACGTCCTCCTCCTTTCCCGTCCAGGTAAGAACTACGCATTTTACTTTCCCTAGATAGATTTTCATTTCGTCGTTCCATTTCCACACTTAATTCAGTCATTAGATCATTAGATTAGCGTAATTTCACTAATTTTGTTCCCTGAGCTATTAGGGTTCCAGCTAATTCACTATGATCGACTCCTCGTTCTGACACGCCAATCATCCCATTTCCATCCTATTCCATTTCTTCATTGAATCGATCCATTAGATCCCATTATGTAGATCAGTCCGATCAGTCCATCAGAGCTCCTTCCTCTACCGTAAGCTAGAGCATCTTCATTCCCCCTCAAATTGACTCGAACATCGCCAATAACATCCCAGAACTGATCGACTCCGTATTGTGTATCTTCCCATCATCAACGCAAGTTTGGAAGACCCCATTTGAGGGGCATTTGAAGTCAAGAACAGATCTCTAGGTGCCCGATGCTCCAATCTCCCTCCAATGGGGTCTGAACTTTTTTGATGCATCCTTCAGCTACGGAACAACAAGACGAACCCATAAAGAATCTCTGCTGCTCATGAGGAGCTCGGAGCAGATAGGAGGAGTGGATCAAAGCCACGTAGAGCCATGTTCTTGAAGTGTTCTTCCAAGACACTCCAGGACCGTCTGATCAAGAGCCCCACTCTAGATGTAGTAAATGGTTTTCGATCAAGCGAGCCTCAATAGTTAGATCTCTACCTAAGGTCTAATATTAGCCATCATCATTGAACCATCATCATGTGATGTGGAAACGCCACGTGTCCAAGTGAAGAGATCTAAGACGTTGGCCCACACGCAAATAGGGGTAATTTGCACTAAACCCTGTCGTCTTTCATTATTTCTTTTTAGTATATATAATATAATATGGAATGTAAAAAAATGTAAAATTTACATTAAGATCCCTATAGCTTCTTGATATTTCTTTTATATCCACATCAACTCAGCTCACGTGGCTCGCCACATGAGTTGGGAATTTTGCGGGCGTACCCCTCCATTTTTGTATATTTATTTTTAATATATGAAGTTGTATATTATGTGTATACATTGTGGAAAAATTGCACAAAGGACCAGAACTATTGTTTATTTGCAAAAGGGCCCTTCTACAACAATTTTAATTGAAGTAATTACTGAAAATTGCCTATAAACCATTGGGTTTTGTAAAATGGTTCTGAAATGCATATATACTTATTTTAATAGAAATAGGTCCCTTCTAGTACCTTGAACTCCACTTTCTTGATTATTTTCGTTAAAAATACCCCATGTTTATATTTAACTTTGGAAAACATATGCACGAAAATGCTTTCCATGATGAACTTTCATGACATGATTTTTATTCTGCATTTTGAGGCATTTATTTATTTATTAGAATTTAAACAGTGAGAAGTTTATCCTTTCTTGGTTATTAAAATGCCAAAAAATATTAAAATTCCAATAGAAAATATAAAAAAATATATGTTGTTTATTATGACCTATATTAACTCTAGAAGAAATTCCCTAAAAATAGAAAAGAAAATAAAAAAAATTAAAAAGATCTAAAATCTAGTAAAAATAGAAAAAATCATCAAAGATTCCAGAAATATTTATTTTTATCTCTAATTTCTCTATACTATTATTTATGTATTTAAATTAATTTGAAAAATTTTGACACTTATATCTATTTTTATCCTTCAAATCAATCTGGCCTAGTAATTTAATCCATGATTTTGCGATGTTTTTTATTTTAAAAATAAATAAAAATATGCAAAAAATCATAAAATCACAAAAATATGAGAAAAATATAAAAAGCCTAAAAAATATTTCCCATGTATTTTTGGATGATTTGTAGATGTGTATACTATATATATATATATATGTTATCTATGTACTTTTACTATGTACTAATATGTTATATATAAATATATTTTCCTTTTATCATTATAGAAACAACAAAAAGAAATTAAAAATTAGAAATTCAAAAACTTAAATAAAGGAACACACACACACACATACACACACACACATACACACACACATATATATATATATACAGTTTGTGTTTACGTGATTGTTTTTATATCCCTACCTACATATATATACATACATATATATATGTGTATTAATATAATGTATATTATTATTATTAAATTACCTATATTTACTATTAATTTAAATAAAAATAAAAAATAAGAAAACCTAAACAAAAGACTTAAAGAAAATTATAATACACAATGATTGGCAATAAACATAGGCGACCTAGCTTGCTCACTATGATTCGACCTCTACATGCTTAAATGCTATTCATTTTTGTTTGTAGAGTATAATAAATTGTGCCTCGCATTTTTGCCTATTTCATTTCCTACTTTTATATTTTGGGTACATGTTGATAGGCTTTAGAATTTCTCGCAGGTCGCATCAGCGACAACTTATCTTTGCACTCCGTGAGGATACCTTTTTTTAGATCCACTTGAAAGATACTGGTCATCAAATGGCGATGTTTCCAACGAGCAACCTATGTTGCCTATTTTGTATAGATTTATATTTTATTTATTTATTTATTTTCTAGTACAAATTTTTCTATCTCTTTCTTACTTGTATATCCATCATTTATTGTTTTGTTTAAATATATTTTTTGATTAATTGTGATAATATACCTTTTTTACGATGTTCGTTGCTAGGGTTCGCTACACGAGGATGACCACTTAAGAGGATGATGTAGCTTAGCAAGGTAGAGATTGGTCCTCCTTTTATGACCAATTGAAGAGGCAGCATGCATAGCAAGGAGACTAATTAGCGTAGATTTTTTATTTATATTTTTATTTATATTGGTGAGAGATAGTGATTTATTCATTATTAATTGTAATCATTATGGACTTGGACACTACTCTACTCTACAAGGTCCATTGCCCAGATGATTATTCACTTGGGGGCCTTGTCGTGGTTTTATCGTGTTTTCATCTCTTTGTTTTATTTATTTCTCAAAGTTTTGAGTTTTCTGCCCTTCTTTTTATATGTTTTTTGTTCATGGAGCCCCAAGACTTTAGGTTGCTTGTATTCGTAATTAGGTACAAACCCTAATAAGAATTATGTTCCTATAGTCTCTTACGTTTGGATCTAGTCAAATTAATACTTGTCGAATTTTGGACTTGAGACCATGTGTTTGAAGGATATTGATGATCCTTAAGCGCATCACGGAAGCGTGTTGATCGCATCGTATGCGATCGGAGCAACTAGTCGTACTAGATGCTAGATGCAGCGGAAATTAAAATTTTTAACTTTAAAGATGAAACCACATGATCACGAGAACATTTCTCGGATCGTTTCATCAAACCACAAAGTACAAGGAATACCTCTTGAAGCGTGGTTGTGATCGCGAGATCCCAAAGTAGAGATCCTCCTATCTTAAGTCCGATCCACGAAGAACGCACTTGCGGGCGTGATGATGAGTCACGTTCCTTCCCGCAATCCTCGATGAAGATCCAAGCGTCGAAGAAGAAGCCCAGAGTCTCTCCTTTCTCAACACAAAGTGGACGGCCACTTAATGGAGAAGAGAAAGAGAGAGAGTGCGAGAATGAGAAAGAGAGAGAGAGAGTTGTCACCTTGTACAACTCTTAATGATGTACCATGGAGAGGCTACCCTAGCCCTCCTTATATACTAGTTTAGGATCCAATGGATCTCAATCCATGGGACACATGGATCCAAGGGATATGCTTGGTCCATGATAAATCAATGGCCATGATTTGTTGTTGGTTAAAAACAACAACATCAATTTAAACATTAATTAACTAAGAGATAATATGATAAATGTAATGGAGCTAACCACCCTCCTAAAAAAGGGGGGGGCGTCACCCATGAACCATTCATGGGTGACGCCACCTATGAAGGTGGTTATTGCTCCATTTTATTTATTTAATTATTCCTTAATTAATCACAAAAATATTCACAAAAATAATTCTAAATTAATTTGTGAATATTTCAATCATGCCATTGAATATTATGTGAATCATATTCACAACCCAAACTAGTTAGTAAATTGCATTTCCAATTAATTAATAAATGTGAATCCAATCCACATTATTAATTAACAAATGCTATTTACATAAATTCTCTCTCTTATATATGTATATTATAAATCATATTTATAACACACATATATCATGGATAGTGTTATCCACATTCTCTTAATCCTTGATAATTAAATCTCATTTAATTATCTTGGATAATAATATGAATCATATTCATATTATGCTTGATAATTAAATTTCATCAAGTCCTTGCTTGGATATACATTTCATCAAATGAATTATTCTTGAACCCTTTCAAGAATAATGTGCTTTCTCCGCAGATACTTGGAGATAAGGACAGGGCGATTGTATTATTCCACGTATAGTGACTTGGATGTTGAGATCTTATCTCAAATCCAGATCTTACGGACCTCCCACAGATGCTTGATTAAATCAAGACCGCAGATCTATTCTTCTCATTGAATCTGAATCTCATTCAGATCAATGTCCAATACTTGGACTAAGATCAGATTGCTTCTCTACTGGAAGGAGTCACTAAAATCCAGACCTGTTTCATCACTCCCTCGGAATGGAAGCGTCATGGATATACAATCGTTTATGATCACATCACCCTCAGGTATTCCCAATACCTGTACATCCTGCATACTGGAAGACCCATGGTCAACCCGAAGATCAAGATCAATTTTACACTGTCTTCTTCAGGGTTTGATCACTAAGTTTCTCATTTGATCATTGGGATTTGGTATCGATCATATACTTTCCAAAAGCATATATCATACCTAGGTCTTGATCATATACTTTCCAAAAGTATATATCAAACCTACAAATTCAGTCAAGCTTCCAAAGCAAGACGACCGTGCACGGAATTTGATTCTTCCCAATATCTCATGAGTGAGCTCATGTCTTCCGGTTCAGTAGTGAACCTGTATGATCCCTTTGAGAGATCGTATTACTCATATGCCCTTATATGCACACCAACGCACCGGTGTATAGACCTTGGTTAGGTCATCAACCTATTGGTCTGTCAAATGTACATACTCAGACATATAGCAATACATCTGTCTCCGGTCAGAGGACGCGTGCCTATGCTGTGACAGCATTCAACATAGGACTTAGGTTATCTCGATCTCATTAAGTCAACTCATTGACCTAACTAATCTGACACCTCCGAATCTCTATTCCTATGCAGAGGACCTGCATCAAGAGGTCGGTCAGATATCAGCCTATGTGAGAAAGGATTGCCATCTCCTACTCAGGCTGGAGATCACATCTTAATAATCATTTGACGGTGCTTGATGAGTCCTCAATCTAACCCTTTAGATATTCATCCAAACACCAGCCTCTATGATTCAATAATTGAATCAACAGCTGTATGATCATTAAGACAGCCATGGTACATAACCCTAATTGTACAGAGGGACCTATTATGCAAATTATTTATTCTTCATTTCAGATCAGGGAATGATATGCGCAATAACATTTATTGCATAATGGCTCGCCGTGGGCTCACATGTCCAACAATCTCCCACTAGCCCAAAGAGCCATTAATGGGCTAATCATTTAAACTCACACTCATGTGACAATCATAGGCTATTTAGAAATAGCTAGGTAAGTTGATCAGTCACTCTGTTCCCAAAAGACTATGCCAAGTCCTTTTACGGCACTTGCATATCCCTAGGTAACAGTGCTCGCATCCAATGCGAATGTTGCATCTTATGCAACCAATACTCAATCTAGTCAAAGCAGTTATAGTGTCCTTGACACTATTGCTCAATAACTATTATAACCAGTATTTCCATAATCCTTATCAGAATACCCTTATTCCGGGAGATCACTATCTCTCAAGGTATCCATAGTTAAGACCTTTTAGATCTCTATCTATAAAGTCTTAATTTCTTGAAGATGAGACTTAGAGATCACTATCTCTAAAGCCTTGTCATCTTTGAAGATATCGTTATTACTGCAATCAAGTGTTTTCTCTGTAGGATTAGTAACAGTTTACTACTCCCACTACATGGCAGATATCTGGCTTTTGTACACATCAAGCATACACTAAGCTTCTCGTAACTGATGCACAAGTGCAAGCAGTTCTAGCATTCACTTCCTCAACTCTTTGAGGTGCTATTCCTTTAGATAGGTCAGTACCAAATCTCAAGGAAGGAAGCCTTTCTTGGAATTTCCAGGAATGGAATATGTCCAAGGTGTACTACAAATGTGACAGTCCCAATACCCTCTTTTCTTTGCTTCTGAACTCCTTCAGAACTAAGATCTAAGAGGTATTCTTGAGATCATATCTCAAGGTATGGAATAGCCGGATCATAAAACACTTATTATCATCCTTATATCATTCCAAATGATTAGGATATTATCTACATTTAGCATGATGAACACAATGGCACTCCCACTAAGCTTCACATGGTACATCAAGATTCTATCTGAAATCATAACACTTATGATTTCATCAAATCTGATGTTCCAACTACAAAAAGCTTATTTGAGTCCATAGATGGATTTCGTTAGCTTTCACATTGCTTTCCTCAACCATGAAGCCCTGGGGCTACTTCATGTGAATATCCTCATAGAGGTATTCTTAGAGGAATGCAATCTTGAATTACATCCTGAAGATGCAATAGTCAAGTTGTGTAGCTAAGGTTAGCAATATTCTGATGAGTTTAAGCATGGTTACCGAAGAGCAAGTCTCATTGCAAGCAATGTCTTCTCTTCCGATGTGTAGCTTATGGCTACGAACTGAGCTTTGAAGGTCTCTACCTTCTCATCAGGTTCCCTTTCTCTTGAAGATCCATTTACACCTTAATGGGTCAAACCCTTATAGGTGGATCCTCGAGGGTCCATATACAACACTTTGTATATGAAGTCTACTTTTGACTTTATTGCTAATATCCATCTTTCCATGTCATGATCCTTAGAAGCTTCATCACATGAAGCCCGATCATTGTCAGACTTAATCGACACATGGAATACATCCTCAAACTCATTTGAAGAGGTAATAATGTTTCATCTTTAATTATCCTTCTAGTTTCCGATCTCAGGAGCCTCATTACCATCTCAAGATTAAATGAGTTCCTACACTTCATTTTCATCTTGATTCTCAAGAGAGTCATCCTCTAAGAATCACATTCTTAGAGATGAGATCTTTTAAGAATCTCAAGGTCATAAAGTAGGTATCCAATACCATGCTTTATTTTCCTAATGAAGTAGCACTCTCAAGTGCCAGATTCCAGCTTACATGCATGGAACCTCATTAAGGATATATATTGTAGTCCCTACTACACGTACATATCTGGAAACTAAGAGGATAATTATGCTAAAATTCATCATTGATCAAATCATGTCACACATGATCCAATTGTATCTCCCTACAACTCCATTGAGTTTAGGTGTATTAGGAGGAGTGAGATAGAAATGATATTCATATCTCCATAAGGTATTCTTTGAATTTTATCTAATAGGTACAAGCTACCTAGGTTAGATCAAATTCATTTCATCTTTCTTCAAACTTTGGTTCTAAACCAAAATTGTGAAATCTTTGAACATTTCAAAGGTTTCTTAGGTGAAGAGAAGAAATCTCATATCATACATAATCATCAATAGATATCACATATCCATAATGTTTGCTATGATATAGATGATCTACATACATCAATATGTATGAGATCTTGAATACCTCGACATCTAACACCATTCCCAGAGAAGGGTGTATTGGACGTTTTACTTCGAATACAATATTCACAAGTATGTAAGATTTGAAATTTTAGACATTCTAAAGTTTCATATCTTACTAGTCTATTGATCAAATCAACAGCAAATGTCCAAGGCTTGATGCCAGATCATTGTCAAATGATCTTCATCCTCCTAATGATCTTATAAGGTTTGATTTTCAGTATTAGAAATCTTAATGAACCATTCATTAATATTCTAATTTTGTGGAGTCCACTAGATGTTAGATTACTATCTGAAATATTTCCATCATAACTCTTTATGATAGTTTTATCTCAGAATTCATGTTTATTTCCAACATTTAGAAACAAACAATGAGGGTATTCTAATATCTAGGTCATAGAGACATTCTCTAAGACTAAGGGCTCTCCCACTGAGAATATGAAGTCCATCTATCCAACAGAGACTGCTGCAACAATTACAGCAATATCCATGTAGATGACTACTAAACCTTAAGATCAAATTTCTAATCTTCTAATATGTATATGCAACCAATTGCAAATGTCATTAGAAAATTGGGATTCAATTGTCAGACTTTATCTTATGAAATAAGAAAGTCAGAGTCAATGATTTATGTGGATTATTCTGATGCTCTATCTGAGTCCTTCACTAAGGATTTTAGACAGACTTGATAGTCATACTATCAACACATCAACATATTGCAGTATCGGCATTTATCCAACTCTTTGGATGTCATATGGAAGTCACAGAAGTAGGTCAACTCTTTGACTTTCCTTCTTACTCGGGTCCGACCCATGCTTCCACTGCACTCTCTTAATCTATAAACAACCATTGCTTAAGACTAAGGATCTCTTATGTTGAATTCTAAGGATTTCAATACAAGAGCATTTCGACATTTATACATGCTTCATTAAATTCATTCAAAATGATTATTATGAAGCTTCATGAATGACTTGAGTATAGATAGTAGAATGATGACACTCATCATATCTACATACATCTTAACTCTTAGAGACTTAGGTTCAGGTAGGTATTCAAACATTTTGAATACATCATCTCTTTCGAGCCACCATTCTGCATAATGCAGAGAACCATGTCGTTCATGAATAAATGTCTAGAGCACATTTGTATGCCAAAAATATCTTCTTTTATTTTATAAGGATTATTCGACAATTACGATCACCATCGACATGTCACTTCCAAAGTACACTCGATGAAGGATCAAGACTACAGAGACATACACACCCTAAGGCGATGTCTTATTGTCTTATTTAATTGCCCTTCCTCATTATGTTGAGGGATCTTGCATATTGTAACCACATACATTATGTGTCCAATAGCAAGTACAATATCTGGATCATGAGTCCAATCCAAGATATTTTACTGGTTATCATTGAGTATAACATTGAGTGGGTTTAATGAAGGATTATCTGAAATAAGAAATTTGCATAAGGGTATATATATTATATATACATGTTTTACTTTGATTTAGGAATTTTTATATCAAAGTTGTCTTGCCTTGTCAACACTGAAAGTTCATTCCCTTAATTACTTTCAATGTAAGAGATATTCTTACCATTATATCTCTAGCAAGATCTGTGATCTCCTTTCCTATCTTTGTCGCATCCCAATAATATGAGAACTTACGACTCCGATAAAAAGAAGCGGGAACTCATTCCGCCTTGCAAGTCCAACTTGCATTCCCAATTCGGTCTTTAACACCCGGGCCCACCACCCCTAAGATGATGTTGACCCGTTGCTAATTGAACCAACCGTCAACAGGATTAGAACTCGCTATGCGCAATCCAATATCGCCCCAATAATATGAGGACTCGATATTGGGGTCACTACGTATACGGCCTTACTCTTTCGTGAAGCAAAGAGCCCGATCCAGATGCTCTTGCATATAGGATCTGTCACTTCGGACAGGCGTCTCCTACATACAATCCCTGGCGACGGAACCCTTCGCCTTGACGGGAGACCATGGATGTCACTTATGTGATCCTCCACCTCATATTCAAATTGTAATTAATTATCGTGAATCATATTCACATAATTAATTCTTCCAAGGGAAATACACATCTATTCAAAATAGAGTGTTTATTAGATATAATTAATTTAATCATATTAAATTAATCATTAATCCAATCATCAATCAACAAACATGTCTTTTACTTGAATAGTAGGTATATACTCAAAATACGTATTATTCGAATTTTAATAATTAGAAAAATACACATTGTCTGTCTCCGGTATTATACAGTCCCTACCCGCTGTCATGGCCAGTACCGACGAGAGTGGGACGGACCACATACGTTGCAACCCGCTACCCCAATGCTCTCCGACTAGGCACCACATCCGCCTCGGGAAAGGATAATACCAAATAGACCATCATGTACTTTGAGATGTCCATCGGTTTTTCAACCGAAATTATACCATATAATATAAATCAAAACATTTTTGATTATAAGGAGATTTGCTAGACAAATCCCCAATCCTATTCAAGCAAAAGGGTTTTTCATGTAAAAGTTGTCCTACAACTATTGTAGGATAAACTATGGTTTTCATGAAAGCAATGTTTGTTGATGAACCAATGATCAAGATCTAATATCTCATCATTGTGGTTTAGGCAAGTGTCATTCAATGAAATAATTATCTCTTTAAATATTTCACAAATATTTATCACTAATTATTCCAGAAAATTAACAATTAATTTTCATCATGATAATTGAATGACATATCACAAGGTTCAAGATCAAAATTGTTAATTTCCAGCAGTGACCCCCAATCACTAAAATTAACTTATCTTGATCAATTTAAATCCAAAAAATGCAAACTCAGTTTCCAAAGATTGCCTATTTGATTTATTAAAGAAACCAAGTGATAATTCACGCATTTTAAGGCGGATTAAAACCGTAATTATCTCATTAATTACGTTCAAATCTGCAGTTCCCGCAACAGTGAATATAGTCATATTCAAAAAGCCATATCTTGAGCAAATAAAGTCCAAATTTAGTAAACTCAAGTCCTATGGTTTCCTTGTTTAATGGGGAACAAAATACAATTGAAATTTTAGTGTTTAAACATTTTAAACAGAGCCGAAAAATTCAATTAGACAGAGGTGCGAAAATTGAAATGCAGTAAAAAAATTTCGCAACCCTTTCAAGAACCAAATCGTCTAAGGTCTATGGATCATATCCAAAACCTTATTCAACCTGGCTCTGATACCACTTGAAGGATATTGATGATCCTTAAGCGCATCACGGAAGCGTGTTGATCGCATCGTATGCGATCGGAGCAACTAGTCGTACTAGATGCTAGATGCAGCGGAAATTAAAATTTTTAACTTTAAAGATGAAACCACATGATCACGAGAATATTTCTCGGATCGTTTCATCAAACCACAAAGTACAAGGAATACCTCTTGAAGCGTGGTTGTGATCGCGAGATCCCAAAGTAGAGATCCTCCTATCTTAAGTCCGATCCACGAAGAACGCACTTGCGGGCGTGATGATGAGTCACGTTCCTTCCCGCAATCCTCGATGAAGATCCAAGCGTCGAAGAAGAAGCCCAAAGTCTCTCCTTTCTCAACACAAAGTGGACGGCCACTTAATGGAGAAGAGAAAGAGAGAGAGTGCGAGAATGAGAAAGAGAGAGAGAGTTGTCACCTTGTACAACTCTTAATGATGTACCATGGAGAGGCTACCCTAGCCCTCCTTATATACTAGTTTAGGATCCAATGGATCTCAATCCATGGGACACATGGATCCAAGGGATATGCTTGGTCCATGATAAATCAATGGCCATGATTTGTTGTTGGTTAAAAACAACAACATCAATTTAAACATTAATTAACTAAGAGATAATATGATAAATGTAATGGAGCTAACCACCCTCCTAAAAAAGGGGGGGCGTCACCCATGAACCATTCATGGGTGACGCCACCTATGAAGGTGGTTATTGCTCCATTTTATTTATTTAATTATTCCTTAATTAATCACAAAAATATTCACAAAAATAATTCTAAATTAATTTGTGAATATTTCAATCATGCCATTGAATATTATGTGAATCATATTCACAACCCAAACTAGTTAGTAAATTGCATTTCCAATTAATTAATAAATGTGAATCCAATCCACATTATTAATTAACAAATGCTATTTACATAAATTCTCTCTCTTATATATGTATATTATAAATCATATTTATAACACACATATATCATGGATAGTGTTATCCACATTCTCTTAATCCTTGATAATTAAATCTCATTTAATTATCTTGGATAATAATATGAATCATATTCATATTATGCTTGATAATTAAATTTCATCAAATGAATTATTCTTGAACCCTTTCAAGAATAATGTGCTTTCTCCGCAGATACTTGGAGATAAGGACAGGGCGATTGTATTATTCCACGTATAGTGACTTGGATGTTGAGATCTTATCTCAAATCCAGATCTTACGGACCTCCCACAGATGCTTGATTAAATCAAGACCGCAGATCTATTCTTCTCATTGAATCTGAATCTCATTCAGATCAATGTCCAATACTTGGACTAAGATCAGATTGCTTCTCTACTGGAAGGAGTCACTAAAATCCAGACCTGTTTCATCACTCCCTCGGAATGGAAGCGTCATGGATATACAATCGTTTATGATCACATCACCCTCAGGTATTCCCAATACCTGTACATCCTGCATACTGGAAGACCCATGGTCAACCCGAAGATCAAGATCAATTTTACACTGTCTTCTTCAGGGTTTGATCACTAAGTTTCTCATTTGATCATTGGGATTTGGTATCGATCATATACTTTCCAAAAGCATATATCATACCTAGGTCTTGATCATATACTTTCCAAAAGTATATATCAAACCTACAAATTCAGTCAAGCTTCCAAAGCAAGACGACCGTGCACGGAATTTGATTCTTCCCAATATCTCATGAGTGAGCTCATGTCTTCCGGTTCAGTAGTGAACCTGTATGATCCCTTTGAGAGATCGTATTACTCATATGCCCTTATATGCACACCAACGCGCCGGTGTATAGACCTTGGTTAGGTCATCAACCTATTGGTCTGTCAAATGTACATACTCAGACATATAGCAATACATCTGTCTCCGGTCAGAGGACGCGTGCCTATGCTGTGACAGCATTCAACATAGGACTTAGGTTATCTCGATCTCATTAAGTCAACTCATTGACCTAACTAATCTGACACCTCCGAATCTCTATTCCTATGCAGAGGACCTGCATCAAGAGGTCGGTCAGATATCAGCCTATGTGAGAAAGGATTGCCATCTCCTACTCAGGCTGGAGATCACATCTTAATAATCATTTGACGGTGCTTGATGAGTCCTCAATCTAACCCTTTAGATATTCATCCAAACACCAGCCTCTATGATTCAATAATTGAATCAACAGCTGTATGATCATTAAGACAGCCATGGTACATAACCCTAATTGTACAGAGGGACCTATTATGCAAATTATTTATTCTTCATTTCAGATCAGGGAATGATATGCGCAATAACATTTATTGCATAATGGCTCGTCGTGGGCTCACATGTCCAACAGTGTTGAGTGAGGTCTCATACAATGCTTGCAAGACCCATGGTGGTAGGCACTGAGTAGCATAGAAGATCATACTTTTGGTCTTTTTTCTAAATGATTAGCATGTAGTTCTTCACAACTAGTAGCAAGTATTGTCTAGGGAAATTTTGTCAATTCCACACCACCATGTAGCTATGATTAAAAATTTTATTTTGCTTAACACATGAAGAGAGCTGGGAAGGACTGTAAGTCCTCTAACCCTATGCATCATTAGATTCAATGATGAGATTTCCATCATTGAATCGAATTGCATGGTTTTTTCGGTATCTTCCTCTAATTTTTAGCATATAGGATTTAATTGAAAATCTACAAAATTGTTAGGTGCTTGTATGCAAAATATCCTAAAAAAAGAGAAAGCCAAAAATCTAAAACAAGGGGTAAACAAATTTTGAACATAATTAAAATTTATAATTGACTTCATTACCTTGGGTTCATAAAGACATTATTGTTTTCAGGTACTTTAGGAGGGGACCAAAACCCCTTCCATAAGCGAGGCACGACCTGCTAAGGATTAGAGCCTAAAACCCTGTCTGTAATTGCCTTGTGTACTCCTAGATTTTTGAAGTATTGGTGCTTCTATCGTACGTGACCCAATAGGGCTCTGTCATTGATGGTGTTCCCACCTTGTGTGGAACATTGACTTGTCCCAAAGTACTGAGCTTAGGCCACACCCTTACGGGTGTGTATGTCTTATCGATTTGCATCTGACTAGGTCCTTGCACACTCACAGGTGATTTTGTTGAGAGTGAGGTCCGAAGTAGTGGTTTTGCCTATCGGCTTCCTCCCTCTTATTCTTTAGCTAAGGATCTAGGAAGCATTACAAGGACCTCAAAAAGTGCATACTACAGTTTACAAAGGAGGATGACAAGTACAAGATACTTTTCTGGCCGTACTCTCACTTATATAGGTTTAGCATGCTAAGGACTTGTTAAAATATATGCCTGAAATAACCACTCTAAAAAAAGATAAAAATAGTCGATCCATTACGGCTTCACATTGTGTTGAGTTGGTAAACCATGTTTTGTATTGTGTTTGTTTGGATATAGATTAAGGTTCGAAGATCAATTCCTGTGCACTTGCACAAATTTTGTTATCTTTGTCTCCTCTTTGACCCCTTGTTTGTTTTGAGCCTTTCTACTATTTTAAAGTAGTTTTTATTTATCACTGACAATCATTTCCTTCTTCCTGCATCGATCATATTTTTCTCCACTCTGTCTATCCATGGATGGTTTAGTCGGGCCTCCATTGACACCTTCATTAATTCCATGGACTCAACATCGTCGATAATTCGAGGCGATTCCCAAGAACCCAATTCAAACCTTGCGAACAGATCTCTAGACTCATCCTCATCTTTCCACTTTCTAATATCCTCTAATAAGTTTGGACCACTCTTGTCCCACTTTCGCTCATTGCGAATGGAGGTCGATTTCATTCTACATCTTTTACTCCATTCACAACCATCTGGGATTGACCCTGGTATCAGATTCATCACTCTAGCAGACATTCAATTTCAAGTGGTCTGATTGGGATTCTCTTCCATTGCAGATAGAAACCAATCCTAGTCTTGGATCCCAATATAGAGTTCATCTCCTCATACTCAGACCTAGAAATTTCTCCTTAAGAAAAGGCCAAAGGGTAGCAACCATCCCAATCAAAGCAGATCCAAGTGCTAACTCAAAATAAGGTGTAAGCTTAGTTCTTGGCTTCCATCAAAGCCATCCAACATAACTAACGGAACTGGCCCTCGTGCAGACTTCATTTCAAGATATGTTGAATGACATGAGGAACATACTAGCAGGAGGAGGTGGTGGAGAAAGACCCCATGATGTACCAAAATAAGAAGAAGAGCTAAGGAATGGGATCCCAAAATCGACGCTGAAGGAGACATATAATCTTGGAGACAACCATATGATAGAGTGGATTCGCATCCCTCTAGTCCATACTCACTTCGAGCTAAAGATCCAATTTCTTTCTCTTTTACGCACTTTTCACGGGAACACTAATGAGAAACCTACATTCAACTACAGCAGTTCTCTCTCATCTGTAGAACCACCCACTACCCTAGCATTCCCTTAGGTGTAGTCCAGATGACTGCAATCCTCTTCAGCTTGCAAGACAAGGTAGTATACTGGGTCAACCATTTGGGAAAGGTTGTGACGACCTCGAAGGAACTTAAATCTGTGTTCATTCATAAGTATTACCCTCTTAGTCTGCTCAACCAGATGCAAGCCATAATTACTAACTTCACTCAAGCTACTCATGAGTCAATTCATGAAGAGTGGGAGTGATTTACTTAGCTGCAGGAGAAGTTCCCCCACCACAAGATATCAAAGAACAGTTTGGTCCAACACTTCTTCAGGGGTCTGAATGTAGAGAGCCAAAGACTAGTTAACACTTCCTTTGGGGGATCCCACTTTAACAAGGATGACGATGGGGTAAGACGGATCATTGAAGAAATGGTCGAAGGAGAGGCTACCCTCTCTTCATCACGTTCTTATTAGAGTTGCCTCAGGTCCTCCACAAGCATGTCCATATGGTAGCATCCTGTAGGGCAGAGAGAGATGAGAGCGATAACCTCAACATCATCAGGGCCATCGCTCAAAGGTTGACATTATCGAGAAGCGATCATAAGATCTAGAGAAGCTCGTTGTGATCGAACATAGGATGCAAAATTTAGATAAACTAGATCAAATCCCTAAGCAGCTGGATCTGTTGGTGAGCACCATCAACCAGGCCAGTCTGCAACACCGTCATCAAAGACTCCTACTTGGAAGAAGGATGAATCAACACCTTGACAATAGCCTCAAACCAATCCACAACAACCGACGATCCAACACATGTACTACGTGCAGGCACCCAAGCAGGCCCCTCCATAGAAATAGATGATGTTCTACTAGTCAGACTACCTACCATCTTCTGATCCAGCATTCCAGCCACCACCCCTGATTCAAGAAGTCAATGATGTCTCGAGCAATGGTGCACAATTGCCTTGTCTTGCTAGACAACCCCAGGGCCAGCCGCCAGCCAACCGTCCTTACCACCAATCTCAGGGTGGTTTCTTTGCCCAGTCCTCCCAGTCTCAGCCTCCATATCAGCATCACCAGTCTCCACTGTATAAATGGATACATTCGCAGCACTAACCGCAACTGCAGCACAATCCACACCCACAATACAAACAGTACGCGGATGAACCTCATCAACAATATCCTCCTCCTCCATACCAACAGTATCTACTTCCTCCTCCTCAACACTAATATTAGCAGTCCTAGACTCAGCCTCCCCACCAGCAGTCACAACATGGTCAGCACATTGAACAAGCCGAGGAGGTTCCTGTGAACCCGAGCCTCGATTGCTTGTCCCAACTCGTAAAGGGACTCTTAGATATGACAATAAATCTCAACGACTTAGCGCCACCAAAACATCTATCCCAGCCTAGGTTGAGGCTAATCCCACTAATTTCAAGAGAAAAGAGAAGGTATAATGTGATGTTCCATCTGTACTTGTAGAGTCATATGATTGTGATTTTGCTTTATATAATGTTTTTACTCTCAGGAGCGGTAGGACATTGCCTCTGTCTGCAATAATTGAAGGAAAGAATAAAGCTTTGTCAGGTAAATTTTTGTCTTCTGCATCAATCATGCCACCTACAGGTTCATGTGAGGAAGAAGAAAGAGGAGTCGTGCAAGTTTTTAGTCACCACCACCTCCATCAACAAAAAGAACAAAAAATCAGGAAAATAAAAAAGACAAAAACAAGATCGCAGTTGAAGTGAAGACGCACCAACCATGGAGGAGCCATCACTAGCAGTCGATCCAATACCAATCGATGGAGTGGAGACCACCATTTTTGCATGTCCACTAACATTAACACCATAATTTCCATGATGTACACATTTTTACAGCCCAGATGTATAGGATATTGTTGACAAAAATTATGTTGTAAAAGAAGAGCAATGTTTTTATTTCAGTTCTGTAAATATTCCTTTTCCTGAGAAATACAAAATCAAAAATATTATAAAAAGAAAAAGTGCAGTGTCTGGTCCAGGAGTTGTCGATATTCTTAAAAATTTGACTGTTGGGTTGCCGTTGATGCAACCCATGGAATACATGCCCGTTGTGAAGGTCTTGAAGGAAGCATGTACAAACAAGCGTCGGTCGAAATGCAACAACAGACACCAGCAAGTAGAGAAGCACGTCCTTCTCTACTTTAGCCTTTTACTATGCCAACAAGACACTAGATGAAATGCAAAGAAATTACAATTTCACAGAGAAAGAATCGTTGGTTGTGGTATTCTCCCTTGAGAAGTTCAGATCCTATCTGCTTGGATATAAAGTCACTAACTACACAGACCACTCTGCTATCCGGTACTTACAACAGAAGAAGGATTCCAAGCATAAACTAATCAGATGGATCCTTCTCCTCTAGGAGTTCGATTTCGAGATCAAATACAAGCCTAGAGTTCAAAATGTGGTAGTAGATCACCTCTCTAGAATTAAACAACTAGAACCTCCACTGAGAAGAGAACCCATCACATACACCTTCTTGATGAGTCAATTTTGGTTGTGGATTCACTCCCTTGGTATGTTGATATTGTGAACTACCTTTTTTACAAGTAGTGCCACAAGATTGGATGAGAATCAAGAAGGATAAATTCTTATCGACTATCCATTTCTACCAATGGGAAGATCCGCTATTATTCAGGGAAGCAACATATTACATTAAGAACTATTGTATTCCTCAAGAGGAGCATCATAGTGTCCTCGAGCATTGTCACTCGCTTAAATTTGTTGGACACCACTATGGAGATAGAATGGTAGTGAAAATACTATAGTGTGGCCTTTGGTGGCCGACTCTATTTAAGGATGCTACAACATTTGCGAAGCACTGCGTTGATTGTCGTCGATTGGGAGGCACCCTTGCAGCTAAAGATTCCATGCTCCTCAAGTTCATTCATGTTTTAGATGTATTCGATGGGCATCGATTTCATGGGACCCTTTCCTAACAGTCAGTGATATGAGAACATCCTTCTTGCCATTAACTACGTGAGTCGATGGGTTGAAACTATTCTTTCCTGAGCCATATACAGTCATACAGTTTGTCGGTTTCTAAGAGATAATATCATTTCATGGTTCAGGATTCTAAATATTCTAGTATCAGAGGGGGTAGTCACTTCATTAACAAAAAGGTCAAGAAATTAACGAAGGAGTACGACATTGAGCACTGAGTCGTGTCTCATTATCATCCTCGGACTAATCGCATGGTAGAATTATCAAAAAGAGAAATTAAGACGATCTTGTAGAAGCTTATGAAGCCGGATAGAAAGAATCGGTCCCAACTCTTGTACTTCATCCTTTGGGAATATATCACCGCTTACAAGTCTCCCTTGGGTATGTTACCCTAACGTTTGGTATATGGAAAGCCGTGCCATCTACCCGTGGAACTTATTCATAAATCATTATGGGCAATCAATATCTAAAACATGAACTCATGAAAAGGTGGTCAGAAAAAAAGAGGACCTAAACTAGATCTTAGAATTCTAACACTGTGTATGATAACACCTTGATGTACAAGGAGGAGGTTAAACGCTGGCTTGCCCGGCACATCAAACAAAATACCTTCGAGATTGGACAGAAAGTGTGGCTATTTAATTCAAAGTTGAAGATATTCATAAGAAAATTAAAGAGTAAATGGACAATGCCATTAAGAGTGCATAAAGTGCATGAAAATGAAAGCATTGTGATATCAGATTTGTCGCTTGATGCAAAACCATTCATCATCAACGGGTCAGTTACTGAAGCTGTACCTTGAGCATGACACTTTTTTAGTCGTTGTCGATTCAATCCGAGTGATATGCAATGAAGAAGCATCCACATCCTCAGCATCATTGAAAGATTTAGTTGATATTCCTAAAAAACTCTTTCTCCAGTTTCTTCTTTTCTATTTTTCAATTGTATGTTCTATTTTTTGATTTTTTTTCATCGCTTAGTGCTTCTATACGTAGGATAGGATTCATTCTAAGTATAGGGGGATGGGTGACTTTATATGTTCATTCTTTGTCACATTTCCTATCTCCTCTTTTGTTGATACTCGTGTCTATACTTAGGGATACTTTACCCTAAGTATAGGGGGAGACAGGATGAATCATTGACAATGTTCATTCCCACCCTCGATCGTCGCGAGATGTAGATACAATATGCTATACGTAGGATTATTTGATCCTAAGTATAGGGGTGATGGTCGACTTCTCATTCTTTCGTTCATTTTTCTTTAGTCATTGTAGTATAGGCTCTCCTATACTTAGTACGAGTTATGTCTTTTCTTTTCTCTTCGATCTATGATGACATAACTCAAGGTAAATATAGAGGGTTTGTATATATTGTATATATACTTTAGCCATAACTCAGACTTTTCTTATTTTCAATAAGTATGGCGAAGATATAATTAATTAAGTATAAAGAACATACTCATATAAAATTCATTAAAATTCTTTGTATACACCGACTAATAAATCAGGTAAAAAATCTTTTTAAAATGTTTGAAAATAGCTTGAAAAATTCTATGAAAAGTCTTTTGAAAACTGTTTGGAAAATGTTTTTTAAAATATTTTCAATCTTGTAAAAAAGTTTTGGTTGTAAAAATTTATCTTCTTTGTTTGAAATAAAATATTTTGATAATCAATTTGCAAATGGTTTGGAAAATGGTTGAAAAATAGTTTGAAGAAATTTTATACATGGTGCTTGAAAAATCTTTGCAAAATGGTTCTCAAATTTTGAAACTGTTTGTAAAAAATATTTGTCAAATCAGTTTGTAAAATAAAGTTTTCAAAATATTTGCAAAATCTTTTCAAATTATTTTGATAAATGTGTACATAATTCAAATAAATAAGGACTCTTTACAAACATTGTATATACAATCATGTAAATTCCTATAAACCAACCCTTGCAAATAAAAGGATGCATGCATGTGTTAATAGTCCAAAAAAACTTTTGTTTTTGAAAAAACCCTAAAAATTTACAAAATTCAAAATCCAAAAAACATTCACAAAAACATTTTCAAAGATTGCATAAAATTTTGCAAAACTTTTCAAAAAATTCATAAAAATTCAAAACTAGAAAATTACATCACAACAATATTTTTCTAGAATTTTACATAGCATTTGCTTTTTTTGAAATAATATAAACAATTGAAGAAGTCCAAATAAAGTCTGAAGATTGGAGCTTCGAATAGACTTTAATACACTTAACTTCATATGAACCCAATGAGGACTGGAAGTGGAGATATTTTAGTCACATTGACTTAATTATTTAGGATCCATAAGACTATGTTCATGAGTCTTCAATGTCCTTAACTAGGACCCTTCATGTCATCCGTAAGAGTCTTGAGACAGTGACTTGACTGGAAAACTTGCACCTAGCACTTAGCTCAACTCAAATAGATAGTTGAAACTCTTGTAGTCTAAGTCGGGATGATGCAAGGCTGCTTCATCAAGGGTATCTTAGGAACCATTCTTGTGGATTGTTGACATGGGGACTCGAACGCACTTCTTTTGGTTAAAATGATATCTACAGATTGGAGATGGATTGAAAGACAATGCTTCGGATGAGGAATGGTATATCGACGCAACTTTTTCCAAAACACCAAAAAATAGATGGAACAAAAAGATGATATATCCATTGGGGAACAAGAAAGAATGCAAAAGTTGTATGAAGTCAAAGAAAATATACGAAGAAGCCTATATCAAAAATTCCACAAAAATTTGAGCTTTAGAAAAAGCTTTCCTCTTGGTGAAGAATCAGTTACAGTGACCGACTTCACAAGAGAATGAAGACTACACTAGTCCATTCCAACTTCTTTTCCCATTTTCTAACTTCTTCCCATTTGACTGTAAAGACCGGGAGTACATGACCTTAGAAGGGAATATCTGTCTCCACAAGGACGAGTTACCAGAAGAGCAGACACCTTGATGGTTCAACAGTTTTATCCGGGAAGAGCCAAAAAAATTCACATATATGGTTCTATCATTTCAAGGTAGCAAGAGTATGCGACTAAGAGTATGGTTCAAACCTGGATGTGAATTGGACTGGATGATAGGAGTATGGAACCTAAGGGTTGTTATGTCACACTTTCTGACTTCCATGTTATTCCGAACACACCATTAATCCAAAGGCCTTCTCTGAGCTTCAAACTTTGACTTTATTAAAGACTAGTTTTAAAATTGATCATTATTCTAAGTTATTTCTTTTTCATTTCTTTATTTTTATTTGTTGCACTCATTGCATAAGTGTTTCCTATGGACTAGAAAAGGCAAGTATAGGGGGTGATGAATCTCCATTTCATCACCTTTATTCTTTCATTTTGGTCTTTAAACCCTAGCTAAATGCATGTAAATATCATTATTTGTACAAATTAACATTCATTATTTATTGCATAATTATTCTATAAATTACATCGATTAAAGCTAAAATAAAAGAATAAAGAAAAGAAAAGAATAAAATGACAAAGATATTTTATGACCATAAACCTCGATACCAAGTTACGAATTGACTGGGTCGATAAGGAATAAAGTAGGGGAAGATAAGGGCGAAATATACAATTAAAGCCCTAATTCTTTTATTCGCCAATAATCCTTTTTGGGACCCATTTTATTCTCTATTATTTATTCATCAAATAAAAAAAATTTTACATGAAATTCGTAGATAAAAATACAAATAAAAATACAAAATTTAGTTTACATGAAAATAATATATAACGTACATTTTATACTTAGCATAAAAAGCCAAAACCCAAACTTTCCAGACCCATATCTTCCCAATAAAATCTCAAAATGCTCAAAATAAACTTTAATATATCTTTTAATTAGCCATTTAGTTAAGGTGGTTTCATTTGATTTGGAGTTAAGATGCAAAAGTTAGGTTTTAGACCCCTATTGTATAGTATACCTGAATAAAATATTTATTTTATTTTTCTTTATTATTTATACTATTTTATATTTTTATATATTTTAAATATTATTTAGAGTATATGTACATATATATAATAGAATAAAACTATAAAGGAAACATAAAAATAAAATAGTCTATGTAAATACATAGATGAAATACATGTACTTAGACATATAAAATATATACCCCTACTTATTAAGTACAGAAATAACATCAAAAAATATAATAAAATATATTTTTACATAAAAATAAGTTATAAATATATAAACTATAAAACAATATCGTAAAATTTAAAATACAAAATAAACATAAAATGTACAAAACATAGGTCAGTATACCTATAAATACACTTGTAAAAAGTAACTTATAATAATTTAACTCATAAAAATAAATAAAAATCATTAAAATACTACACAAAATAATAAAAATTTTTATTTTATAATTAAGATGTAAAAATAATTTAATATTTTTAATTATTTATTTTTAAATAAGGATTCTATTTTGTCATGTAGTGTCCCCCGTGGACCCATTGGAAGGCGAGGACTGTTGACCAAAGTCAATTGTCCTTCCCCCGCCTCTGACGTATGTCAGAGCCTCAAGATCCCAACTTCCTCAAATTTTCTAGGCTGCCATGTGCCTCCATTCGCTTGAAGTCCTTCATAGATTTTGTTCACATCATATCACCATCCTCGCCAACTCATTATATTTACGTGATCTGCCTTGAGCCATGAATAAATCTCAATCAAAGATCGAGCAAACCTCTATCTATAAATAAAACACAAATTCTTTCCATTCCTTTTGATCCCTCTCTGAGGTCTATAGGGTCTCCAGCCATGTTCTTTAGAGTTCACCGATGATAGAAGTACTTTCCTCGATGTTTGGAGCACCGCAAGAAGAGGAGAGGAGGTCCAGGAGGCGTTCCGGCAGCGTCCTGCTCCTTGTCTTCCCGGCCAGGTAAGAGCTGCACATTTTACTTTCCCTAGATAGATTTTCATTCTATGGTCTCATTTCCACACTAAAATCAGTCATTAGAACATTAGAGTAGCATATTTCACTAGTTCCATTTGTCAAAGCTGTTAGAGTTACAAACATTTTACTGTGATCGACTCCTCGTTATGACACATCAATCATCCCATTTCCATCCTCTTACATTTCTCCATCAAACAAATCCATTCAAAGCGCCTGATCTTGCATAGATCAATCAATCAGAGGTCCTTCCTTCGTCGCACACTAAAGCATCTTCACCCCCCCCCCCCCTCAAATCGACGCGAACCCCACCAATAATAGCCCAGACCTGATCTCCTCCATGATGCGTAGCTTCCCATCATCTTTGCGGTTCTGTAATACCCCATCTAAGGTGTCTTTGAAGTTAAGAACGGAGCTTCAGGTGCCCGGCACTCCAAGCCCCCTTCGATGGGGCTTGGACTCTTTTGATGCATCCTTTAGTTGCAGAACAACAAGGCGAGCCCGTAGCCCACATCTCAGCAACTCAGGAGGAGCTCGGAGCAGAGAGGAGGAGCGGATCAAAGCCACATAGAGCCCTATTCGTGGAGTGTTCTTCCAAGATATTCCAGGAACGTCTGATCAAGAGCCCCACTCGAGATGCAGCAGATGGCATCCGATCAAGCGATCCTCAACCGTCAGATCTCTGCTCGAGTCGAATCTCAGTTGTCGCTGAACCGTCATCACGTATTGTGAAGACGCCACATTTCCAAGTGAAGAGATCTAAGCTGTCGATAATTTGCACTAAACCCCCATGGTCTTCCATTATTTCCTTTTAGTATTTAAAATACAATTTGTAGTGTAAATAATATTGTAAAATTTACATTAAGACCTCTATAGTTTGCTGATATTGCATTTATGTCCACACCAGCTCGGCTAACATGGCTCGCCACATGAGTTGGGCATTTCGCAAGCATACCCCTCTATTTTTGTATATTTCTTTTTAATACAATAAATGGTATATTCAGTGTATACTTTTATATAAAATTTGCACAGAGGACTAAAACTCTTGTATATTTGCAAAAGGGCCCTTTCAAGGCATTTTTAATTTAATTAATTTGCAGAAAATTACATGTATGCCCTTGGGTTTTATAAAATGTTTTGAAATGCATGTATACCCTATTTTAATTGCAAATAGGTCCTTGCCAGTACCTTGAATTTCATTTGCATGATTATTTTTATTAAAAATAACCCCATATATATAATTTGGAAAATGCACAAAATGCTTTGAATCATGAACATTCTTGACTTATTTTAATTCTTCATTTTTAGAATTTATTTTTTATTAAAATTCAAATAGTTAACATGAAAAAATATTGCAATGCATTTACATATTACAAAAAATATATATTATTTATTATGACTTATATTAAATCCAAATAAAAAATTCATAAAAATAGAAAAGAAAATGATAAAATTTTTAAAAATCTCGAAAATCCAATAAAATAGAAGAAATCACTGAAAATTCAAAAAATATTTTTTTATCCCTAAATTTTTTCTATATTATTATTTATGTATTAAAATTGATTTGAACATTTTTTTACACTTTTTGTTATTTTTATCTTCGAAATCAATCCGGGCTATTTATTTAATCCATGTTTTGGGACGTTTTTATTTTAAAAATAGCTAAAAATATGAAAAAAATTCAGAAAAATCATAAAAACATGGGGAAAATATAAAAATATTATAAAATATTTCCCTCTATTTTTGGACTATTTATTAATGTATATACTATATATTATCTATATGTCTATAAATATATATGTTACATATATACTTATATTATGTACTAATATGTTATATATAAATATATTTTTCTTTTATTCTTAAATAAAATAATAATAAAATAAGTAAAATTAAAAACCTAAAAAAATAATATATATATCAGTGTGTGTGTGTGTGTGTTTTGTGTTTGTGAGATTGTCTTTTATATTTCTACATATATTTAAGGGGGAAAGGGAAGTTGAGCTGGGTGATGCAACCAATTGGCCGCACCCGGCCTCCCAACCATCGAATCGCTTCTAGATGAACGGTAGATGATCAACCCCCATTCACATGCTCGATCCCTCTCTAGCCTCCGCACGCATTGTTGCTTTGTCCAGCTACAACCCTTGCCCTAGAATAGAGCCCTATCGATCATATGCTTTCCCAAAGCATATATAATACCTTCAAATTCATGTCATGCTTCCAAAGCATGACAACCATGCATGGAATTTGATCGGTCCCAATACCTCATGAGCGAGCTCATGTCTTCCGGTTCATAAGTGAACCTGTATGATCCCTTTGAGAGATCGTATTGCTCATATGACCTTATATGCACACCAGCTCGCCGTTGTATAGACCTTGGTTAGGCCATCAACCTATCGGTCTGCCAAATGTACATACTCAGACATGTAGCAATACATCTGTCTTCGGTTAGAGGATGCGTGCCTATGCTGTGACAGCATTCAACATAGGACTTAGGTTATCTCGATCTCGTTAAGTCAACCCATTGACCTAACTAATATGCCACCTCCGAATCACTATTCCCCATGCATAGGACCTGCATCAAGAGGTCGATCAGATATCAGCCTATGTGAGAAAGGATTGCCATCTCCTACTCAGGCTGGAGATCATCTCTTAATAATCATTTGACGGTGCTTGATGAGTCCTCTATCCAACTCTTTAAATATTCATCCAAACACCAGCCTCTATGATTCATTTAATGAATCAACAGCTATATGATCATCAAGATGGCCATGGTACATAGCCCTAATTGTACAGAGGAACCTTTTATGGAAATTATTTATTCTTCATTTCAGATCAGGGAATGATATGTGCAATAACATTTATTGCATAATGGCTCGCCGTGGGCTCACATGTCCAACATTCTCCCACTAGCCCAAAGAGCCATTAATGGGCTAATCATTTAAACCCACACTCATGTGACAATCATAGGCTATTTAGAAAAATAGCTAGGTAAGCTGATCAATCACTCTGTTCCCGTGAGACTATGCCAAGTCCTTTTACGGCACTTGCATATTCCTAGTAACAGTTCTCGCATCCAATACTAATGTTGCATCTAATGTCAAAGTAGTTATAGTGTCCTTGACACTATTGCTCAATAATTATTATAACCAGTATTTCCATAATCCTTATCAGAATACCCTTGTTCCAGGAGATCACTATCTCTTAAGGTAGACCTTTTAGATCTCTATCAATAAAGTCTTAGGCTTTTGAAGATATGACTTTGAGATCACTATCTCAAAAATCGTGTCATCTATGAAGACTTTGTTATTACTGCAATCAAGTGTTTTCTCTCCATAGTAGGATTAGTAACAGTTTACTACTCCCACTGCATGGCAGATATCTGGCTTTTATACACATCTAGCATACACTCAGCTTCTCCTAACTGATGCTCAAGTGCAAGCAATTCTAGCATTCACTTCCTCAACTCTTTGAGGTGCTATCCCTTTAGATAGGTCAATACCAAATCTCAAGGTAAGAAAGTCTTTCTTGGAATTTCCAGAAAATGGAACATGTCCAAGGTGGTACTGCAAATGTGATAGTCCCAATACCCTCTTTCTCTTTGCTTCTGAACACCTTCAGAACTAAGATCCAAGAGGCATCATTTGAGATCATATCTCAAGGTATGGAATAGCCAGATCATAAAACACTTATTATCATCCTTATATCATTCCAAATGATTAGGATATTATCTACATTTAGCATGATGAACACAATGGCACTCCCACTAAGCTTCACATGGTACATCAAGATTCTATCTGAAATCATAATATTTATAATTTCATCAAATCTTATGTTCCAACAACAAGAAGCTTATTTTGAGTCTATAGATGGATTTCTTTAACTTTCACACTTCACTTTCCCCAATCATGAAGCCCTGGGGATACTTCATGTGAGTATCCCTCAGAGAGGTATTCTTAGAGGAATGTAATCTTGACTTACATCTTGAAGATGCAATGGTCAAGCTGTGTAGCTATAGCAATATTCTGATGATTTTAAGCATGGTTACCAAAGAGCAAGTTTCATCGCAAGAAATGTCTTCTCTTTCGGTGTGTATCTCATGGCCAGAATCGTGCTTTGAAGGTCTCTACTTTCTCATCAGGTTCCCTCCTCTCTTGAAGATCCATTTACACCTTAACGGGTCTTACCCCTATAGGTGGATCCTCGAGGGTCCATATACAACATTTGTATATGAAGTCTACTTTAGACTTTATTGCTAATATCCATCTTTTCTTGTCATGATCCTCAGGAGCTTCATCACATGAAGTCCGATCATTGTCAGACTTAACTGACACGTGGAATACATCCTCAAACTCATTTGAAGAGGTATTAGTGCTTCATCTTTAATTGACCGTTTTAGTTTCCGATTTCGGGAACCTCATTATCTTCTTAAGATCAAACGAGTTCCTACACTTCATTTCATCTTGATCTCAGAAGAGTCATCCTTTAAGAATCATATTCTCAGAGATGAGATCTTTTAAGAATCTCCGGGTTATAAAGTAGGTATCCAATACCATCCTTTATTATCCTAACGAAGCAGCACTCTCAAGTGCTAGATTCCAGCTTACATGCATGGAACCTTATTAAGGACATATATTGTAGTCTCTACTACACATATATACCTGGAAACTAAGGGATAATTATGCTAAAATTCATCATTGATTCAAATCATGTCACACATGATCCAATTGTATCTCACTACAACTCCATTGAGTTTAGGTGTGTTAGGAGGATTGAGATAGAAATGATATTCAAATTTTCTTAAGGTATTCTTTGAATTCATCTAATAGGTACTTGCTACCTTGGTTAGATCAAATTCATTTAATCTTCCTTCAAACTTTGCTTCTAAACCAAAATTGTGAAATCTTTGAACATTTCAAAGGTTTCTTAGCTGAAGAGAAGAAATCTCATATCATACATAATCATCAATAGATATCACATATCCATAATGTTTACTATAATACAGATGATCCACATACATCAATATGTATGAGATCCCGAATACCTTGACATCTTACACCTTTCCTAAGAGAAGGGTGTATTGGACATTTTGCTTTGAATACAATATTTATAAGTATGTACGATTTTAAATTTTGGACATTCTAAAGTTTCATCTCTTACTAGTTTGTTGATCTCATCAGCAGACATATGTCCAAGATTTGATGCCAGATCATTGTCAAATGATCTCCATCCTCCTATTGATCTTATAAAGGTTTTAATTTTCAATATTAGAAATCTTAATGAACCATCCATTAATTTTCCAATATTGTGGAGTCCACTAGATGTTAGATTACTATCAGAAATATATCCATCATAACTCTTTATGATAGTTCTATCTAAGAATTAATGTTTATTTCCAACATTTTAGAAACAGACAATGAGTATATTCTAATATCTAGGTCATGGAGACATTCTCTAAGACTAAGGGCTCTCCCGCTGAGAATATGAAGTCCATCTATCCAATAGAGATTGCTGCAACAATTACATCAACATCCATGTAGATGACTATTAAACCTTAAGATCAAATTTCTAATCTTCTAATATATATGCAACCAATTGAAAATGTCATTAGAAGATTGGGATACAATTATCAGACTTTATCTTATGAAATAAGTAAGTCAAAGTCAATGATTATATGTAGAGTATTCTGATGCTCTATCTGAGTCCTTCACTAAGGATTTTTAGACAGACTTGATAGTCCCGCTATCAACACATCAACTTATTGCAGTATTGGCATTCATCCAACTCTTTGGATGTCATATGGAAGTCACTGAAGTACAATCAACTCTTTGATTTTCCTTCTGACATGGGTCCGACCCATGCTTCCACTGTGCTCTCTTCATCTATGAATAATCATTGTTCAAGACAAATAATCTCTTATGCTGAATTCAAAAGATTTCAATAGAAGAGCACTTCAACATTTATACACGCTTCATTAAATTCATACAAAATGATTATTATGAAGCTGCATGAAAGACTTGAGTATAGATAGTAGAATGATGACACTCATCATACCTACATACATCTAAACTCTTAGAGACTTAGGTTCATGTAGGTATTCAAACATTTTGAATACATCATCTCTTTCGAGCTACCATTCTGCATAATGCAGAGAACCATGTTATTCATGATTAAATGTCTAGAGCACATATGTATGACATAACATCTTCTTAGATTTTATAAGGATTATTTTGACAATTGGGATCATTATCGACATGTCACTTCCAAAGTACACTCGATGAAAGATCAAGAATATAGAGACATACTAACCCTAAGGTGAAGTCTTATTGTCTTATTTAATTGTCACACCTCATTATGTTGAGGAAACTTGCACATTGCAACCACATACATTATGTGTCCAATTGCAAGTACAATATCTGGATCATGAGTACAATCCATGATATTCTACCGGTTATCATTGAGTATAACACTGAGTAGGTTTAATGAAGGATTATCTGAAATAGGAAATTTGCATAAGGGTATATATTATATATATACATATTTTTCTTTGATTTAGGAATTTTTATATCAAAGTTGTCTTGCATTGTCAACAATGAAAGTTCATTCCCTTAATTAATTTCAATGTAAGAGATATTCTTACCATTATATCTCTAGCAAGATCTAGGATATCCTTTCCTATCTTTGTCACATCCCAATAATATGAGAACCTGCGACTCCGATAAAAAGAAGCGGGAACACATTCCGCCTTGCAAGTCCAACTTGCATTTCCCAATTCGGTCTTTAACACCTGGGCCCACCATCCCTAAGATGATGTTGACCCGTCATTAATTGAACCAACCATCAACATGCTTAATACTCGCTATACGCAATCTAATATCGTCCCAATAATATGAGGACCCTATATTGGGGTCACTACGTATACAGCCTTACTCTTCCGAGAAGCAAAGAACCTGATCCAAATAAATCATATACAGGATCTGTCACTTCGGACAGGCGTCTCCTATATACAACATCTGGCGACGGAATCCTTTGCCTTGATGGGAGACCATGGAGGTCACTTATGTGATCCTCCACCTCATATTCAAATTGTAATAATTAATTATCGTGAATCATATTCACATAATTAATTCTTCGAAGGGAAATACACATCTATTCATAATAGAGTGTTTATTGGATATAATTAATTTAATCATATTAAATTAATCATCAATCCAATCATCAATCAACAAACTTGATTATTACTTGAATAATAGGTATAATCTCAAAGTACGTGTTATTCATATTTTAATAATTAGAAAAATACACTTTGACTTCTCCGGCATTATCGAGTCCATACCCGTTGTGATGGCCAGTACCGACGAGAGTGGGACGGACCACATACGTTGCAATCCGCGACCCCAATGCTCTCCGACTAGGCACCATATCACCTTAGGAAAGGATAATGCCAGATAGATCATCATGTACTTTGAGATGCTCATCGGTTTTTTAACCGAAATTATACCATATAATATACGTCAAAACAATTTTGATTATATTATAAGGAGATTTGCTAAACAAATCCCCAATCCTATTCAAGCAAGAGGGTTTTTCATGTAAAAGTTGTCCTACAACTATTGTAGGATAAACTAAGGTTTTTCATGAAATCAATGTTTGTTGATGAATTCATATCAACCGATGATCAAGATCAATTATCTTATCATCATGGTTAGGCAAATGTCATTCAATGAAATAACTATCTCTTTAAATATTTCACAAATATTTACCACTAATTATTTTAGAAAATTAACCATTAATTTTCATCATCATATTTGAATAACTTATCACAAGGTTCATGATCAAGATTGTCAAATTCCAGCAGTGACCCCCAATCACCAAAATTGACTTATCTTGATCAATTCAAATCCAAAAATTGCAAAATCAGTTTCCTAAGATTGCCAACTTTATTTATGACAGAAATCAAGTGATATTCCACGTATTTCGAGGCGGGTCAAAACAGTAATTAACTCATTAATTACGTTTAGATCCGCAGTTCCCGCAACAGTGAATATATGCATATTCAAAAGGCCATATTTTGAGCAAATGAAATTCAAATTTCGTAAACTCAGATCCTATGGTTTCCTTAATTAATAGGGAACAAAATTCAATTGAAAATTTCGTGTTTAAATAATTTAAACAGAGGCGAAAAATTCAATTAAACAGAGGTGCGAAAATTGAAATGCGACAAAACTTTCGCGACCCTTTCAAACCCATGTCATCCTAGGTCTATGGATCATATCCAAAACCTTATTCAACATGGCTCCGATATCACTTGAAGGATATTGAGAATCCTCAAGCGCACCACGGAAGCGTGTCGATCTTATCGTATGCAATCGGGGTAACTAGTCGCACTAGTCGTTGGATGCGGCAGAAATTAAAATTTTTCAACAAGTGATGAAACCACATGATCACGAGAACATTTCTCGGATCGTTTCATCAAAACACAAAGTATAAGAAATACCTCCTGGAGCGTGGTTGTAATCATGAGATCCCAAACAAAAGATCCTCTTGTCTTAAGTCCGATCCACGAAGAATGCACTTGCGGGCGCGATGATGAGACGTGAACCTCCCGTAATTCTCGATGAAGATCCAAGCAATTAATCTCCTGGTTTCGTCAAACAAAATCCGTCGTCTTCCTTTAGAGCAAGCAGCCCCAAAGAAGAAGGAGATCCTCGAGTCTCGAAGGCGAAGGCGAGAGAGACTCCTTCTCAACACAAAGTGGACGGCCACTTCTTGGAGAAGAGAAAGAGAGAGGGCGAGAATGAGAGAGACATAGAGAGAGAATAGTAGTAGACTTCTACAACTCCTGATAATCTACCATGAAAGGCTTGGTTAACCCTTCTTTTATATTAGTTTAGGATCCAATGGATCTCAATCCATGGGACACATAGATCCAACGGCCATGGTGATCTATGTACTAGTCAATGGCCAAGATTGTTGTTGGCTAAAAACAAACAACATTAAATTATATTTAAATTAAATACATGTTGCAATATTATCAACACAATTTAATTTAACGTAAATTAATTATCAAGAGATAATAACATAATAAAGGGGAGATAACCAATTTCCTCCTAAAATTAAGGGGGTGTCACCTTTGACTATGTCATTGGTGACGCCACCTCATTTGGAGGTTATTTATCTCCCTTTTATTTTATATTATTATTTCTCAATGTATTATTAAAAATATCCACCAAATTAATTCCAAGTTAATTTGTGAATATTTCAATCATGCCATTGATAAATATGTGAATCATATTCATAACCCAAACTAATTTGTAAATTGCATTTCCAATTAATTAATTAATGTGAATCCAATCCACATTAATAATTAACAAATGCTATTTATATAATTTCTCTCTCTTCAATATATGTATATTATAAATCATATTTATAATACATAAATATCATGGATAGTATTATCCATATTCTCCAATCCTTGATAATTAAATCCCATTTAATTATCTTGGATAATTATTCTCACAATATGAATCTCATTCATATTATGCTTGATAATTAAATATCATTTAATCATCAAGTCCTTATTGCTTGGATATGTAGTTCATCAAATGAATTATTCTTGAACTCCTTCAAGAATAATGTGCTTTCTCCGTAGATACCTGGAGATAAGGACAGGGCGATTGTATTGTTCCACGTATAGTGACTTGGATATTGAGATCTCATCTCAAATCCAGATCTTACGTACGTCCCACAGATGCTTGATTAAATCAAGACCGCAAATCTAATCTTTTTATTGTATCTGAATCTCATTCAGACCAATGTCCAACACTTGGACCAAGATCAGATTGCTTCTCTACTGAGAGGGGTCACTAAAATCCAGACATGTTTCATCACTCCGTCGGAATGGAAGCATCATGGTTATATAATCGTTTATGATCAGATCACCCTCAGGTATTCCCAATACCTGTACATCCTGCATATGGAAGACCCATTGTCAACCTGAAGATCAAGATCAATTTTACACTGTCTTCTTCAGGGTTTGATCACTAAGTTCTCAATCTTGGTCATTGGGAGTTGGTATCGATCATATGCTTTCCCAAAGCATATATCATACCTTCAAATTCATGTCATGCTTCCAAAGCATGACGACCATGCATGGAACTTGATCAGTCCCAATACCTCATGAGTGAGCTCATGTCTTCCGGTTCATAAGTGAACCTGTATGATCCCTTTGAGAGATCATATTGCTCATATGCCCTTATATGCACACCAGCTCGCTGGTGTATAGACCTTGGTTAGGCCATCAACCCATCGGTCTGCCAAATTTACATACTCAGACATATAGAAATACATCTGTCTTCGGTCAGAGGATGCGTGCCTATGCTGTGATAGCATTCATCATAGGATTTAGGTTATCTCGATCTCGTTAAGTCAACCCATTGACCTAATTAATCTGACACCTCCGAATCACTATTCCCATACAGAGGACCTGCATCAAGAGGTCGATCAGATATCAGCTTATGTGAGAAAGGATTTCCATCTCCTACTCAGGCTGGAGATCATTAATCATTTGACGGTGCTTGATGAGTCCTCTATCCAACTCTTTAGATATTCATCCAAACACCATCCTCTATGATTCATTTAATGAACCAACAGCTATATGATCATCAAGATGGTCGTGGTACATAACCCTAATTGTACAGAGGGAACTTTTATGCAAATTATTTATTCTTCATTTCAGATCAGGGAATGATATGTGCAATAACATTTATTGCATAATGGCTCGCCGTGGGCTCACATGTCCAACACCTCCCAAATCCTCCAGCAGTCCTCATTGCCTACCCCCCCAGTGGTGCTCCCCACTCTCGTCGGCAGACTTCGCACAAATATACAGCTCTCCTCCATTCTAGTGCTTCCGTGGTCGATCACCACCCGATCATGCTAGATTTTTGTGCAGTAAAAACAAATTTCTTGATCATCACCAATATGCTATTGTTTTGATGTTGATCTAAGTTTTGTTGTTGATCTGCTTTTACAAGTGATTCATATTCTTTTGATGTTGATCTGCTACTATTGATCATACCAAACATGTGTACTAATCTGATATGCTACTTTCTTAAATCTCATATCATCACCAATAAGCAATTTGAGGGATACATACCATCTTTTCACACAAGTATATATGTGTTCACCTGTATTTTAGGAGAATGTCATCCAAATGTTGTGTAGAATTGATCTACATATATGTTATTCTTAACAGCAATCTCTTGGAAATAAAAATTGGATGGCATTATCTACATAGTTATCTCCGGAAAATTCTTAGTGTTGTCGTGTAGAATTGGATGACATATCTTGCTATAACAACAACATAGTACTTTCATCTCCAGGAGTAAAAATTGTATGGTATTATTTGAAATATGAAGCCTTAGCTCAAACACCTCATCTCAAGGAAGCATCTTGTATTTTTATTTGAGATCAAAAGATGGCTCATGTGGGTATCATCATTTCACGACAGAATTCCATCTTCAACCTCCTTAACTCACTATTGTTCAAACAATAAATAAGTCAGAAATTGGCTTGTTGTGACTATTAATTACAATCCAAATAGAAGCACACTACTTCTCGCATTGGAATACAATATTATTATTTAGCCACATAGCCCGTAAAACAGCCAAAAGATTTGCTCCAACTAAGATGGGTGCGAGCTCTTCACCGTTTTTTAAGTTATCTCATGTTTATTTATTTCTTACTTCCTGTTTACTGAGTATTTCTTACTTGTGGTATATGTCGTATGTGCACTCTTCTGTATATAAACCATGCTCTTACTTGTTTGATGGGTGCAAGCTCTTCAACTTTTTTAAGTTATTTCATTTGAATGTATATCTTGCTAACATATCCAAATTTCCCACATCAACCTTGATGTTATTAGTTAATGGTTGGAATAGTAATTATACACACACTTTGAGTTGTGCTGGAGTTGAGTTGCATTAAAGTGAATCGAAATCTCTATCTGATTTGTGTGAGTATATAAATGTTCAATATGGAATTAAGTGGAGATTATTTGTGTGAACCCCATTTCTAATAGTTGTGTTGTGAGAAGTTGTTGCTTAATCTTGGCTTCTGCTTTAGGTGAAATGAGTGTTGAAGCCATGTAAAAAATGAGTATGCAAGAAATGAGCAATGATATCATTGAGGTACAATGTGAAGCTTTGGATTGTGGATCTAATGACCAAGCTAAATGTGTAGAAGCAACAACAAAAGAGGTGGATGCTGGTGCCGGAAAACCATAGATGAAGCCATGATAGCTTTTTACAATTCATGCAAGATTACTTGGTTCAGATGAAGGCATGATAGATTTTTACAATTCATGTACATATCCTTTTATTGTGTTGTAGCTACTGCCTAACTCCTTTCTCAGACCATGTTTGTGTGGCAACTGAAGAAATACCATTTGTGGACCAACATTGTGAGGGTGGATCATTAACTTCTCATTTTTAAGCAGATTTTTTCTATGTTTGCTTGGCATTTCAAATTGTGTGTTATCTTTAGTTCATATGTAGCTTTCAATCTTGGTGGGTAATGATGATTTAAACTAGATGTCCTTTGGTTAACAAGAGGATGAAATCTGTGAAAAGCATCACATGTGAGGTGGCTACACTTGTGCCATTCATATATTCTACAAATGAATATAAGCTGGTACAAAGGGATATGAATTTGATAGGTTCGCTTGAATTGGTAGTCAATCGCATGCCATCTATTTGTTGACAACAAAACATTCAAATCTAATCGATGCCCAACAATGCACATGTAATCCTAATAATGATTGACATTAATCAAGATGTTAGGTTCATGATGTCTTGATGCTAGTGGGGGACCCTCTCATCACATCAACCATGCAAGGATGAAGGCCAGTCAAGTTAGAATTAGAAGCAACAAGAAACATGTAAAGAGATTTGAAAGGAGATGAGTTTATGCAAATTTGAGATCTTCGCTATAGAGAAGTATTATATTGATAATCAGAATTTAAAAAAATATTGTCTTTTACAGATGACGTGAATGATATCAATTGGTTGGGAGTGAAAACATCAGTTCTTTCAACTATAGAGGAGAGCTTCTCAGATTTGACCCCCAACATCCGCACATGACAACCAGAAATTTTAAAAAAAGGTTTGTTATTTGCAGCTGACATTAATGATATCAATTGGACCGACATCAGTTCCCTCAAATATAGTTGGAAGTCGAGAGCTTTCCAGATTTATTTTTGACACCCCACATCACCACACAACCCAAAACCAGACCATAAAACATATAATCATCAAGTGATAAGCACAACAGAGCTACATCCACGGATTATTTATTGTGTATGCTGGTAATATTACTAGTAAAACACAAGCATTATTCAATAGGTCGCCCAAGGTTGAACTACAATGTCCAGTAAAGAGTCGAACCAACTAGGTTTCATTATAAACGTTTGTGCTCCAGGAAGCCTAATATTTTACCTACTTGGCATAAACCACAAAATCTAAATTACTAGTAGTTTAAATATCATAAATAGATGACACACAATATCGGTAAATATTATAGGTTTAAATTAATCGTACAAGTTGAAATTCTCATTACTGGTACATTCACCACATTATAAAAAATTACAATAACGGCACCACAAGATTTCCAATAAGCGGCTCTTTTGTGTTGATGCATATTTGTTTCACCATGTTCATATCTCTCGCTTGAAAATACTTTTGTCTGGCTTTCAACACCAAATTGCAGTTCATCAAAGTACTTTAGCCATCCTCGGATCACTTCTTTGCCTCTTGCACATATTGTTGGACCATGTCATTTAAAAAAGTTGCATTCACCATTACAAAAACATGTAGAACCATAGAATCTACGACTTGGATATTTGTTGGTCCATGAAGTTCTCAAATATGCTTCTTCACCACAGTCACAATATTCAATAGTCTTTTAACTTGTAATGGTTGATTTCATCTGCCTCCTTTCGTAACATGTGGATGAAAATGACATTAGTACCTAAAGCATTACATATATGAAATGTTAGGGTGTAAAAATTGAAACAGTAGTATTTTTTAAATGCAATTGTCAATTCATTCTAAGGCTCCTATTATTTTCAGTACATAAACTGTATGCCAAAACCAACATCATCCTCTATATGTTACATCTTATTAGTTAATCTCGCAAAAAAATCATTCTAACAAACATTAGTAATGATACAAAAATATATGCTATATAGCAAGCACCAAAAATCAAGAGGATCTCTTGATCCCTTTGAAATCAATGTTTAATGCATACCATAGCTTGGAACAAAAATTGCAAGGAGGGGGGATGGTCAGTACCTCAGAGAAGTCGTGCAGTGCAGGATCACCCAATAATCACCCAACTGGGAAAGAACTGAGTGGATTTGCATTTTTACAAGAGTTAAATCCAGAAACACAGGAATTGTTTCATCAAACATTCAATTGCTTGCTTTAAATTGCAATATAGTTGCAAGAATGTAATAATTAGCTTGCTCTCATCTTACTGCTCTGATGATTTTTTAAATCCTACGTTAATTTATTTCTTTAATTTATGTACATGTCGAGACCTTTCATAGAGTCATGCTTAACATGTCAAGAGGTTGGTTTTAATCGCTGTCAGCCAAGTTCTCAAGGAATTCGAAGACATATCTACTGTGAAGTAAGTTCCCTTTAGACCAAATGTATTGGAGATGAAAGTAAGAATATTTGGATAATGCAATCCAATTTTTATTATGGGAGATGAAAGTACTATGTTGTTCATGTAGCAAGATATGCCATCCAATTCTACTCGGCAACCACTAAGAAATTTTTTGAGATAACCATGCAAATAATGCCATCCAATTTTTATTCCCAAATGGTTGATGCTAAGAATAATAGATATGTAGATCAATTCTACATGTTTATCAATGCTACACGACATTTGGATGGCATTCTTTTGAAACTCATGTGAACACATATATGCTTGTATGAAAAGATGGTATGTATCCCTCAAATTGCAGATCGATGATGATGTGAGGTGTAAGAAAGTCGAAGATCATATCCGTGCACATGTATGGTATGATCAACAACAGCATATCAACATCAAAACAACATAAATCACATGCACAAGCAGATTAACACTAAAACTTAGATCAACATCAAAACAGAAGTAGATCGGTGATGATAAAAAAGATTGTTCTCACTGTATAAGAATCTAACCTGACCGGGCGGTTGAAGATCCTATTGTTACCCTACCTAATTCAACCGAATTAACGATTAAATTTTAGTGATGTTCGTTGTAGTCGGATAACTTCGGACTATTCAAAACCACTCAGATTAATTGAATTAAAAGCAAGCGGCAAATTTATTTTACTTGGGCAAGCTCAAGGTCAAACTCAAGGAGCCAGCTTTCTCCTTAGGTGAATTTGAAGCCAATTTCAATTTTAGATTTTCAAGAGAATATTTTTGGTCTTTTGTATGCAATTAAGAAAAAGTCAATGCATTTCCAATCCAAAACTTAAGGTTAAAACACCAATGATATCCAATGAAGTCCAAAATTAATGAAACTTGGCCAGAATGTGAAATGCAATGAAACAAAGCTATTGCAATTTTTTTGGAATTTTTTGTCTCTAAATGAATTAAATATGAATTTAATATGAATGCATGGTGGTTTTTGCAAAGTTAATTTTAGTATATGCCAAAGTGTTTCATTTCCAGACATAAAAATTGGGTTTTTATCACTTGTGCCCCTTTGAGATATCGCAATATCAGTTATGCCCCGATCTTTTTGATAATATCAGTTGTACCCCTCACTTCGTTCTCTGTTATCACTTGTGCCCTTCCGTTAGATTAACTGTCAATGAGTTGACTTAACCATGGTTTTTTCAAACCTTGGTGTAGTTAAGAGGGGTATTATTGTCCAGACTTCTTTTCATCTTCTTCCTCCTCCATTTGTTCTTCTTCATCTTCTGCGGAGCCATCTAATGATCATGCGGGAGCAGTTGGCAGAGCTTGCAGGCGGTGCACGCAATCAACATGGCACACGATAGGAGGTTTGTGGATTAATGATCGATAATGATCGGTCTGGTGGTTTAGGCACCTTGTGGTAGTGATGGAGACCTTCGTACGGTGGCTGATGTCGGATCAGCCCACGTAGGATGCACGATGGAGGGATGGATAGGAGGTGCTTTAGTCGACGATCAAGCGGAGATCAGCCTGCGTAGGAAGCTTCACGCGGGTAGCGTTATGCGGACGAGGGACTGCTGCTGCAGCTGGGATGACATGTCGTGGAGGTCTTCACACGGGAGGGACTCTAGGCACATGGGCGGAGGGGTGACCTAGGGGCGGGGGCGGTGGCGACATGGGGCAGCGTAAGGGGAGGGGGCATGAGCTAAGGGGGCGTGAAGGTGCCGAATCGGGTCAGCAGGGGAAGGGGGAGGCGTGGGGTTGTAGGGGCACGGGGCCTTGGGGCGCAGGGGCGGGCTGAGGAGGCAGGGGCTAGGGGGCATGAAGGTGCCGGAGCGGGTCGGCATGGGAAGGGGGAGGCGCGGGGTTGCGGGAGCACGGGTCCTAAGGGCGCAGGGGTGGGGGGAGGAGGCAGGGGCGGAGGAGGCAGGGGCTAGGGGGCATGAAGGCACCGGAGCGGGTCGGCAGGGGAAGGGAAAGGCGCGGGTTTGCAGGGGTGCGGGGCCTGGGAGCGCAGGCGCGGGGTAGGAGGTAGGGGGAGGGGATGAGGAAGATGAACAGTGTCTTTACTTTTCAATTCATTTGTTTTCATTTAATTCTTGATGTATCCCTAAAGTTAACGTCCGTTTGCATTTGGGATGGATGGAAACTAACTCGAGGGGTACAAGTAATAAAACGACAAGAAGTGAGGGGCACAACTGATATTATCAAAAAGATAGGGACATAACTGATATTGCGATATCTGAGAGGGGTACAAGTGATAAAAACCCTAAAAATTATCCTAGATGGTTTCATATGAGAGGAATCCAGGAAAATTGATAGACCTAAAAAACGAGGTACATTGGATCTATTAAAAATAAATTTAGCAAAAGACTAATTAATTTATCCAGGCCCCATGATTCGTGCAAATGGTTTGATTTTTGGGCAAAGTGTAGAACAACTTAAATTAAACCTATTGTGATTTTACGAAGATTTTTGGAGCAACAAATAATTTAATAATGAATTTAAAGCATACAATGGCCAAACTATGTAAATTTTCCCAAAATAAATAATATTTAATTCCTTGTTGCTCACAAAAATATAACACGTGTTCACAAAGATAAAGCACAAGTGACTTTACAACATGCAATTTTTAAATTTAAAATTAATGCCAAATAAATACCTAAATAAACATGCAAACACAGGAACCAAAATGCACACAAAAATTAAATTGATTAAATTAAAACGTGCATACAGGGACTAAAGTGCAAGTACCTACAATGTTGGGGGTATTAATGCAAAATGTCCACATGAACATGTGCGCCTCACTTGATGCGCCTGGTAGGGTTCTGAAGTGCAATATTGAAAACTTGTAGGGGCCTTTGTGCAAAATACCTAGCCCACATGTAAGGAACACATGAGGTACTAGGCTCGAGAGGCTTCGGAGGCTCGGACTGAGGCTCGGGTGATCTGGAGGCTCAGGCGTGCTTCGGGTGCTGCTTCGAGCGCTCCAAGCCTAAGGGTCGGGGAAGAGGCTTGGAGGGCGATACGTGGTGTGCCTTGGACTATTTGATTAAGGTTGATCCAACGGTTACTGAAGTAGAGGACGTGACGCATTGTGGATCCTTCAGATTGAGATAGATTTAACAGCGGTGGTGAATCCTGGAGCTGACAATGTGGCCTGATGTGGGTCGTTAGATCCTCACGATCCAACGACGGCTTGAGTAGCAGGCGATGGTGATGTGTCGCAATGAGGACCATTAGATCAAGATGATCCAACGGTGGTTGTGCGTCGTCTCCTCTGGGCCGTCGCCTCCTACGGCAGACGTGGCAGTGCTCTGGCAAAAGGTTCTTAGCTCTGTCGCCTTCCCCCATGGTCGGTGGAGGTCGTTGGACGCTCCTGAGCGGCTGGGACTGATCGTGAAAGCATCGAGGAGCCGTCGGGGGCTTTGGATGAAGCTGGGGAGGTCCGCTGGCCGAAGACGATGAAGCTCGAAGGAGCTCCGGTGACGACTTCGATCAGTGAAGAAGGTGATACCTGCAGCATTAGTGGGTGCCAAAAAAATGGTGCCCGTGTTCGTGGAAGTGTTGTGACTGTGGTGAGGCCTGCGAGGCGAAATGGTGATCGGGCGATGGTGTTCTTCCGTTTTGGCCGGCTGATCTATGGTTGGAAGTGGTGAGACGGGTCGTGGTGGTGAATGAATGGGTGCACGAAGATCAGAGCTCCAAAGCGGAGCTTAGGCAATGATTAATCGGAGGAGATGAAGGACAAGACAGGAAAAAGGTGAGAAATTCAAAAGGGGATGAAGATGAAGATCGGAGGAGGAATGGATGAAGCTACCTAAGAATGGAGGCTCACTGTGGAGACTCTAGTCGTCGCTCGAGGGCCGGTAGCAAATTGAGCTCGAGCATCTCATCGGAGGAGATGCTACACGACGATGATACGCCGTGGATCTCGTCGGAGGTGGACCACCGTTGTCGCTCGCTCTTAGTCCAAATCTCTGTTACAGATAGGTTTAGGAGATCTCTAGGGTACCTCATGCTAGGACGGATAGGGTCGAAGGTGACATATGGTGGAGTATTTAAAGGATGAAGGTGGAGGTCGAGGCGACGGGATGCTAGATATTCATGGGGTTTGTTGAGAGAAGGAGAAGCGATCATAATGATCGTGGGTTCTAGTGAGGATGAGGAATGTCGGAGCTACATCGTGGGGTGATCACTAGGTGGAGAAGGTGGCTGGAATGGTGATGAAAATATGAAGGGGGAGGAGACGGCGCTCGGTGGGGCGACGTGGGAGAGGTGTTTGTGGAGGTAGAAGATGACGCCTCGACCGTTGGATCTACGATCCAACGGTCTAGAGCGAGGTGCTAAGGAAGGATTAGGATTAAATCAGAGCTGTGTGATCGAAGGGCGATGGAGGCTGCCATGTAGCGGACATAGGTGCGGGCGGAAAGGAACGGATGTGATGAGATCCGGCATAGGATCAGAGGGTCAAGATTTGAGCAGGAATGAACGGCATGGATGGAGGAGTACTAGAGAAGATTTGGCAGTGGAGACACAGCCACGTGGCGCTTTGAGGTTAAGGCAGAGACGAACGACATGGATGAGATCAGGAGGAAGATCAAATGGCTGAAATAGTTTGTGGAGTGGATGGCCGAGATTTGAAGGAAGAGGAAGCCATCGGGTGGCTATGAGTGTGACGTGTGGCGCTAGGAGGTGGAGGCATTGGCGAACAGCCCAGATGCGATCTGGGCCTCGATCAAACGGCTGCAAGGTGATGCGGTCGTGGATAGATGAGATCTGGAGGGCATGGGTCCAATCCAACGGCCAAGAGAGGAGCGCGTGGCGGGTGAATGAGTGGGTAGCATGGCGCAACCAGAGGGTGCCATGTGGCCCAATCAAATTGGCTGAGGAAGAATGTGAAATAAGAGGGAGAAAATGGTCGAATTAGGAAAAATTCAAAACATGAAAGTTGTAGATCTCGATAAGATCTACAGGTTTTATGTTGACCAAAAACAGAAATAATGTTGAATAAAGTAATAAAATACAAGGGTACAAATATACATACATATAGTATACAATGGAGGCCCAAAATCCATGTTTTGCATACGAGCTCTGATTTTAATGACATTAGTCTCATTTTAAAGGTCTCTGAATGTATATTATTTTTAAAAAAAGTAGACCTAGACTGGAGGACGTATCAGAGAGATATGTGCATTTTAAGGTTCAAAGTCTCAAACTTGGATTTGGGTTTTATTGGTCAATTTTACAAGTTAGTACTTTTTTGATATTTTTCCTTTATTAGTGTTAGTAATATAATATATATACTATAGAGTCGATTTTATTGAATTTGGAGCTACTATAAAATATATATATATATATACAAATAGTTATTTTAGCTGATATACATGTGAATATTTACAAGTGAATTTGGCTCCTTATTTAAAATATGAATGCTAAAATGCAGATATTATTTACACATGCATGAATGATAATTAAGCAATATAAGTGGAAATATGCAGCTAATTGCTCAGGAACAAAGCTCTATTTTCAACTTTTAGAGTGATGAATCACCGATTCATCAGCCCATATACTTAAACCTTTCTCATCCCCGAGAAACTAAAATGAAATGCAAGAGTGAAATGATTTTGGATTTCATTCCAAGGTCATGAACAAAAGGAGAAAATGGAGCTTGACTCGACCTTTGGATTAATAATGTGGCAGAACCTTATTAGGATTTGAATTTAAGACCTAGCAAACTTTAAGTTCTACAAGTCTTCTATTCATGACTCCTTAATAGTCAGGTCAGAACAAATCTTCAAACGCAAATTTTTGATGACTATGATTCTTAATTGTACTGTGTAAGTGTAAAATAGTTCTCCACTTCAGAAATGGATAAGAAGTAGCCTCCTATAACAAGGTAACTCTACTTCCCCGTTCCAGTAAATCTTTCCTTGAGGAACGAGGTATTCCCTTCTAAGTTCAAGTGCTACCAGCTCAAGAGGAGGGGGTGGAGAAAAGAATGGACGGTAGCCAGCGTAGCTACCTATCCCAGGATGCTAGCCAGTGTAGTCAAGTCATCCAGCTGCAGACTTCTTGCTACTCCGACAGGTATTTTATTTTCACTCACACCTGTCTTTTTTTGGAGTTCTTGCATTTTTTTAACTATATACAAGGTGCAGCATGTACATCAGGAGTTTTTCCCCTTGATACAGTAGACTATCCCTCTTTTTAGCTTTATTACTACCCACAGCATCCCGTCTTTAGATGTCAACACCACCAGACTAAGTTGAGATGCACTACCCTCCCTAAAGGAGGACGGATGTTTCCACCCGTGTGCTACTCCAAGCTAAAGGATTCTACCTCCTCACCACCTCACCAATGAAGAGATACGTGCATTGTCCTTGTCCAAGTTAGGTCACTGTCTATAAGAATCATGCGTGTGCACGAGATATTCTACTTAGACTAATCAAGATGACATGTGAACATAGACTTGCAGACTCAAAGAATTAAGTCACTTGACCTGAAAAAATCTTAACTCCAGTTTCTGAAATTAAGTAGATTAAGGTCAAATCAAATCCATCCTCAAAATCTATTCATAACTTGGTTCAGAACCCACTAACTTTTCACATTGCATATGCTAGATATGCAGATGAGGTGCAGATGACATGCTAGGTAGATGAATGCAAGATTCTTTTTTTCTTTTTGAATGCAGAGATGATATGCACGAGTAAATAAGAAGCCTTTGATTTTTATGAATTTTTTTCACACAAGATTATACAAGAGTATTACATGTATTTTACATAAAACAATTTCTAGTTTTTACCCACCCCGTAATTATTGTAACATATATACAAAAATACGCGAAAGTACGAGCTATGAGTAAGTTTATATGTAATATATACACGCCCCCCTATACTTAGCGTGTGCTATGTCCTCAAAGCACGGAAAGCAAGGAAAAATACATAGCTCGTGCTAAGCGTAGGAGAGAGAAAATAACAAAAATGTATAAAAGATGTTCTGCCCTCCTATACTTAGGCTCTGGTAGCCTAAGTGTAGAAGAAGATAAAAGATGGGGTGGACGAGGTCAAGAGGGGAAATGGATGAGAATATATACATGATGGGCATCGGTCCCCCTTATACTTAGGCTCTGGTAAGCCTAAGTATAGGACAGGAGTGAGTATGAGGACCGATGGGATCTTGAGGATGTACAATGAATAGTGAATGGACTCGTTACACTCTCCCCCCATATTCAGGATCTGGTCATCCTAAGTATAGTCATGAAAAGATATGGAGCCGGGGCGAGTGGTTACAGTCGCGACAGGGAAAGAATATACAAGAAGGGTGAATATATACAAGGATCGCGATCTGAATCTTTTAGATGTTGCTGATGGCGAGAGCTCACTGTTGCAAGGTCTCACGTGTGGCTCTATGTGTGTCTACTGAGTCTGTCTTGCACATGAAAACAATCTCCTCAACATGGACTAATTGTTCATTGGGTTTGACAAAGCGCTTCAGCAGTTGTCCATTAACTAGGGATGTATGTGCTCCATTTGTAAGATTTGAAATCTCTACGCATCCACTATCATGCACAACACGGACTATGAATGGACCAGTCTACTTGGATTTCAACTTACCTTGGAAAACCTTTAGCCTCGCATTGAACAACCATACCTTCTGTCCAGGAACAAAGGTCTTTCGTCTGTCATATCTATCATGCCAACACTTTACCTTATCCTTGTAAACCAAACTGTTGTCATATGCTTAGTTTGTGACTTCCACAAGCTCATTCAGATCCATCTCTCTTTGTTTCTACCCTAGGTGTGTGTTCCAGTTGACCTTCTTGATTGCCCATTCAGATTTGTGTACTAATTCATCGGGAAAATGGCACGGCTTTCCAAATACCATCCTGAATGGGGAGGTTCCTAATGGTGTCTTGTAAGTTGTCCTATAAGCCCAAAGGATGTTATCCAAAATCTAAGATCAGTCCTTCCTGTCTAGGCAGACAAGCTTCTGCATTATAGTCTTCACCTCCCTATTCGACACCTCTGCCATGCCATTGGTCTGTGGGTGGTAAGTACTAGCGACACGGTGTTCAATGTCATAATCCTTCAAGAGATTCTTCACTTCTATGTTCACAAAATGGATACCCCCATCGGATATCAACACTTTGGGGATCCCGAACCTAGAGATGATGTGATCTCTAATGAATTGACAAACAGTCCTTCCATCTGCGGCTCGGGTTGGGATAACCTCCATCCACCTTGACAGATAATCTACCGCAAGAAGGATATATTTGAATCCATGGCTGACTAAGAATGGGCCCAAGAATTTAATGCGCAGGCGTCAAAGACATCACAAATGATGACAAGCTGCATCGGTATCTCATCCTTTGGAACCAACGGTTCCTCCCATTTGTTGGCATAATTGGCACGACTTCGCAAAGGTGAGCGCATCGCGAAATAGAGTCGGCCAGTATAAGCCACTTTGAAGTACCTTCCATGCGGTCCTCTTCTCGGAGTGGTGTCCTCCTACCTCCAGACTATGGAATAAAGTAAGGACACTCTGATATTCCTCCTGAGGAATACACCGTCTCTAGATACAATCTGGTCCTTCAAAGAAAAGGATCGAATCCTCCCAATGGTAATGTCATGCATCGGACTTAAGCCGGTGTATGTGGCTCTTTGACGAAACGCAAAATCGGCCCTTTAATAGTGTGTTTTTAGCACTTCAGTATGTCGTAGCAGTCGGGCAGAAATGGGTTCATCAACAAGATCCTCTCATTTAGATATGTGTATGATAAGTCAAAATGAGAGGATCGTAATTTATTTTACTTGGCAAGAAACCAAGGTCGAACTCAGGGACACGCGCTTTTCTCGTATTAGTTAGATTTAAGTCTGTTTAACTAAGTGTTGAGTTGAAGCATATAGGACAATTATGCTAGGACACAATAATGCATTAAAAATGAACATGCAAATCTTTTTTACATTTTGAACTATGCAGATATATGCAAGTAAATGCAAAGCAAATAATATGCCCGAAATGATCATTACTTAAGCCATAAATTATACGAGTTGAACAGAATTAGTTAATGAAGCAATTTTCATTTATATAGCAAGCATGCATGAGAAACAAGGAAATCAGGACACTTAGTTGACCAATATAGAGCAGAACAGATCGAAGTGTCAAAGTGAGAATCTAAGCATGCCAGAATAAAGATGACGAAAAGAGCTTCGAATGAAACTGAAATCACCTTAATCAGACATACGAGGCTCAAGATATGCAAGATCAAAGGCAAGGGCATAAATGAAAGAAAACATAAAAAGATATCTACAAACCAGTCCCTGAAAAGGACTACAATGCAATAAAAATAAGTGTGGGGCCTTCCCTGTAAATAATCCATACGCGCGGGGGCATATTTGCAATTATTGAAACCCGCAAGGGTATGAGTGCAAATAGCCCCAGGCGCGCAGGTGCTACACGTGCTCAGGACCTGTTTGCAATTTTGACGAACTTCATGGGCGACTCTGCAAATAACCCAGGAAGCACGTGCCACGCACGCGCTATCTAGGCTCGGAGGGCGGCTCGGGCTCGGCAGAGGCTCGCTGTTGCTTCGGGTTGGCTCGGGATACACGAGCCTCCAGGCTTGGTGACGATGGGGCTCGGCGTGGGCTCAGGGACCGCCACGTGGTATTAGGACCTGGATGTGATATGCGGAAGGTGCGAGGGCATCGATGCAAAAAGCCCACACCCACGTGCGTGAGGTACGTGAGCTAAGGCTCGGATGGGGGCGAGGTTCGGTGCTTCTTCGGTTGGCCGTTGCAGGTGGCTCGGGCCACATGGTGGCTCGAGGTCGCCTCGGGCGAAGCTCGGTTCCACCGAGCCTCCACGCTCTAGAGTAGTCGACGTGGCCGCTCCAGGGCCGTTGGATCTCTGCCGGGGGAAGAGATCCAACGGTATCTGCTCCATCTTCTCCTCCATAGGGTGGCGGCGTGGTTGGAGCTCCGGCGTGAGGCCTAGAGCTCCTCCTCACCTTGTCGTGCTCGATGAAGCTCGGGGACTGACGCTGAAGATCCTGCGATGAAGTTCCGAGGTCGGAGAAGACGCGGGGGTACCTGGGATGCTCTGTCGCCGCCTGATCGTCGGAGGCGGAGCTCTAGAACTCAGCTCCGCCCGAAGTCCGGCCAATGATGATGGTTAACCTGCAAAAGTGGTTAGCGGTGTGTGTGCGTGCGATGCGAGGCGAACGGTGGGTTTAGGGGCGAAGAAGCGGAACCCGTAGTGTGTCCTCCTCCGCCTCCGGCGGAGGAGGATGCCTGGGATGGAGGAGGTTGTGGCGGAGTGATCGGAGTGGATGGCGAAGGTGATGAGTTAATGGCGAAGGTCGGCAGGGGATTAATGGAGGTCGATAGCATTTGAAGAGACCTAGAAAGTTATGCAAAATTAAAGAAAAACTACACGAAGGATCGGAGGACTTACCTGGCCGGAGATGGAGGTGTTGGCCTGGGCTGAGCATCCCAGTGATGCTCGGGTCGTCGCACGTACTGGCCGGCCGTGCCAGCGAGCTCGAGCGGGGCTCTAGGCCACCGCAACGCCGCCTGGAGGTTGGCGGGTCTCATCGAGAGTGACAGTCGTCGTCGCTCGATCCAAGCTCATCCCCCTGTCACAGGGAGGAGCTGGAGGGCTGGGCTTCATCCCCTTGGTCGATGGACGAGGATGAACGAGGGATGAGGAGGTGTATTTAAAGGAAGGGGGTGATGTTCCAGGTGCTTGGAGCTGAGGATTGCGAGGGGATTATGGAGCGACTGGAGGAGGGTTGTGGATGGAGGACGTGCACACGAGGATCGTGGGAGGATGGGCTCGGCCGTGGGGTGGTTAGAGCATGGCGAGGATGACCAGGGCTATGGCTAAAATTAGAGGAGTGGAGGAGGTCTGCGAAGCGGGACGCTCGTGCGGAGCTTGCGGGAGGAGGAAGACGAGGTCCGGACCATTGGATCATGAGATCCAACGGTCCTGGTGAGGGTGCATAGGAACGGTTAGGATTAGATCGAAAGCGACATGATCGGAGGGCTTCTGAGCGGCCACGTGGCGGACTAGGCGCGAGGCGCTGACGATCGGTGGAGATGAAATCCAGAAGGTGATCAAACAGCTGAGGGCTAATGTGGAGTTAGCGGCTGAGATGGATGGCTGGAAGTGCGATCGTAGGGCGCTGACGAGTCCGCAAAAGCCGCGTTAAGAAGTTGTTTTTAATCGTCGATCGTGAAAATAAATATGTCGTTCGTTGTAGGCGGCGATCGGAAACAGTCAAGAAATAACCACAAATTTTAATTAAATTCAATCAAGTGGTTTTTATGTTTATTTTACTTGGGAAAGTCCCAAGGTCGATCACAAGGAGGCAAAGGAACATCCTAGAGTTGTGTCTATCCAATTTTTAGTTCGGTTTTCAAGGCGGCCTTTTTTTTGGAATTTTTTTCAATGCAATATGAGATGCAAAATGCAATTTGCGCCTATTTTAGGGACTAAAATGTAAAATACATTTAAACGGTGTCTGAAAAATACGAAACTTGGCCACAATGTAAATGATGATGAAATGAGTGCACTGCAATTTTTTTGGAATTTTCTGATGCAATATGAATTTTTTATGAATTTTTCAATGCAGATAGAATGATTTTCAATATTTAATTATAATAAACATTAAACCTACTTATTTTCGAGGAATAAAATTATCTAAGATCTATCACTAGGTGATGGATCCCAGAAAAATCCTAAACCTTGAAAATGTGGGGTTGAATATTTATTAAAAATCAAGTACTGAAATGTGCTAAATGATTTTTACAGAGCAAAGTATGCATGTAAATGCAATGATTTTTGGGCACAATGTTAATCAAAATAATCTCTATAATGTGTGATTTTTGGGGAATTTTTAGAGCAACGGTTGATTAACTATGAATTTCAGAGCACAGATTGGACAAAATATTCTAATTTCCACAAAACAATTATTTATTAATGAACCGTCAATCACAAAAATGTCCACAGCATGTCAAAATGTAGAGAATTGGAAGATGAACAAAATGCTATTTTTAAATAAATAAAATGATGCAATGTAGAGGTCTATAATGGATGACAAAGACAGGGGTACGGGTGCAAACTGAATAAATAAGTAAATAGAAATAATGCAAGGGGGGACCTACTGTTAATTACCTATAAAGTGAGGGGCGGAGATGCAATTGTTCCAAGTGGGCACGTGCTGCGCACGTGCCTTTGGACTGGAGGGTTGGCGCGTAATATCGTGGAAGACCGGGGGGTCTTCTGCAAATTACCCCAAGGGTCACGTGCGCCGCACGTGACCTGGGGTGGCGTGATGCTGACGTCAGCGATCCCTCCCGTCACGTGCCTCGCACGCGGGGAGGGCCTCAGGCCTTACGCCCGGCCGGTGGCGGTGTGAAGGCGGAGGGCGGGTGGCGCCTGGCGGCGTTGGCTGGAGCGGTCAGCTTGCGTGGCGGAGACGAAGAAGAGCGGGGGCTGGTTGTCGATGAAGCGGTGGCGTCGGCGGAGCTTGGTGATGTCGGAGAGGGCCGAAGGAGGTGGAGTAGCGTCGGAGTAGGCGGTGTAGTGGGGAGCGGCGTTCGTCAGAGGGGCGCTGGAGTCGATGCAGACGTGTCGAAGACGAAGGGGCGAAGCTGCTGAAGAGGGTGAAGATGGCGATGAAGGGGCTCCAGCAGGCGGTGGTGGCCGACAAACGGCCGACGGTCGTCGAGGAAGAAGGGTCGGTGGCGCGGTTGTCGAGCGGCGATGTCGGAGGCGGTGATGATGGCGTGTCGATGAAGCATCGTTGATGGCGTTGCGGGAGACGACTGTGTGGCTCGTAGGCGTAGGTGGTGGCGAAGATGAGGGGCGGTGCGACGTTTGCGAGGCGGAGAGGAAGGGATACTCCGAGCGGCGCGAGGAGCTCGGAGCGGAGAGGTAGAGCGAGAGAGAGAGAGAGAGAGAGGAAAGGGAAGAGAGAGAGAGAAGAGAGATAGAGAGAGAAGGAGGGATACCTGGATGAGATGGAGGCTCGACGGCGGAGCCGGAGCGAAAGCAGCGGCGGAGGTGTCGCTGCGACGAAGCACCGGGGGGGGCTTCGGATCACGCCGGTGAGGGCTGTCACCACCTGAAGGAGTAGGTCGGCGGATGGGCGTCTTCGGTTGACGCAAGGGTTCTTAAATAGGGTACGAGAGGAGTGGCTGCGCGAGATAGGAGGGGCGGCGGTTGCGGAGCGAAGGTTGAGGGTCATCGGGGGTTGGCGATGAAGGTGGGGGCCGGTGGTTGCGAAGATAGCGGCGGCGGTTACGGGTGGTCGGCGCTGGGATTGGGGAAGACGAAGGGAGGAGGACGACGGGTCCCTGGCCGTTCGATCGGCCGAGATTGAACGGCCAGGTATGGGCCACGTGGCGGGAGCCTGGGGAGAAGGCGCGGCACGTGCGGAGCACGTGCCTGGGGTGGCACGTGCACTGCACATGCGCGCCGGTTTTTTTTATTTTATTATTATTTTTTTTATTTTTTTTTATTATTTTTTTTATTTATTTTTTTTAATAAAAACGATATATAAAAATGCGAAAAACAGCTGACACGTGGCGGCCCCTGGGGCTGCCACGTGTCAGCACCAGAAAATTCGAAGAGAAATCATTTTGTAAAATCAAAAAGAAATAGCAAATGACCTCGGATCGAAAAAGTTCCTTCACAAAAAATGCTCGTCTCGATGAGATCTACAACTTTCATGAAGACATCAAAGCCAAAATCGGTCAAATGTAAAAAGTGAATTTTTGGGGTATCCCATGTACATACCTTGATTTTTGGTTTTCTAATTTTTTTGTCATTTTTAATCACGATAAAAATCCGGAAAAATATGGAAAACTCAAAGATAAATAAAAGAGACCTTAATCTAATTTTTTTGGATTTTTATTAAATGAAGAAAATAAGTACATAAAATACAAGGTCAAAAACCGCGAAAATACAATGTACAAAAGAGGCCCAAAACCCAACTTTCACATACGAGCTCCGATTCACTTGAACTTGGTCTTGTTTTGAAGGTAATTGAATGTGTATTAGTTCAAAAGTGAGTAGGATCAAGTCGGACACTGGATGGGGAAGATATGTGGCTTTTAGTCCAAAAAATCCTGAAACTAGGGTTTGGGTTTTTGGTCCACTTACCAGGGTTAGTTATTTTTTTGTATTTTTTTATTTATTCTTGTTAGTGGTGTGTACACAGTGGAAGTGAGTTTGTGGTATGCGGTGTTAGCATGAAGGAGTTAAAAATAGGGGAAGTTAGGCTATTCACAGGTCACTTTTGGCTTGGATTTTTGGCTTCTTATTTTATGCAGGAATTAATGCTAAAATGCAATTCTTATGCAATCATCCCCGAATACTAATTATGCGAAATAAATGCAGAAATGCAATTGATTTTGAGGGACTTGAGCCTAATTAATGAGACTTAGAGTGATGAATCCGAGATTCATCATCCCCCTATACTTAAACCATGCTCGTCCCTGAGCATCAAAAAGAAATGCCATGAAGTGAAATGAGACTGGGTTCCATACCAAGACCATGAGCTGAAGGTGAAAGTGAAACTAAACTCGACCTTTGGATTAATAATGTGGCGGAACTTCTGTGAGACTTAGAATTTTTAAAATCAACAGTCCTCAAGTTCTACATATCATTGACACAGTTTCAACTCAGAAGTCATCTTAGATCAATCCTCTTCCCAAAGTATACCCTATGAACATTGAATAACCGACTCATGTGTGTGAAGGGTTTTAGCTCTTCCCATTTAGAATGCCGGACTACCATGCTCCTCTCCTCTCCAATAACTCGTCCTCGGGGAGTCAGGTATTTCCTTCTAAGGTCTGTCGCGCTGTGTTCACAATCGAATGAGGGAGAAGATAGAAGAAAGAGAAAAGAACTGGAGGGGGTGGCCAGTGTAGTCACCCCTCCTTGTGAAGATGGCCAGTGTAGCCAAGTCTCCACCAAGATCTGCAGGTTTCTTGAAGCTTGGACCTTTTGGTCGAATTTTTATTTGGTAGAATGCTTCTTTGTATTTGGAATTTTTGGTGGTTCTGCTTGGATCTTGTTTTGCCCCTACGGATATAGCATCTTTTTATTCCGTACATTTTTTGGGGTCTTAGAAAAATTGTGCCCAGTCGTCCATCCCTTTTCCGAAGCTTTATTTCAACCCGTACTCCGGTCTTTAGATTTCCACGCTACCAGAAAAGAGACTCACACAGTCTTCCAACATCCCGTCTGGGTTGAGCTAAGTGCATAGTGCGAGAGTACAAATTAATTCCCTATTCCAGAGTTGTACCCAGAATGAAGAGATCAGGTTAGACACTAAGAGTCAAACGCTGCACATTGTCATGTGGAACTTAAAGAATTAAGTCAAAAGACCTGAAGCTCTTAAAATCATATTTCTCTGTGAAGTTCCTCTGAAAATTAGGTGGATTAAGGGCAAGTTCAGACCACTCTCGGTTTCGGCTCATAACTCGATTCAGAACCCAATGACTTTTCACAGATGCAAATGCATGTAATGTTGGATGAAGTGCAGGTGTGTGCAATGCAGACACATTTTTTGAATTTTTTTTTGACATTTTATGCAAGGGATTTTTTTTATGTAGAAAATGGAATCAGAAGCCTTTTTTTCAAAAATTTTGGGCAAGTCAGTGTTAGTAGCAAAACTCTTTTTTTTTCTTTTTCTTTCTTTTTTTTGTTTGTTGTTTGTTTTTTTTTTGTTTTTTTTTCAAGTTAGTACCCACCCCGTAAATACATATAGACTTACACGAAAGTACGAGATATGGGTAAAATATATACAAAGTATATATACAGACCCCCCTATACTTAGCGAGTGCTGTGTCCTCAGAGCACAAAAAGCGTAATGAAGTCATAGCTCGTGCTAAGCGTAAGGGAGTGTAAAATTTATATACAATGGGTTAGGAAGTAAAGTGGAAAAGAGGCGGTCGTGATATGTGAATGAGGAGAGTATATACAGGTGGGTGTCGGTTCCCCCTATACTTAGGCTCTTGACAGCCTAAGTATGGACGAATGGTGGGAATGGAGCGATCGAGAGTTAGGAGAGGAATGATATATACAGATGGCATCGGTCCCCCCCTATACTTAGGCCTTAGCCTAAGTAGAGGAAGAAGCTGTACAAGGAGACCAATGTGGTCGGGAGGGAGGGTGGGTGTGATCAGATAGATTTTCAATATCCTCGCTCTGCGTGAAATAGATGGCCTCGACTTGAACTGTTTGTTCGTTGGATGATTCAATGTATGGCTTCAGCATTTGTCCATTTACTGAGAACGGTTGTGCATTCTCTTTGAGTTCGGCAATATCTATGCTTCCATTGGTATGCACATCGACAACAATGTAGGGGCCCGTCCATTTTGATTTGAGCTTCCCATGAAAAATCCTCAATCGAGCATTAAACAACCACACTTTCTGTCCAGGGATAAAGGTCTTCTCTCGAATGTGTCTATCATGCCATCTCTTGACCTTGTCCTTATAAATCACACTGTTGTCATATGCCCGATTTCGGATTTCAATTAGCTCATTCAGATTTAAGTCTCGACATAGTTTCCCAAGGTGACAACTCCAATTCAACTTTTTGATCGCCCATTCAGATTTGTGAATCAATTCTGCAGGAAGATGACATGGCTTGCCATAGATCATCCTAAAAGGTGAAGTACCGAGTGGAGTCTTATAGGCTGTCCTATAGGCCCATAGAACTTGGTCCAACAGTTTCGACCAATTCTTCCTATCGGGACGAACCAACTTCTGGAGAATGCTCTTCACCTCTCTATTAGAAACCTCTACCATGCCATTAGATTGTGGATGATATGGGTTGGCTATTCTATGCTCAAATTTGTACTCCTTAGCCAAAGATCTCATCTCTCGATTCACGAAGTGGCTACCTCCATCAGAAATCAATACTTTTGGTATCCCGAACCTCGCAATGATGTTATCTTTGATGAACTTGCAGACTACCTTGCTATCTGCGGTTCGGGTTGGAATAGCCTCTACCCATCTTGATAAATAATCCACCGCTAACAAGATGTACTCAAATCCATTGCTGTTGGGAAAGGGACCCATAAAATCAATCCCCCATGCATCAAAAACATCACAGAAAATTATTGGTTGCATGGGCATTTCATCTCTATATCCCATAATCCCTCCCATTCTTCGACAAATCGGGCATGACCGTACAAATTCATTAGCATCCTGAAATAAGGTCCGCCAGTAAAATCCACATTGGAGTACCTTGTGCGCGGTTCTCTTTCCCGAATGGTGTCCTCCAGCCTCGAGAGAGTGACAGTGTGTGAGGACACTCTGATATTCCTCCTGAGGAATACATCTTCTCCAGACACAATCCGGTCCTTCATAGAAAAGGAAAGGATCGTCCCAATGGTATTTTCTTGAATCTGACTTTAATCGATCAATCATTTTTTTGGTCCAACCATAGGGAACCTTCTTGGAGACAAGATAGTTCACTATGTCAGAATACCATGGGGTTGACTCAATGACGCAAATCGATTCGTCTGGAAAAGTCTCCTTGATTGGTCCAATATCAGGATGATCATTTTGCTCGATTCGGGAAAGGTGATCAGCAACCACATTCTTTATTCCAGGTTTATCCTTAATCTCTAAATTAAACTCCTAGATTAACAAGATCCATCTCAAAAGTCGTGCCTTGGCATCCTTCTTATCCATGAGATATCTGATTGTTGTGTGATCTGTGAAAATGGTCACCTTGGAGCCTAATATGTATGATCTGAATTTTTCCAGGGCCCAAACAACCGCGAGCATTTCCTTTTCAGTTACTGTATAATTTCTCTGTGCAGGATCCAACACTTTGCTCGCGTAGTGAATCGCATAAGGAATTCCATCTCTTCTTTGTCCGAGTACTGCTCCGACAGCAAAATCCGATGCGTCAGTCATGATCTCGAAGGGAAGAGACCAGTCGGGAGCTTGTAATATCGGCGATTCACATATTTTCTTTTTCAGGAGCTCGAAGGCCTCTAGACATCGGTGATTTACAATAAACTCGGTGTCTTTTCCTAAGAGCTCAGTCAGTGGGCGGGCGATCTTTGAAAAATCAGGAATAAACCGTCGATAAAATCCAACATGCCCTAAGAACGACCTCACTGACTTGACGTTGGTTGGTGGCTCAAGTTTCTTGATCACATCCACCTTGGCAGGGTCTACCTCCATCCCTTTTTTGGAGATGACGTGCCCCAACACGATACCCTCAGTCACCATGAAGTGACTCTTCTCCCAGGAGAGTACCAAATTTACCTCCCTGCATCTCTGAAGGACTCGGTCCAAGTGTGCTAAGCATGTATCAAATGAATCACCATGAACCGAGAAGTCGTCCATGAAGACTTCCAGGAAATCACCAACCATTTCGGCAAATACGGCAATCATGCACCGCTGAAATGTGCCTGGGGCATTGCAAAGCCCGAATGGCATGCGCTTGAATGCGTAAGTACCGAAGGGACATGTGAACGTGGTCTTTTCCTGGTCCTCGGGAGCGATAGCTACTTGATTGTAGCCGGAGTACCCATCAAGAAAACAGAAGAATGCTTTCCCTGCAAGTCTCTCCAATATTTGATCAATGAATGGCAGTGGAAAGTAGTCTTTCTTGGTCGCAGCATTCAGGCGCCGGTAATCGACACAGACGCGCCATGACATGGGTACTCGGGTCGCGATCTCTACCCCCTCCTCGTTGGTAACCATCTGGATTCCCGACTTCTTCGGAACGACATGAAGGGGGGCTACCCACTTGGAGTCAGAAATGGGGTAAATAAATCCTGCTTTGCACCATTTCTCTATTTCTTTCTTCACCACTTCCCGAAGATTGGGGTTTAATCTTCTCTGAAATTCACGGGAAGGCCTTGCATTATCCTCAACATAAATTTGGTGCGAGCAGAGAGCGGGGTTTATTCCTACGAGATCCGACACAGTCCAACCTATGGCTTTTCGATTTCGCTCAAGGACTTCGATCAGTCTGGATTCTTGGTCCACGGTTAATGATGAGCTAATGATCACAGGGAATTTTTCTTTGGGTCCATTGAGGAATGCATATTTCAGCGTGGGAGGTAATGGTTTCAACTCAGGTAATTCAGAATCATCAATCAAGTCTGGCTGAATTATCTTTGTATCTGGTTCAGTGTCGGTCGGTGGTGAGTCACTGTGTGAAGTGTTGGCTACCAATTCAGAAGTCAGATGGGTCGGATCGCTAGAGTAAAATGGTAATTCGGCCAGAGCCGCGTCCGATTCGTCATTGATTTTTCTTGACACATCCGAAAGGCTTTCTGTGTCATTAATGGTGAAGTAGTATGAGTGTTTTGAGATGTTTGGAAATATCTCGCAAAGTGCATTGTGCATCATTTCTTCTTCTGAGGAAGTGCTTTCAGTCTGTATGTCTGGAAGTTGGTCCCATGGCCCAGTGGTTCTGAGGAGATTACATTTTGATGTTTCGGCATCTTCAGTTGTGGATTCGGAGTCTGGCCTTTGCCACTTTGTTTGTTTCATCTCCAAGTCCACTTCTCCGCCTGGAGAACGGAATTTCATCATGCCAGTTCCGTAGTCGAATACGGCTTTAGCGATTCTTAAGAAAGGTCTTCCGAGAATGATTTGTGATTCCTTCCAATGGTTCGGGGTTTCCATGTCCAGGACAGTGAAGTCTACTTTGTATTCTGTACCCTCGATAATGATGATGACATTCTTCACTTCTCCCTTAGGTCTTTTAGTGGATTTGTCAGCAAATTGGAGTAAAGATGATGATTTCTTAAGAGGGCCCAACTCCAATCGATAATATAAGGCTAAGGGCAGAAGGTTTATGGAAGATCCATTGTCGAGAAGTGTGCGTGTGAATGCTATGCCGCCAATGTGACTCTCCACATAATGGGCGCCCAGATCCCTTTTCTTTCTTGGCAGATGCTGGTTCTTGACACATTTGGTGGTGGCAACTGTCAAGATATGCGTCTCCACAAATTGACTTGTTCTCTTTGTACGAGTCCTAGTGGGAGTGCATTTTGCCTTTAAATATTTCTGAAAAGCAGGATTATTGGCTACATACTGGTCAAAGGGTACTTTGACTGTGATGTTTTGATGGCAGAATTTTTCCATTACTGGATCATCCTGAATGTTTTTATTTTGTTTTCCTTTCTTGAGGGCATGGGGGAAAGGAATGGAAGCACTTGAGACAGGGGACAGAAGGTCAGAATCATAAATACGAGCATCTTTATTAGACTTGGAGTTTTTATTACAATCATCAGATTTTTGATAATAATCAAAATCAGGTTGCTGAAAAGATGACAAAGGTATTTTTGCAGCAACTAGAGGTTCAAGGTCCTCTGCAGACTCCATAGATGCTTTCCCCTTCTCTGGTGCTGGGATCCTCAGGCGTCTTTCTCCATCTTCCTCGGAAGCATCCTCCGGCTGATCCTCCGAGTCTTCATGAACCGATTCCCGAGTCCGATCAGGTACGGCCACGGTCCTTCCACTTCTGAGTGACATGGCATGTATATTGTCAAACGAAAGGTTCTCATGTTCAGATGTGGAAAAATCTGAATAGTTTACCTGGCCATTGTGTTGAGATGATTGAGATCGGTTCAGACTATTGGGGTTAGCTTGAACTTGGGCGGGAATGGTTGTAGTGGGAACAGTCTACTCATCCTTCCAACAGGACAAGCGGTTGACATCAACCCGTAGATCTTCCAACTCATTTCGGAAGTGACAAAACTCTTCAAGTATTTGTCTCTGGATGTCGATCGGTTCTTCTGGGGGTTTGGATGATTGAGCTGATTGTCTGGGGGCTTGAGATTGCTGATGGTATTGCTGAGGTTGGTTCTGGCGATTGTAGGGTTATTACTGCTTCGGTTGCTGGAATGCGGCATTATAGAAAGTGGGTGGGCGCTAATAAGTCTGACGGTCTCCCATATTACCCTGTCGGGTAGTGTCTTGGGTGTACCAGATGCCATTCACTTCAAATGTCAGAGGCGGGGCTTCCTTGAATGTCTCAGTCAGTGGGGGCTGCTGTTGGGAAAATTGGGCGTGGGATTGATCGTGAGCCCATGGTTGTTGTTGCTCTGCTCCTGGTTGTTCCTGGACATGATGCACATGATATATCGGGACAGTAGGTGCACTAGGCATCCCCATTTTGGATACCTTCTCGGTGAGTTCCTCCATCTGCTTCGGGAATTGCGAAATCCTACTGTCGATATCGTTCATTCTCTTGTCCACAATTGTCAATTTATCAGAAATAAAATGCATGCTTGGAATCAAGTCCTCAGCTATTTCTGCCACCGTCTGCTTCCCACCTTTGGCTTGAAGGGTGTTCAGGGAATCAGTGTATGCTCTACTAGCAATTTGAGACCGGCTTGTTTCTGCCATCTGCTCCAGTATTTTCCAGACAGTCTCAGCCCCACGTGATGTATAATTCCCTCCGCAGGCAGCGCTAACTAATCCTTGAGTCTCATGATTTAGACCAGAGTAAAGAGACTGGACTAGGATGTTATTGTCCAGGTTATGGCAAGGACATTTCTGAAGTAGATCTTTAAACCGGTCCCATGCCTCACAGAGTGGTTCATTGGGCATCTGAGAGAAGCTGGTGATGCGGGTCCTCATTTGATTGGTCCGGCTCAAGGGGTAGAATTTCTCCAGAATGAGGTTTTTGAACCTCTCATAAGTCGTCACAGTCACCCCCAAGTTTTTCACCCAGTAGTCTGCTTTTCCTTTCAAGGCGAAAGGTAGTGCAGTGAGACGAATGTAGTCTTGGCTGACTTGTGGGTGCCTCAGATTAGAACATATCAGCTCCAGGTCCCTCAGGAATTCATATGGCTCCTCAGTCGTATTACCATGGAATTGGGGTAATTGACTGACGAAATGTGGTTTCAGTTCATAGTGAATCGCCGGTTGTGGTGGCTGTAAATAGTTCCACACTTGGTACTGTCCAGGGTTGTAAGCGGCTTCCATTGGCACTTCCTCCCCAGCATTCAACTGCTCAAGTTGTGTCCTTAGTAACTGTTGTTGCTGCTCAGATGCAACCAATCTTGCTAGGATCATTTGAATAGCGTCATCATTTGTTTCATCTTCAGGGTCTTTCTTGGAAGCCATTTTTGGGGGCATCTCTTCTTCTTCACCTTCAGAATATAAAGGGTTCGAGTTAATAGATTGGAAAGAATTGATGTAATAGTTGTCCTCGAGTTTTGGTGATAGAGAGACAGTTTGGGTCTGTCCTCCTTCTAGGAAGAAGAAGGAATCGTAAGAATTGAGTTCTTGGGAATGGTTTCCTGGAGGCCAAGCAGGTCCAGAGTAAGAGTTTCTCTGGGCTTTTGAGATTGGGGAGTTTGTGGTAGAGAGAGACGAGCCTGAACAAAAATTACCACAGTCTTCCATTCTCAGGGTCAACAAGATGTTTTTATGATGTAGACACAATTGTGTGGTATTCGTTGATAAACTACTTTCTACGCACAATCAAACACAATACAAGGGTTGTTTCACCAACTCAACTCAAAGTGAAGACCGTAAGGGTCCGGTCAATTATCTTGTTAGTTTTAATTGGTGATAATTCAAGTCTTGCAAGCCGTTTAAACGAGCTGTTAGGTTAGGAGCTGGGCTCTATCCTAGTGTGTGTCTCTCTCCTCGCTGCAAGATAAAATCAAACAATGTCGGGGTTGCTCTCCCGCAGAAATTCTTGATTTTATGAACTTTTTATAAGATCGGCTTTATTTAGCAGTCCCAATTTTATTGATGCGATCACTGAAGAATTTAGATGAACACAAATACACGTCTACCGTCCAGTCCCAATTTCCTTTAGATTTATGTGATAAAACAAGAGAGAAGAATTCGGGAAAAGCCGATGCACGCGGAAAACTATGATGAATGCTCAGTTAGAAGACTTACAGTGCCTCCTCGCAATCTCCATGTGGGATGCAATACAGAATTTTAAAAATTATACTAAATGCGTGCAAGCCGATGAAAACCGCACCTAAGCAGAAAGTTCTATTAGCGGGAAGAATTGAGTTAAATTTTTGGCTAAGTTGAACGATCTAAGGTGCGTCTCAGTTAATGTGCAGTGTGGCTTAAGATCCTACGAGCACAAGCAAAGATAAAAATGCTCTAAGAGCCGTATGTGCAGGTCTATCCTAATCGCCACTCAAGTCGGGCCCCACCCTCTCCGAAGAGTGAAACAGGCCACGACACACCACAGAAAAAGTTCAAGGTCTTTTTTACATGCGCGAGAGTCCAAACGGACACCGCTGTAAATGAGCAGAAATGGAAATTTGCAGAAATTAAAAACCTAGACTCTACTCTCTCTCACGACTCGACTCGATCTTAATTTAATTGCGGTTTCTTCGGGTGTTGGTGAAGATGCGTCGGCTCCTTGAAAAACCGCTCCACGTACGCCGGGTACCTCGCAAGAAAAATAAGAGAGAGAATGTAAGAGAGTGACTCAGAAACTAATCAGAAATGAAATAAATACTGCAAAATAAATACAAGAAATAAAATGGGATTTACAGTGAAAGATTCGGGGGTCAGACTACCCGAATTCGAAAAACCGAGCGAAAAATTTTCAAAACAAAAAACTAAGCCGTTTGCCTCCCCGGCAACGGCGCCATCTGACGAGTCCGCAAAAGCTGCGTTAAGAAGTTGTTTTTAATCGTCGATCGTGAAAATAAATATGTCGTTCGTTGTAGGCGGCGATCGGAAACAGTCAAGAAATAACCACAAATTTTAATTAAATTCAATCAAGTGGTTTTTATGTTTATTTTACTTGGGCAAGTCCCAAGGTCGATCACAAGGAGGCAAAGGAACAACCTAGAGTTGTGTCTATCCAATTTTTAGTTCGGTTTTCAAGGCGGCCTTTTTTTTGGAATTTTTTTCAACGCAATATGAGATGCAAAATGCAATTTGCGCCTATTTTAGGGACTAAAATGTAAAATACGTTCAAACAGTGTCCGAAAAATACGAAACTTGGCCACAATGTAAATGACGATGAAATGAGTGCACTGCAATTTTTTTGGAATTTTCTGATGCAATATGAATTGTTTATGAATTTTTCAATGCAGACAGAATGATTTTAAATATTTAATTATAATAAACATTAAACCTACTTATTTTCGAGGAATAAAATTATCTAAGATCTATCACTAGGTGATGGATCCCAGAAAAATCCTAAACCTTGAAAATGTGAGGTTGAATATTTATTAAAAATCAAGTACTGAAATGTGCTAAATGATTTTTACAGAGCAAAGTATGTTCGTAAATGCAATGACTTTTGGGCACAATGTTAATCAAAATAATCTCTATAATGTGTGATTTTTGGGGAATTTTTAGAACAATGGTTGATTAACTATGAATTGCAGAGCACAGATTGGACAAAATATTCTAATTTCCACAAAACAATTATTTATTAATGAACCGTCAATCACAAAAATGTCCACAGCATGTCAAAATGTAGAGAATTGAAAGATGAACAAAATGCTATTTTTAAATAAATAAAATGATGCAATGTAGAGGTCTATAATGGATGACAAAGACAGGGGTACGGGTGCAAACTGAATAAATAAGTAAATAGAAATAATGCAGGGGGGGACCTACTGTTAATTACCTATAAAGTGAGGGGCGGAGATGCAATTGTTCCAAGTGGGCACGTGCTGCGCACGTGCCTTTGGACTGGAGGGTTGGCGCGTAATATCGTGGAAGACCGGGGGTTCTTCTGCAAATTACCCCAAGGGTCACGTGCGCCGCACGTGACCTGGGGTGGCTTGATGCTGACGTCAGCGATCCCTCCCGTCACGTGCCTCGCACGCGGGGAGGGCCTCGGGCCTGACGCCCGGCCGGTGGCGGTGTGAAGGCGGAGGGCGGGTGGCGCCTGGCAGCGTTGGCTGGAGCGGTCAGCTTGCGTGGCGGAGACGAAGAAGAGCGGGGGCTGGTTGTCGATGAAGCGGTGGCGTCGGCGGAGCTTGGTGATGTCGGAGAGGGCCGAAGGAGGTGGAGTAGCGTCGGAGTAGGCGGTGTAGTGGGGAGCGGCGTTCGTCGGAGGGGCGCCGGAGTCGATGCAGACGTGTCGAAGACGAAGGGGCGAAGCTGCTGAAGAGGGTGAAGATGGCGATGAAGGGGCTCCAGCAGGCGGTGGTGGCCGACCAACGGCCGACGGTCGTCGAGGAAGAAGGGCCGGTGGCGCGGTTGTCGAGCGGCGATGTCGGAGGCGGTGATGATGGCGTGTCGATGAAGCGTCGTTGATGGCGTTGTGGGAGACGACTGCGTGGCTCGTAGGCGTAGGTGGTGGCGAAGATGAGAGGCGGTGCGACGTTTGCGAGGCGGAGAGGAAGGGATACTCCGAGCGGCGCGAGGAGCTCGGAGCGGAGAGGTAGAGCGAGAGAGAGAGAGAGGAAAGGGAAGAGAGAGAGAAGAGAGATAGAGAGAGAAGGAGGGATACCTGGATGAGATGGAGGCTCGACGGCGGAGCCGGAGTGAAAGCAGCGGCGGAGGTGTCGCTGCGACGAGGCACCGGGGGGGGGCTTCGGATCACGCCAGTGACGGCTGTCACCACCTGAAGGAGTAGGTCGGCGGATGGGCGTCTTCGGTTGACGCAGGGGTTCTTAAATAGGGTACGAGAGGAGTGGCTGCGCGAGATAGGAGGGGCGGCGGTTGCGGAGCGAAGGTTGAGGGTCATCGGGGGTTGGCGATGAAGGCGGGGGCCAGTGGTTGCGAAGATAGCGGCGGCGGTTACGGGTGGTCGGCGCTGGGATTGGGGAAGACGAAGGGAGGAGGACGACGGGTCCCTGGCCGTTCGATCGGCCGAGATCGAACGGCCAGGTATGGGCCACGTGGCGGGAGCCTGGGGAGAAGGCGCGGCACGTGCGGAGCACGTGCCTGGGGTGGCACGTGCACTGCACATGCGCGCCGGCTTTTTTTTATTTTATTATTATTTTATTATTTTTTATTTATTTATTATTTTTTTTATTTATTTTTTTTAAAAAAACCATATATAAAAATGCGAAAAACAGCTGACACATGGCGGCCCCTGGGGCTGCCACGTGTCAGCACCTGAAAATTCGAAGAGAAATCATTTTGTAAAATCAAAAAGAAATAGCAAATGACCTTGGATCGAAAAAGTTCCTTCACGAAAAATGCTCGTCTCGATGAGATCTACAACTTTCATGAAGACATCAAAGCCAAAATCGGTCAAATGTAAAAAGTGAATTTTTGGGGTATCCCATGTACATACCTTGATTTTTGGTTTTCTAATTTTTTTGTCATTTTTAATCACGATAAAAATCCGGAAAAATATGGAAAACTCAAAGATAAATAAAAGAGACCTTAATCTAATTTTTTTGGATTTTTATTAATGAAGAAAATAAGTACATAAAATACAAGGTCAAAAACCGCGAAAATACAATGTACAAAAGAGGCCCAAAACCCAACTTTCACATACGAGCTCCGATTCACTTGAACTTAGTCTTGTTTTGAAGGTAATTGAATGTGTATTAGTTCAAAAGTGAGTAGGATCAAGTCGGACACTGGATGGGGAAGATATGTGGCTTTTAGTCCGAAAAATCCTGAAACTAGGGTTTGGGTTTTTGGTCCACTTACCAGGGTTAGTTATTTTTTTGTATTTTTTTATTTATTCTTGTTAGTGGTGTGTACACAGTGGAAGTGAGTTTGTGGTATGCGGTGTTAGCATGAAGGAGTTAAAAATAGGGGAAGTTAGGCTATTCACAGGTCACTTTTGGCTTGGATTTTTGGCTTCTTATTTTATGCAGGAATTAATGCTAAAATGCAATTCTTATGCAATCATGCCCGAATACTAATTATGTGAAATAAATGCAGAAATGCAATTGATTTTGAGGGACTTGAGCCTAATTAATGAGACTTAGAGTGATGAATCCGAGATTCATCAGGCGCATGAGGAGACACATGGCGGCTTCTGGTTTAGGCGCTAACGAGCGGTGATGATTGAAGGATGGAGCTGATCGAGCGGTTAGGAACAGAGAGTGGTCTGAGCGGCTCAGATCAGCATGATCAAGCAGACTACACTGCGCCACGTGGCGCGCTCATCTTGAGGCGCGAACGTGCGGCGACGATTCGAGGAGCGGGATGATCAAGCGGCTGAGGATTGGGACGGGTCGTGGAGAAAGGGCCACCGTTAGATCATGATGAAGATCCAACGGTTCAGAAATGCGGCGGATAGGACAAGAGAGGCGGGGCCACGTGGCGCCCCCAGAATGGGCCACGTGGCCCAATCAGATTATTACAGACTTCAAGTTGAAATATGAAGGTCAAGATGGCCGAATTTGAGAGAACTCAAAACATGAGAGTTGTAGATCTTGATGAGATCTACAAGTTTCATGTTGACCAAAACTAGAGATGAAGTCAAACGAAGGCCCGAAATGTTTTTGAGGGTATTTTTAAAACTAAGAATACCACGGATTTTAGTTTTGCCATTTTTTTGTGATTTTTAATTTATCTGAGACTCTGTTAATTATGGGACATTGACAGGGGTTTATTGACAAAACTTTAAGCAAGGGGGTTAATTATGCAAAATAAAGATGATGAAATTGGGTTTCATCACCCCCCTATACTTAAGCGATGCTCGTCCTCGAGCACTATGCTCGTCCTCGAGCACCACAGAATGACTAAGTTGGATTAACCCCCTTGTGTATGTGAACACAGGATCCAATCTGATCAAGTCGACTCGACTTTAGAGATCCAAAATTCTAGAGTTCAACCCAGCCTTAATCAGAAGGCTTCCAATTCCTCTATTTCCCTAGACTCTCTCTGATGTACATATAAGCTAAAGGATATGAAGTTTAGTGTTGACTGCAATTTCGAGAGTAGAGTCAAGTCTTCACCCAAAGTCTTAGTCCGAGAAAATCTCCTAAGGACCCAATCCTCAACACTAGGGAATAAATCAAATCTTGCATTCAGTTCACCGTCTCTTTAGTTGTCAGACTTAGAAAATGTAGATGGCAGGCCAGAAATGGAGGGCATGGGATTGTGTCAATTCTTCTCTCCCTCTCATTGGAACAAGGATTCTCTCTAGTCCGAGAATTTAATTGACTTGTATAATTTGTGGCTAGCTCCACTGCTTTTACCAAGAGTTGGCGCACACTGATCAACATTTTTTTATTTTTCACACCCAGGCATTTAGGTCAATGTCAAGCGAATAGTATAAGAACCAAGTTCTCATACTGGCTAATATTGCTGACACTCAGGTTTCATGAAGCCTCCAAAGACTTTATCCCATCCTCGAGCATCATTAGATCAAGTCCAGACTCGACTTCCTCATCCCAATCCCTCAGGTGAAAAATCAACTCATCTCAATCAAAACCGCAGTCGTGCATGTGATGTGCTGATCATATTCTTTTTGTCTGAGATTAAGCATGGAATATAGCATGCAAATCTATAGACCTAGGGGAATGTGGATGATTAAGTCTAAGACCCTGATGGGTAAGGCTGGTTAACCTAAAATCTCAAAGACCTCAAAAAAAGCTAAGTCTCCTTGACCAATTCAGATCCTGAGTGAAGGTGTAAGAGTAGAGGTTTAATCCAACTTCTTCACTCAAAAACACAATTTTTTTTTACTTCAAGAGATATGAGGACTGCCTAATCTCAATTAAATAGTTGCATCTGCATTCAGCCAGTATGGATGTAAGTACAGGCCGGAGCCCGTTGTTTAAGGACGGAGCCTTAAGCGATGTCCTTTAAACCATCCACTCTGCTAAGGGTGAACCCTCACTGAACACGGCTATTTAATGGGGCTTAGTAGTCACTAATGGCTCCTAAAGGATTTTTGGATTTTTCTCATTGTTGTGGATTTAATGTAAAGGTTAAAACACAGGTTAGACTCACCTTTCCTTGATAAAAGATTTTCAAAACCATGTCACACAAATAGAAGATTTTCTAAACATTTTCAAAAAGATTTTTCAAAACAAGGGAACTCATTTTTTTAAATCATTTTCGAAAATATTTTTATCAAAATAGTGTAACATAGTATAGAAAAAGTCGTGAAATCATTTGAGTTCTCTTAGTCCAGAGAATTTTACTTTAGCCAAAAAGTTTTAAATTTTTCAAAATTTTTCAGTTTATAGCTAAAGTAAATATACAGTATATACGGATACCCCTCTATCCTTAAACTTTGCTATGTCCTCATAGCACTAGATGTTACGAGTCCATAGGTCCATTTTAAGTGTAGAGAAATATACGGGGGCTAAGAGGGGCTCCCCATATACTTAGGTTAGAAATAACCTAAGTATAAAGGCAAGAAAAGATGAGTAGAGAAATCACAGGGACTCGGGCCCCCCCTATACTTAGGATGAGATTACCCTAAGTATAAAGATGGGAATTGATGCTGGGAGGGACCCAAGGTGAACTAAGAAGAAGGATGGATTTACAAATGAGTGGATGAATGAAATGGAGGGACTAAGGTCTTGGGGTGTGTGTTGCAACAAGCATGGCTCAATCAAGCAAGCAAACCCTTAGTTTCACCAACTCACACATGAAACCAACCAAGGTTGGTTTATTATCTTGTCGGTTTTATTGGTGATAAAACATTAGAATTTTATGCAAAGAAAAGATTTGAAGTGAAAATCATTGTGTAAGCGAGGGTATTGCTCTCCCAAAACCGAATTTTACTCCATTTTTGGTTGACTTGCAATTAACAGTCCCAATTTTATTTTAGGTTATCACTGAATTATGGTTAGCCCAAAAATCAAGAAATCATCGTCTACCGCTCATTCCCTTTTTCCATTAACCTAGATGATCAAGCTAGGAGAAAGAAAGCCGAGAAAAATATGTATTAGATAAAAACCGCGATCTAAGCTAAGCGAGAAATCATGCATTGATTTGACAATAAATCCGTGAAAAACTGGGGCCGTTGTGAAAACCCGATTCAACATGTATGCGAATCGAAAAAGCCGCACCTAATCAGGCATCTATTACGGTGATTGATTTTCATTAATTGTAGCTAAGTGATGCGAGACTATGTGCGTCTAAGTTTAAAGTGTGTCCTAACCTACGAGCAAGCACGTAAAAGAAGAAAAGTGAAAACTGCTCAAAGAGTCGCGTGCCTGGTCCTAAGTCGACACTCAAGTGGGGACGATCCCCACACAATCATGATCGTTCGATTATAGCCGCGAGTCTTCAATCGAAGACCGTTGTAAACGATGAATTATTACATGGAAATAAAAATGCAAGACTTTTTTTTCTTTCTTCTCGATGTACTCCAAGTGTACTTCTGCGGCTCCTCTCAGCGGGAAGCTTCCTGCTCCTCACCTCTTTCAACCATCAAGGGCCCCTGCACAAAAGCAATGGTTAGAGAGAAGAGAATTTTACAATGCTAAATGAATTGACAAATTGACCTATAAAATGAACAATAAATTAAAAAAATCCAGAAAAATACAAAAAATGAGCCGTGTCCCCGGCAACGGCGCCATTGGACGAAACGCAAAATCGGCCCTTTAATAGTGTGTTTTTAGCACTTCAGTATGTCGTAGCAGTCGGGCAGAAATGGGTTCATCAACAAGATCCTCTCATTTAGATATGTGTATGATAAGTCAAAATGAGAGGATCGTAATTTATTTTACTTGGCAAGAAACCAAGGTTGAACTCAGGGACACGCGCTTTTCTCGTATTAGTTAGATTTAAGTCTGTTTAACTAAGTGTTGAGTTGAAGCATATAGGACAATTATGCTAGGACACAATAATGCATTAAAAATGAACATGCAAATTTTTTTTACATTTTGAACTATGCAGATATATGCAAGTAAATGCAAAGCAAATAATATGCCCGAAATGATCATTACTTAAGCCATAAATTATACGAGTTGAACAGAATTAGTTAATGAAGCAATTTTCATGTATATAGCAAGCATGCATGAGAAACAAGGAAATCAGGACACTTAGTTGACCAATATAGAGCAGAACAGATCGAAGTGTCAAAGTGAGAATCTAAGCATGCCAGAATAAAGATGACGAAAAGAGCTTCGAAATGAAACTGAAATCACCTCAATCGGATATACGAGGCTCAAGATATGCAAGATCAAAGGCAAGGGCATAAATGAAAGAAAGCATAAAAAGATATCTACAAACCAGTCCCTGAAAAGGACTACAATGCAATAAAAATAAGTACGGGGCCTTCCCTGTAAATAATCCATACGCGCGGGGGCATATTTGCAATTATTGAAACCCGCAAGGGTATGAGTGCAAATAGCCCCAGGCGCGCAGGTGCTGCACGTGCTCAGGACCTGTTTGCAATTTTGACGAACTTCATGGGCAACTCTGCAAATAACCCAGGAAGCACGTGCCATGCACGCGCTATCTAGGCTCGGAGGGCAGCTCGGGCTCGGCAGAGGCTCGCTGTTGCTTCGGGTTGGCTCGGGATACACGAGCCTCCAGGCTTGGTGACGATGGGGCTCGGCGTGGGCTCAGGGACCGCCACGTGGTATTAGGACCTGGATGTGATATGCGGAAGGTGCGAGGGCGCCGATGCAAAAAGCCCACACCCACGTGCGTGAGGCACGTGAGCTAAGGCTCGGATGGGGGCGAGGTTCGGCGCTGCTTCGGTTGGCCGTTGCAGGTGGCTCGGGCCACATGGTGGCTCGAGGTCGCCTCGGGCGAAGCTCGGTTCCACCGAGCCTCCGCGCTCTGGAGTAGTCGACGTGGCCGCTCCAGGGCCGTTGGATCTCCGCCGGGGAAGAGATCCAACGGTATCTGCTCCATCTTCCCTCCGTAGGGTGGCGGCGTGATTGGAGCTCCGGCGTGAGGCCTGGAGCTCCTCCTCGCCTTGCCGTGCTCGATGAAGCTCGGGGACTGATGCTGAAGATCCTGCGATGAAGTTCCGAGGTCGGAGAAGATGCGGGGGTACCTGGGATGCTCTGTCGCCGCCTGATCGCCGGAGGCGGAGCTCTAGAACTCAGCTCCGCCCGAAGTCCGGCCAATGATGATGGTTAACCTGCAAAAGTGGTTAGCGGTGTGTGTGCGTGCGATGCGAGGCGAACGGTGGGTTTAGGGGCGAAGAAGCGGAACCCGTAGTGGGTCCTCCTCCGCCTCCGGCGGAGGAGGATGCCTGGGATGGAGGAGGTTGTGGCGGAGTGATCGGAGTGGATGGCGAAGGTGATGAGTTAATGGCGAAGGTCGGCAGGGGATTAATGGAGGTCGATAGCATTTGAAGAGACCTAGAAAGTTATGCAAAATTAAAGAAAAACTACACGAAGGATCGGAGGACTTACCTGGCCGGAGATGGAGGTGTTGGCCTGGGCTGAGCATCCCGGTGATGCTCGGGTCGTCGCACGTATTGGCCGACCGTGCCAGCAAGCTCAAGCGGGACTCTAGGCCACCGCAACGCCGCCTGGAGGTCGGCGGGTCTCATCAGGAGTGACAGTCGTCGTCGCTCGATCCAAGCTCCTCCCCCTGTCACAGGGAGGAGCTGGAGGGCTGGGCTTCATTCCCTTGGTCGATGGACGAGGATGAACGAGGGATGAGGAGGTGTATTTAAAGGAAGGGGGTGATGGTCCAGGTGCTTGGAGCTGAGGATTGCGTGGGGATTATGGAGCGACTGGAGGAGGGTTGTGGATGGAGGACGTGCACGCGAGGATCGTGGGAGGATGGGCTCGGCCGTGGGGTGGTTAGAGCATGGCGAGGATGACCAGGGCTATGGCTAAAATTAGAGGGGTGGAGGAGTTCTGCGAAGCAGGACGCTCATGCAGAGCTTGCGGGAGGAGGAAGACGAGGTCCGGACCGTTGGATCGTGAGATCCAACAGTCCTGGTGAGGGTGCGTAGGAACGGTTAGGATTAGATCGGAAGCGACATGATCGGAGGGCTTCTGAGCGGCCACGTGGCGGACTAGGCGCGAGGCGCTGACGATCGATGGAGATGAAATCCAGAAGGTGATCAGATGGTTGAGGGCTAATGTGGAGTTAGCGGCTGAGATGGATGGCTGGAAGTGCGATCGTAGGGCGCATGAGGAGACACATGGCGGCTTCTGGTTTAGGCGCTAACGAGCGGTGATGATTGAAGGATGGAGCTGATCGAGCGGTTAGGAACAGAGAGTGGTCTGAGCGGCTCAGATCAGCATGATCAAGCAGACTACACTGCGCCACGTGGCGCGCTCATCTTGAGGCGCGAACGTGCGGCGACGATTCGAGGAGCGGGATGATCAAGCGGCTGAGGATTGGGACGGGTCGTGGAGAAAGAGCCACCGTTAGATCATGATGAAGATCCAACGGTTCAGAAAGGCGGCGGATAGGACAAGAGAGGCGGGGCCACGTGGCGCCCCCAGAATGGGCCACGTGGCCCAATCAAATTATTACAGACTTCAAGTTGAAATATGAAGGTCAAGATGGCCGAATTTGAGAGAACTCAAAACATGAGAGTTGTAGATCTTGATGAGATCTACAAGTGTCATGTTGACCAAAACTGGAGATGAAGTCAAACGAAGGCCCGAAATGTTTTTGAGGGTATTTTTAAAACTAAGAATACCACGGATTTTAGTTTTGCCATTTTTTGTGATTTTTAATTTATCTGAGACTCTGTTAATTATGGGACATTGACAGGGGTTTATTGACAAAACTTTAAGCCAGGGGGTTAATTATGCAAAATAAAGTTGATGAAATTGGGTTTCATCACTCTTGGGCCAATCTTCGGGAACTTTCTTGGAGACAAGATAGTTCACTATATTGGCGTACCATGGGAGTGAGTCGATAACAAAAACTGACTCGTCCGGGAAGGAGTCTCGAATAGGTGTATCATCGGAAGTGTCATGATTTTCTAGACGGGAGAGGTGATCAGCCACTACGTTCTTCTTTCAAGTTTATCTCTAATGTCCAAATCAAATTCCTGGATAAGTAAAATCCACCTAAGAAGGCACGCCTTCACATCCTTCTTTTCCATTAACTATCGTAGTGATGTATGATCCGTGAACACAATCACCTTAGATCCAATTAGGTGCAATCTGAACTTATCCAAGGAGAACACTACCGCAAGCATCTCCTTTTCGGTAATTGTATAGTTACATTGAGTGGTATCAAGCACTTTGCTTGGGTAGTGTATGGAAAACAGGACGCCATCCCTTCTTTGTCCTAACACAGCCCCAACAGCAAAATATGATGCGTCCGTCATGATTTCAAAAGGAAGAGAGCAATCTGGATCTTGTAGGATCGGGTGCCCATGATCATCCCTTGTAATTGCTTAAAGGCCTCAAGACATTTATGATCGATAATAAACTCCATGTCTTCGCCTAAAACCTCAATTAGCGGTTGGGAAACCTTTGAAAAATCCTTGATAAATCTCCGATAAAATCCAACATGCCTGAGGAATGACTACAACTATTTCACGTTGGTTGGTGGCCGGAGTCGTCTGATCACGTCCACCTTGGCAGGGTCAACCTCCATTCCTCTCTTAGAGATGACATGCCCCAATACAATGCCCTCTGTTACCATGAAGTAACTTTTCTCCCAGGAGAGCACCAAATTAACCTCACAACACCTTTTTAGGACTCGGTCTAGATTCCTAAGATAGGAATCGAAGGAATCACCGTGAACCGAGAAGTCATCCATGAAGACTTCCAGGAATTCACCGACCATTTCGGTGAATACTGCAATCATGCACCTTTGAAATGTACCAAGATCATTACATAACCCAAAAGACATGCGCCAAAAAGCATAGGTACCAAAGGGGCATGTGAAACTGGTTTTCTCCTGGTCCTCAGGAGAAATGGATACTTGATTGTAGCCCGAGAACCCATCTAAAAAGCAGAAGAATTCTTTTCCTACTAGTCTCTCTAAGATATGATCAATGAAGGGTAAGGGAAAATGATCCTTTTTGTCACGGCATTCAGGCATCTGTAATCCACACAGACACACCACGATGTGGGTACTCGTGTCACTATCTCCTCTCCGTCCTCGTTGGTAATTGTCTGAATTCTCGACTTTTTTGGGACAACATGGATAGGTGCCACCAACTTAGAATCGGAGATGAGGTAAATGAAACCCGCATCGCACCATTTCTCAATCTCCTTCCCCATGACCTATCGTAAATTTGGATTCAATCTACGTTGGAATTCACGAGAGGGTTTAGCTTCATTCTCTGAGTATATATGGTGCGAACACATAGCTGGATTTATCTCGTGGAGATCGGAGATGCTCCAACCTATCGCCTTGCAGTTTTTCTCCAAGATCTCTAGCAAGCGAGATTCCTGCTCCTCAGTCAATCGTGAATCGATGATAACTAGATACTTCCTTTCTTGACCTGCAAGGAAGGTGTATTTAATGGTTGTGGGTAATGGTTGAGCTCAGGTAAGGTGTGATCATCAAGGAAGTCTAGCTCAATCGATTCTGGCTCTGTGCTGGTAGTGGTTGGATCTATCTTTGAAGTAATTGCCACCAACTCATTCAGCTTTGGAGTTGGATCGTCAAAAGTCTCCAAGCAATCGACAAAAGCAACGCTCCATTCATCATCCTCATCTTATGATTGTCCTAAAGAGGGAAGGACTGACAGGCCCAGTTGGGCCTCTATGTCATCGAAGATGTAGGGGGATGCATTTTCTGCACCGTACTTGCTCCTAAGGTTCTTGCAAACTGTCCCATGCACAAGATCTTCTCCAAAGGGGAGGGACTCATGGGTGTTGGCTAGGTTATGTCTCCATAGCCTAACGGTGTCTACATGAATGCAATCTACTTTTGAAGAAGAGTACTCAGTGCTGGATTCTGAATCTGGCCTTTACCACCTTGTCTGCTTCATCTCAAGTTCCTCATCGTCGAGTTTGGAACCGAATCTTCCCAATCTTATAATCAAATAAGGCCCCTGCTGTTCTGAGGAAGGGCCTTCCTAGGATGATCTGGGAATCTCACTAGTTTCGAGGGGTCTCCATATCAAGGACTGTAAAGTCCACCATGTAATCCTTACCCTCGACTTTTATGATAACATTCCTCAGTTCTCCCTGGGACCTCTTGGTTGATTTATCTGCAAACTGGAGTAGTGCTTTGACTTTCCTAAGAGGTCCTAGATTTAGCCGCTCATAGAGGGTTGTAGGCATCAAGTTAATTGAGGATCCATTATCTAGTAGAGTGCGTGCAAACGTAGTGTAATCGACATGACTCACCACATAATGCACACTCATGTCTCTTCATTTCCTTTAAAACACATTCTTAATGGTGCAAGTAGTGGCTACTGACAAAATGTGCTTCTCAACATGGCTTTTGGTCTTCCTGCTGATCCTAGTAGGTGTGCATCTCACCGTAAGGTATTTCTGGAATACAGGTGTCACGTCCACATACTTATCAAAGGGGATTGTGACCTTGATATACTTATTGCAGAACTCTGCAATCTCAGGGTCATCTTTTGGATTTTTTTTAGTTTTCTTCTTTCCACCCTAAAGGGCTCGGGGGAAAGGGATTATTGAAGATAACTCAGATTCTGAAACTGCAAGATCTTCATTGAAATGGGAAAGTGAGTTCTTTACAGGACTCTAACACTGACTATGACTCTGACTCAGATGAGAAAGAAATTACTGTTGCGAAATAGGTGATGCGTTTTTCGCGACTTCTAGAATGTCCTCCTCAGATGGAGGTTTGGGCTCCTTATAGATTTTGCTGGACTCACTGATGGTTCTCTTCTCCTTCTTCTTAGAGGACATGGAAATCCTCTTATTCTGCTGCTGGTGGAGGTGGTGCTGCTCCTCTGCCTCCAAGTTCTCCTTAGGTAGAGACTTGGCAGTGTCTTCCTCCTGTGCCCATACCCGATCAGATACGATCACGGTCCTTCCGCTCCTAAGGGACATATGATTAACATTATCGTAAGAAAGGATCCCATGTTCAGATAGAGAGTTATCTGAACAGTATACATGATCTCGTGGTCGGTTCTGACCATGATTCAGGTTATTTGGGTTGGCCTGAACCTAGGAGAGAATTGGGGTCTTTGGCATCGTCTGCTGATCATGGGTGCGTGAAATGTTGTTCAGATCAGTTCGGATATCCAGGTAATCATTCTGTATTTATTAGACCCTATCAGTAAGGGTCTGGATCGCCAAGGTGAGGGACTCCAATTCTATATTAGGCGGGGATTGCTGCTGCTGACTAGAGGACAAGTGTCTATATTGGCCATGTTGGTCGTGCCGATACCGCTGTTGTTGGGAAGGTGCTGGAGGGACCTGCTGGTCCGAGGGGGACGTGAGATGCTGTTGGTGCTATTGAGGCCGGTACCCTTATCCAGATTGGGACTGTACAAAGCGGTGCAGGGACAGAGCTGGTTTTCTAGTATGCTAGGGAATGTCGGTGTGGCTGACCGTTCCCTATCCCCGACTATCTGTCGACGGGGTCATGGCTATACCACAGCCCGTTGCTCTCGAACAACTGCGGAGGCTCCTCATAGACTGTCTCCACTTGTAGGGCTGTGTGCAGCTCCTACTGAGTGTATTGCTGCTCCTATACCTAGCTACCCTGAGGCCTCTGTACCTGCTCCTATACAAGATGGACTCGATGTACAGGCACAGGTGGTGCAGAAGGGGCAGGTAGTCGTATATTGGATACCTTCTCATTCAATTCCTCTACTTGTTTTGGTAATTGTGAAAGCACCTCTAGGTCAGTGACCCTCTTGTGGATCTGCTCTACCATGGTGAGCTTATCAGCTATTACCCCATGCTAAGGATGAGGTCATTTGTAAGATCTGCTATAGTCCTCTTGGTTGTCTCATTAGATAAGCTTGAAGGAGACAACTGATAGGCCCTTGTGGCCTAAGATCTGCCTGTTTCTGCCATCTGCTCCAGAATCTTCCACACGCATTTTCGTTCTTCTTCAGATAGCTACCTCCACAGACTGCGCTTACTAACCCCTTCATTTCTGGGATCATACCACAGAATATGGTCTGGACTAAGATCTCCTTGGTAATGCCAAAGCAGAGGCACTTTTGGATCAAATCATTGAATTTATCCCAGGATTCCTGAAATGGTTCGTGTGGGCCTTGGGAAAAGCTAGCGATCTTAGTCCTCGTCTGGTTAGTCCTTTTGAATGGGTAGAACTTCTTCAGGAATAAATCTTTGAATTGTGCCCAGGTCGTACATCTAGCCCTGCGATTCTTCAGCCAATGAGCAGCCTTATCTCCTAAGGCAAACGAGGTAGCCTTCAGCCTGATGTAGTCTTGTCCAACCTTAGGGTGACTAAGGTTGTCACAAATCAGCTCGAAGTCTCTTAGGAAAGCATATGGTTTTTTGGTGGCATTCCCATTAAACTTCGGTAACAAACTCAAAAGTGGGGCTTCAGCTCGAATGCCTCTGGGGGTACCAATTATGTATCTCATTCTCAGCTGGGTTGTAGGAATCCACCATCGGTCTGTCAATTCCACCTGTCGTGATCACCTGTCTCACCCTCGCCACAAGATCTGCATTCTATTATTCTACTGTGGCTAAGCAGACAAGGATTTGATGTATAGGATCATCTCTGTGTTCCTCTTCCTCCAGGGGTCTCTAGGATGCATCTTGGTCTTTGGTTCGTCCTCTTCACCTAGGTAATGAAATTGGTCTTGGTTAGAAGATGTATTAATGAAGACACTCTCACCGAGGCGATGGGTTTCCTCGATGACATGAGAGGAGAGAAAAGGAATGGTTTGAGGGTAACCATCCTGAGGGTGATGGATACCAAACTCAAGAGGGTTATGAGCTCGGGTTGGCCCAAGTTGCGCTTGGGACGATGAAGACTAACTTCGTGAGGGGCTCAAGGAGAGATTTGTAAAGTGTGAATAGATATTCCCCTAGTCAATCATCTTGGTAGCAGAAGGAAGAGTCAGGAATATAGGTGTAAAGATAGGATTTTACTCCTACCTGAAGTAAGCAAATGAATCAAAAATCCTGATTTTCACATTCAACACCGTGAAGGACCCCAAACCGGATCCGATTAGTCTGGTTGATTTTAAGTGTGATTTTTTAGACAAGTAGCAAAGGTTATGTGGCCTATAGGGAAGTCAGCTCAAAGCTGGATGCGTCTTCCCTATTTAACCTGTCGCCTAAGATACCGATGCCCTTCCTTTCTTCGCGCCTATCCTAAGTTGAGGAGTTCAAAGACCTGCCCCTATCTACCTACCGAAGTAGGCGGAGGCTGACAAGGATGGGACTTCACCCTGAAGGGTTACTAGCAACTTGTCTCGGAGCACCACTGGTTTGCCCCTGTCTACCTGCCGGAACAAGCGGAGGCTACTTGGTGCTCGTCAGTGAACCTGAAAGAATTCAACTTGTGATATTTGCTAGGATCGGGGTACGTGATATGGAAGGCGGGGATTTTGGCTCTTCCTTAGGGTATGCACACACACTCTGTACCCTCACTCAGCCTACAATCAAGGTCGGGGTTATTCTCCCGCAAATAAAATTTCTGATTTTGTTTGATTTTTTTGGTCAATTTGTTTAGCAATCTCGATTTTAAGTTAGATGATCACTTGATTAATCCAACACACAAGGCACACCTATTGTCCAGCCCTAATTTACTTTAAACCTAAATTTAAAAAACTAAGGGAGAAAAGCTGATGCACAATAAAACAATGATGAATGCCAAGTTTAGAAGACTTACAGCCTTTCGCTTTATATGCAGGATGTAGAACAGAATTGAATTTTACACTATATGAAATGCAAGCGAAAAAGCCGCTCCTAGACATACAGTTTTATTAGCGAGTGAAGAACATATTAGATTCGGCTAAGTCATGCGGTCTAAGTGTGTCTTTTAAGTGTGAAGTGTGGTCCTAGAATTTTACGAGCACCAACAGTCCTAATATATCTCTAAGAGCTGAAAGTGCAGGTCCTATTCTATGTAAAACAACCACACAACACACGGGGACACGTTTTATTATGACTTACACAAGCGAGAACTCAAATGGGAACCGTTAGAAAAATGCAAAATAAAATAAAAGAAAAATTACATGTCTTCACAAAAACACTCAAATTATTTTAATGCAGGTTCCTCAGCTTGCTAGGCGAAGCACCTTCAACTCCTCGTATTCATCGCATGAAAATAAATGGAGGTCAGATAAAGGATGACACTAATAAACAATTAGAAATTAAACATAAAGTATGCACAAGAAAAGCTGGGAATTAGACTACCCGGGGATGGAAAATCAAAAATCGAAATTTCCTAACAATTAACTCAAGTCGTACCTCCCCGGCAATGACGCCATTTGAAGATCCTCATGTTACTCTACCTAATTCAACTGAATTAACGGTTAAATTTTAGTGATGTTCGTTGTAGTCGGATAACTTCGGACTATTCAAAACCACTCAGATTAATTGAATTAAAAGCAAGTGGCAAATTTATTTTACTTGGGCAAGCCCAGGGTCGAATCAAGGAGGCAGCTTTCTCCTTAGGTGAATTTGAAGTCAATTTAAATTTTAGATTTTCAAGAGAATATTTTTGGTCTTTTTTATGCAATAAAGAAAAAGACAATACAATTCCAAGCCAAATTTTAAGGTTAAAACACCAATGATAGTCAAATGAAGTCCAGAATTAATGAAACTTAGCCGGAATGTGACATGCAATGAAACTAATCTACAATTGTTTTTGGAATTTTTAGACTCTAAATGAATTAAATATGAATTTAATTTGAATACATGGGTGGTTTTTGCAAAGTTAATTTTAATAAATACTAAAGTGTTTCATTTCAAGATACAAAAATTATCCTAGATGGTTCTACATGAGAGGAATCCAGGAAAATTTGTAGACCTAAAAAAAGAGATATAGTGGACCTATTAAAAATCAATTTAGCAAAAGACTAATTAATTTATTCAGGCCTCGTGATGCATGCAAATGGTTTGATTTTTGGGTACATTGTAGAACAACTTAAATTAAACCTATTGTGATTTTATGAAGATTTTTGGAGCAACAAATAATTTAATAATGAATTTAAAGCATGCAGTGGCCAAACTATGTATATTTCCACAAAATAAATAATATTTAATTCCCTGATGCTCACAAAAATATAACACATGTTCACAAAAGATAAAGCACATACTCTACAACATGCAATTTTTTAAATTTTAAAATAATGCTAAATGAATGCCTAAATAAACATGCAAACACATGGACCAAAATGCAAACAGAAATTAAATTGATTAAATTAAAATGTGTATATAGGGACTAAAGTGCAAATACCTATAATGATGGGGGTAGGAATGCAAAATGTCCACAGAACACGTGCACCTCACGTGATGCGCCTCGTAGGGACTAATGCAATATTGAAAACTTGCAGAGGGCTCTGCGGAAAATACTCAGCCCGCACGTGAGGAACACGTAAGGTGCTAGGCTCGGGAGGCTTCGGAGGCTCGGACTGAGGCTCAGGTGATCTGGAGGCTTGGGCATGCTTCGGGTGCTTCTTCGTGTGATCCAAGCCTAAGGGTCGAGGAAGAGGCTCGAAGGACGATATGTGGCGCGCCTTGGACTGTTAAATCAAGGTTGATCCAACGGTTGCTGAAGTAGAGAATGTGGCGTGATGTGGATCAGTCAAATCGAGATAAGATCTAACGGTGGTGATGAATCTTCAAGCTGACGATGTGATTTGATGTGGGTCGTTAGATCCTCATGATCCAACGGCGGTTGGAGTAGTAGGCGATGGCGACGTGTCGTGATGAGGACCGTTAGATCAAGATGATCCAACGGTGACTATGCGTTGTCTCCTCTGGGCCACCGCCTCCTACGGCGGACGTGGCTGTGCTCCGGCGAAAGGCTCTCAGCTACGTCGCCTTCCCCCGTGGTCACTGAAGGTCAGTGAACGCTCCTGAGCGGCTGGGACTGATCGTGTGTTGGGGAGCTATCGGAGGCTCTGGCTGAAACTGGGGAGATCTGTAGGCTTGAGATGATGAAGCTCGAAGGATCTCCGACGACGGCTCCAATAAGCGAAGAAGGTAGTACCTGCAACGTTAGTGGGTGCCAAAAAATGGTGCCTGTGTTCGTGGAAGTGTTGTGAGTGTGGTAAGGCCTGCGAGGTGAAGTGGTGATCGGGTGGTGAATCTGCAATTCATCATCTTTATTCATATATTTTAGCTTAAAATCCCTTATAAAACACCTGCATATAACACTAACTCCATATTCTTACTAACTTGCATATGTGTTTAAATATTGTACACTTCTTACTAATTTTAACCTAAATAAAGAAATAAATAAATAAAGGATAAATAAAGAAAAGAAAATGAAAAAAGGGAGGGAAAGGAAGACTGTATACAGGCTGACCCCAACCCTGAGAGAAGGTCAAGACTTGACCTGATCGACCAGGAATAAAATAGGGGGAGATAGGGTCCTTAAGCAGAAAATACAAAAAATTTGTGTTTGTGTATATCTGTATAAAACTAATACTAATTTATGTATGCCTTAATTGACTTCAAATCAAATATCTTTCAAAACCAAAGTTGTAAATAAAAATGTGTTCTAATTAATAAAAATAATTGCACAATTAAATCATGTAAAGAATAAAAGTAACCACACTTGGAAAAAGTCACCAAGCACTAATTGGAAGACAAATTTTGGCTCCATACGAACTCAAATTGAACCAATCTCACTTCTATTAGATTCTAAATTAAATTATCTTTAAAATGGCGGTATTTTCATAATTTTTGGAGTTACGAGTGAAAAGTTGGTTTTCTGGGGTGGTTTGTACAATTTTCCCATGTATTTTGTACATATTGTAATTGTATATATTTGTAAACATTTTTAATAGTCATTTAGAATAAAAATCAAAAATAAAACAAAATTTGAAACAAAAAAAGAAGCTAATTTTCTCAGTTACCCATGTATATAATGTCATATATGTATATAGTACATGTATATAGTTGCTATTCTTAATTAACCACCATAAAAAATAAAAAAATTAACATTTTTTATTCAAATAAATAAAGTGACGAAAATTCAAAAAAATAGATAATTTTGTAAATAGTTTTATCTCTCTTTATCTTTATCTCATTTCAATTTTCATTTATCTTATCTCTTTATCCAAAAAATCAAAAATTCAAATTTCATCCTCATTATCTCTTCTATTTATATGGCTCCTTCTCCATCATTTAAACTAGATCAATCTTTAGAGAGAGGATCCCGATCTCCGAGAGAAAAATTCGTCGAGAAAAGTGCCTAGCCTACGAGTCTTCCGATGACAGCGAGTCGGCCTTCGTCGAGGCGATCACAGCCCATTCCTTCTCCTAAGGTGAGATCCACATTTTTATTATTTTTTATCTAGATTAATCGTAGTTTTATTTCTCGCACTTTTATTTCCTCATCATTTTTTATTTACATCATTAATTTCATCACAATTTGATCCGCTTCGACTCGATTTTTCATCTCACGTTCTTGAACTCTCCGCATTCAATTTCTATCTTCCACGATCTATCAACTCCGACCACGCACGGTGGTCGGAGAATCGGATTCGACTCTTTCACTTTCGCCGGATCCTCGTTCATTTTCCAATTTGTAAATAAATAAAAAAAATATAAAAAAACTTGTTTTCTTTTTCACTAACATTTATTTTGCAGGAAAATTAAAAAAATATATAAAAAATAAAAAAATGAAAAACAATTATAATTGTTTCTGCTTACAATTCCATAAAAATTTTTAAAAAAACTTTCCTATAGTTATTTCTATTTACAAAAAAACAAAAAAAAAGAAAAAATAATAATAAGCAACGTCCGGCCAGCGCCAGCCACCAGATCCACCCTGCAGCACGCCCTCCTTCCAGCATAGTGGCTCGTAGCCCGGCACCCTCCAGGTCCGCCTCCGTGTGCAGCCCTATGCCCCCTGCGCGCGCCGCCCGCTCCAGCAGTTCATCCTCACTCGCCGCCTGCAGGCCGCACGAAGGTTGTGCCCCACAGCCTAGACCCATCCCCAAGAGGTGGCAGCACCCTCCAGGCACATCCCTCTGCCCAGATCGTCGGCCTTCTTCCCCAAGCGGCCATGCGCGCACCGACCTGCGCGCGTCGCCCGCTCCCAGCGCGCGCGGCCCTTGCGTCTGGCCACGTTCGTGCAGCCGCCAGCCCACCCACTCCAGGCCCGAGCTCCACCCATCTCATCACTCCTCTGCTGCCTTCTCCCTTCGTCACCCTCAGCCGTGTGTCCGTTGAGGGGTGGTCCCGCAACCTCCCGCGCGCTTCCTCTAGTGACGGCGGCCCGTGCGCCTTCTTTGCTCATTTTGAAGATACGAACGGCCAGAATAGAATTTTAGGGGTTTTCGAATAAAATAATTTTTGAAGAAATTACAATAAAGACCCCTGAAGGTATTCTTATTTGCAAAAGAGCTTCCGTCAGCAATATCTTTTGGTTAAATTACATTCATACCCTCGGGAGATATCATTTCTGCAAAGCATCCCTACTTACGCACGTGCTTCGCACGTGATACTTGGGTAATTTTTACTTTTTCACCTAAAACTTTTATTATTTTTATATTCAGTGCCAAAACAAGAACTATTGATATTTTGGTCCCTATGATTCCAGACATTTATTTTGCAAGGTTCCTTATTGAAGAAATATTTTTCCTGGTTAATAAATGCTTGAAAAATCACGCTATACTCCTGATGTGCATATCTATCTAGCATAAAATTTTCATTACATTTTAATTTCATTTTTTATTTTTTTTAAAAAAATAAAAACAATGTCTTTTTATCTTCCAGAAATTAGAAAATTCATAAAAATTCGAAAATAACTCCAAAAATTCCAAAAATAATAGGGTAGTTTTATTTAATCACCTTTTAATTTCTGTGCAAATTTAGTGCATTAATTATTTATAAAACCCCAAAAAATGAAAAATACTAAAAATCTTATCAAAATCACAGAAAATTCTTCAGTTTCTGTTTGTAGATAATTTCTTCTAGTTTGTCTTAAAAATAATTCCAGGAATTTTGGGCAATTAAAATATTTTTAAGTTGCAAATTACTCCAAACTATGCACAATTTCGCATTTTCTCACTATTTGATTTTTAGAAAAATACAAAAACAACTAAAAATTTCACAAAAATTCCAGAAAACAATTCAAAACTTTCAAAACCAAAAAACATTTTCTCTAATTTTTTATGAGAATTTCTGATAAATTGAAAAATAACAAAAAGAGTTAGTGTGCGTATTTGTTATCTTGTGAATATTGCTTCGTGTTATTTTTGAAAATAAAAAATTAGCAAAATCAAAGTCACTGAAAATTTGAAAATCAGAAAATACAAAAAAAAGAAATAAAAAAATAAAAAAAGGATAAAAAAGATGAAAAATCACAAAAACCAAGGATAGTTATCCTTTCATATTCATGTTATTCTCTTAATTGATTTTTGATTAATTGAATAACCCTCAGGATTTGTAACCTCCCTGAATTCGACCATGTCCGCTATACAGATTAATAAGTAGCAAAAACAAAAAAAAATATTTGTTTATTTGTCAAGGGATTTTTGGGACAACGACTTATTTACCATCAATTTCCGATCCTCGAGATTTCCTGTAACAACAAAATGGAGTAGTATAGGGGGGTGATGTTGTTCATATCGTGTCTTTTTGACTCTATACATTCTCTTCATAGGTTTTCCCCTTTGTACACTCTATTATACTTAGGACTTGATCCTAAGTATAGGGGGAATCACCAACTTCTCTTCTTTTTATCTTTTCTTTGAGTCGTTGTAGCATAGGAATCTTTTCACTTTTCTATACTTAGCACGAGTTATGTCTTCCTTTTTCGCTCTCTTATCACTATGAGGACATAGTTCGAGCTAAGTATAGGGGGTGTCGTATATATTGTATATATACTTTAGACATAACTCGTACTTTTAAATATGTTTATTTGGGGGGTTATGTGTATGATTTTATAAAATCCACATCTAAAAAAACAATAAAAAATTTGTATATAGTTTACGAACCTTTTTCCTTTAAAAAAATTACAAAAACAAAAATCTATAAAAACCTGCATAATTCAAAAAAACCTTTTCTTTTACATCATTTTTCTCCAAAAGTCCATAAAAAGTTCAAAATTAGAAAATTGTTTTAAAAAATGTTCTTTTCACATATGCATCATTCCTTTTCAAAAAAACACCTTTGCATTGTTCATATTTTCTTGCATTTGCATGTTCATTTTTCAGGATAGTATTGACATTTAAACTATGTCCAAAATAAAATTTAAGAATGGAGTTTAGTTGGACCTTAATCCACCTAATTTTCATAGGAACTTCACCGAGAAATAGGATTTTAGAAGCTCCAGGTCTTTGACTTAATTCTTTGAGTTCTACATGGCAATGTGCAGCATTTGACCTTTACTGTCTAACCTGGTATCTTCATTCTGGGTACAACTCTTTAATAGGGAATTAATTTGTACCCTCGCACTATGTACAACTCAAACAAGATGTTGGAAGACTATGTGAGTTTCTTTTCTGGTAGCGTGGAAATCTAAAGATCGGAGTACGGGTTGAAATAAAGCTTCGAAAAAGGGATGGACGGTTGGTCACAATATTTTCTAAGACCCCAAAACATGTACGGAAATAAAAAGATTCTATATCCGTAGGGGCACAACAAGATCCAAGCAAAACCACCGAAAATCCAAATACAATGAAGCCACTACCAAATAAATATCTAACCAAAAAGGTCCAACCTTCAAGAAAACATGTAGATCTTGGTGGAGACTCAGCTACACTGGCCAGCTTCACAAGGAGAGGTGACTACACATGCCACCCTCCAGTTCTTTTCCCTTTCTTCTAACTTCTCCCCCTATTCGATTGTGAACACAACGCGACAGACCTTAGAAGGAAATACCTAACTCCCTGAGGATGAGTTACTAGAGAGGAGATTTGCAAGGTAGTCCGGCATTCTAGGTGGGAAGAGCTAAAACCTTTCACACACATGAGTCGAATGTTCAATGTTCATAGGGTATGCTTTGGCAAGAGGATTGATCTGAGATGACTTCTGAGCCGAATATGTGACAATGATGTGTAGAACTTGAAGGCTGCCGATTTTAAAATTCTAAGTTCACAGAATCTCAGACACACTAATAATCCAAAGGTCCGACAGAGCTCCAAACTACAATTTTATGAAGATAAGTTTAATACTCAATATTGTCCTGCTTTCTTTATTTTCCCTTTCTTTTCTTTTTCTTCACTTATTCTTTCAAATAAGTGTTTGCTAAGGGACTAGAAAAGGTAAATCATAGGGAGATGATGAATCTGCGATTCATCATCTTTATTCATTTATTTTAGCTTAAAATCCCTTATAAAACACATACATATAACACTAACTCCATATTCTTACTAACTTGCATCAGTGTGTAAATATTGTATACTTCTTACTAATTTTAACCTAAAATAAATAAAGAAAGAAAGGAAGGAAAAATAAAGAAAAGAAAATAAAAAAAGGGGAAAGGAAGAATGTATACAGGCTGACCCAAACCCCGAGAGAAGGTCAAGACTTGACCTGATCGACCAGGAATAAAGTAGGAGGAGATAGGGTCCTTAAGCAGAAAATCCAAAAAATTGTGTTTTGTGTATATATGTATAAAACTGACACTAATTTATTTGTGCCTTAATTGACCTCAAATCAAATAACTTTCAAAACCAAAGTTGTGAGTAAAATTGTGTTCAAATTAATAAAAATAATTGCACAATTAAATCATGTACAGAATAAAAGTAACCACATTTCGAAAAAAGCCACTAAGCACTAATTGAAAGACCAATTCCGGCTCCATATGAACTCAAATTGAACCAATCTAACTTACATTGGATTCTAAATTAAATTATCTTTAAAATGGCGTTAATTTTTGAAGTTACGAGTAAAAAGTTGATTTCCTGGGGTGGTTTGTACAATTTCCTCGTGTATTTTGTACATATTGTATTTTTATATATTTGTAAACATTTTTAATAGTCATTTAAAATAAAAATAAAAAATAAAAAATAATTAAAACAAAAAAGAAGCTAATTTCCTCATTTACCCATGTATATAATGTCATATATGGATATAGTACATGTATATAGTTGCTATTCTTAATTAACAACCATAAAAAATAAAAAAATTAACATTTTTTATTCAAATAAATAAAGTGACAAAAATTCAAAAAATAGATAATTTTGTTAATAGCTTTATCTCTCTTTATTTTTATCTCATTTCAATTTTCATCCCTCTTATCTCTTTATCCAAAAAATTAAAAATTTAAATTCAATCTTCATTATTTCTTCTATTTATATGGCTCCTTCTCCATCATTCCAACTTTATCAATCTTTAAAGAGAGGAGTCCAATTTTCGAGAGAAAATTTTGTAGGGAAAGGTGCCTAGCCTACGAGTCGTCTGGTGACAGCGAGTCAGCCTTCGTCGAGGTGATCACGGTCCATTTCCGCTCCTAAGGTGAGATCCACATTTTTCTTATTTTTTATCTAGGTTAATCATAGTTTTATTTCTCGCACTTTTACTTCATCGTCATTTTTTATTTAGATCATTAATTTCATCACGATTTGATCCGCTTCGACTCGATTTTTCATCTCACGTTCTTGATCTCTCTGCATTCAATTTCTATCTTTAACGATCTATCAACTCCGACCACGCACAGTGGTTGGAGAATAGGATTTGACTCTTTCACTTTTGTCGGATCCCCGTTCATTTTCCAATTTGTAAATAAATAAAAAATATAAAAATATTGTTTTCTTTTTCTCTAACATTTGTTTTGCAGGAAAATTTAAAAAATGGAAAAAATTTAAATTTTTTCTTCTTACAGTTCCATAAAAAAATTAAAAAAACATTCCTATAGTTATTTATGTTTACAAAAAAATAAAAAAAATAATAAAAAGCAACGTCCGCCTAGCGCCAACCACCAGATCCGCCCCGCAGTGCGCCCTCCTTCCAGCACGGCGGCTCGCAGCCCGGCGCCCTCCAAGTCCGCCTCCGTGCGCGGCCCTGCGCCCCCTGCATGCGACGTCCACTCCAGCGGTTCATCCTCACACACTGCCTGTGTGCCACATGAAGGTTGTGCCCCATAGCCTCAGCTCCCACCCCAAGAGGCGGCAGCGCCCTCCAGGCGCATTCCTCTGCCTAGATCGCTGGCCTTTTTCCCCAAGCGGCCACACGGCACCGCCCTGCGCGCACCACCCGCTCCTCAGCTGCCTCCGTCCCTCGCCGCCCTCGGTCTTGTGTTAGTTGAGGGGTGGCCCCGCAACCTCCCGCGCTCTTCGTCTAGTGATGACGGCCCCTGCGCCTTCTTTGCTCATTTTGAAGATACGAACGACCAGAACAGAACCCTAGGGCAGTTTTCGAATAAAATAATCTTTGGATAAATTACAATAATGACCCCTAAAGGTATTCTTATTTGCAAAAGAGCCCCCGTCAGTAATATCTTTTAGTTAAATTACATTCATACCCTCGGGAGCTATCATTTCTGCAAAGTACCCCTACTCAGGAATGGCACGTGCTTTGCACGTGATACTTAGGTAATTTTTACTTTTTCACCTGAAACTTTGGTTGTTTTTAAATTAAGTGCAAAAATAAGAACTATTGATATTTTAGTTCCTATGATTCCAGACCTCTATTTTGTTAGATTCGTTATTAAAATAAATATTTTTCTTGGTCGATAAATTCTTGAAAAATCATGCTATAATCTTGATGTGCATATCTAGCTATCATAAATTTTTCATTGCATTTTGATTTCATTTATTATTTTTTAAAAAATAAAAAATAGTGTCTTTTTTTCCAAAAATTAGAAAATTCATAAAAATTCGAAAACAACTCCAAAAAATCCAGAAAAATCAGGTAGTTTTATTTCATTGCCTTTTAATTTCTGTGCAAATTTAGTGCATTAATTATTTATAAAACCCCAAAAAAATAAAAAATACAAAAAATCTTACAAAATCACAGAAAACTCTATAAAAATCCAAAAATAGTGATTTCAATTTCTGCTTGTAGATAATTGCTTCTAGTTAGTCCTAAAAAAATTTCTAGGAGTTTTGGGCACTTAAAATATTTTTAAGTTGCAAATTACTCCGGGTCATGCACAATTTCGCATTTTCTCACTGTTTGATTTTTAGAAAAATACAAAAACATTTGAAAATTTTGTAAAAATTCCCAAAAACATTTCAAAACTTTCAAAACCCAAAAACATTTTCTCTGATTTTTTTTAGCATTTCAGATAAATTGAAAAATTACAAAAATAGTTGGTGTGTGTATTTTTGATCTTGTGAATATTGCTTCGTGTTATTTTTGAAAATATAAAATTTGCAAAATCAAAATCACTAAAAATTTGAAAATCGGAAAATACCAAAAAAAGAAATAAAAAATAAAAAATAAAAAAAGATAAAAAAATCACAAAAACCAAAGATAGTTATCCTTTGAGATTCTCGTTTTTCTCTTAATTGTTTTTTGATTAACTGAATAACCCTCGGGATTTGTAGCCTTCATGAGTTCGACCCTATCTGATATACAGGTTAATACGTAGAAAAAATAAAAAAATATTTATTTGTTTGTCACGGGATTTTTGGGGATAGAAACGACTTACTTACCATCAATTTTTGATCCTCAAGATTTCCTGTAACAACATCGGGCGATGGTGTTCTTCCGTTATGGCCGTCAGAGCTGTGATCGGAAGTGGTGCGACAGGTTGTGGGGAGAATGAATGGGTATGCAAAGATCAGAGCTCCAAGGTGGAGCTCGGGCGATGATCAATCAAAGGAGATGGAAAAGTGGAGAAGGCGGGAAAAGGTGACAAATTCAAAAGGGGTGAAGATGAAGATCGGAGGAGAAATGGATGAAGCTACCTAGGAATGGAGGCTAGCAGTGGAGACTCTGGTCATCGCTAGAGGGCCGGTAGCAACCCGAGCTCGAGCAGCTCATCAGAGGAGCTGCTACACGATGAAGATACGTCACGGATTTCACCGGAGCTGGACCATCATCGTCGCTCTCTCTTAATCCAAATCTTGGTGACAGATAGATTTAGGAGAGCTCTAGGTACCTCGTGCTAGGGCGGATACAGTCGAAAGTGATAGGTGATGGAGTATTTAAAGGAAGAAGGTGGAGGTCCAAAGCGATGGGAGGCATGATATTCGTAGGGTTTGTGGAGCGAGGGAGAGGCGATCATGGTGATCATTGGTTCTGGCAAAGATGAGGGATGTCGGGGCTACGTCATGGGATGATCACTGGGTGGAGAAGGTGGTTGGAATGGTGACGAAAATAGGAAGGGGGAGAAGACGACGCTCGGTAGGGTGACGTGGGCGAGGTCTTTGCGGAGGTATAAGATGACGCCTCGACCGTTGGATCTAGCGATCCAATGGTCTAGAGCGAGGCGCTAAGGAAGGGTTAGGATTAAATCAGAGTTGTGTGATCGAAGGGCTATGGAGGCTGCCACGTGGCAGACATAGGTGCAGGCAGAAAGGAACGGTTGTGATGAGATCTGCATAGGATCGGAGGGTCAAGATTTGAGCAGGAATGAACGGCATGGATGGAAGAGTATTGGAGAAGATCTGGCGGTGGAGACGCGGCCACGTGGCACTCTGAGGTTAAGGCAGAGACGAACGACATGGATGAGATCAAGAGGAAGATCAAACGGTTGAAATAGATTGCGGAATGGATGGCCGAGATATGAAGGAAGAGGAAGCCATTGGGTGGCTATGGGTGTGACGTGTGGCGCTAGGAGGTGGAGGCATTGGTGAACGGTCCAGATGCGTTCTGGGCCTTCATCAGATGGCGGCAAGGTGATGGGGTCGTGGACGGCTGAGATCTGGAGGGCATGGGTCCAATCCAATGGCCAAGAGGGGAGCGTGTGGTGGGTGAATGAGTGGGCCGCGTGGCGCAACCAAAGGGCGCCACGTGTCCCAATCAGATTGGCAGAGGAAGAATGTGAAATAAGAGGGAGAAAGTGGTCGAATTTGGAAAAACTCAAAACATGAAATTTGTAGATCTCGATGAGATCTACATGTTTCATGTTGATAAAAAACGGAATGGACGTCGAACAAAGTAACAAAATACAAGGGTACAAATATACATACATATAGTATACAATGGGGGCCCAAAACCCAGGTTTTACATACGACCTCCAATTTTAAAGAAATTGGTCTCATTTTGAAGTTCTCTGAATGTATATTATTTTCAAAGTAAGTAGACCTAGATCGGAGGTTGTATGAGAGAGATATGTGCATTGTATGGTTCATAGTCTCAAACATTGATTTGGGTTTTATTGGTCAATTTTACGAGTTAGTATTTTTTATATTTTTCTATTAGTAGCGTTAGTAATATATACACTATAGAGTCGATTTTATTGAATTTGGAGTTAGTATAAAATATACACAAATAGGTTATTTTAGCTAATATATAGATGAATATTTAAAAGTGATTTTGGCTCCTTCTTTAATGCAAATATGAATGCTAAAATGCAGATATTATTTAAACATGCATGAATGATAATTATGCAATATAAGTGGAAATATGCAGCTAATTGCTCAGGAATAAAGCTCTATTTTCAACTTTTAGAGTGATGAATCACAGATTCATCAGCGGTGATCGGTTAGGGGAGAACTAGAGGGAAGGAGAGTTTCATGTTTTTGCGGAGTCTACGATGAGAGTAGGGAACACTGTCGCTCAGGGGAGAGGCAGTGAGGGCTGTTGGAGGATGTGGGAGGGGGAGATAGGGTTCGGTTCTAGAGCAAGGGGGAGGCAAGGGATGCATTGGGGTAGAGCACCAGTGCATGCGAAGGCCAGAGAGGGATCGAGCATGCCAATGGGGGGTTGATCATCTGTCGTTCATTTTGTAGTGATCTGATGGTTGGGAGGTCGGGTGCAGCCAATTGGCTACACCACCTGGTTTAACTTACCTTTCCCCTTATGATAATCTATCTTATTATCATTGTTATTATTATTATTAAATTACATATATTTACTATTAATTTTATTAAAAATATAAAAATCAAAAACCCACATAAAAAGACTTAAAGACAATTATAATACATAATGATTAGCAATAATCATAGGCTACCTAACGTGCTCTCGTGGTTTGACCCCTACATGCTTACATACTATACATTTTTGTTTGTAGAGTATAATAAATTGTACCTCACATTTTTTTCTATTCATTGCTTACTTTTATATTGTGGGTACTTGTTGGTAGACTTTGGGATTTCTTGCCAGTCGCCTCAACGATAACTTATCTTCGTGCTCCGTGAGAATACGTTTTTAGACCTGCTTGAAAAAACCTCTGTCATCAATGATGCTACCATGCCAGACCACACATACACACCCACTAATGATACAACTCCTTTCCCTGTATTTGAGAGTTTTGTACATACTTCTGAGACTCTCAATGTACATGCTGATTCCATCTGCGATAATTTGAATAAAAATGACGAATTTGTTGTTCCTGAGTTTGTTCCTCTCCCAGATGCTTTGTTTGTTAAAGGGAAGAAGTAATCCAAAAACAATGTTGTTACTCCAGAGACAGAATGATTACTTAAAGATCACATCTTTTTGACAATTCCACTTCATGATGCCTTGTATCATTTTCCTACACTTAAGCAGCAATTGAGGAACAAATGTACAACACATAGGAAAAAGAAGTCACATGTTGAGAACACATGTTTTGACCAAGGCCACATCGTGCACTATTCAGAACAAGGTGCCCAAGAAAAGAGAGATTCTTGTGCTCACTATGAAAGATGTGAAATTTCAGATGCAACATTTGATCACGCTGTCCTAGATAATAGTTCCTCGATTATTTTTTCACCATCTTCTTTACTCAATAAACTCGAGTTAGGTCCTCTTTACATATCACGAGCATTACTTCAATGTGTAGATCGATCATTAAAGAGACCTAGAAGCATGTTGAGGAACATTATCATAATAGTACAAGGTTTGCAGTTTCTAGTAGACTTTACTATCGTAGACATAGAGTGCCCTACACAGTTACACCTCACTCCAATCACTCTCGGGAGACCTTTGTTGCAAACTGCAAAGGCCCTCTTTGATTTTGATTTTTGGAGAGTATTATTTCGCACAAACAATGGAGAGGTACATATTGAGATGGTGAGAGGATGTAGTAGCCCTAGATCTATATTGTCATTCACTTAAGAGGATACCAGCTTAGCATATGACTTTCAGCACATAGACGAGACGCGACCTCTTGATTTCAAGAATGTTTACTTTTATGCCCATGATACATAAGGATGGAGTTGATCATACGGTACCTAGTTCTTCAGGTGGCTTCTTACATATAGATACATAGATCATATTAGGACCAGAGGAGCAGTCAGTTGTAGTAGACATATCAGTGCCACAAATTGAGAGTTCCTATATGCTAGCATGAGAGTCCTTTGATTACATTTTAGAGATCATACGTTCTATTCAGCACAGAGAGTAGGATGGTGTGATGGACTCACTTATAGACACCTTCTTTAGTCTGACTCCAGAGATAGTTACTAAAATAGCTCGACCAGCCAGGGATTGGTACACACTTGCATAGTAGAATATTCCTTACAACCCAAGTTGAGGTGATCTACTCTATACAGGACCCATGTCTACTCTTCCACTTCATTTTTTCTATACAGAGACATGCGAGCCATTCGTTTTCTGGAGTACACCATTTGTATATTCTTCTTAGATCCCAATCGTCCCCATTTTTACTCGTCTTTATACTTAGGATACCATATCCTTAGTATAGGGGGGATGATTGTCCCCTTGTTTATGTTTTCATATTTTGTTCTTTTTACTTTTCTCTTGAATTTCCTTCATTTTACACCAATCACTCATCTCTAATTTTTGGTCACTTTTTTCTATATTTAGGATGCTTGATCCTAAGTATAGGGGGGATTGAGTGATTTCATTGATTTCATTACTTCTTCTTCTTATTTTCGTTTGTATATTCCTTGCCCTCAGTCTCCTCATTTTTGCCTTCCACTTTACATACAATGACCAAATTGTAAGTATAGGAGGATGACTCACTTCTATTTGTTCATTCTTTTCATCCACTTTAACTTAGCACCAGTTATGTCCTTCTTCTTCTCTTTTTTGGTATTATAAGGACATATCACAAGTTAAGTTTATGTGGCGTGTATATATATTCTATATATACTTTTGCACACAACTTGTACGTTTATGCATTTTCTAATATATAAAATCCATAAAAGTTGGCAAGGGTTAATTTTATTTAAAAATATTTATTAAATATTTATAAAAGCCTTGTCCATCACTAAAATATATATAAATTTCTTTTTTAAAATCCTTATTTAAAATTTTTATTTAAAATGTATGTTAAAAGTGTATAATACTTATTTAAAAACGTATCAATTAAAATATATGTAAATAACTTAATATCTAAGATCCTTGTACATAAAACATGTAAAATACACTGGTTATTTAACCCAAAATAAAATATTGGTAAATTATCTTGTAAATTTTTGCAAATATGTTTATGTAGAAAAAATTGAAAAAACCCAGAAAATACGAAGTCCTAAAATTCTTAAAAATTACAAGATCTTTAAAATCCATAAAAATAAGTTAAATTCAGATAAATGTATTGCACAAAAATATTATTGCATTTGCATTCATATTTTTCAGAATAAGTTTGATTTCATGAACTAAAGATTGGGAATAGTTTAAACGATGGAACTTGATTATGACCTTTAACTTTCATTGTATGGAGTCTAGTTAGGAACAGAAATTTGAACTCTTCAGGTCTTTTGGGTTCATGAGACCATGCTCGGATTTCAACTTAAACTTGCCTAAGTAGAACACTTGGACTCATCCCTTTAACTCTTCAACAGTGGACCAATTTTGGACATATGCACTATGCACTTAACTCGACTCGCATGAGGTTGTGAGGGGCATTTTAGTGGTACATTTCTTATTGTATAGTGACGTGGAGTCTAAAGACAGGAGTTATGGGGTTGAAATAAAGCTTCATATGAGGGAAGGATCTGCTGGCATAATTTTTTCAAGATCCCAAAAAATTAGATGGAAGAAAAGATATTAGTCGGGACACAAAAAGATTGATGCAGTGTCATAAACACTACAAATTCTATCAAAAAGAAGCCAACCACCAAATACAAATATGACCACAATGGTCTAATCTTCCAAAAACCACGCACATCTTAGTGGAGACTTGGTTACACCAGCTGAGCTTCACAAGGAGATGTGACTACAATGATCACACTCTAGTTCTTTTCTCGTTCTTCTACCTTTCTCTTTCTATTTGATTATAGACAAACATGACCTGAACTTAAAAGGAAATACCCCCTCCTCAAGGAAAGAGTATCTAGATGAGGAACCAAGGGTATTGTTTTATTGGGGTGGGGGTTTCTTTGCTTCTTTAAGTGTAAAGAGATAATACAATTCACACACCGTACAATTTGAATTCAAAGTTGATAGAGTAAGCGATATGGATAAGTTGATCTGAGGAGAATGTTAAGGAGAACTTGAATAAGGATTTGTGGAACTTGAGGACTATTGAGAATAAAATCCTACTCCTAGTTAAGGTTTCGATAAATGCTTGTTTAAGGCCCGATCAAGCTTTATCTTTTGTTTGTTCTCATGAATTAATCTAGGAAACAAATTCATTCAAAATTCTTTCTTTTTTCTTATTTTTCAAATAAATGTTTACTAAGGGACTAGCAAAGTTCAGGAATTGATAAATCCATGATTCATTGACACTTCTGTTGCATTTTGTCTTAAAACCCTTGAGAAATACATGTAAATATGCATTAAATAACATCTTTTTGTTAAAATACCACTCATTAATAAAAATACATTTTTATGCATTAAAAACATGTAAATAAATAAAAGAATAAAAAGAAAGAACAGAAGGAAGATTGTAAATATGCATAAATCTATAGTATGACTAATTAAATATAAATGTAGCTATAAGATATATTTATATAACCTAACTTCGAGACCAAGTCAACATGGATTGGTCAACAAATAATAAAGTCGAGGAAGATAAGGAAGAAAATATAAAAATAATTAATATTGTACATAATATATTAATATTCATTTATTCATTATTTATCAAAACTTCAGTTATTTCTAGTTAATTCAATTATACATTTTTTGCCAAACTCTTCTCCCACGTGTTTATAAAAATGTATATAAAAATCATAAAAACATTTCAACTTGTATATATGCCGAGAAATCCGATTTACAAATTATTAAATTCCCAACTTCCAAACCTCATAACTTCTTCATATGAACTCCAAAAGTTTATAAAATAATATTCTCTAATTAATGAAGGTGATTTCATTAAAATCTGAGTCCATTTGCATAAAGTCGATTTTGGGACTTAATGACAACTGGGTTTCTAGGCTATTTATATTATTATGTACATATTATTTCTAGAACACTTGATTTTATAATATTTAAGTATTTTTTGATCTAGTAGTTTATCTATAAAAAATTACAAAACTAAGACCTTTATTTAATATTAGATAAATAAAAACCCTATAAAGTAGATGAATTTGAACTACAGATAAAATCTTTAAAAAATGCACATACTTTATTTATTGTATTAATTAGTAAAATATAAAATAATTTATAAAATATTGAATTAAAATGAATAAGATATTTTTAAGTATACTAAATATTTATTAATATTAAATTTATATCTCCTAAAATATATATTATTTATAAAAAATAAATTATATCATAATATAGATAAATTAGTTATACACATTTTTCATTTTTATACTTATCTAAATTAAGATTATTTTCTATTTAATATTCTATTTTAAGGATTAATGTGGTGCTGACGTGTGTTAGCACCACGTCTTATTCCTCTAAGTTGTCGGTAGGATGCTTGTTCAAACCACTCCATTTCACAGTTTTCCTATGCCATCTTTCCACCTAAATCAAATCCAATCTATCAAATATCTTCTCGTAACATCATACATCAATACTGAACCTTGGACTTATCTTCCATTTCATTCTTCATCCAGTTTAATTCATCAAACCTCATCACTTCACAACCTAACTCATCCAACAATCCCTTTGCTCTAGAACAACCTGACGACCTAACCATCTTCCTCATCGTGTTCCACTTGATTCTGTGGGTGACTACACCCAAGTGTTGGCCAACATGGATGAAGGACGTCAGGAGGAAGGTTCCAGGGTGTCCATCCACCTTGAGTCACCACCATTGCAACGTGAAGCTCCAGCATTCATCAGATGTCGAGCGACAACCCATGGGTCTTATACCTTTAATCATCAAGTGACCTCCTCCACCCCTCTTGATTTCCTCAATTTTAGGATCCAAATTAGCTAAGTTAATCATCCATTTAGCACTCTTAAGCACCTTTCTTAATTCACAACCAATTTCCCCTCTCAAATTTGATTCATAATTCATCCAAAGTTGATATGAATTCCCACATTTATGGAACCTTATCTATGTTGCCCACATTTATGGAACCTTATTTATGTTGCTGCAAGAATCATCATCCACCAACTGATTCCAAGTTAATTGAGTCTAAATCATCCTTTTTAGGTAGCCACAACCTCTGTAGCACAGTATCACCATCGACCAAGGATAATGGGCAACCAACCTCAAGAATTGGCAATGTTAGGAGGTTCTAGTTCAAACCCTAGCCAGGGAGAGTTCTTCCTTGACGCCTCATTCCATATCCCAGTAGGATAGCTCAAAGGGGGAATTGTCCCCTTCTGGCCCTACCTCCGATCACTCGCCATCGTTGTTGACCTCTCCATCATCGTCGATGTAAGATATCATCCCAGGAACATTGTCGCATGCTTGAATTTTGGGGAAGAATAGAGCAAAGAACACGACGCACAGCTAGCTGACACATATCCCAATCAGACGAACTAGATAACACGTAGGAATTAATCATGGCTATAGATTCCGAAACGGTGTAAAAATCGCAGAGGCACTCAACGTGCTTTCTCGACATTCATAGCGCTCTAGACATTTTCTATTATTACATTTCGATCCCCGTGCAGAGACCTTAGTGTAAAGCAGATATTTTTCTTACAAATAGGTCCCTGACCAAGGATCTATTTGAGAGACCTCTTATTTCTTTTATAATTCTTTTACAATTGCGTCCATGAACTATAGGCTCGTTTGGACATCTCCGGACATTATTTTTATTCATTTTCTTGGGGTAACTACCCTAGATTTAGTTTTGAGTCAATTTTCAAAGGACTTTATTATGTTTTCTTTGAGATTTTATTTTTCATTTTTCAACTATGTTTTGGTTTTATCTTGAGTGTTGTTCTTAAGCGTGTTGCTCAAGTTTTCTTTGAGGATCTATTATATAATATCACATTATATTTTCTACGACATCTTTACTATATTATAAATCATTATTTTGAAAAAATATCACTTCGAAAAAATAAATAAAAAATGAAACATATAAAACAACACCACTGAAATCATAAAAATATTTCCTCTGAAAAGAAAAAAATAACAAAAATATTTTCCTTCCTCAAAAATTAAAGTGTAGTTTTTGACTCCTTGTGTTTGACCCAGGAACACTTGCCTAGATAATAAATAATGAATAACAAAATTAGGAGATAACATTTTATTCCTTTATTCATTTGTTTATCTCTCTTGATTTGTTGTATTTTGTTTAATTAATTAGGTTTCTCTTTGCAGTTCACTACAACTAACACATTTTAACTGTGAGTCAATATTTCAAATAAAAATACAAAAACTAAAACCACAAAAAGATTCCAAGGAGAAATAAAAAAATCACAAAAAATTTTCCCTCCTCAAAAATTAAAGTGTATTTTTCTGCTTCTTTATGTTCGATCCAGGAACACTTTCCTGAATAAATAAATAGTGAATAATAAAATTAGGAGTGAACATTTTATTCCTCTATCCATTTATTTCTCTCTCTCTCTCCTGGTTTGTTGTATTTTGTTTGATTAATTAAGTTTCTATCTACAGTTCGCTGCAACCGCCACATTTTAACAAGTGTACAGACTTAATTATCGGTGGGCGATGACGAAGGGACCTCCGCCTCCTACATTGTCACGACCCCATTTCTGGACCGTCGGATCCTCCCATAATCGGATATGGTTACTCAGCAATAATTTATTCAGCAATCACAACTAACATTCGGAAACAGACTGCAAATAAAATATATTCAGAAGAAAGTATTTCAACACTTTTCCATTCACAAAATAAAGTTCAGATGATACATTGTCCCACTATAACCATTTACATGTACATCAGCTTGAAAGGAAAATATACACAAGATTACTAACTACCTTAAAAAGTACAGCTACTGTGGCTGGCTGGATGTCTACTAAGGTCCTTGCGATGGCTCACCAACACCTATTGGGTTTTTCATAAATCATAGGATAACAATTAGAGAATGCTAAGTAACGAAGAAGAGAAAAGCAAACAAATTGTGTGATTTTTCTAAACTTGTTGTCATTAAAATTTACAATCCTTTCATTAATTTAAGTCCTATTCATTTCTATTCCACATCAGGGATTAGTCTAGGGGAACCCCACCATTCTTGGACTCTGAAGTTTTGGACACTTCAGGATTGGAGATTGTGTCGATCTTGGTATGCTTATGCCGTCGCACGTCGCCTCAACCAATCCTTCAATACTACCCTGACAATTTTCTTTTCTTTTATTAAACAATGTCTCAAACCCTCAGCCTGGAAAACAAATGAGCATACCGTCCTCGAGGACTCGGTTTCTTAAAACCTCAGGCTAGCATTTAATCATATAACCTAGCATCTTTAAATACATATTATCGTGACCCGGCCGCTATTGAACCACTTGTGCCTCCACATGGAATGACTACATCTTCTGTCGTTCAACCCGAAGATATTGGCTCCCGGTACCACGTGTTGCAAATCATTCACTTCGTGCGCACTTATCATAACAGGGTAACCGTGTACCACCTAGGTAGGAAAATGTCAATACGGGTTCCTTCCAACAAACCTGCAGGTTGCATGCCTGACCTGTAGTTCTACTCTCAGTCAACCTTAACGTGACACACGATCCTTTCTAGGATCCAACTCAAACCACATCAATTCCCATGATGTAATTCTTTCGTTAAGTCTTCGACTTGCATAATCAACAACACTTAGTATAGACTCACATATATATTATTCATATGCATATATACTGCTATTTATGCCTATTTTAACTCCCAAATCCTAACTTTCAAAGCCACCGCATCAATTTGATGCTTAAACCTTATTTTAGTGGGAATCACAAAGCTACTCTTCAGACTTTTTCAAAAATAGCCAAAATTAGAGTTCTCCATAGCAAAGAACATAAAATCAAGAACTTCAATAATCTCGTATGAAAATCCAACAGCAAAAGGAAGGATTTCATTACCTAATCGAGCTCTCTCTCGTGTATGAAAGGCTTTACCGTGTTTCTTTTTCAGAAAGGATGTTTTAAGGCTCCTGAAAAGATCGAATTTCATTTTCGTATCAAAAACGCTAATAATGTGTCAAGAACGCAAAGAATGAACGAAGAACGCGAAGAACGCGAAGAACATGAAGAATACGAAGAATGCCAAGAACATATTTTCTTGAAATTTTGACAGAGTTTCCCCTTATATCGGGACATATTTCTTGGAAAATTTCGAAAGAGTTTTCCCTTATATCGGAACATATTTCTCGGTAAATTTCGTAGAGTTTCCCCTTATATCGGGACGTATTTCTCGGAAAGTTTCTGCGAAGTTTCCCCTCATATCGGGACATATTTCAAAATAAAAATGAAAAGAGTTTCCTCTATAAAATCCATCGAGAGTAAAACAACAACGAAACTGAAAGAATATACTCAAACAAAAAGAGATGAAGAATCGGTAGACACCACGCATCTTCGGTGAGTAAATGTGTGACGAATCACAGGGTTCACTGACGTGCATAGCTGCCTGCACCTAAGTAGGGTATTACACAGATTTCTCCATCTAAATAACTATAAAAGCATAATTGAAAGAATGGAAACATAATCAATGGAGAATCGGTAGACACCATGCGTCTTAGATGAGGGAATGTATGACGAATCACAAGGTTCACTAACGTGCATAGCCGCCCGTACCTAAGTAGGGTATTACACAGATTTCTCCTCGAACCACAACAGAAAACTAATCGGAAAGAAAGATGAATCAAGAACAAAGCTTAGAAGAAAAGAGGATGAATTGAAATCCTAGCTTACGAAACAAACTAAGAGAGGATCATACCTTTCTCCTCCTCGTTCTCCCGGCAACGCTTCGCTGGTGCTCCTCCCTCGCCTCCCACTCCTCCTCCGACCTCTCGACCCTATCCCTTGGGGTGGTGGCGTTAGTGGAAATCGTAAAGAATGAATGGGTAGGGGTTCTATTTATAGTCTCTAGAAAACCACTAACCATGGTTAGAAAATCATGGTTTAGACCTTAACCATGGTTTAGCGACCCATGGTTTTGGCGCATGATTTTAGTCAAAACTTATCTCAAACTTGGGGCTTAAGTTAGAACATTCTAAAGGATTCTATATTCGCTAATGATGCTTCATTAACACTAATTGTGATTAACTTTCACTAATCACGATTTAACTTTCGCAGCTTACGCTTATCTTTTGCTTTAGCGATTTTCAATCTGTCTTTAGTTTCTTTAATCATATTTAATGAGTATTAATGACAGTAAATATGGGTTAATGATGTCTTAACCCTCCTTACTTCTCTTTCTTCCGAAAATCGTAACAAATCGAAACGAAGTCTGATTCACACAAAACAAATTCCGCTGGTTTCCTCTTGACGAGCCGGATCTTATTATATAGGATCCGAGATATGTCAAGTTCAAAGATTTACAATTATAACAACCTTAAAGGAAGTCTCGTCCTCGAGACTAGAAATGCAGGCATAACAACCTTAAAGAGAATGAACGTCATTTTATTTATAATGAAGATATACAACACATAGTGTTATTACTCAAACAAGTAAGGGTATTTCTCTCTCATTTCCTCCTCAGATTTCCATGTGGCTTCTTTAAACTCTTGGTTCTGCCACAATACTTTAACTAGAGGCACCTCTTTGTTTCTCAACTTCTTGATATCCCTGTCAAGTATTTGCACCGGTATCTCTTGGTATGTCAAGTCTGGCTCAACATGTAAATCATCATAACTTATCTTATGCTTTGGATCCTTAACGTATTTTGTCAAATTTGATACATGAAAAACATCATGTACTGTCGAAATATGTGGAGGAAGAGCAAGTCTCTATGCCACTTTTCCAATGCGTTGAATAATTTCAAAGGGACCCACGAACCTGGGTGCTAACTTTCCATGTACACCAAACCTCTGAATTCCCTTCATTGGTGATACTTTGAGAAATACAAAGTCATCGCCCTCAAACTCAAGGTCTCTTCGCCTAGTATCACTATAGATTTTATGGCGACTTTGAGCATTTAATATACTTTTTCGAGCAAGCTGTACAGCTTCCCGTATCTCTTGTAGTCTATCTGAATCATAAAGGTTCTTTATCCCGACCTCTTGCCAACACAAAAGAGTAGTACACCTTCGTCCATAAAGTACTTCAAATGGTGTCATGCCAATACTTGTATGGTAACTGTTATTGTATGCGAATTCTGCAAGAGGAAAATGTTTCAACCATGATCCTTCCCATTCTAAGGCACATGGTCGTAACATATCCTCTAAAGTCTGAATAGTACGTTCTGATTGACCATCCGTTTGTGGATGATATGCTGTGCTCAAGCATAGTTGTGTGCTTAAGGCTTTCATGAAGTTCTCCCAATAGTGTAAGGTGAATCGTGAATCTCGATCGGAAACTACTTCCTTTGGAATACCATGGAGGCGAATCACATGTGTAATATATAACTCAGCAAGCTAGTCTGGAGTGAAAGATAAGCTTATTGGAATAAAGTGTGCTACCTTCGTCAGAGTATCTATTATAACCCAGATACTACCTTTACTACCAGTCATCTGAGGTAAGCATGTCACGAAATCCATGGAAATGCTTTCCCGTTTCCATTCAGGTATAGGGAGGGGTTGCAATAATCCCGATGGCTTTTGGTGTGAAGCCTTTACATGCTGACAAGTGAAACATGAATCACAAACTCAGCAACATCTTTCTTCATTCCCAACCACCAAAAGTATGAATGAAGATCCTTATACATCTTTGTAATTCCTGGATGAATAGATAATCTGGAGCAGTGCGCTTCTCGTAAGATGTCTTTCCTTAGTCCAGGTGTGTTTGGTACACAAACTCTGTGATGGTTATACAGTAACCCATCTTGTATCAGGAATCCCTCTATCTCATTCTTCTCAAGTTGTTGTCTCAAGTATTTAAGTACTGGATCATCCTCCTATCCTTTCTTTATTCTATTATAGATCTTTGGTTTGTATTGGTGAGGAATAGTTATAGTATCAACACTACTATCAAATGGTTTCCATTCACTTAACGTTGATAGTAAACCCCAGAAGTGGATAGCACTCACCAACCCAAGTGAATAAGTTCTTCTGCTAAGGACATCTGCTACGACGTTCCCCTTACCAGGATGGTAGGAGATAGTGCAATCATAGTCTTTCAACAACTCTAGCCACCATCTCTGTCTCATATTGAGTTCCTTCTGATCAAATAGATATTTCAAGCTTTTATGATCAGTGAAGATTTCAAAAGTAATATCATAGAGGTAATGTCTCCATATCTTTAAAGCAAAAACCACAACAGCTAATTCAAGGTCATGTGTTGGGTAGTTCTTTTCATGTATCCTGAATTGTCGTGATGCGTACACAACTACCTTACCATGTTGCATAAGAACTGCCCCAAGTCCTTCTTTAGATGCATCAGTGTACATTGTAAACCCTTCACTCCCATATGAAGAGTAAGGATTGGTGCAGATGTTAGGCATTCTTTCAGTGTCTGAAAACTAGTTTCACATGTATCAGACCATAAGAATGGGACTTCCTTCTGAGTTAGTCTAGTCATTGGCAGTGCTATTCGTGAAAAGTCCTTCACAGATCTTCTATAATATCCAGCTAAACGCAGAAAAGATCGTATTTCTATGATAGTCTTCGGGCGTTCCCAACTCATCACCGTACTAACGTTTGTAGGATCAACTGATATACCTTCCCCAGAAATAACATGGTCTAAGAAAGATACTTCAGATAACCAAAAGTCATATTTGTTATATTTAGCATACAATTTGTTCTTTCTTAATGTTTCGAGTGCCTGTCTGAGATGGTATTCATGTAAATACTTATCCTTGGAGTAAATAAGCACATCATCAATAAAGACTACTACAAAGTGATATAATAACTCCTTGAATACTCTATTCATGAGATCCATGAAAGCTGCTGGGGCATTTGTCAAACCAAAAGGCATAATTAAAAATTCATAATGTCCATATCTAGTTCGAAAGGATGTCTTGGGGATATCCGCATCTTTTATCTTCAACTGATGGTATCCAGATCTTAAGTCAATCTTAGAATACACATTCGAACCCTGTAACTAGTCAAAGAGATCATCTATCCTTGGTAGAGGATACTTATTTTTTATTGTCCTCTTGTTTAACTGTCTATAGTCAATGCACAACCACATTGACCCATCCTTTTTCCTGACAAATAAGATGGGTGCTCCCCATGGTGAAGTACTAGGATGAATGAATCCTTTATCTAATAGTTCTTGCAATTGTGCCTTTAACTCTCTAACTCAGCTGGTGCCATCCTATATGGAGAGATAGAGATAGGATGAGTATCAGGTATAAGAGAGATTTCAAATTCAATCTCTTGCTTAGGTGGTAATCCAGGTAGTTCCTCTGGGAATACATCAGAAATTCGCACACTATAGGTATATCTTCCATCATTCTGTCTGACCCTGATGTAGTGGTTACATAAGCTAAATTGCCTTGGCACCCTTGTTCTAACAGTTGTTGAGCCTTTAGAGTAGATATGCATTCGACATTATCATTGGATATTTTTCCAATGAATTGGAACTCTATCGGGTTAGGTAGGTGAAATGTTATTTTCTTCTGAAAACAATCAAGACATGCATGATGCCTTTCTAGCTAATCCATCCCAAGGACGAGATCAGAGTCATCCATTTCAATAAGTAATAGGGAAACATGTAACTAATGTCCTACTATCAGTACTACACAATCATCCAGGATTTCTCAGATTATAAATACTTGTCCTCATGGTCCCTTGATCAGATAGGACTGGTGTACTTCTAATGGTATCTTACCCAAAGTAGGTACTAACCGTCGAGCAATAAATGAATGCGAAGCACCAGAATCAAATAAGGCATGTACTGAAAAGCCATGAATAGTAACGGTACCTCGTACGACCGTACCTGAATTGTAGGCTTGTTCTTCAGTAATTGCATTGAGCTGGCCATTAGGAATAGGCAAGCTAGAACCGCAACGCTTTATAGTGGTTGATGTGTAGGAGATGTTCCTTGTGAGCCACGAACTCTACTATGTCTTCCTCCGTGTGTTTCTCCATTGCTCGAGGTGGATGTTATACTGTTAATTGGGGTTGGTTTAAACCTTGAACCTCTCGACTGCGGACAGTCTTTCCTAATGTGACTTGATGATAGTGATAACATGCACGTGTTCATGTCTGAGCTGAAGACCCAACCACAGAGGTACTAGTTCATGGTGCTGAGTTACTGGGGCATAGTGGAGGTCTAGAGAAACCCCCTCTTCCTGATAATTCCTGACCCAAAGTGTATGGTGAGCTTATATTGGAACTGGATGGATGATAGAGATGATCTCTACGGTTATAATGTGCCTTGCGTTTGGATAGTCCACCATTAAAGTGGAAACTTCTTCTTTGGCGGTTTTCATCCCTCTCCATCTCAATACGAGAGGCGATGTCCATTGCTTCATCTACGGTTGTAGCTCTAAAACCAGCAAGCGTTTCTCGTAGATCTCCCTGAAGACCGCTAACAAATTTTGTAATACACTCTTGTGGTTAAGCTTCTAGAGCTGGTGAGTAATGTAGTAGCTCAGTAAAGTGGATATGATAATGTCGTACGGTCTTAGAACCTTGGTTCAAAGAAGCCAACTCTCTTAATCTTCCCAGTGAGAGGGACAGAAGGGAGATCGGAACCTCTCTTCAAAGATATCACATGGAACAGGATCTGCTAATTTCTTAGAAATTGCTCTCCACCATCGTCGTGCATAATTTGTTAGGGAGTAATCAACAAAGTGCACCCAGGTGTCAACTGGTGCATGGATTATCCTCAACATCCTACTAACATCATCAAGCCATAATTCAGCCTCGGCAGGTGTCTCTACACCTTTGAATCGAGGAATTTTTCCCTTTCGATAATTATCTAGTAATGTTTGGTGTCTAAGAAGGGCCTTCTCCATTGCTCGTTCAACTGGGGTAAGAGCAGACTCAGTTGAAGGATGATAACTTGATTCTTCTTCAGAAAGATGGACAGAACCTTCATTCCTAGCATCCGCATGCTTAGATGCCTCGGGTCTCTCAACTTGTGCATTGAGCCTCTCCTCCAATGCTTGCTGCCTTTTCCCCATGTCTTGGAGCATTGCCATCATAGCCGCTAATTTCCTAGACACATCATGGTCTGCCATGATCTTGGGATGAGTCAATCTCAAAGGTAAGATTCTATATGTCTTAGCATGATGTACATAAGGGACAATGACTTGTGAATGGTACTGCAGTTAGTTATTAAGATCAAAGGATCTTAATACAACCTTAGTTTCTGAATACCGCTCATAGTTGTCAATTACTAAATAAATTACTGGAGTAACCAAGCTCCGATACCAAACTTGGGCTTAAGCTATAACATTCTAGAGGATTCTAGATTCGCTAATGACGCTTAATTAACATTTATTATGATTAACTTTCACTAATCATTATTTAACTTTTGCAGCTTACGTTTATCTTTTGTTAACTATTGATTAGTGTTTGCTAATGATCATTAGCGGTTTTCAATCCGTCTTTAGTTTCTTTAATCATGTTTAATTAGTCTTACAGTCATTATGGGTTAATGACGTCTTAACCCTCCTTACTTCTCTTTCTTCCGAAAATCATAACAAATTGAAATGAAGTCTGATTCACACGTAACAAATTCCTTTGGTTTCCTCTTGTTATATAGGATCCGAGATATGCCAAGTTCAAAGCATTACATGCATCACCAGAGATCTCTCCACCGCCCAATGCCTTATCAGTTCCATGATGATAAGCTCCCTCTTGCACAACCAACAAAAATCACATGCACTGATGGGTTTCAGAAACACCCTAGTTGTGATGGCTCGATGGCCTGGTGATTAGAGAAGAAGCCCCTCGTAGATGGTAATACTGGTTATGGGCATGATTTAATCTTTCAAATATTTTTGGGCCAAACAATGACCCACAAGATGGAAAAAGGGAAAAAATGGAGCTGAAGGAAAGGGGCCCAACATATCAAAGTTTATTCATTCCAGGCTCAATGGCCCACTACCTTATTAAAAAAGGGGCCACTATATATTGGTCTCCTGGGCCCTATTGGCAATAATAAAAAAGGGCAGTCGTATGAAAAGAAAAAGGGATGTTGAGAGAGAGAGACTCCCTGCATCAGTTCTTCTTCCAGCTTGGTCGACGTAATTTTCTTCCAACAAGTATGGGAGAAAGGGGAGTACTGTGTAGAGATTTCAAATTCAGACTCTACCAATTCGAGACACTCTATGTTCGAGTGACCTAGTTTCTCAGAGAACAAGGAGGCTTAGTTCACCCTTCATCGACCATGAACTCTGGTATGGATATTCTCACAGCTTTCTCTATTGACCATGACCTCCAGTACCCAATATCCCCATAGTTTCTTCAGAGAGATACGAAGTTTTCACATGTTGCGTCGAATTCCAACATGTTGTGGGCCAAAGTTATCTAACTAGGGGACTCATTGCAGTTCAAGTAACTCTGTGCAGTACAGAGCTATTCTACATGGAGAATCACTCCGATCCATGCGACTCTGTGTAGTACAGAGCACACGTTCTCTGATGAGGAGACTCGTTTTGTTTCAGATGATTATACTTAGTACAAAGCACAAGTTCTCCGACTAGTAGACTCATTTTATTTCAGTTCTAGAGACTCATTCCACTCCAACCCTTCAGTTCCTCCTTACCAACATGGCATGATAAGTAATGTTCTCATCAAGAAACTGACATATTATCTATTGTGTCTTGTATTCTTTGATTGAGTGCTTTCTATATATTTGTCCAATTTGGGCACTGCATGCTCCAACTTAAGGATGAGTGTTAAATTATATGTCCTCTAGGGTCCAATCACCACATGTACTATGTTAGTCTCACATACTTTATTAGTGGGACTTGATCATTATTGTGGGGCTATATAAGAAGCTCCACATATTATGTTTCTTTTAACAACAACAACAACAACAACAAAGCCTTTTCTCACATTAAGTTGGGTCAGTTACATGGAATTTTTTGCCTCCATTCATATCTGTATTGGGTGATTCTCGAGCCTAGATCTGAAAAATTAAGATCCCTTTGGATAATCTCATTCTAATACTTCTTGGGCATTCCTCGGCTTCTCTTGGATGTCTCAACATCCTAAAATTTGCATCTCTTGACTGGTGCATCAACCAACCTCCTTTGCAAATGGTTAAACTACCTTAAGTAGTTTCTCGCATCTTATCCTCAATCAAAGTTACACCAACTTTCCTTTTGATTGTATTATTCTTAATAAGATCTTTATGTGTATATCCACACATCTACCTTAACATTTTCATTTCTATTAGCGCATGTCTATGATTCGTTAAGGGATTTAAATAGAGTATCGATCATGTGAGGCAGTTCTCTAATGGTTTCATCCTACTCCTTCAGTGTTTTTCATTGTTGTTTATCATTATTATCATTGATTATGCTTCCACACTATTGTTTTCTAATATATATGTATGTATAAATACATTTGTATATATAGAGGACCTTTCAAATGAGGCTGGTCTTTCCTGGGATTGTAAAGGCCACTGCCAATTTAGTAAAAATGCTATAATAATTTTGTAAAAATATAAATTGTACGTTGTATAAAAATGATTTTGTAAAATATAGCATACATATTTAATTTAACATTTCCTCCCAATATAAAAATATTTTCGTATTATAATTCACTGTACATGTTATTTTAATATTTTTTATTAAATCTATGGAATGAGAAATTGTGAAATACACAAGAAAGATTCCTAAATTAATGGTGCCTCATCATATATATGGTGAGACTCGACCATATTCAAAGTTTCTCTCCCCATCCCTTCCACACACACATATATAAGGGTAAAATGGGGTTGCTCAATAGGGGGAGCTAACCTACCTCCAACCGCCCCATTTTTCAATATTTTTTATTTTTTTTCAAAAAGTTCTTCTGTAGATTTTCATTATTATATCCCTTTATGTCATTCAAATTTCGTGCGAAATAAAAACTCCTACAACCTCCATCTAGACGAGGTCGATTTCAACAATTCTACGACCATTAAAAAATGACTATCTATATGGAGATCGTAGGAGCCTTTGTTTCTCTGAAACTTGAATGACATAATATAGGGCTATAGTGACGAATTTTCACGAATTTATTTTTCAAAAAATAAAATATATAGGAAAATGGGATAGGAGGAGCCAAGTTAGCTCCCCCTAGGGGGCAGCCCTATTTTCCCTTATATATAATATTGGAGAATCTTTGAATGAGGTGGGGGTTTCCTGGCTATGGAAAACCAACATAAATTTAGGCATTTCCCCTTACATTTTTCATCATTTGTCATAGATTTAATAATAGACATTAGCATTGCATCTACATTAAATAAAAATGGCAAATCCTTCTCCTCTTTTAAGTAAGGTTGGCTACATACAATCATGCTCAAATCCATGTTGAAAGTGTTAGCCATGTGAGCCTAAGACGAACCATTCTTACAATAATTGTTATTGTAATATTAGATTTATCAATAAAAGTTATTAATTATTTCACTTCCTTTCTAAAATTAAATGAATGAATGCACTATAAGATTCCTCTGTAAAATTAGGGTTATGTAACATGGGCATCTTAGTAACATACAACTGTTGATTCAATAATTGAATCATAGAGGCTGGTGCTTGGATGAATATCTAAGGAGTTAGATTGAGGACTCATCAAGCACCGTCAAATGATAAGAGATGATCTCCAGCCTAAGTAGAAGATGGAAATCCTTTCTTATTAGGTTGATATTTGAACGACCTCTTGATACAGGTCCTCTGCATGGGAATATAGATTTGGAGGTGTCAGATTAGTTAGGTTAAAGGGTTGACTTAACGAGATCGAGATAACCAAAGTCATATACTATATACAGTCACGATATAGGCACACATCCTCTGACCGAAGATAGATGTGTTGCTATATGTCTGAATGTGTACATTTGATAGACCAATTAGTTGATGACCTAACCAAGGTCTATACACCAGTGAGTTGGTGTGCATCTGAGGGCATATGAGTAATATGATCTCTCAAAAGGATCATACACGTTCACTTGTGAACAAGAAGACATGAGCTCACTCATGAGGTATTGGGACCAATCCAATTTCATGCATGGTCATCATGCTTTCGAAGCATGACAATAATTTCTAAGTATGATATTTGCTTTTGGAAAGCATATGGTCGATATCGACTCCCAATGACCAAGATTGAAAAACTTGATGATGAAACCCTAAAGATGGCAATGTAAAATTTATCTATATCTTCAAGTTTATCATAGGTCTTCTAATATGCAAGTGATGAATCTCCGTTTCATCATCTTTATTCTATAATTTTGGCCTTAAAAACCCTAGTAAATGCATGTAGATACCCTTAATTCATGCATTTTAGTATTCATGCATTTGAGTACAAATAGTGTATAAAATATTTTTTTAATGCCAAAATTATAGAATACAAAAAGAAAAGAGGAAGAATAAAATACTGAAAATATTTTGTGACCATAAACCTGAGACCTAAGCATCTCGATGACTAGGTCGTTAAGGAATAAAGTAGGGGAGATAAGGACCAAAATACAATAAAAATCCTTTTTTTATTTAATTCATTTTTATTCATTTTTGGGACCTATTTTTAGTTCCACTTTTTATACCTTAAATAAAGCAACTTTGAACATGAAAGTTGTATATATTTAAATATAGAAAAATACAAATTTGATTTCATCAAAAAAATAATATACAATATACAAAATATAGTCTAAATAAGAATCCAAAAATCCAAATTCCCAAACACATATCTCTCAAATTAAAATATAAAAACTCACCTTTAATTGTATATAGTTTAATAAGCTATTTAATGAAGGTGATTTCAGATTTTTTGGAGTTACAGTGTAAAAGTTAGGATTTGGACTCTATTGTATAGTTATACCAATTAAAATATTCATTTTGTTTATTATTCATTATTTTTATAATTTTGTATTTTTATAATTTTGTAGATATTATTTTTAATATATATACATATTAAAACTGGATAAAACATCAAGAAACTATTAAAATAAAATACTTGTATAAATATCATAGATGAAATACCTACATCTATACCTATAGAATAAATACACCTAATTATTTAGGTGTATATTACATCAGAAAAATATAATAAAAATAAATTTAAGACTATATAAATAAGATATAATTATATAAAATAATAATTTAAATTAATAAAATCAATATTAAAAATAAAAATGAAATAGTAAAATATATATGAATATATCTATACTTTAAACCTAAAAATTAACTTGTAAATATAAAGCTCTAAAAATAAATAAGATCACAATAAATTATTCATAAAATAATAAATATTTTTTATTTTATAACCTAAAATTACTAAAATCATTTATTATTTATTATCTATTTTACAATATTTTTTCCAATGTTTTTTCTGGGTTGGTCCGCGTGGACCAACCAGATGCGTCGGAGAGTTGACCTCTAACCAACCCCTGCGCCCTTCTGACACGTTTTTGCCCCCATCTTCTAGATTTTTTTTCATGGTTGCTCCTTTCACCAATGCATCTGGGCCCCTTCAAGATTTTTCTCCTCGAAGATCCACCTTACATGCAAGAATCTCTCCTCGAGGACTGGATCGACGATTCATTGGATATGCCTCGTTCTTTCCCCCGGCCTTGTCACTTGTACAAAAGACCTTCCGAGCTTCCCTCCTCATTTGAACCCCATTTTGACCTAGCTAGGGCCTTCTCTTACCTTGTTCAGGACCGGGGAGGTGACAACTCCCCTCCAGCAGCTTGAAGCGAGCTCCGGCGACGTTGAGTGGCGGCTCCACCCCATCTCCGACGAGCTCCGTTGTGAGGTCCTTCTTCCTTGGCTCCGGCCAAGTGATATCTGTTTTGCTTATTTTTCTCGCATTTTTAGTGTACATTTAGCCTTAGGATCCATCCCTCGCTTTTTTCCTTCACTTCAAGACGATCAATCACCCTTGTCTGCCCCTTGCCGGGGCTCGCTCCGGTGAGCCTCCATCCCGCACCCTCGTCTTTTGCAACCCTTCTAACCGGATTGAAGCGGTTTACCCTCGACCCAAGTTTGCTTACTGTGCAAGTAGGGAAACCAAAGACGTTGCTAGTGCGATTTTAAGGTCCCACCGGAGACTCCTGGAGCTCCGTCGCTCCGCTGACCTCTTACGGGCACTCCAATCATCGTCGGAGCATTTTTACGCCACTAGAACCTAGAGGGACACATGCAGGATCGATCTTGCCCTTTTGGAGCTTCATAGAGTGTCAGAGGAGGGAGATCAGGGTCGGGGAAGCTCGCCTTCGCCGGCCTTCTTCCCTATTCTTCCCTATTGCCTCTCCGTCGTCGGATCAAGCACTACTGTCCAGGTCTATAGCAGTCGTTGGATCACGCAGCGCCTCCACTATCAGATATTCTCTTGGAGATCTCATCTTGGCCATCCGACCTGAACCGGCATCGCGTGCCCTGATCGTGACACGTGGATAAGTGAAAGTCTGCCCATCGTTCGATCGCGCGCTCTGGGTATTTTGTGTTTTTACCCTTGCACGATTTTGTATTTATTATTTAAGCCATAAACTTTCCTCTATCATTTAATATTTCTATAATATTTGCAAAACCCCCCTGAACCATAGTGTAATTGTTATTTGGTCCGCACCACGTCTCCTCACGTGATGCCTCACATAGGGTGGTGATTTTACAGCGCGACCCATGGGCTTTTGATTATTTCTGTTTAGTCCTAAGACATTTTAAGTATGTTATCTTTTTTGGAAAAAATGCAAATCAGCCCTTGAGTTACTGATATTTGCATTTGGGTCCTTGCCAGCGTGGCTCACGTGTATCTACACGTGAGCTTGGAAATTTTCCATTAAGGTCCTCGCGAGTCTTGGATTTTTTGAGAGGCCCAGAAACTTTGTATTGTAGTTATTAATTTTTGGAAAATTTAAAGTTGGCCCATGTGCTTTATTTTTATTACATTTAAGCCCTTGCTAGCATTGTAGTTTCTCTTTGTTTCTTGTATTTATTTCATATAGCTACATTGCTCTAAAAACTCTAAAAAAATAGTTGTAGCTTCCTGTTGCATTGTAATTTCACGTACATATTTTTATGTTGCAATTTGAAGCTTTTTATTATTTATTAAAAATCAAAACATTTTTATCCCTATTTACAATAGAAAATACATCAAAATTATATTTTTTTTAATTTCCCAAAATTTTTTTATCTATCTATGTATTTTTAATCTCCATAAAAAAATCACTAAAAATATAAAATAACACTCAAAAAATAGAAAAACCCTAAAAACCTTTATAAAAATATATAAAATTCCCAAAAATTCTAAAAATTGTATTTTCTATTTTATAATTTTTCTATATTATTACCCTTATATAAAAATTAATTTAGAGAAATTTTGCTATTGTTTATTATTTTTCATCTCCATTTTAATTTTAGATAAAAAACTTTCCCTATTTTAGGGTATTTTTTACTTTAAAAATATATAAAAATTAGCAAAATTTCTTAAAAAATACAAAAATAGTAAAAAATTATATAAAACTCCAAAAGATTTTATTTTATTTATTTTACTTATTTTTGTTATTTTTTATATCAACTCTAGCTTATATTATATATACTATATATATATTTATATATATTTTTAAAAGAAAAAGAAAATATAAAAATATAAAAAGAAAATACAAAATCAGAAAATGAAAAATCAAAATATAAAAATTAAAAATTAAAAATAAAATTAAAAATTAAAACCCCACAAAAAAGAGCACAAATAGACATACATCACACTCACACTTTTGTGCTTCATTAACCCGATCTATCCTGCTTGTTCATTGTGTTCGACACTCTACACATACTTGCATCTATACACATCTTTATTGTAGAATTATAATAAATTTTAACTCCATACTTGCTTTTCAATATTTGATCATCATTGTGGGTTAATTGTTGTTTGAAGTAGGGTTTCTTGCAGGTCATCACAGCAACTGTGTCTCCGCCTTGTGTAAGATGTATTTTAGACCCGTGAAAAATCCTCTTCAACAACAGGATGTACAGGTATTAGGAATACATGAGGGTGATGTGATCATAAATGATTGTATAACCATGATGCTTTCATTCCGAGGGAGTGATGAAACATGTCTGGATTTTAGTGACTCCTCTCAGTAGAGAGGTAATCTAATCTATGCCAAAGTGTTGGACATTGATCTGAATGAGATTCAGATGCAATAAGAAGATCAGATTTGCGGCCTTAATTTAATCAAGCATCTATGAGAGGTCTATGGGATCTGGATTTGAGATATGATCTCAATATCCAAGTCGCTATATGTGGAACATACAATCGACGTGTCCTTATCTCTAAGTATCTGCGGAGAAAGCGCATTATTCTTGAAAGAGTTCAAGAATAATTCCATTGTTGAATTATATATAAGCATTGAAAAATAGATAATTAAATGTGATTTAATTATCATGAATAATGTGAATTTAATTCACATTATTTGAAAGCATATGAATGATAATACAATATGATTAAATGTGATTTAATTATTATGGATAAGAATAATATGGATAGCATTATCCAATTATTCATATATATATTAATGTAATACACATAATTCCAATGGCATGATTGCAATATTCACAAGATAATTGTGAATTATCCTTGTGAGATAATCTTGGATATTACAATGACATAATGTAATCTCATGACTTGGAATGAGATTGACTCATACCTAGTCAAGAGGGTGGACGGCCACATTGTCTCAAAGGGACTTGGTGGTCGTCCCCTCCACCCATTTTTTAGGGATGAGGCAATCTCTTTCTCCATTATCTCCAAGATTAAATGATTTAATTTTGAAATAATTATATTGATTTATCAATATATATTGATTTAAATTACATTAGTTGTTGTTGTGTTTATAACACCAAAATCATGGCCATTGAATTTAACACAAATCAATCTCATCCATTGATTTAGTGTTGACCATGGATTGAGATCCATGGACTCCCAAAACACTATAAAAGAAGAGGCACCCCTTGCTCTTTTGATACATAACTTCGACAATGTCTCTCTCTCTCATTCTCATGTCAGCCTTTCTCTCTCCTTGAGTGGCCATCCACTCTTCTCATAGAGAGAAGGACCCCTTCGTCGTCGCATCGCTGTTGCGATGCCGCTTCGATGACTTTTGCGTCTCTGTCTTCTTTGGTGCATCTCGTTCGTGAAGAAGGCATTCAATCTCTGAGACGAGATCAGGAGATCCATTGCTTGGATCATCAAATCGGATTGCAAGAAGCACGCGACTCATCTCCATGCTTGCAAGCGTCTCTTCCGATGGATCGGACTTGAGTCAAGAGGTCTCTTCTCTTAGAGGCTTGATAGCAACCACGCTACAAGAGGTATTCCTTTATCTATTATGTGGTTACATGAAATGATCGAAGAAGTGTTCTCAGATCATGTAATTTCATAGATTAGACATTTTTTAAATTCCGCTACATCGAGCAACTAGTGCGACTAGTCGTTGTCGATCGTATATGATGCGATCCACACGCTTCCATGATGTGCTTCAGGATTCTTCCTTATCCTTCAAAAAGATCCAACTATTTTTTATGCTAGTTGTCAGCTACTAGGCATAAGCATCGCTTGCCGGCGCAAAACTCATCCTTCAAAAGCTAACCTGTTGAAAGATGGGGTACCGCTGACCATCAGGAAAACCCCACAAGGAAGGATTTGAACCCTCGTCTTTTGGGGGATAGACACACTGCACTACCACCATACCAATAAAGTGGGTGTACTTTAAGATATAATTACATAAATATTAGTATATTTGATGACGACGTTAATTACATATAGGAACTGTTTTTTTTTTCAAAACATTCAACATATCATTTTTACAATGTAAAGTTTACAGTTACAAAATTTGTAGAGCTCTACTAACTAGGGGTGGCTTTGAGTTACAAAAGTCCAGCGATTCAGTTTGCATACTACAGGTTTGGGGTTATACTTTAAAGAGGGAGTACAAAACATTAAGAGGTTCTCGAATCTCAAAGCCGAAAGCTTACCAAGATAATTATGATTATAACATTTCTGTGATTATTTTCTGAATCATCTACTTGACATTGCAGATCATTCTTTGCTTAATGATTTATATTACTAAAAACTTTTTAATTAATGTTTTCAAGTCAGATCTATATTGCAGCAATCTTTGGATCAAAAGCCTGAGCAATGATAATAGATATTGGCACAACAATACGCATTCCAAAGCACAAGAAGCTGAATTTCAGTGGATCGAGTCCTGTTCTGTGTCTACCCAATCATTTATTTATGGATGGACAATTTTAATGGAACTTATTGAAATATAAATAAGAAAAAATGAGAAGAAAAAATTTCGGCAAAAGCTTCAAAGAATTTAGTTATATGGTCCAAAAGTTGGACTCTGTAAAAGGCAAAAACCTTATGCAACATAGAACTCCATAAAACCAATGTTGAAATTCAAGAGAACATCCATCTCTCCAGCATGAAGTAACCTAAGTATTGAAAGAACTGTGATCTTAGTGCCAGAAATCCAAAATTATAGTCTTGTAATTCATAGAATTTAACATGATCATCTCATATTATCACTCTTCCCCCAAAAAATTAACATGTTATCATCATCTTGGATTGGATGACAACTGAGAACAATTAGGTTATGTAATTGGAAAGAGATTCCATTGTTTCCTTCACATTATTGTCACTGTAGGTATAAGTGTCATGGACACAGCTTTGTAAGCTAGTCCTATATATACATGCTTATCCTTCGCAGGATCAGTGGCTGAACCCTACAGATCAAAGAAATACATGAAAGCACTAACATGATTAAGATTTCATTACAGAGATTTACATTAACACAGTACACGACACAGGAGGGTGTTATGATAGACACAGAACACTTCATCGATTACGGAAAAATGCAGTAAATGTGGAAGAAAAAGACAATTTCTTGAAGGTTATTTGAGACAGGGGTTATATCGGAATTAATGTTTATGCCTTCAAGGTTGGCAGGTAACTCTATTACTTTATAGGTCGTGACACATAACAAAACATGAGTTCATGGGTATTTTCATTAACTGAAGTTTTTAGTGTTTAAAATGAAACAGCAATCAAACATCAACCGCTGCAATGTCTGTCATCATATAGATCGGTATCTATCAACATTCGAAATTAAGCATGTTCTAGCTATCTAAAAATGGAACAACAACAGTTCAAATTACTATCAATCTTTTCTAGATAGCTTATCAATGAGAAACAATTACTACTGAAATGGCAATTTGCCTTGTTAGTAAAAACACTAACCACTGGCTGAAAAACTAAGTCGATAACAGCATTCATGGTTTGTACTCGAACAGTGAGATTATTTTTCTCCTCAACCATAATCAACTGGGCCTACGGCCTCGATGCAGTCCCATCAATCCACTCTGTTGCACATGGAGGAAAAGAATGTTGAGAATGTGGTTTTGTTGATTGAGGAAAGAAATTAAATTTTGGAAAAGAAGAGTAAATATTGTTGTAAAACATGGGATACATACCTGGAAGACACATACCCTACCTCAAATGTATGACAGTAAATAAGGTACTTAAGGTTACAAGATCCAGGCCTCAACGAGAGCTCTAGAGTGCTCGACCACATTTTCATAATAAACTTCACCCTGTGCCTCTCCACTAGCCACCAATGGAAGCCCAAAAAGGAGCCACCATCCTAGTTCATGCCAGTAATGCGCAGTCTCCAAACAAGCAAAGAAAAGGTGGTGACATCATCTTGTGCTTCCCCAAATCAGATCCAACTCGTACTGGTTCCCTGGATGAGTCATGCTCTTCCAGTAACCATCATATTGTGCCCTCGTATGAGGATCTAGAAAAAGATCTAGAAAAAGACCGTGATCTGCACAGAAATCCTCCAGGCCCAAATATATGCATAGTTTGGTGCATGAATGTCAGGGTCGAACTCTATAGATGCACACAAAACCCGGAGGAATCGGGTCCAGGTGCCATTCGCCCAAACATCCGAGACCATCCCCAATCCATCATGGAGAAGAGACACTGGAATCTATCACACAAAGCCCCTCCTCGAAACCAATAGCCTATTGATAAGCTAAATCCTCTGCAATCACCCATAATCGGCCTTCTTGATGAAGACGCCTCTAGTAGGCATAGAACAGATGTCATCCAGAAGGTGGAAGGCACAATGATCACATTGGGTCAGTAGAAAGTTCGAAAGTGACACCATTGATTGAGTAAATCACCTTGGAAGGGGATGTATTGAGAATTCGTTACCAGAAAAAGCCGCCACATCGAAGATTTGAGCCTCTTACAAATACTGACGACACAATACATGAAGATAGGAAGTACCAGAATAGTTGAGAGGACCGCCTTCATCATCACTAGTTGTCATGCTTTAGAGAGGCAAGCAGCCTGCCACCCTTTCATTTTCTTCTCCATTTTGCTATATCAAAGGTATCAAATCTTCCTATCTTAGCCTACTGTTGATCAATGCTACTGTGGAAAGATGAATAATGAATTAAATTATGGTGAGGTCATGGAGTTCTTTATATAGAAAGGAGAACTCTTGTTGGGAAATCACATAACAGAGACGCACGGAAATATATATACATAAAAACATGGAAAGATAAGACTATCGCTCAACACTTCCCTTCAAGATGGAGCATAGATGTCAATTATGCTCAACTTGGAACAACACCTCTAAAATGATCCTCTGACTAAATACTTGGTGAAAACATCTATTGTATGTTCCCTTGAGTGACATGGGAAGTAGAGATAAAACCCTTCTGGATCATATCACAAGTGTAGTGACAGTCCACCTCAGTGTACGTGGTTCTTTCATGGAAGGCATGATTGTTTGCAATAAAAAGAGCAACTTGATTGTCGCATTGTAGATGCATGAGAAGAGGTGCATTAATAGCTATGTCAGTTAAAATAGATCTGACCCACATCATCTCACTGGTCCCCTGTGTCATGGCTATGTACCCTAACTTCGTACTAGATCTAGTAGTTACAATCTGCTTCTTACTCTTTCATGACACCAAGGAGATCCCTGTGAATACTGCAAAACAAAAGTTGATTTCCTATCCTTGGGACATCATGCATCATCTGCATCTGTGTATGCAGTAACGGTGAGGGATGGCCCTTTGCTAAAGAACAATCTAGTACAAAGAGAAGACTTTAGGTACATAAGAATCATGTGAAGGAATTACATATGCTCTTGTCTCGGTTGCTCCATAACTATCTAACTCTTCTCGCTTCAAAAGAGATGTATGGCCTGGTGATGGCCATATATAGGAGCTTCCTAACAAGCTCCTTGTATCGCCTCTAATCTACCTCCTATGTATCATCCTCATTTAGCTTCATGTTGGGGTCCATAGGACTCTAGGAGTAGTGCCAAGCTTGCAATCTATCATGACTATCTCAGAAAGAAGGTCAGTGACATACTTACTCTTGATCATAACAAGACCCCACTGGTTCCTAGTAAACTTAAGCCCAGCAAAGTAGCGTAAATCGCCAAGGTCCTTAATGATAAACTGCTGTCTAAGGAAATCCTTAGTCTCATGTGTACTCTACACATCATCTCCTATAACAATGATATAATAAACATAGATCACTATAGCAACAGTACCTCTCTGAGACTTCTAAACAAATAGTAAATGAACTACAGTTGACCTCGTAAAGCCATGCTTCTCTATCAAGTCTGAAAGCTTTTGAAACCATGCTCTGGGACTCTGCTTAAGGCCATGGATAGTCTTACGAAGTCTGCAAACCTTCTGATACTCCCCCTCAGCAGTACACCTAGGTGTCTGTTGCATGTAGACTTCCTCATGTAAACCACCATAGAGAAATGCATTATTGACATCAAACTAATATAAGGGTCAGTCCCATATCACTACAATAGAGAGAAGGATCAGAAGTATAGAGTGATGAGCCACATGAGAGAAGGCATCCTGATAGTCCACCCTATATATGTCTGGGTGAATCCACGAGCCACAAGGCTCGCCTTTTAGTGATCAACACTGCTATCTGCACAATGCTTCACTGTGAACATACTTGCATCCAACCATGGAGGCCCCTATAGGAGCAATGCCAAGGCTCCATGTACCACATGATCATAGTGCGACCATCTCCTCCTCCATATCAAGACGTTATTGACTGTCTCACATAGCATCCTCGTATGTCCATGGGATTTTTACAGTTGACAGTTCATACGACAGACCTATTGAAATCATCTAAAAGACACCTCAATGATACATGAGCAACAAGAGACTACGTGGCACATGTACGCCTCTGCTTCTGTAGAGCAATGGACACATCAAGATCTCTAGTATCATGATATCATCTATGAACTTTAAAGTGGTTTCTTGTGAATGTACATACTCGTCCTATAAAGTAGCATGCTACATAGACAAATCACTAGTGCTATCAGTAGAAAGAATTTACTAAGAACATACTTAAGGAATGCTAGATGATGAGGAAGGCCAATGAGCAGGGGAACAACAGGTGATGTCTAAATGTAAACATGTGACAAAAACTGAGCCAATGTACTAAGTGATGGGGACGGAGGAGCAACCACAGTAGAAGGCGAAGGCAGAGGTAGTGGCGGAGTAGGAGGAACTACAATAGGAGGTGGTGGAGGAGGAGGAGGAGGTGATATGTGTACATCCTCCTCGAACTCAGAGGCAGTCATCCTATCACATGCATAAGTAAAATACATAACCGACTCAAAAAAGGTGATATCACCTTTGTTAGAATTATTTTATTTATGATTTTAAGTTTTGTAACCCTTAAAGGTACTTACGTATTTTTCCTCTTGTGCTCTCTAGGGTTTTCTCTCTATATAAGAGACCCTAGCCACACAGAATAAAGAACAACTGACTCTCTTTTATCCAAATGGTATCGGAGCAATGGTCCCAGACCGGGGTTCTGACCTAAAAATCCCTGCCGCCACCTTCAAGCCTCGCAGGAGCTTGTACGGGCCCTTTTCCATCACCTAAGGCCCCCATACGAGGCCCTCCAATCTTGCCAAAGAGCAGCAGTAGGCGCCACCGCCCCTTCCCAGGCGCTACCAGCTACTGCACTGCTGTAGGGTACCGCCAGCACCTTCTCGGCATCCTCACAAGTGCTGTCAGCCATCAGCTAGCCCTCAAAGGTGCTACCGGCCACTCCTAGGCACTACCAGCCACCAATATGTGCCGTCGAGTTGTTGTTTGGTGCCATCAGCACCCCTAGGCATATCCACGAGTGCCACCAGCACAACAACAACCCCCTACAGGTGCTATCGACCATGTTGCATGCCCAAGAACCGTTCTGGATCGTTGTCAGGGTCCCCAAGATTCACCTGGTCTGATGTTCGTGAGATTTCAACCTTTATTCACTGGCAAAATTGAGTTTTAGGGCATCTGTTAGCCCTTATATGCATCCTTAGTCAATCACAGGATCTCCTTCATCTTTAAAACCACCATGGCATCTACTTCTTCTACCGATATGAAGTCCTTGGTCACGAATAAGATGGCTTAAGGCACCACTATTAAACGTAAGGGCACGGAAAATTATGTGTTCTGGTCTCGATCTTTTATGGTGGTCAACGAAAACTCTACATCCGGATTCAAGATCCTCTAGATTAAAAGGACAAGGAGTATGTCAACTAGCAGACAGACAACTACATGGCTATCAACTAGACGACCAACAGTGTTGAGGCTCATATTGCCTCAAAACTCCTTTACAAAAGCATGGCTAAGGAAATGCGGGAGGATCTCGATTAGACATACTCATAGAAGAGGACGAAGTCTCTCCTTGCGGACATTTATAGGAGAATATGGTCTACATCTCAGGGTGACTCTAGCCTCATTGAGTATTACAGGCATCTCTCTAGCATGCATGAGGAGCTTGCAATATTTCAACCCTCATGATGCACCAAACATGTACAAGAGCGATCTGACTGGTAGGTATACCGCTTCCTTGATGATCTGAATTCTAGATATCATGCAGCGAAAGAACAATTTCTTATTTCAGATACACTATAACGATGAAGTCCATCTTTGGCAGACTTGATGAACTCGAGATATATGTTGCCCGACCTTCCGTCTTACCTTCAGGAGAGAACCTTGCACACATCGCTTTATCTGGGAGAGGATGCAGAAATGGCTTTCGAGGAGGACATAGTCTTGATTTAAGCTATGGCCGTGGACGATAATCTGGATGAGGCTATGACTTTGGTGTGGCCGTGGATGAGACTCTATTGCCCCACGCACTCACCGTGGTTAGTGGAACCACCCGTATGAATAATGCTGGCAGAAGTTTGGTGTACCTCTTTATCACACCAATAGTGCCTATGATGTGGAGGAGGCATCACCTGCAGTAACTCTAATGGCAATTTAGTTCATCTTAATGATGCATATTACTCATGCCTGATGCAGATCCTTCAGACCCGGTAGCAACCACCTCTAGTAACACTACCACTGTTGCTATGGCTACTCCTTCATGTATAGTAGCCAACTATGTTGTCACTCCTACTTCGGCTTGGATTATTGATTATAGTGCCTCTACTTACCTAACTAGAGGAGGTGGTTTTCTCACCTCCTCCATACCATCTACCTCTGTGAAGTCAGTTCGAGTTGATAATGGGATTCAATCACCGATTATTACTGTCGGAATTATGACGTTCTCTTCCAAGATCTGACTTTCCGAGGTTCATTGTGCTCCTGATTTTCCTCTTAGCTTGCTATCAGTTCATAAGGTTTATGTTGAGCTTAATTATGGTGTGATATTTGATGAGTTTTGTGCTTTTTTTAAGACATCCGGACGAGGCAGATTTTTGGTGGGGGTCATAAGAAGAACGACCTATATTATATTGACATACCTTCGGATTTCAAGTTTGTCGGTATTGCGTCCATCTTCGAAGATCCGTTCCTATGACATCTGCGCCTTGGACATCCCTCTGCCAAGTCCATCCCCATGATGTTTCGTGGACTCTCTACTCTGAGGTTCTTTTAGTTCGAGGTGTGTGAGTTCGAGAAACACCATCGATCTTCGTTTCCTGTTCGTACCGAGTCTGGTAGTACTATTACTTTTCATCTTGTTTGTTGTGATGTTTGGGGACCTTGTCCAGTCCGAGCATTAAATTGATATAATAATTGTATAGTTTTCGTTGATGATTATAATATCTTCTTGGGTGTATCGAATAAACAAGTGTTCAGAGATTAATACAATTGTCAGAAATTTCTTTCAATATGTTAAAACCTTCTTTTCCACTTGTGTTAAGATCTTTCAGACTAACAATGCTCTTACATCAACCCAACAGGACTTGACCTCTTTCTTTGTGTCTTAGGGAACTATTCACCAAACCTCCTATCCACATGCCACGCAATCGAATAGTATAAGTGAGAGGAAACTCTGACACTTACTAGATGTTGCCATATCCCTTCATAGTCAAATGAGTGTTCTTAAACATTATTGGGGGATGTTATCCTTATTGTAGTATATCGCATCAACCGTATTCCTTCGTCTGTTCTTGGATGGGGGACTCCATTTTCCTTACTTTACCCTATTGAGTCTTCCTTTCCCATACCTCTACAAATTTTTGGTTGTATTGCCTTTGTTCATAACTTCCATGCAGCTGACAAATTATCCTCTTGAGCCATCCAATGTGTCTTTCTTGGTACTCTCATACCCAGAAAGGATGTCACTATTATGATCATGTTGAATGTCGATACTATGTCTACAGATATCACCTTCTTTGAGCAGACAAGTTATTTCACACAAACTATGGGTGGCATCGCTCTAGACTTCCCTTTTCCACCAATTGTCTATACTCAGTGTATCTATATATCTTCTACACCAGTGTTTGCACCTTTGCCTGTCCCTTTTATGCAGGATGATACGAACACTTTGAGTGCTCCTACCACTATTGTTCCAGGTGTTCCTGAGGAGCTTCCTATAGCTCTATGCGAGCAAAAGAGGCAATGTACGTATCAACCATATCACATTTTATTTCTACTAATGGTTTGTCTAGCTATAACAAGAGATTTACAGATGTTCTAAATGTTATTTCCATCCCCAGAGATCATTTCATTGCAATGCATGATCGTAGTTGACGACATGCCATGGATGAGGAGATGGATGCACTTACCTCCCGAGGTATGTGGGATCTTGTATCATGCCCAAGAGTTCGTCATGTGACTTACAGATGGGTCTTCATGACCAAACAGTCTCCTAATGGGTTTATTGACAGGTTGAAAGCTAGACTAATTGCCGAAGATTTCACACAAACCTTTGGGGTTGATTATTTTGAGACATTCTCACTAGTCGCCAGAATGTGGTCGATATGTACTTTTCTCTTTATTGCTACCAACAAGGACATGTCCATCCACCAACTTGATGTGAAGAATGCCTTCTTTATGGTGACCTTGAGGAGGTCTACATGATGTCGCCATTAGATTATGTAGTTGAGGGGGAGCGTGTATGTCAACTACGCAAGGCCATCTATGGACTAAAGTAGGGTTCTAGGACATGGCTTGACAGGCTCACTACGAAGATCATCACTCTTGGCTTTTAGAGGACAACATGTGACTACTGATCCACCTTTTGAAGATATATCATGGTATAGAAGCCTTGTTAAAAAATTGCTCTATCTCATTGTTACTAGGCTAGATATTATTTGTGTGAGTAGAGATAACTAGCATATGAAAAGGCCTCTTTACAGTCATTGGCAGGATGTTCTTTTTATCCTTTGATATTTAAAGAAATCTCCTGGATGTAAACACTTTTATGGGGCAAATAGGCACATAAATATCTAGCCTATACAAATTCTAACTATGCCAGCTCTCTTGAGGACCGCCGATCCACTACAAGATACGCGATGTTTGTCAGGGACAACCTTGTCCCTTGACAAAGTAAGAAGTAGACAGTAGTCTCCAGATCTAGTGTGAAAGCAAAATACAGGGAAATGACTCAAGCCACATGTGAGATCACGTGGGTTTTCCCAACAGAAGTTGGCTTGTTAGTTACTACTCAAGTACCCTTACGGTGATAACAACCCTGCCACATACATCGCCACCAATCCAGTTTTACATGAGCGGACAAAACACATTGAAGTTGATTGCCATTTCATTCATGATGCAATATGAGGAGGACGAATCAACACTCA